>CADWAE010000106.1:17417500-18617500 GCA_902982915.1 Phalloptychus januarius | reverse complement strand
ATATTATTGTTTATCGCGATAAGTTCTGGGGCGATTTCTCTAAATTTGTTATTGTGGCAAGCTTAGGCCATTTTATCTAAAAAAATGCAAACATAAGGCATTTCAAAATTGTTTATAATCTTATAAAACTCTTAGTGGGGTGACTGTAATCAAAGCTTTCCTGTTCAGACAGGAGATCTAATGTTTAAAGCCCTGCACTGTTTGTCTGTCAGACTCATGTTGGGATGTCAATATCGGTTCCAGGAAAAAAGGAACCAATTAAAAGTTCATATTTACCCAAAACCTACCAGTTGTATGAATAATTTTGGCCTTACCCTGTTGTGATCCTGACAGTTTGATCAGTGTTGCATCCCAGGCCCAAAGGAGCCAGTTCTCATTATAAGTGCTAACAGTTGAGATGTGTTTTTCTTTTTCTTTAGTGAGCTAACTCACCACATGAATAAGCCGGGGTAAGCAGGGGGATAAAGGGCCCATGTGTACTTTACACTAACTATAACTTGCTTCATTAAAGTCCACACGCACATATGCAACCTAATCTGGCTGGATAACTCGGCGTATTAAAGAGGATCCAGACAAACGGCCACCCGTTGTGTAACCAGAAACCTGAGCAGATCGTTTTGGGCCTGTACTGGAATTTCCAACGAGAGCTCTACCTGAAAACACTTCAGGGCTCATATGTCTCATTCACACACACACACTGTTTGAACAAAGGCAGAAAGTGCAAGTTATCAAAAATGGATCTAATTGCATCTTTTACGCATTTTTATTGGGGCTTTAAAAATGTAGGAGGTAGAATATTTTTCCATAAGTTTTTAAATATAAGGCCTTCTTCTAAAACATTTTTATTCTTTTTCTTTTCATTATTGAGACATGATGAGGCCTCATTGTGAAATATGTGGAAAAAAATGTAAATATTTAAAGGGGTAGAATTATGTCAAATCAATATTTTTGAGCTTTACATCATCAGGTTATTTCCTCATCAGAAACGTACATGGAGTGTTGCCTTGACTCTTTCATGCATGTTTGAGAAATCCTTTAATCACTAAAGGATGATTTCAGACTAGCCAGCAGCAATTAGCAAAGTGCAATGCTGGTAAAAACGCCGTTAAAGGGTTAATGTGGATGCCATGACGCCATGTTGTGATGACTTCCTGGAGGCGGAGTTTCAGAACGAGCAGGATTTTCTTAAAGAGACAGAGTCCCAATTTCAAGCCATAAAAATAAAAAGTCATCATTGTAAATCATATATACAATGATATATATGTATATATATATATAGCATTTTTATAACAACAACTCAAGGTAGCAGTTACTTGATTGTACTATAAAATGCCCCCTTGAAAAAAATCATATGTACAACCTCGCAAAACCAGGCAAAACCTTCAACCAGTGGAAGGTTTTGTCTGTAACAACACTAGATTTTGTCAAGTTGCACATTTGGGAACTGATGAGCATGTTGGAAGATACATGGTCCACTGGTGAAGTCTGCTGGTATTTAGGTGCATTTCCTCTCATACTGTGCTTGGTGACCTTTACTCACCGATCTGACCTACTGAAGGATACCGGACAATCTCTGTTAGACTATCACTTTTGTTCTCTGTTAAGCCCTTCCAGTTCTGGTAAATTCTAACATTTAGCTCCTCATTGCCGGTTGGCATGTATACCAAATGACACCCAAAGTCCTTCCTGATTGCTTAACTTTCTTTGACAATGAGTGGAAATTTTGGAATCGTATATGGCAAAAGACTTTGATATTGCCTTCTCGCAGTAATGACATGAAGTCTTTAAAACGTTTGGGGGAAAAAAAATCCGCTATATCATGTTCTCTGTAGTCCGATGTCACTTCGCATTATAGCAGAAAATGCACAGAAGCTCTTAGTGTTGCCTCCAATCCTAACCTTGTTCTACTTAAACTGCCCAAGATTTAACCAACATCAGGTTACGTCTCTGCTTATGCTAATATAAGTGGATGTTCACTTGGGCTTTGACGTTAAAGAAGAACTTATGTTCGTCCCAGACATGGGAAAAAAAGAAAAAAGAACCCTGCCAGTGTTGACACGTGGTAAACACCCTGGATGGATGAAACCAGTATGGAATGGAACCGGAGTGTGGGGTAATGATAGATAATCGCTGTGTTAACATGGCGGATTACATGATTCAGCCAGTGGAAGATGGCAACGAAACTCAAAACCAGATGGAGAAGGGAAACACACACAGCAAATATACCATATACAAACGCGAATGTTCCGCCGAGGCTTGTCCACCATAATGAATGGAACAAACATGTCGAATGTGTTTGACCTTCCACCTACTCGCTCATCCACGTCTATGCTTTCAATGAAGGAGCTCTTTTTTTTCCCAGTAACCTCTTCTCTTTTCCTTCCCGTAAAGGCTACTTTGTGTATTCTTAGCCTTTAGACCAGAGGAGGACGTGTGACATGGAAACTGACACAAAAAGGAAGGAAACCTACGGAAAAAAGGAAGATGGAATGATTAGTCATGTATGAACTGGAACAAAACATGACACAAGACATTCAGAGCTAATCCACCATGGTTAGAAATGGTGAACATGATGAATCCATTATCACCAACCGCAAAAAATCTACAGTTCTTCCCAGCCACCAGTTTGTATTTTAGTTATTTATTTCATTTACAGCCTAAATCCACCATGTCACACGTCGACCTTAATGAAAGTTTTGAATGAAGAGGAATAGTTTGAAGAAAAAAAACGTCTTATAGACACGTTACAACTTGATGTCACATATGCAAGATCCTGCTAGAGGGCAAAAAGCTGCTCACCAACAATAACTACCATTGGTTTTAGCTGTCCAGTCATCAATGTGACGCACTAAATCCTAAATGCTAAACGTGTGATATATAAAAGAAAAAGGGAATCAGTGCTTTGCTAGCAATTGTTAACTACTAACTATGACAACTAGATCAAGTTTTAATTCAGAAAAAATAGCGAGGCAGAGCGAAGTATTGCTAACTTGACTATGACATTCTTAACTTGTAGATGTGCTGTGGAATCCGGTGTTTCGGTTCACTTATGAAAAAAGTAACCCACACACCAACTCTCCAGCAGACCATCAGTAGATCAGGAGTTTAAATGAGCTAATCTGCCACCTCTGTGTTCAGATAGTCACTTATTTATAATCGCAAAATAAACCCGAAAACATAATACTCTAACGGACTGAATGTTCTGTTCTTTGTGTGTGAAATGTTTGTCTTTTCTGGTGTAGATCTCTGATACACTTGTGGAGCTGTTGTCAGTCAGTTGCTATGACAACGAGTCTGTGTGTAGCGAAGCTGACAGAGAAAGAGAAAAAGGGAGAATGAGTGGCTTTTAGTTATTACTCAACTGTTTTTCTGCTTTATTCATCCCTTTTCTGTGGAGCACTGCACTAAATTGATAACACCTACATCTCCAGGGTTTATTTAGTTAATGGAATAGTTCTGCTGCTGCAGCGCGGCTATGGATGACAAGTAAGAGAATTGTCTTTTTGCCCTATGGCATTGTGTGCATGCGTGACATTTCTTGATTTAAACAGTAACGTGCAGTGTTACTGTTTACCAGCCCTCCAATCATATCTTTTTCCAGGCTGCTGCTGCATAAATTCTTGTGATCAGGCAGCAACGTGACCTCACCGGCTGGGTCGTTAGGGAGCGGCGTGGCCATTGGCTGCTGGTCCTGGCGACGTTAGGGTTATGGCTCCTGCTAAATCTCCAGGGAGGGCTGTAACGGTGCAGAACAACAATAGGGCCGGTGCTGTGTTTAGTCTGCGTCTGTGGGGGCTTACAGCAGATTCCGCGCTTTGAAACAAGACCCCACTTTTCCAGCAGAGACTTTAAGACTCTCTCGCAACTTAGCTTATTACTTCTCGGTTGACTTTTCATCCGTTTTCCAAGACGCGCCAACATTTGCAGTTTGCGCCCCGGACTGCAACCGGCTGATATCTACTGCTTCTCTATCAGTCCGGCCCATCTCCCGCTGAGGCGTCGCTCTCGTTTGGGACCGCTCAGGGAGAAAAAAGTGAGGGATGAAGAATGAGCTGAACCTCGTGGCTTTAATCTGAAAACAAAGACTCGCCCTCGGATTGTTGATGTTTTCTTTGGACCGTTCCTTTGACTACAAACAATCCAAAAGCCGAATACGAGTCCCATTGGACTCAAGGGTGCATTTGCCACTGGAAGTCGTTAACAGATGTCTGCACATGAACTCTGAGAGTCTGCAGGTGATGGAAGCAGCCTGCAGGGCATGCTTGGTTGGAAGTTGTCTTAATTGACTTTTTGCCTTAGAGGTATTTTGCACAATAACACTCCCAGTTCTATGACACGAAATGTCTTCAGTTCGTATCACTTCTGTTACAGGTGCTTCAGCCAAGATTTTCTGAAAAGAAGGATAAATAAAACCTTGAAAAGTTTGAAAAGGTCCAAATTTTGTTTTGCAAGAACACTTCTTATATGTGTGGCCCTACAGATCTTTGGGTTAAGGTTCCAGCAATGCTGTGGATATACTCTAATTTCTGTTCTGGCATTACGTTGTTGATTTGGATGTTTTCTCCCACTTCATGGGATGCTAATGATGTAATGAAATATTTGGAAATGTAAATCATTTCAAAAGTCACACTCTCATCTGAAGAAAAATAACTCAAGACCATGATGGTTTTATATACTTGTACAACTCAAATTTTTGTGTATAACTAAATGATGCATGTGGTTAAAATGCTGAAAGGACGACTGGAATTTATTTCAGGTTAATCAGATTCACTACGTTTGATGTCAGCTCAATGAGACTTAATATTTATGTGTAATCAAAATGATGCTTTAAATAATTTGAATTGGCTGAAATGATCTGTTTCTATCTACATTTCTGTCCCTAACCCAAGTAATAATCCAAGTTGTAGGTGTTAATTCTTTACAGTGTAACTTCACGAGCGGTGCCCCGCAGCACACAGCTGCTGTAGATGTTTGGCTCCTGGTCGTCGTCTCTCCTACTGTTACGCAACAGGACAGAGGAGGCGGCGAAGCGGCCCACCAGAGCGGTTGCCGTAGCTCGGGGGTATGCAGATGCATGAGGTGACTGACAAGAATGACTCTCCCTCAGTAAATTGCTGTGAAGTTTCCAAAAACTCGGCTCCACATTTATATGGGCACGGTGCTGAGGGCTGTCGAGAAGCCACGGAAACCAGAAAATATCTGTCAGTGACGAGTATTACATGTCCGGTGTGTGTTTTTGGTTGACAGAAGGTGGAGCTTTTTTGTTTTTACTGTTCAGAAAGAACATGAACCCCATCAGTGAGTCGGGTTTGGACTATAAAATTAAAACCAACGTGGACTATCGCAGTCTGGTGTTTGTGTCCTGAAACGAACGAGAAATCACTTAAAATCCCCTGTAATGTGACACACATTCTGTAAAAAAACTAATCAGTGGGTTAGACATAAGGGGAAGAAAATGGGGACTCACTTTTTAGTCATATTTGTGTTATATTATTCATTCACTTAGACATGTAACAGTTTTGAACTAAACATTTAGCTTGGATCTTAACACTTACCCAGCCAGCATACCTAGGTGGGCCCCATAAGGGGAGGAGGAGGGCAGACAATATGGGTTTGTTTGCGGTTTCCATGGTGGCCCCACACGGGTTTGCCCATGTAGGGCCACTGCCATGTAGGGCCCATGTAGGCGGTGGCCCTACAACCTATGTGGGACCCATATTGTCTGCCCTCGTTTTCCCCATATGGGGCCCACCTAGGTGTGCTGGCTCGGTATGCTCTGAACTAAATATGCACATTCAATATTTAGCTTGCTAACTCAAACTAAATGATTAGCTATTTTGTTTGGAACTACATGTCTAGATTGAGCTGAGTAGCTTGCTAACTTACTGTTTGGCTTGCAAACCATTGACTACGGGAAAGACAGTTTAAGCTTTTAATGATTTAACAATCCAATCACAAAGAACCAACCCAATCACACCGAGCTAAAACGTAACACCTGAGCAGCTACATCCAAGCTGGTCTGAGTTTGATGACCAGCATCTCTCTACATCTCAGGGTTGATTTGAAACACAAAACCAGACCTGAGGTTTGATAAGAAGGAATAAAGAAACGGGGTAAAAGGAAGGAGGGAAAAACGTGAGCAACGTGGGAACAACTCAAACTGACAAAGCAAACTGGGAAAATGTTTTATAATTTTAAATATATTGGGGCAATAAAGCCACCCCACTTAGACACAATGGAAACAAGAAGACATTTCTGAAAAAATAAACTACTTTTTTTTTGGGACATCAATGGAATCTGAAATTATGAATTAAATTATGTTGGGTGGCTTTGAAACAACAGCAGAGGGGAGCTGGAAGAGTATTTGTACACATGTTCCTACTTTACGGTGAACTCAGCAGTCCGTCTAAAACCGGGGACAAAGTTAAACCTAATCTACGATGAGGAGGAGAGAATAACAGAACATGCGGGTCTGACAGAAAATCAGCAGGTAGTTCATCAAAAGTGTTCTCACCGTTCACTGGGACGGCGTCCGCGTCCGGCAGGCCGCGCTTTATTAAAAGATCGGCGCTTTCATCTGCTCTGTTGCCCCAACAGTCACCTGTTAGCGCCGTTCACAGTAGCATCAGCACAGAGGAGTTTCATTTCTAAGAATCCGTGTCTGCGGATCGCTTTATCTTCATGACTGGTCTGTCCAAGAACAACATTCTCTTTTCCTTCATTAAAAAGAAGAGCTGTGGTGAGCAAAGTCGGATGTTATCTGTATGTCTTGGGTTTCTTTCAAAAGAAATGGCCTGGTTTCATAAAATAACCAGCAACTAAGACTGGGATTTATCCATATTCGTATTTCTGATACTGATCTGTCTCACATTTAGGAACAGACATTCGCTGATACAGATTACAGTTTTCATGATGCTAACATTTCAAACTCGATACAGACGGCAAGAAAAATTAAAAACCTAAAACAATTTTCAGAACGGAAGGAACAGTTTTTTTTAAATATTTTTTATAAAGAGCAACTACAATGGGGCAATATTTTCATTGCCATAATTTCAGCAACGCCAACAATTTTTGAAGTAGCTTTGAGTTTTTATGTATTACTAACAACTTTTAGATTAATAGGAAAATTAGAATAAATTTGTTCAACTAGTTGAGAACAACTTAAAGTGTAACTAGTCCCCAAATCCACTTTTCTTTTTGCTGATATATTATCTGATATATTGCGGAAACTTTGTTTACTTCTGCAATATTTAGCCTACAACATTTCAGTGCTGCCCTCTATTGGCTCAACGGTGGCTACTGCAGTTGAATTTTCCTATTGGTTACAATGGTACGGCAACCCGCTTAAAATCTCACCCAGTTATGAGTAATATAGTTTCTCACGTGTGTGATTCATTTGCGATGTAGATGAGGAGCAGTATGGGTCTGATCTGACTGGTGGTTTGCTACAGGAGAACTTTAAATTAGTCAGCGCTCACCAGCAGTTATCAGAGGAGACGTCGTCTTATGGAGGCATTGGGAGCAGCTGTACAGGCAACGTTTTGGTAAATGTTACCCGGTGATTTTACAAGAGCTGTGGATTCAGCACTTTCACTGACAAACTCAACTTTTGATAAGTTTGTCGTGGCCAGTGAACACAATGTGGTGCATTGCAGACAGTGGCTACAATTTGCCAATTTGACGCATGTGATGTGAACAAAGTGTTTACATTGCACTTTTGCGAACTACACCAGTTTGGAGAAAGCTGAAAAAAAAAACACTTGAACCTGAAAACCTTTCATTGAAGAATGTGAGTTGCTTCCATTTGCGCAATTTTATGGTCAACAGAAGCACTGGGAATTATAATGTGCTGGCTAATTTCTGTACAGCTCCTCGTTTTAGTTCCTGTTCTGTAGGTTTTTGGGAGATAAAGAAACAGAAAGAATCGTTCTGCTGCTTTATAAACAGCGATTTGCAATGGAGGATGTTCAATTCAATATTGCTTTATCTGCACTCTAAGCAGCTATTGAATAAAGCAAAGATCTAACAGAAAGAAGAATCTGAAGCGGTCAAAATAGTCTCTCTGTTCATCTCATGTATTTTGTTTTCTGATTTTTTTCTGTTTATTTTGTCCTGCATTTCTTCGATTTTAGAACAGAAACCAAACATGAACCTCATTCTCTACACACAGATCTTTAAGCTGAATTCTATGATTTTGACATCTGTACATTTTCTTGTGTGAAATGTGGATAACAAGATGCAAAAGAGAAAACAAAAAAAAAACAAGTACAGAAACAAGAAATCAAGGTCACAGACCTTAGGAGAAGGTCGGAGAGAGCGAAGGGGAAGACCGTCAAACAGAAGAAAACCTCCTGTAAATGCTGTGATGTCATTCTCCAGGGTAACACCTCTGGACCTGTTAAAGTTTCCACCCTACACACACACCCACGCACACACACACACACGCCTTCACATGCATGTTTGCTGAGCAGGTTCAGAGGTACGTGTTGTGAAAAAAGGAGGCCCAGACATCCAGAGAGACTGTTTGTGGAACTGGGTGGGTCCATGGGTGTGCGTGGGTGTGCGTGGGTGTCCACCGTGCAGCAGCCGTCCGTGGATGAAAACAGAAGCGTGTCACCGGTAGTCCAGAGTGATGGTGAGGTCATAGGTGTTTTTCCAGAAAGTCCTGCGTTTGTGTGGATGTGTATTTTTGGGCTGTATGAATCAGCAGCGCGAAGCTCCTGTTTTTTCATTCGGCTGTAAAACCTGCTGTCGACTTTTTTTCTCTCATATTGAAAAGATTTGGATGGGTTGATGGGTACCAGTCATAAGGATTGCTTTATGTCCTTCACCTGGACCACCCCAGTGCTTTCAGGTATCAGTGACACTAGCTTACAAACATGCACTAAATTATATCAATATTCTGCTAATGTCAAAAACACACAATTTAGCAATCACAGTGTTTCCATTAAGTACGAAACACAATTAAAATCACACGTCAATAAGTATGTTCACGTAATAAGACATTAAAAACCATGTTGTTACTGATCGAGTACGGAGGACAAACACGTCCAAACTTTGTAGAACGTAGTTTTCAGTGTGGACTTTAAAAAAGTACATTTTGTAAAAACAATGATGGCGTATTCTGATCATCTTGATTTATGTAATGAGTTTCTTTAGGTACTTCTATGGTGGGAAATATCTACACTAGGGAACCACAACATATGGGCACAAACAATGAGCAAATGAATATGTAGAGTATCGATAAATATTAGTTATAGGACATACAACAATATTAATATCGATATGGCTTAGATTTTCAGACTGGTGCGTTCCTAAACTGCACTGACCGTGTCTCCGGTTATATTTGGTGACACATTGTAAAGACTATCGCTGTATAGGATTTATAATATCACAGCTTGCTGTGGGGCCTAATAGAAATCAATAAAAATCTCAAAAATGTGGCATGTCTTTCTTTTTTTCCTTTTCCAATGCACCAAAATAAATGACAACTTTACTTCTAGAAGTTACCTGGTTCGTCAATGGAGCCCAAATGTATCTATGTCAATCTCAGAATAAATCAAAGTTTTCTGTGAAGGCCTCAGAGGTTTGCTAGAGAGCTTAGTAAACAAGCAACATCACGAAAACACAGCAGACAGAGGAAGTTCTTCAGGTTTGAAGACGGGTTAAGTTATAAAACATTAAGTCTAACAAGACAGAGCTGTTCACCTAGACTGACAGGCTGGCCAAGAGGATCATTAATCCTGGATGTCTACCTGTCAAGAGTCTGGGGCGAATGTTCCCCGTTCACCATGACAACCATAAAGCATGCTGCTGGAGGTACAATAGAAATGTTTGGACCATTCAAAGACATAAATCCAGTTGTGCATTTTTAGCCAAGACTTGAAAGTTTCTGATCTTTTTGTCTGAGTTGTTTTGCAAAGAGACAGAAACACTGGTTTCCCCCAGACATCGACAAACGGAAATGCAGCGGAAACCGTGAACCTGAGTGGCTGAATGCAAACACCAACACCGTTTTTATGATTTAGACTTATAGATCACACATGATAACTTTTCCATCCTCTCCGATTTTTAGTCTAACACAAACCTCTTGCAGAGTTGAACCTTACAGCCCAACGGTGCATTCACTTCTCCCCAAATGAATCGGACCTTCTAGACAAATGAACTAGAGTTCGATGTAGAGCTGGATTCTTTTCACTAGCTGCCATAAAAGCATGCAATCGTAAAAAGGCAAGGTTTGGAAAATACTTTCAACACAGCATTCCTGGTTATCTAGTCAGTGCCAGAACTATGGGGCCTACAAGTATGTCTAAACTGAACGTCTGTGGCGACAAAATTAGAGGCGTTTGAATTATATTGCCCACATAATTCAAACAGAATCTCCAAACAGTTTGAAAAGAAAAACTGCTTTCTGAATTTAAAATCAGGCCCCTCAAAAAATTATGAAATCAAATCACCAGACACTAAAAGATTAGCATCTGCAGTCAAAATCTCACAACACAGAACCAAAAAAAGAAAAAAACAAAAAACAATAAATTCTAGATGCGCAATTCATTTTTCCCAGCAGGGAAATGAGGAATGATGTTTATTGAGTGCTGGATGTGTGAGCGTCTCAGCTGCCGCTGTGAGTGCATGCGGGCCTCCCTTGTTGTGCTGGCATAGCACCTCCAGCAGGCTGCCTGTAAAGCTGTCAGTAGAGACCACAGATCCCTGAGGTACGCACCCACCGAACTCACAACATCGCCCTGCAGGACGCGCTCTCCAAAAGCTCCCAACAAAGAAAAAAAATCTGGGCCTTTATGTTGCAGGTAATGTTAAGAAAAACAGCGAACAAGCAATCCCGTCAGTTTATCAGGAAGCAGAGCAGAAAGCCAGGATTATAGGGTCATTACCTTTAGTTTCTATGATGCACTCTGGCAGGTCATATTTCTCCCAGCATATAATTGTACCGCCTGCAGCTAATTATTTGCGTAAACCCAAACAGGCTACTGCTGCCGGGTTTTATAGGATGTATTAGTTATTTTAAATGACGTTGTGCACAGCAGGGAAAGAGAAGCGGGTTGTAAAAAAAAAAGGGCCAGACTCTTTGTGGGTGTTTGTGATAGTTTAGTGCCACACAAGCACTGGGGCTCATAAAGAAACCGATAATGTTTACCTGGAGAACATATCAGGATACTGCTGCATGTTCTAACAAAGGCCGACAAAACACAGATGGATGAGTAGTTAATGATTAATCGATTATGAAATTTAAAGGTTGCTATTTTCAAGTCTTTTTAACACAGCAGACAAGCCTCATTGGAACATATACTAACTTTTTTTCCAGTGAAATCATATTTATTGTTTACGTGTTTTTGGTCGATTTTGTTAAGTTTTTTTCTCTTTTTTTGTGAAAGTTCTACTTTAGGATGATGACAGCGAACATTTTCTAAGACAAATTCTGCTGCTTTTAATTTCCACCTAGTGGATTCTAGTGGAAAAAGAACAAAAATCTTTTATTCCTAAATACAGAATTTTCTCTAGTATTATGATTATGCTCTGTTAAAAAAAAGAGTGCGCACTTTGTGTCTTATCCAAATAAGATAATCCCCTCTATTTTTACACCATTAATCATTTTGTCACTGCACCTTTTCCACAAAGTGAACATCTCATTTGGCCTGGGCTCTGTGTATGTACCTTGACATATAAAAACATTTACACGAATAAAATCGCATTAGAAGAGGGCTGCGAATTGCAGGAAGGTTCTTGGTTTTCAGACTGCGGTTTCTGCTCCGGAGCTGTGCCGAAGTCAGATAGACAGTCGGCAGGCCTGTGAGCAGAACCACCGCAGAGCAGTACACCTCTGCCAGCCAGACTGGACCTGCGGCTCGCTGCCTGGCACCGGCCGCGCCGCAGCTTCTTTTCACGCAGCTCTCACCGTAGTCCACGGCGAGACGCTGGCGCTCATAACTTCTGCCCCCCCCGGCCAGGATCGGCTCCTGGTTCTGTTTTGACTCTCTGTGGTCCAGCATCAGGTGGACATTTCCATTTAAGTGTGACTTGTTTGCCAAGTCATCAACATCAGCTGTTCACACACTCTAGAAACAAACTCACCTCTTCATTGAAGTTTCGGTCCATTTAGGAAAAATCACAGATATGAGCGCTTTGATTTTTACCTCTTAATGTGAATTAAGAACAGAAAACTACTGGCGCTGCTTTTGAAGGCCTCGTCTGTTGCGAAAAACATGTCTGAAAGAGGAAGGGTTATATATTTCCCAGTGGCATTTTGTGGCACAGTCATTTAACTGTGTTGACCTCTGATGTTATATGACTTAAAAGAAATTTCACTTCCTAATTTAACATCTTGAAACTGGGCCTCTGTCTCTTTAAGAAACTCCCGCTCTTTCTGAAACTCCGCCTCAAGAAGTCATCACAACAGGGCTCCTCTTTAACCTTTTACAATGTTTTTACCAGGGTTTCACTGAGAAGCAGCTCCTATAAGGAGTTCAGCAGATTTCACCAGCAGTTTGCTCATTGCTGCTGGCTAGTCTGAAGGAGCCGGGTGGAGGAGTTCTGGGGAAAGGCTAAGGCTTGAGGTGGAAATTCACAACCTTGGAAACTGGAGCTTTTTACCAAGTATTGTTGCACACCTCTACTAGCAACATCTTGTGCCGCGAGATTTTAGCATGTTACTTGAAGTAAAGTTGAACATTTTAATCTTAACCTTTTAAACTTGCGTGTATGAGCTTGAATTTTTACGATGCACAAATGTTGCAGGTTGGTTGGCTGAAGAAGGGCGAGAGATTGTCACCTCATCGCATAAGGAGCTCGTAACTATGCATGCGATGAGCCGTCAGCTTTGGAAATTGTCAAACCTTGTAAATATTGATTTGAAGCAAGGCAGCATAATGTCGGCGGATCAAGTCCAGCAGTCCCTCATTGACTGGTTTGCACCTGTTCAATCTTGAGGAACTTGGAGAACCTGTGACAGCTGTGGAAAAGGAACGTTCTGCCGGCTAGCATAAACAGATTCGTAACCCGTCGGCCAAAACAATCAGTTACAGAAGGAAGTAATCTGGCTCGGTGTTGACACATTGTTGACTTGGAGGAGAACTGCTGGACTTCTTTCCGCCTTCGTGACGCCATGCCCCGTCTATCCCGGAATAGATTCATGGTTTCAGGTCTGGGTTTCTTTCCTGACATTTTGCTCAGTGATGTGTCTGTTTGATCATAATCAGATGGATTTTTGCCTCGGTTTGGTTATCTGCTGTTCTTCAGCACAGGCTCATCGGGACACAACCAGTCTGTCCAGTTCTGTACCTTTTATGGATGAATCAGTAGAAGCGTCACTATGGATTCATGTCCTTTCCTCACTTTTTTTTTAATGTTTAAGAGCAATCCTCTGGTGTGGGTTTGGATTTAGGATTTTGTTCTGTTGCACAAAAAGTAGAGGTGGAATTAATTTGTGTCGTCTGTCTGAGGGGGAAGTAGTTGGACGGCAAATTTTTTTTTCTTTGCAGAAAAAAACTGGCTGCAGCTATCTGCTGCAACGTCTATGACTAATTTGAAACATGTCTTGGAGCTAAACACATGTAGTTGCCCAGATTAAATTGTGCATTTATTGGTAAGTGATTAGGTGATTCATATATGTGGACACTACGGATGAAAAAGAGCTCAATAAAAGACTTTGTATTCATTATGGAGCTATGTACACTGGAAAAGGTGTTCCTTGGCAAGACAGCAGGAGGGAAGTGATGATGGATGGTGAGATGTTTTCAACCAAGTCTATTTCCCCTGGAGGAGAGATAATCAGAACTCCTGGTCCTCGACTAAGGAGTACTGTGTATTCTTAATGTTTGGGAAGATCTGGGCCAAAGCAAACAGCCTCAGACATCGAATTTGAGAGAGGAAGGAGTTAGATTTAAGATATATACATTTCTATTTTTTTTTAAATGTCTAACATACAGACTAAAGTTGAAACTTTAAAAAAGGTGGAATGTAAATTGCAAAGATCCCCATGTATTGCTGCGTTTCCATTGCTAATGTGCACAAAACTTTATCAATGATCCACTTGTGTCGCGTAAACCCTGCAATTTTGCATTCGCAGTCTTTTCAATTGATAAACACAATTAAAATCCCACCTGAGTAAGTTTGTTTGCACAATAAGTCATTAAGAAAACAAAAAAAAATATGCCACGCACGCCATGATCTTCCAACGCCTTCTTTTTGTCTTCTTCAATATAGATTCATTTTCATTTTTGTAACCAAATACAAGATATTAAAATTGTTCAATTTCCATTGCTCTAATGCTATTATTGAAAACGCCCAGTCATTATGGTGATATTTGGAAAAAAATGACCATTTACTGAGGTGGTACTTGGTGTGCAATTTTTAAAAAATGTTAATAACACTGACTACTTTAAATGAGTCGAATACACTGAGGCCATCACTGGTGAACAGTAATTGTGTGTGTTGTTCATGTGGAGCTGTTATTGTGCTTCCTGTGACCTCAGTGAAAATGTTATGGCAGCAGGGCTCTGGATTAGGTGTCAGCATGGGGGTCTACTGCCACCAGAGAGGGTGGGGTGGGTGGAGGGGGCTGAGGGGTGGATGCTGATGGATGTGTTGAATTAATCCAGAGCAAATGTTCTCCAGTGAGTACCTGAAGTTGTGCACAGTGTCTTATTTAATTTGTCTGGACTTTAAAAGACAATATTCGTGGTCACTGCAGTGTTTCAGTGATTCGGCCTCTGAGACTTGAAATCTTGAAATCTATTCACATATTTGAAGGATTTATTGATTAAGGTCATACCGATAATGACACATTAGGGAGATACTAAAAAAAGACAAAAAAAAATTAATTAAGAGAATAATGTCGTAATATTATGAGAATAAAATGGCATCATAATAAAAATAATAATAAAAATACTATGACTTCATTCTTGTAATTTTAGGATTTTATTCTCTTAGAGTGGCCCTAGAACTCCGTTGTATATATTCATACAAGCTTCTGATAGATAAAGCTGCATGATGAGACATATTCTTCTGAATTTTACTTTTGGTGAATCGATAGCAAAAGGGGAATTTTTTTGGAGGCCATTTTAATATCTGGCAAATTGTTTCCAAGTTTGATTTTATCCAATTTAGAGACGTTCATTCCAGGAGTTTTGGGTTTCAGTGAGATCCAGAGATCTGACACTACATAATGCTCCAAAACCCAAACGCTTTTACTTCGTCGTTTGCTGTTTTTGTCTTGGACCGTTAGAAACGGACACACAGGTTCTGCTCTGCTGCAGTTTGTGACTCATAACTTCAAATCTTTTCATGTTCACACGATGGATAATGTCACAACATTAAGCTGATTGTTTGACGTTTCGTTCATATCCCTGTTATCCTAAAGGCCCATTGATGCCTTCATGTTAACGTGCACATGGCAGGAGTAACTGTGTCGCTATGTAGGTTACATGTGATCAGCAAAAGCAGTGAAGAAGAAGATGTTTGCATAATTGGTGAAACTTCTCCATTCACATGTTGTTATGTCCAATAGCCACACAAACCACCTCCACCTTCAGCTACGTTGCTTAGCAACCATTCCAACTAAATGAATGCATTGAAAGCATTAGGACAGCAACATTTGACAACATTAGATACAGGCCAGCCCTATTAATGTGTATAAATTGATTACAAATGGTCCTATAAACTGACAGTTAAAGAAGGGGTGGAGGGCACAGCAGACCCCGGTACATGACGCCTTCCTGCCAGGAACATGAAGGTCATTAACAATGGGGAGCAATGGTTACGTCAGAGCGCGTGCATGTGAGATATTGAGCAACATGAAGGAGCTCAATGAAATATTAGGTTACCACATGAATGAAGGAAATAAGGTGACTTTTAAAAAAATGTTTTTGCCCTTTAAAGTTTGTTTTTCAGTGGTTTGCTGCATTAGCACTGCCATCTGTAACTATGGTCTCCATTTATTTTGTAGATTAATATTCCGACCTTGTTTGTGTCAGTGTCCCCAAGCGGCCTGCCAACATTCCCAAACCCTTTATGCTCTCTGGGAGACAGAGGTTAAAAGTCCAATAACAACCGACCAACAAGCACAAAAGGAACAGGATGACCAGTGCAATATGAAAGAATATGAAAGGAAAATCTCGCCACCAACCATTTCTGGGTAAAAGACATACTACCGTCTTTCACAGCTTTGCTTTGTTAGCCATAATTCCATCCCAGCTGTGAAGATGTGCTGCCACAAATGCCCTGTTTCAGCTGTAAACTTCCTCAAACCCAGAATGAAACCCAGCGAGGCCTGACCAGACCAGATTTAAGTGCTGCTCTTTTTTCTTGTCAACATTTTTTAGAAGCTAAAACAGTGATTTCTTTCGGCGTTAAGCTGTAGGATTTCATTGATTTAATGGACAAAGTGATTAAGGGATTGTAGAAACTCTCAGAGGCACTGATGTCAAGTTGTGACTCATCAGCATAGAAATTTTGCTGTGCTATATTCTCCACAAGAGGGACAAGAACGGAGCCTTGAGGAACCTCAACACTCATATGTAATTGTGAAATGCACAAACCCCGCATTCTAGTCAGATTTGGAAAAAGCCAAACCTGATAAAAACTCAGATGAAGACTGTAGCTGTTGGTTCAGGATTTGTCTTGATTAATTCCACGAGCAAATTGGCAAGAACCAGTAAACCAAAAAGCAAAAATTCCTTCCAAAATCATCATCTCAGACTTTTAAGCATGTCCTCGCACATCAGAGCCTAAATGTTTTTTTCTGCCTCACGTCCTGCTACACCTCAGCTATGGCTCGCACAAACAAACACCCGTGTCCAGAGTGTCAAAGACGAGACCCACCTGCCAATCGCTCAGACAAGTCGGCTACTGTAACAGGAGCATAAACATAATTAATGAAGGAGCATATCGCCAAGAGCGCCTTCCGACACCGGGTTTCTCTCCTCGGTTTCCTCCGCGGTGAGCCGAAACAAACTTGCCTCTGCACAAGTTTGCTGAAGGAGCGCCGCTATTTCTAATAAGGCAGAAAAATAAATATGGAAAGTGAAATTACCATCCGAGTCATAATGCGTCGCGTGTTGAGTCCACACACAATTACGAGCCATTCGCACGTGCTACCAGGAGGTTTGATTAATGAAACGGGATGAGAGCGCTCCTTCAATACGGCAACTTGGATCCACTTTCAGACACACAATAAAGAAAATAGGGAAAATGAGAAAAGTGCTCAAGAGCAAATATTTATATTTGATGAGGAGGTGTGTGGGTTCAGATGACAGAGGGGTGTTGTGAGTTTGGCAGGACGGTTGAGTCAGAACCCCAGAACAGCCGGCATTGAGGATGTGTCAAAGCTGGGTCTGCAGGAGTATCTGGCACCTTCGAGGCACACTGAACACCGAGGACAGAGTCACAAGCATGAATGCACACAGACTTTTGCAGCTGGACGGCCAGGCATCCTTCACTCCTGTTCCTCCTGTCCTGCCTCTTTGGCTCTGGCAAATTAGCAGGAATTTGTTGGGAAGGGACGATTGTTTTCCCTTTCAGCAGGGCTTGTTTTCACTGGGGAAGTCTTGCTCTGGCTGGAGGATAGTGTGAATGGAGGTGAATGGAAGCTTTCATGAACTGTGAGGTAGTTGTGGTCATTCACTGCCACAAAGCCAGCCAAGCGTCCTCTTGCAACCCGATTAGTTAGAGAACACTTCAGGCAGTTGGCTTCAGTTGGTCTTCAAATGACCTTTTCTTCATATTTAGTGATATGATTCTGAAAGTATTTCAAGTTCAGTCAGATTGGATGGAAAGCTTTGATGAGTGGTAATGTTAAGGTCTTGTCAGATTCTCAAAGACCAAGAAAGTTCTGGCTTATCTTGCCAATACCTCCCAATGCAATCCTGCTTGTTTCTCATATCCCTTCAGTTCCCTGTTTGGGATTAATTTTTCAGGATGAATTTGGATCAGTCAGCGAGCAGAAAGCAAAGTTCTGAACAATGACATTGTTTCATGGTTCCCTCCTGTATTTGGGACCAGGAAAAGCATCCTCATAGTGTGATACTACCATCAGTTGGGTAACGTTCAAATGTACGACTTTGAATATAGTTTTGAACATTTCTATTTTGGTCCCATCTGACCAGAGAAAGTTCTTCCGTACTGTGGGGGAAGCCTGCGCTTTAGTCACAGCTGCAGAAGGAGGGATGTAGGGGTCTAGAGGAAAGTGTCAAGTGGTAGCGACTGGCACAGCGGGACAATAGCGTACCAAAGTGCCGACAGGAGAAGTCATAGAAGAGGTCGCTTATGGGTAACAGACCGTTTCCTATTACTAACCAACACTTGTCAGTCATGTAATTCATGGACATACATCGTCAAATTCTTTTAGCCTTAGCATTTGTTAGTTTGATGAGTTTTTCAGCTGGACATTTTATGCTTCATTTCACTTTACTTCACACAACACCTGTTCACTTACCCTACTGCCCAGCAACTGCACCTTTCAGCAGTCTAGGGGTGCCTTGCTGAAGGGTGACCCCAATACCTTTGGACACAGAGTTCACCACACACCTCATATGGCTGGGTTTTTTTTAAAAGCTTTTCTTGGCATCTTCTTGTCGACGTGTGAGCCCTGACCATTAATCACATTCACATGTTAAATTCCATTTTAAATCTGCTTTTCTTGCACTGCATGAGAATTTTCCAGGAGAGTTGTGCGTTCTCTGTCATGTTTCTACATGCTAATCGTCTTGCTTGACAGCTGTGTTTACATCTAGGCTCTGAGGCAGCTAATGAGAAAAGACTCAGTGGAACATGACGAGAGACTTTTGGATATTTTCTTCATTAAGTGTTGCATTGATGGCAGTAACCTTTAAGCAGGTCGGACTGTGTTGAGTCAGTAGCGTTTCCTGAATGAATGGCGCATCATGAAGACCAAGGAACAAAGCGGACATGTTTGGGGACAAAGTTTTAAAGACGATCAAAGAAGGGTTTATGTCCAATAAACTCACTGGCCGGGTGAGGAGAGCAAGGATCAGACTTGCAATTTAGTGGTCCATGGTGACTTAGGAGGACCGTCAGAGAAGCACGGTTCAGGTTTCGTTAGTTTGTATGAATATGCCTTGAATCTGGCCAAAAATGTTTTTTAAAAGGATATCATAAGAGTTGCCATTCATAGTTTTCCACAGGCTATGTAGGGGACACTGTAAACCTGGGTAAGTATGTCATTGTCTAATGAAATCATAAATCAACTTATTGGGCCTACCACTATGTGAAGAGTTTGGCTTGAGCTGGATTGACCCAAAATCCAGATTTCAAATGATTAAAACTTGAGCTATTTTGCTAAATACAAATGCATGTGAACCTTATCAGATAGTATTAAAAGAAAAAAAAACCCAGTTTCAGTTTGTGTTTTTAATGTGACAAAAATGTCAACATGTTCAAAAGGTACGAATATTTCATGGCACTGTATGCCCACCAGTCATAACACCAATCAAAAGCCAAATGAAACCTATTTTACCTGGACTGTCCTCACTGGGTAATGACAAACATAATCAAAGTGTGCACTTAGCAGCTCAGACATATGTAAGGTGATCCACGTCTGTTACTTAGCTCTCCATCATTGTGCCTCCAGGTGTTTCTCTGCTAGCCGCTGAATGCGGTGCTCACCGCCGCAGCTGCCCAGCTGCCCCAGCTGCAGAAACCAGCTGTTTGTGTGGGTCATTCCAGCCAGCTGAGAGAAGAGTGAGGGGTCCTTTCCACTGTAGTCAGCAGCACATGGGCCAGCTCAGTGCAGCACCAGCAGCCAGACCAGGCCACCCAGCTCATCCTGTGCCATATTAGCCCCAGACGGTACATTGTTATTCTAAGGAAATAAATCCTTCTCGTGTGCTCTTGGGCTGCTCATCAATCTGCTATGCTTGCTGCACTTTCCCACATTTTATTGGTGATGAACTGTTATAATTCATTGAGCTGGACTTACTCTCAATATGACCTGCTTCTTTAGCGAGAGCACGTGTCTGAACACATGCACCTTTCTTTCAAGAACAAGGTTGTCTTTAGCACAGAAAGGAAAGGTTGTGATAATCATAAAGACATTGATTCAAGTCGTGACTTCTTTTAAGTTCCATCACAATGTCCCCATGAGTGCGAATTCAATTCACAATGGACTTTATGCAGTTTATCAAGTGTGAGCTACAAAGAGAGAACATGGAGAGTCTGTTGTTGAAGGTTGAAGAGGTTTTCAAATATTTTTGAAAATGTTTTTCAGTTTTTAGAAACGTGAGACTTGTCCCTCAAAGACTCAAGACTGGACTTGGACATGGTAGAAATTACTTGTGAAGATCTCTACCCCGTGAAGTATGAATGATGACCAAAAGAAGGGGATCCTGAATACAGGTGGCCAACATTAACTTCCTCCTTATGGGGGCCAGACAAAGCCTTACAGACTCGACACATGGGGAGTGATGGACGACATTGACAGGCGAAAGTTTTCACAACCCGGCATGAAACAACACACAGGATGCATCAACAACAAATGTCGAGGGTTTTTCATTCCTGTGTTGCGTTGCAAGCCTGTTTGTTCACCTCTAGGTATATGAGCTCAAAATTTCACGATTGAATTCCACTGGGCGCTTGGCTGGAGGAGGTAAGCGACTGTCGTCTCATTGCACAAGTTCAATATGAAATGAATGGAAAGAGAGCAACATTGCCTCCTGCTTGTCGAGTCCTTCTCTTCTCTTTCTGCACTTCTTGTCAGATTACTGTTGAACAAAGGCCACTGGTGCTCCAAGAAGCCTTAAAGAAAAAAAGAGTTGAGTTCCTTCTCAAGCCTCAGTATAGCCAAGTCTCCAACCAAGTCAGGTGTGTCTCCATTGGTAGTGTGCTCTTCTGTCTATGAGCATGAATATGGGTAGAAACGTGGGCAGGAATATGGGAACGATGGTTGGCTGCGAGCTGATGATGTCATTTTGCGCGTGTACCTTTGAGTGGTCAGTTTCTCCAAAACCTCTTGGTATACAGGCTTGTGGCCCTGTCAAGTTGATGCTGGATGCACTCTCTCACAAGTACCAACTGTCATCGTCCAAAGAAGAAAATCTACAGGCCCATCAACCAGCGCAGTCTGCTATCAATCAATTCATTTGCACGCAATGCCCGACTTAGCCCGGCTAGCACCACCTCAAAGGTGGTTCCAAAAAACAGGGAGGAACCGCACAGGATCTGAAATCGGAGGAAAAAGAAGTCAAAGCCACACCCACGGAGAATGGGCCGTCGCAGTCTAAATGACTTGATAAGAGGATTCTGAGAATATTCATGCTGACTGCAGCGGAAACCTGCTGGCTTGGTGCCCATTCTCATGTCTCTCTTCTGGCACAGAATTGTTGTTTAACGCCATTTTTGCAAAACTTCCTTTTAGCTCCAGATGCTACAAGCCATTATAAAAAGCCTCAAGAACAGCTTTCTCACAAGATTTAAAGCCTTTATACCTTCCTTTGTCCTCCACCAGCTTTTCTCTTCTTTCTACCTGGGATAAGAAGAACATAGCCTGCTATTCATGTCACATCTTGCCAGTAGCCGTCGCTTCGATGGGAGCCAGTGCTCCACGAACACTCCGGTGTTGAGTTCCACCATAGGGACAGGTTACCGGCTCCCGCTGCCAACAATGTCCGTTGAGCACAAATGTTTATTTTAAAAGTTATGTTCGGGTATTGATTTTATTTCATTTTCCCTCCTTGCAGCCCGCCTGTTCCTGGCTCAGGTAAAGTGCCTGTCCATCATGAGGTTTTCCCGCTGGAGCTCGGCATGTTGTCTGTCTCATAAAAGCTGCTACTATAGTATAATGTAGCTCCATAGCCTGAAATGTTCGACTTTCCTCTCCAAGAACACTCAGCGTCCACAAAGTGTGTGTATATGGGCACAAACCAAGAAAAATATGTTCGAGACTAACTTCTTATGATAGTCTAGACATGGAATATCTCACCTACCAGGAGGAAAAATATAACTGTTAACATTAATTTGTTACATGCCTCTTTGCCCACTTTCCTTATTTTATACCTCCAGCCTGTGTTTGCATTCAATTACTTTTAAACTGGTTTATGTTTAATTCGAATGAAGTCACACTTGACGTTTTCTGCTCTCAAAACCGTTTTCTTTCTTCCTGTTAAAAGTGGGACTCACTTCCTACTGTTTATTTATCTCAAAGATCATAATGTAAAAAGTTTATTGATGATTTAAAACACGAGTGAGCACACACATATATTTTACATGTTGGGCAAAACAAGTACCATGCTGAGCTACTCCTTATTCCTGCTGACCGGAGTATTTTACTGAAGTGTCTGGAGAGCCTACCATGTAGCCAACCCAATGAAAAACTGACTTCATGAGAGGAAAATTAAAGTTCTGGAACAGCCTAGCCAAAGACCAGGGCCAAATATGGCAGATGATCTGTGCAAAGGACTGATATATTACACTGTAGCGCAGTCAACTAAACCCAGGTCAACATGTGACATGGTAACACACGTCTACCAAACACTAAAAGCTGAAACTGAATCATTAGCTGCATGATTCAGCTAATAATTATAGCAGCTAATTATATGGTCAATGCATGATTAGCTGCATTGACCATATAATTGTGCAATTTGACATTTCGACAAATTTGCTTATTGGAACCACGTCAGTTTAAAGAAAATTAAGGTTTATTATAAAAAGTTTTGCAGCTCATGGAAACATTTTTCCCCCCCATCACATAAGTCTCTTGATTAACAGCTGGATGTTGCCAAACCAAGAAGATGACAACAGGAAGTAGCTGGAGAATGATGGCGCTGCATGTTTTTTATTGACTTTTAATGTGAACAAATGTATTCACGTGATTTTAGCTGCACTTCTTATTTAATGAAAACACTGTAATTGTGAAAGTGTGAGCTTTTTCGGCACCAGCAGAACATTGACAAAGTTGGAAACGCAACTAGTGTCTCTATAAGGTTTGAGTAAAGTGGAACTTTCAGGGAACTTATGCAACCAGGTTTTATTTCTTTTGAAGATTTGTTTATTTTTCACTCGCATTTTTTTTTTTTTTTTGCTTAATTCAACTATTTACCACGGTCTGCTTTTTACATCAGCACTTTAGATCTTTTCCTGCTACATTGCGGCTGCCTGCTCACTTACCAGGCGATAACCGAACGTGTCTTTGTGTTTTTGTGTATCATTGTTATGCATCATGTATGTATGTATGGAAGCATAAGAATGCATTCGTGCCTAACAGCTGAATACAGCTGTATAGCTGCAAACATGCATTTATTAAAAAAAAAAAACACTGCAAGGAAGCGTGTGTAAATATTAAAAATGCCTGCGATGAAAACAGAGACTGGAGCACTTAGCAGTAATTCAGCTGTTGCATTGTTTTTGTACGATGACAAAAAAAAAATCTGTATGTATGAATAAATAATTTGAGATGAAAACTGTTTGCACTGCTTCTTAAATCTGATTAGTCTACTTATTTTGGCATTGATGCCGAGTGCAAGAACCCTTATATCTAAGCACCGGGTAATTATTGTGGCTAAAATAGCTGTTTGGTCTGCCATTGAAGCTTGTAAACCTATCAGACAGGGTTTAAAAAATACATCTGAGTCCTCACGTTATGCCCTTTTGGCTCCCATTTTCCCCAACATTTACAGCACAAACTTTATGACAATCCATCTGTAACAGCTCTGATGAGTCTGGTGCTCAGATTTTGGTACAGTTAAAAGGTTATGCTGCTAAAACAAGAAAAAACAGAAAAAACGTTATTTGAGCTAATCCAGAGGACTTTGCTTCCAAAGAATCCTGCTAATGTAGGAAACATTCTCATGGAAGGCTAAATTTATTAGAGTCATAACAAAATCTGTGAGCGCTCACCATTTGCACCAGCATCTTAAGTAGTTTAATTTCTCGGCTGTCATTTTTAAACACTGCATTAGGTACAGCTTTAAAAAGGTGTCATGAGTGAATTAACTTTGAACATGTCAATGCATCTTAATAGATTTTGCTTTTTCGTCACACTTGAAAGCTTCAGATCTTAATTTGTGCAAAATCTTGATAGCATAAACGTCTCATATATATTTATTCCAAATAAAGGGACCCAAATGAAGTGTTTTAATCGAGTTAATTGCAATTAGTCACATTTTAATTCAAAACATTGACAAAAAAAACAACATTCTCATTTTAAAAGCTTTTTTGTTGCTTTTAGTAAGGGACATTTATCTGAAAATTGTCGGGGATGTATGTATATATATGATCCTGTATGTAATATTTCTATTTTGTGGGCAAAAGAAAAGGAAAGTTGTTTCTTTAGTGAAAGCTTCATGTTTCATCCCTTCTTCAGTTTTTCCAATAAGAGTTCATCAGTGAGTTATCTTCATCTGTGTGCTGATTTAGGATCTTGTGAGGTTTACCCGTCCTGTCAGGAAGTGGGACTTCGCTCTGTTTTTTTTAATGTTTTATTTCTAACTTCTGTTTATCCGGTAAATCAGTCGCAGTCGTCTCTTCTTGAAAAGCAGCACTTCCTTTAAATAAACCCAAAGCAAGCTGAGAAAACTTCAATCTCGTCTGCGGCCGGGCAGCTTCGTATATTAGAGTTGACAAACGCCATTAAAATTCACTGCTCCAAATAACCAGTCTCTCAGCAGCCCACACATGCCAGCCTTCAGCTGAAACCGGGGGATATGCTAACCTCTGCAGAGGACGTCCACTGGGACGTGGAGGCCAGACTTGGGTTTCCCCCCCAGGACCCAATCCGGCTAGCACGAATGCTAATGGCTGGACGTCTCTAAGATATTCTCCTCCTCTGGCTTTTCATCACCTATTAGGTCTCAAATGCTCAAAAGTGACAAAAGAAGAGTTTTGACAAAGTGCCAAAACAGACTGTCACAACCCGCTGCGTTTCAAAGAAACGCCTCGGCCTTCCTCGCTACTTCCTGCGAACGGAAGGGCCGCTGATGAGCTGCCGCTGCGGGAACGACCGGGCGCCGGGGGGAAGCTACGCGAACGCCGCGGCTTCTCTAATCTTTAGACGGCAGCAGAAACGGACGGAGCAAGACGGCTCTGCTTCAGCCTGTTGTGGCTGAACACAGGCTGTTCGTGCGGCTGAGTTAAGCTAACCGCAAGCTTTTAAAGGGCCAGCGGCAGGAGGGCCAACTTCCAAGCAGGGTGGAAATTTGGCACTTCGAGTAGGTGCAAGATTTCGAGGTAAAAATAAAAGCCCCCGAAAGTCAAAGCCGCTTACTTCTACGATTTCCTATAGGAGCTTTGTCATCACTGTACACTCAGCAAAATGACTCCTACAGTGAGCAAAAACCAACAGATTAGCTCAGGTTTAAACAAATACTACACCCTTGTCTGGGTATTTGCAATCAGCAAACTCTGACATAGTGTGTCCCATCTTAAATAGTTTTTCATATACAAAAACATCAAAATATACAGTTTTCTGCTGTTTTAGGAGCTAAAAATATCTTTTTGTGGACAGCAGCTTTCTTCAAAAACATCAGAAATGTTGCTGCTAGAATTCTGTTCTATAAAATTTATGGTGGATCAAATTTTTTCATTGGAATACACATACAGGACTTACTGGAAGGCTGGCTTTAACCATCAATTAAAAAAGTAAATATGGTAGACTGCCTATATTCATGAGCTGCCCAGGAATACCTAAAACCCACTAATACCAGAGACTCCCTGAAAACGCTCAACTTCACAGAAAGTACTTTTAAATAACATTGTGCACAAAGTGTCCAGTTCAGGCCTTAACAGAAAAAACTTTACTGTCTACCTGGAGCTGCAGGTTACACAACCCAAGTTCAGGTGGCTGACCATGTCATCTTGGAAGGTCTTCAGCTGAACAGAACCTTTTGAGATGTTCAAAACCTGATCCATAACTTTATACCCAATAAATAAATAAAAAATCTTCATCCCCTACTTTGTTTCTGTTTAATGACGCTCTGAGACTTTAAGGGTATCTGGACTTATTCTGAGGCTTAAGTAAAGAAAGGAAGACTCTTTTTCAGTAATTAGGTGCTTTCTGGAGGTAATGTGTTGCTGTGCATTTTATTTTGGGATGTCCCTGAATAGAGGCACAATGTCGGAAAACAAGTGAAATTGTGAATCACAAACGTCAGTTCATTCAGTTCAGATTTAATCTGTATGAGCTGAATTTTAAACTACTTGTAAAGGGTGAATTTGAATTGAACATCCCTGGCCACCATCATACATTAGTTTTTTTCAGTGGCAATTTTTAATATGGCAGTTGCCCAGGGCGGCATTAGAAAGTGGCAAGGCGCCTTTAACTTATCTGTTAGTTTTGCCCTGGAAAAGTTTGCTACTGCTTCCCTTGCTTGTTGGGGGGCAAAGGGAGGCCAGGTTACCTGCTTTCTGCATTTTAATCGGCTGAGAGGCGCCCAAAGGAGTCCGCTGGCTCTTTTGATCATTTTCAAGCACAAAAAACATCATTAATATGATTCATCAGCATTCAAACAAACTCAGCTGCATTTATTGCTGTTCTTGCACCTTTAGAAAGACTACAAACCACATAGAGTCACTGATGACTGAAATACATGGCTAAAGGTGGACTGGAGCATGCTGGGGTTTTTTTGTGTATGTCTTCCACATGTGTTTCCAATGGGAAGAACAGACTGCATGTCTGATTCCCAAGCTGGTATCAGCTACAGCTGACACTCACGCACCGCATGCCTTGTCTGCACATACACATATTACGGTCTAAGCTTTAAAGCGCTCGTGATTGGAGAGAGGCTGCCTGGTGAACGTGTGGTGGGGGTTCGGGTTACTTTGTGGCTGCTGAATGTCTAACGAAGGAGGATGTCAGTCTTTTCTGAGAGGCAGCTTTGACAGCAATGAGATGCAGAGGCAAACGAAACCTCAGCAGGATCAAAAAAAAGTCAAAACATTAAACAGCAGTAGCATTTTTTAAAACCTGTGGGGTTCTGTTTTTGGCTTCCACTGCCTTGATGATCTGGGGTGGTTGGGTTTTTGTTTTATTCTGGATGCATTTAAACCAAAAATCTCATTTATTGTAATTTTTCACTGACAGTGGCACTGTTACATGAAAAACGGCTGTTTTTCAAAGTGAAAACAGAAGGTTTGTTGTGTGTCAGAATAAAAATATCTTGTAATGCATATTAATAGTGGTATATGGGGGTTTTATAGTCACTGGAACTGGACACCTTTCAGTCACCGAATCAACTATGAAGTAAGTCTTTGTACACTCAGTTAATCGAGAGTCAAATATAAGCATAGACCAGTTATCATTAGCAAGATACATCCGTGGTTTTAAAAGTTTAAAAACTGATTCCATTTTTGCTTTATAGCATTCCTGCAGTGTCAGGGCGGTATTGTTAACTAAAATGTTAGTCGCACTTTTCCTACAGCACTAATCATAAACATTAGTTCTGTTAACGCACTATTACAGGATGGAATTTATTGGAAGCTAATGCTAAAGTGTTGTCAATCATGTTGTGCGATAAATACTTTACATGATGAAAAAAAGAGAAACCATGAAGAGAGGAAATAGAACTGCTGGGTAAACTTCAAAATAAAAGCATTAAAAATAAATGTCTATTTTTTTTTTAAGGTTTTATTGGCTCTAGTGGCCTTTATTTAACAGTTAATGGACAGGAATGAGGGAAACGAGAGAGGGGGAAGACATGCGGCAAAGGTCGCCAGGCCGGGAATCGAGCCTGGGACGGCCGCGTCGAGGACTAGGGCCTCCATATGTGGGAGTGCTAAACCCCTGCGCCAGCACAGCACCCCATAAACATCTATTTGACAAATTCTTTGCAGTCAATCATCAAAACGTCAACACGGATCGATCTCCATTCACCTGAAAGTTTACATTATTACACAACAAATAAACAAGAAATCCTGAATTATTGTTATTCCATAAGAACATAAAGTCTAATTATTTTTTTAAAGGTTGTGGTTCGACATTTTACTGGAAGGTAAAAAGGCGTATTTTCAACCAAATAACTGATTATTTCTTTAACTATTATCCAAGAAACTTTCCTTAGTTTGACTCCATAAATTGAAATACAAAACTGTTTCAATGTAGTTTTACAAAATTAAAGTGTTTTTTCTCCTGTGAGCATCGTCATTGGATGGTAATAGCTTCTGCAAATATCTGGCAAATAATTTCCTCATAGCATTGTAATGAACTACAATGAGCTGTAAATGTTTTCATTGTTGCCCAAAATGAGATTCTGATGCATCTCGAGTCAAAACTGTCTGCTGAACCCAACTGAACCAGGCAATCGAGACTGATCACCAGTTTCACTGGGAGGATTCAGGGCAGTTTCTTCCTTCACTGACTTACTCAATGCTTATGAAAATGTCTTAATGGACAATATTATGCATTTCTGTTTTTCTTGGATGGAAAACATTTTCAGAAAAAAAATCAAAGAGGTTTTAGTATCAGCTATGAAGAACTTCAAAGGACTGATATCCCCACAAGAGATTAAAACCAGATATTTATCACTAGCAGGTCATATTAAAACAATGCGTCATCGAACATGCATTCGCTCTGGTTAAAAATATGAGGAAAAGCAGCACCGGCCAGACAGGAGGCATTGGATGCCTTCACACACAAGGAATTCTGGTCTGCAAGTCACCCAGATAATGGTGCGTAACCTGTCCGTACAGCGGGAGGTGAGATCCGAGTTGCTCGCCCGGCCGACGGAGGTTCCACCATCAGCCTCGGCGGGGGTCGGGCCCACACACAGCTTCAGCCCAGACCGAGCAGAGAGAAGGTAAACACCGCCTCCCCCACAGCAGCAGGTCGTCTCTGTACGGACAGAAAGAAAAACAAGGGGAACCAAGTGATGAACCGTGTGATGGCTTGGAACCGGCAACTCATGCAGAAGGTCATGACAGGTAGCCAATAAAGTGCTGCGTAAGTTCCCAAGAATATTATACTCTGTCTAATGTGACCGCGTTGTAAGTAGTTCAACAGTGAGCGGCATACAGATGCAGTAGGAAGAAGACTGGAAGAAGGATTTGATGGTGATTTTTACAACAGATTTTTGACCCCAAAGAACAGAGATACACTAAGTAATCAGGTAACGACTGGAACAAGGTGATTTTCAGTTTGATTGTCCTTGATCATTGACCGGATTATCTTATTCTGGACACTAAACATTAAGAAGTAACCAGATTGGTATAGCATCAACACTCTTCGGGTTGGAAGTTCTTATTGTGTGACAGGAAGACTCATGCTTTGCTTTCAGTACCAATGAGGAGTTTCAGACATGGGGACGAACCTGCAAGAAGCTATGTTAACAGGAAACGCTTGTCTGCAGGTCCTTCAGCCAATTGCTACAAAGGGCAAGATCAAGAATTTTCTAGACCACGAAAGACCAGAGCAGTGCCCACATTACAGCAGATGATGCCAACATCTGTCCACCTTTCTCCTGCACTATCTTACTGTCATACATAAACTGATCCAGTGACTGATGAAGGCCACGGCCGGAAGATGCCAACAGAATCATATCATCTGCAAAAAAGCAAAGATGAAAGCTTGAGGTTTGCACAGATCCTGTCCATGAACGCCGCAAAGGTGAAACAGGTTACAAGTGAGTAAACTTGGGAGAGTCCGACCCACTGGGATCGTACTTGACTTTGTGACCAGGTCTTGCTCTAGCTGTACAAAGACCAGCAAGCACCTTGTAAAGTGGACTGATATAGCTTTCTGTTGATATACGGCACTACATAAACTGACTGAATTGTTCCTGACACACCTTAGATTCCCCAAAACGCAGGTCAAGCAACAGTAGCAACTGAAACCCAGGAAGTTACCTCATCCAGGCAGCATGAATGGTTCTGCTCCTTTAACACCTCCATAATTTTGCCTCATAAATTAGACTGTTCCTGACAGACGAGTTAATTTAGAGCAAAGGGTGGGCAACTCCAGGCCTTGAGGGCCGGGCCGGTCTCCTGCAACTTTTAGATGCGTCTCAACTTCAACACACCTGAGTCAAAGAATCTGACTTGTCCAATAGCAGGAAAGGTCAAAGGTGAAATGCGGCTTGTTGATTGAATGCTAAAGTTTCTCCATTTTGTTTGAGTCATCCTTTGAAAACAACCTGCCAAAAAACGAGTTGTGTTCTTTGCAACGTGTTTTAATACAATATTTTATAAAATTAGCCCTTAAAACGTGGCACAATTTGTTTTGTTTCAACCACAAATTTCAGATTATAGATTTTAGATTTTGTGACCCGGATTAAGTGGTACATAAATGTGGAGTAGAAGGAAAATGACACTTGATACATATTTTAAATAGCATCTCTCCGTTTTTAATCAGGGAGTGGAACAGAACTGAATTCTGAAAATATCTTCTGTTACCAAACACCTAGCTGTACGTCTGCCCCAACTTCAAACTACTCTGTAGTCCAATTTGCAATGGAATGCTTTAGATCAACATATATTGATGTTTTGAATGGCCTAGTCAAAGTCCTGACATAAATCCAACTTAGAATCCATGTTAAGAATTAAAACTGACTGACACTGAAGTACTTTGCAAAGAAAATTTGGCAAAAAAATAATTAAAAAAGGTCTTGAAGACAAATGCTGAAGACTTCCAGCTGCAGCTGCAGGTTGTTCAACAGAGCAGTTAGTTAGTGGGGATAAAATAAGAACATGTCCGACTTTTTAGATCTTTGTTTTCATTTTTCTTTGACAAATAAAGCATTGTTTTACTCCCACTTGCTAAGTATATTCTGGTTTGTGTTGGTCTATCACATAAAATCCTGTAACACTAAAAACTTGTGATAGAAATGTTAAGGAGCACCGTGGCTTTTAAAGGAAATTTGTGTGACTGTTAAATGACCTCGTATGTGTGTGTGTGTATCTGAGGTCAGCAAAGTTTGTGTGTTTGGGCAAAGCATGAAAAACCCAAGCAGACGCGGCTCTGCTTCCCACCGTCCTTCCATATCTGTTTTTCTGTCTTTCACGCATGGACACGGACCCAACGTTTGTTTCTGTGATCTACATTCAAGGGCAGACCCCTAAGTTTTAACTTTGACCCCCAGAGTTCACAGTTATCCCTTTAATCCTGTCCCAGCCGACCAACAATCCTGTTTCCTCCCTCTGCGCAGCCCCGGCATTGATCCAAGGCTCAGACAAAAAAACATTCGAGTGTAATCTTCACACACACGAACACCATTTTTGTTCTCAATCATCCCACACACCCCTTTTCTTCGACCTCCTCCACCCTTTCTCACCCTCCCTAAACTGACCTTCTTCCTGACTTGTGCTACTCATTTCACCTCCTTCTGGAGGCTCAATCAATACATCAATCCTACAAGTAGTGTCGACATGCAGACTAGCAGTAAAGCTAATTTTACAACATCAGAAATAACCCAGCATCCAAAATGGATAGAGTTCTTATTTCTGGCAACAAACACCGGTGGTTCTTGAATGAATGCTACTTCATTTTCATCGTTCACAATGAAAATGCATGAATATAAAAAGCAGTAATGACATTACAGCCAAGTTAAGCAGTAGAACGTTGTAGATTTGATCCTCAATCCAAAGCAACACAAAGATATTCCAATAGAAACATTTCTTCTTTACGTTTCCGCCTACGTACAACGTGGCTTGTTGAACTCTCCAACATTAGGCGGGACAGGAAACAGTGGCAGCATAATCTGCCTTTCACTTGTTAGCAATACACAACAAACACCAGAGCCTCAAAATGACCGTTTTCTTTTCACTGAGGTTTTTCTTTTTTGTGATAAGTGAAAATTCGGAGAGCTCTCCAGAAACTAAAAATACAGCCACACTATAATAAACACACACCCAAAGTGTGACTGAATGAGGGCAAACATGCAACTGAAGTCTCCCCGCTAGATTCTTGGATGCTTTAATTGATTTAACAAGTAAGAAAGTGAGGGGAATGCCCTACTCTTTACAAGCCCAGTGCTCCTTTTAGCAGCAGGTAGCTTTCCATCCTCGTCCATCGTCAGCTCTGTCTCCCAACGCTGATGTTAGAGCTATGCGCATAAAAGTCTTGGTTTGGAGCGCCCTGCCAGAGTAAACTGGGTGGTATACGGTTTAGAGACATTTCCTTCTTCGAGAGTTAGGGTCCCAGCTCCTTGCTTATGATGGAACGTGCCGCTGTTTGCCAAGTGCCGGCCATTTCTTAGGCCTCATTGTGGCTCAGAGGAACACTTTAAAAACCACAAGTTATCATTGGAGCTGCAGACGCCCGCAGTAAGCAGGACGACCATCGCCGTCAACCTACACCCCATTATACTCTCCTCTACTGACCCTGCACACCTTGCACCAGCCTTACCTGGCACTCTCCATCAGTCAATCTGCCGCCAGCTCGCACACCTTTCTTCCTCCACCCGTCTGCCGGTGCCAAGCCCTGCACCGTCCATCTTTCTTTCCTTCCTTTCCACCTACCCACCCAGCACACACACACACACACACACACACACACACATCCATCCATGCTGTCAGCACTCCATCATTCTTGTCCGGCACGGGGTTTTGAGGGATGAATGGCAGCACACAGCGCCAGGTTTGTGCCGCTTTCTAAACACGGCCGATGGGCCCTGGCCCCGCTGTGTGGCCTCTGCAATGGTTAAATGCACATGGAGAAAGCGGTTCTAATGTGCTGCAGCAGAAAATGTAAAGCAGCCGCGGGGAAGCCAGACCTCTGACTTAGAGATGAGGTGTTGGGATTTGTTCGTCTGTGACAGGAGTCAGATTAATTGCCCTGAGAACTTAAATACTGAAGCTGTAATGTGCATTTGTCGATGAATTGTTAATCCTCGGGTGAAGCTGTTGCTTAGGTAGCTTGTTAATGACATGCAAACAATATTTTTGCTCATAAGATCTCATGACTCGTGGCTCAGACATTATTTCTGAAAACATGACCCTTTGTTCAAAGCTCCATTTTTGTCTTGTTTTCAATTGTAGCTGAAGGTCCTGAACAACAAATAGTTTGACTAGATGTAAAGTATGATCAACATTTTTTTTATTGTAGGTATTGCCATGTAAAGTTGAAATCAGATATTTAAATAAGAGCCACTGGTGCTGAAGAAAACATGAGAAATGACATCCTGCTTTGTCTGTTACATCCTGTTTTAATCCATAGACTGCCCTAATACACTTTACAGCTCATTTATCAACTTGGTTAATATTTTTTAACAGTTAATCGTAATTAATTCACAGCAACAATGTGAATGCTCAGATAACATGTTTTAGTAGTTAGACAGCCATAATAATAACAGGAAGTCTGCATATTAATTCCTGTTCAGCATGACGTGCTTCCACCATCATGGAGCTACATCATGATGGACGTCTCCTAGTTTTCAGTCATGTTAAGGACGTTTTCCATTCCATATTTTTGCAGTGCTAGTTAATACATGTATGCAAGAAAGATACAAAAATATTGGGACTTTTTTAGTTTGTGGCTGTAACTTAATACGACAGATGCGACATAGCTGTATAAGCACAGCAGCTGATGCTGTGAAATTTCATCAGCGCTGAAACACATTTACACTCACGACTCGCGTAATCTGAATCGGCCGTGTGCGCGGTGGCAATCGGAATTCATGCTAATGTAAAATATCACGGGGAAATATGGGAGGTGAAAGTGTTATGTCTAACTTAGCTGTTTCTCTAACTGCACTATTCCTTCCAGATAACATCTGTGTCTAAAATCTACAACGGCGCTCTCTGTTCCCCACACAGACATCCAGAGTCTGGCCTCAGCTTCCACTGCTTCTCCTCTCCTCCGTTTTCTCCACGCAACGTTTTCACTGGATGGCGCGACTTATCCTTAAAAAATACCCTTTAAAATTCTTTTTTGTCCATTTTTCCTATGTCGACCAGTCACACGTACATGCAAATATCCTGAGAAAATATTATGATTTGGTTTTGCAGGTATTTTTAGTTTCCCTTTCCTGGGCTGCATTTTTAAACATGTATGCTGCAGCTTGTTAAGCTGAGAGAGTTTAGACTTTTTCTTTTCTGTCAAAAATAAAATCCGACTTGAATTATATGTTTTTCTGTTTATTGCAGCCATCTTTTTTTATGTTTTATTGCAACATTATTTAGTGGGGCATACATGAGCTGGACAGGAGCGCACAGAGCCGTCCAAAAATACTGATGTCCGCTGAACAGTGTGTCACAATTAATTACAACCACAAACTTTAATAAAGCTTTATTGGGATTTGGTGCCATAGCTCAACAGAAACTAGTTCATAACTGTGATTTGGAAACATTTTTTATTTATTTTTTCCCTGCAATTATGGCAGTTACCACCACAATTTCAGAGGACTCTCCAAATGACATTTAATTTAGCAAAAGGAAAATTAAATGTTTTTGTGGCCCATCTTCAAATGGTGTAGTGAGAATGAAACATCTCCAGTAGCAGTCAGTCTTGCAATAAATCTGAAAGACGCCTCTGACTGAAGACTGGTTTACTGTCACAACAGACTAATGATTCAATATCTGGACAGCAGACGATATCCCACAGTCACTGTAGCCTGTATGATATCAATTATTGGCAAGCTCTGCTAATCCACCTCATTTGCTTTTGGTGCTCTGTTTTAAATCTCATTTGTGTTGTGCTTTTTAATATAAACGAGATTTTTTACTTTTTATATAAATATAAAAAACGTGCTTCGGTTGTGTGAAGCTGGTTTGGTTTGGTTTTTTTATTCATTTTGTGGTTTAGTCACCTTTGGTATTCCGTATTTGTTTGGGATTTCAAGTTCCTGTTTTGCTCATTAGTATTTCATTTATTTAGATTCTGATTTGGATTTAGTAGATCCATCCATGTCCTGTTTAGTTTTAATTCTGTGTTCTTCAACTTTCACTTGGTTCCTCCATCCTGATTATTTACTCGCCCGTTTCATGTTCCAGAAGCTTCTGCCTGCTGTTTATGAGCCTGATCTAACAGAAGGTGCTGCTTCCTTGCTGGATCCTTTTCCCGCATGTATTCCCAGTTCTTCTGATTTCTTCCCTCCGTGTTTCAGGTTTTCTTGTTTCTGTAGGTTCTGGACTTTTGTAATTAAAACACTCGAACTGAAAAGGTGAAGACATACTCATGAAGTCATGACACCATAATGTGGTTCTAAAAACAATAACGACTCCGGAAGACTAAATATAAATGGATACCAAACTAATGTAGATATTTAGTAACAAAAAATATAAAATGATTCTTTTTTATTAATCTACGTTACTTTTATGCATTGTTTTGTGCTGGCCGATTAAAGAAAATATATAAAATTTTGTTGCTGAAACACAAAACATGAACAAGTTCATCTCTCAAAAATACTTTCTCAGACTATGTAGACACAATAATTTAAAACTCTGTTGTGTCACTAAAATAATCAACCCACACACACCTAACGCAGATTAAACCAATAAAACAGGTGGATGTGATGCAAGTTTCAGGTTTTTATTTACAGACTTAATTAAAAGCTTGAAAGAACATTTACACGACTCTGAAGATAAACTTTTGGGATCCTTTAAAACAAATGGCTGCAATTATAGAAATTCAAATTTTCCTCATTAGAGACCGTGGCAGAAGCAGCACCATGAGTCATGAAGGAATTCCTCAGATTAAACCTTCCGTTCCCTGGACCACTGACAGATGAAATATTAAAGTTAAGTGATCCAGAATATTCTCTCCTGATTAGACAGAGGTTGCTTTCACAGCAGATCCCTCGATGCTATTGCGAAGAACATGAATAGAACGGAGATCCGCCAAGGTTCACCGATTTTTATTGACAACTTTGTTCCGCTGGCAAGAGGAACTTGCAATTAATATTGCCGCTACGCCCAGTAGCTAATTCAGGAACGCATAAACATGCCGAACCCGACCCAGAGTAAATATACTGTGTTGACCTAATTAAAATGATTTGTAGTTTATACTGGGTTTTAGATCGATGGTATGGGGTTTTATTTGGTTATTGAGGTGTTGCGTAGAGATCAGGTCTGGTTGTATCCTAAAATAGTGCTGAGATTCATGAGAGCTTATCACTGTAAAGACGAACAAATCAGACTGATTTTTGCCTAAAACAAAACGTTGAGCTTCCTTTTTACCAGTTACTAAGGGTTACAGGGACATTAGGTCAAACTTGGGACTTTTCGTTTTGCCACAACAGAAAGTGAAGCGATAAAGGTTTTTGGAAATTTCTGAGGTTTGCCATTTAATTGGAGTCCTTCAACCTCGTCAATGTGAACAGAAGAAGATGTGAACGATGATTTCAACTTTCTGTACTGTGTTAGAATTGTGGTTTGCCTGTAGTTTTAGGAACATTGTTTAGAGGCATGGCCAAAAGAGCCTGAATGGCTTTATTCAGGCTTCATTACCAGTAAAGACCGAGTACCCTTCAATAAAATATGTTGTGGAGTGGGAACTGAGAGATAACGCCAGCAAAGATTTGTTCTGCATCAAATTCCCAGTTCATATTGTGAACTGAACCGGCCTAGCAAAGGAACCTCAGATGAGCTTATCTTAAAAAGGGACCACTTTGTGTAAGATTTCATTCCGTTTATTCAGGCCAAAAGAGCCTGAATGGCTTTATTCAGGCTCTTTTGGCCATGCCTCTAAACAATGAATTAATATCAACACCGTTTAGCTCTGTTCTTGTTTTTGCTTTCAATGCAGGCAATTTCCGGTAAGCTTCATAGCGTCAAACTGGCGCAGTACATAAGTCACCGACAAACATTAGCGATAGGGTAACAAACTTCAACAGAGTCCACGCCTCTAGCAAACAATCGTTTCTCAATAGCCGAGAGCCCAGACCCTTTGTACAAAGGAAATAGCGAAGGAAAAGAGGCTGTTTTTGACCTGGCTACCCAGTTACTAACATTTCTTCATGACATATGTAATGCACATGTTCAATCATGACGGAAGCTATGCTATGAAGCTTACTGGAAATTGTGTTGCTGTAAAACTCATAGAGAGTAGGAATGCAACATCTTTGCCAGCAATAAAATGTCTTAAACAATCTTCTTGCTCCAAATGTATTGCTTGATATTTGGAAGCACCGCCAACACGGACTCAATGGCTTTGTTTACTTCTTCTGCTACCATTGGAAAACTACAACTACAATTCATTGAAAATCAATGTCATCATTCAGGAATTCTGTTCGCTGTTTGATGAAATTCAACTGGACAAATCAAACTCAATGAGAGAAATCTCAAAAGGAGCACTTAAGAGATATGAGAATAAGGCTGAATTGAGTAGAAATTCAATGGCCACGCTACTGCTGATTACTTGAACTCGTCTGGTTCTCTTTTGAACTGGCCTCTGACTGGTCACCACAGCCATATTAAGTCCCTGAACCATTTCCTGTGATTTGTGTGACCTCGCAAAGAATGCCCTTTCACTGATACCATCACTGCTGCTCATTTTACAAACCTGTGGGGCCTCGCGGCAGTTCCACTTCATCACCCTCTCTGAGCTCTTCTCTAAACCACCAGGATTGCAGCAGTCATGCAGGCAGATTCCTGAACTTGTTAAAGAGAGCGGCCGGGGACCAATGTGGATGCCCCCCCTCGTCCACCACAGTCACATTTGAAACTTGAGGTATGCAGTGAATTATGGGCAGAGCGTGACTGCTCTGCCAAATGAAAATGTAGGTTTTGGCCCATGATTTCCAATGATTTTATTATTAGGATTTTTTTTTTTAATCCCCTTTGCTTCCCTCCTCCATTTAGGTCCCCAAGGTGGATGGTGTTCGGATGCTATAAAAAGGCTTTGTGTGTTCAGTAATTGCTTAATAGTTATATAAAATGTCATTAACTGCTCTCACTGGTTAGGGTTGCATCCACTCTGGCTACCAGAGGGACCAAAAGCCTCTCACCCTATACGCCGCTCTTCCCTATCCTTATGCCTCTGTTTTGTGAAATTTTCTTGTTTTCTTGCATTGTTACTGTCATGTTCACTTTCACCAACTTTTGTCTTTCTCTCATCCATCCCACATCTCGACAGTTATGTTAACAATATGCCTTTTGTGAGGATTAATATTAAGGCTTATGTGTATGGTCCATGATTTCCAGTGATTAGGGTTAGGAGTAGGTTTAGGGCTCAAGGTTAGCATTAGAATAGTATTCAGAGGTCGAGTTAGGGTGTAGGTGCACCTAACTGGTAAGGTACCCCTTACCTTACCAGTAGGGGTACTGGTAAGGTCTGGGGTTAGCATTAGGGTAGTATTTAGGGGCAGATTTAGGGGCAGGTATTAGAGGATTTAGGGTTATAGTCCCCTTGCTTTCTAATCTTCATCAAATCAGTCCAACTGATCATGAAGTTGTAGCAGATCCAGAGCGCCTCACATACCAACACCCGTCACTCTTGAGCAAAAAAACAAAAAAAAAAGAAGTCCACAGCCTCTTGGATGAGGTCATCGCGCTGTTTCTTTCCCCACCCGCAGGGAAATTTCTGCCTTTCGCTTACCCACCGGCCCCATGCGCCATTCTTTATTTCAGCTCCATTAAAAATAATTGGCAGATCGCTCCAGAATAAATGTTGAGGAGGAAACCGCGTCTGGTCATTCGCGCTTAGTTCAACATATAAAGAGGATGGAGAGTATCGTCATATGGGGGCCGAGTTCACAATGTATTTATTCTCCCCCCGCCCCCTTCTCACGTTCTATCACTTATCCTAATTGCCAGTCAATATTTGCTCTGGTGATGAGTGCTTCCATTGGCTAATTTTTGTGGAAAAAAAAAAGGATCGTTTTACCCTGGTGTCCGAAGCCTCCGGCTCGCGCTGAAATAATTGCTCTCACCGCATCACAGCTTCCCGTCTTAATCCACCTCACTAATGACATTAATGAAAAATAATTCTAATCTAATTAGCTCTCTTCTCCAATCAGTCTCACTTCCCTTCTGGGTTTGACTAATCTGGAGAGCTGGCAACGGGTGACGGGATCCTCTCCAGCACTGCTGCTCACTTACAGAGAACATTGTCAGGGGAAGAATGCGAGTCTGGAAGCAGACGGAAGGATTTGCCCAATGTGGATGGTTATGTGGCGAGCCTCTGTTTTCTAGTGCTTGTCATTCAGTTTTAAGCTAAATCTAGTGAACTGTGGTTTATGTTTGTCTCATAGGTTTTGTAGGTTTACTTTGGAAAACCACACAGCTTAGAATGAATATTATACTGAGAAGTCTTTCTTAAATCTATAACACTTTTCTGATGATGCCAGCATAAATGTATGCTAGACTGTTGATATTCTGCTAATATCAACAGTTAAACATGGAGTTTAACTTTTCTGGCAATATTTTGTGTACTACTGTGATAACGACAAAAGCCATGATAAGGATTATTAACTTTATGCATGTGACTGCATGACACATCCATAAACACTATACTATGTGTGTATATGTGTTTCACTTATTGATAAAGTTCCTGAATTAAATTGAATTGTCCACAAAAACAACAAAAAAAATTAACAGGGATTTATTCCACAAATTATGTGCAGACTGGAGTGTATGAGATGACTGTACTGATGAGGTAAAGTCATAGTTTTTCTCTCTTTTAAGCTTAATTTGAATTATTAGACACATTTTTTTTCCTCAACATGAAGCAATTTTATATTTTGTCCTCGATCAGAAATACTTTTTCAATAGTTACAACAATGTAATTCAAGTTTTGAGGCATATTTTACAAAGAACAATATTCAATGAAGTAATTTTCATGTGGGTTATTTATCTTTATGAATGAATTTCTCTATTGTGTTTCATTTTTGCTGGAAGGTGAGAGCGAGGCGTCCTGAAGCCTCTTCGGCCTGGCGCACGTTCTAATGACTGCACAGAACAATAGTTATTATCTCCAGCTGAAGAACAAATCCACTTGTTAAATGGTCCAGTCACATTTGCTCGGGAGCCAGAGCCGGCCTCTCTTATGGACACGTTGCCATGGACACGGAGAAACACAACAGAGAAGTGGACACTGAAAAAACAAACCATGAGCAGCAAAGCTTTAAGGAGTTTGGTGTTTTTAATTTATAAGATGTAAAAACCCCGCACTTCTGTTTGCTTTCAGACCCGGCCTTTACCGCTTCAACGTCCGAGCTGGAAACGGTCAACCGCGTTTGGCGCCTGCAACGATCACATTTTGTTTAACAGACTGCTAAGTGATCGACACACACACACACCCACGGACACCCACTTAGGACTCATTTCTTCATCCAGGTGTAAAGAGTTTGCAATATTTTTTTTATCAATGGAGCTCAAAGATTCAGAAATGCAATCGTCTCCACAAAACACTGCCGACATTTGCTGTTCCAAATCCCAAAAAAGCAAAAAACATGTTATATTTGCTCACTTGTTTACTGGAAATTCAGTGTTTCTCTGCAGATGTTACTTTCAATTTGTTAAACATGTCACGTTTTTAATATGCCACGTTTAAAGGCCACTCTTGCATTTTAAAATGTCTTTTGGTTGTTTAATACTCCTGTAATGCAGCCGTATCAACACTAGAATGATATACATCGCAAAAATACAAATTTTACCAAGTATCTTTGGTCTAGTTAGACAAAACTAACTCAAAACTAACCTTTTAGTCAGATATAGGAGCTAGTTTTAAGTCAATGATTCCTTAAAGTTGATGAAAAGTCCTGGTTCCATTGGCAGATTTATTTCATGACAATTTTCCCAAGATGAAAAACTCTGCCAGTGGGACTAACACTTTTCCACAAAGCAAATGTATTTTTATAATGTCAAATTGCACATCTATATCGTCAATGGAAACACATCTACAGAAGATCCTTTGCAGGTTCATGTTTTCCTATATTGAGTATTACCTATTGGAGGTCTGATAAAGTTTCATGGAAAGATGTACAAGTTCAGCACAGACTTTGACTCGGGTGTGTGTGTATGTGTGTGTGAGAGAGAAGGGGTGTGTGTGTGTGTGTCACATGCTGATCTGGGCTGCAGGTCCCACCTTCGCAGGAGGATGAGCTGCTGGCTCTGAGTCCCTTCCATTAATCACTGCTCTAATTTGTTTGCTCAGCACGGTGCTGATGGCCAGAGGTTCTTTATTACGGCACAAAGGCTCAGCGACGCCGGCTGTGCATCCACACGCGTGGGATAGAGGGAAAAGATGAGCTGGTCTCACAGTCTGTAGTCTTAGACTGCCACAAATATCAGATCCTCTGAACACCGACAAACGTAGCATATTCCTGAATCTTACGGACCTGACTGGACAGCTTTAGTTTGCAGAATCAGAGTTAGGTTTCCATGGGGACGTCACGCTAACAGCCATTCAGACCTAAATCACTCTGGTGGTGGATTTCTGCAGTCTAGACTTCACAAACTCGAACCTTTTCGTAGTTTAAGAACGCTTCCTCGTTATTTCGCGCACAAAAATGACCATCTATCTCCTTCAGTGACTCACTTGTAGTTTTTGCTTAGGATTATTTCAAAGTGAGGGAAGATGTTAGATGAGCTGAAACGATTGTGAGTTTTGGCCTGCGAAATAGAGAAATCTCTGCTTCCTGACGGCCTTTGGAAGAAAAAATCCAGACCCTCACAGGATCCAACACAGTTAGCGCTGGAGTTTTTTTTCCCCCATGTATCCTTTATTCTTATATCAGTTTCAGATTCTGTTTTATCCTGTCATCTGTTTTCTGTTGTGCATTGTGCTCAATTTACTTCCTTTTTCCAAGTAGTCTTTCCTTTATCCTAGTGTTTGTAGTGTTTATTTGCCCTTAGCCGTTGTTTCTCAGTGTTTCCTAAATTAATTTTCCTCTTCACCGCTTCAGCATCAGTCAATTAACAATCATGTTGGGAGATTGGTGATCGACTCAGACTTACATGTGAAGCCGATCTTATCCACCGGTCTAAAGATCAACCACAGTCCTCTGCTGCTCTCCCGTCAGAGAGGTTTGACTGATAGACCGGCTATACTTAGCAACATTTCAGACAAAAAAAAATTGGTATCAACCAAAATTGGAATTGGTGGGTCGGGTCTTTTAAAGATCAGTAATCAGCTGGAAAACTGCAATCGGTGCACCTCAATTATAAAAAAAAAACTTTACACTGGAACTGGAAGACGTCTTAAATATCCAAAATGAAACAACAACCAAACACAAATGGAACGGAAAAAAAACCTCAGACAACTGAAGCCATCAATAAAATGGATTTTGACGTATCTATAAGCAAAATTCCCCTTCAAAGAATATTGACCATCAGAACAGAAATTATGGAGCTCATTTTCATTTATAGTGTAATTATTTGATTATTACATATTCCACAAGGTTTAACTGGTGTTTGAACGTCTTATTACTGTAATCCTGCCTCTCTGCTGTGTTTGGGTTCTTCACATCGTAGAAGACAGTAAAAACTGGCAAACTTTTACCAGTTTTGCCTTCCTTGAATGTCATGTTCCCACGTATTTCCAATAACAGAGAGAGGCTGGGACGCGCTCGCATGGTTTTGTGTCAAACGCGTTACACATGCTCTACATATAAAACATGAAACATAATATATCATGAGCCCATGAGCCGCTGAATGACTCTCCCTTCCTAAAGAGCAGCACTTTACGTTCTAGAAGGTTCTAACTGTTCTTTCGATTTCCTGCATGTACAGAAACTCTGAACCAAACAGCTGCAGCCATCTTTACAAGCAACGGCAGAGACAATACGTTTTTCCTGGAAAGCTGCAAGCCAGACCACCCAGACAGGCCTGGCTCTTGGAAACCAGCATCGCCAATTCGCTTGAGGAGCTGCAAACCACTAAAAATACCAAAAATATAAAAACAACAACAAAAAAAAAGACGGTAATTTTTGTCGCAGACTATAAAAGTGGGACAAAGGGAATAGATGAGGGTGTTATTTCACAGGAAACTGGAACTGGGTGAAGTTGCACTGTGGTGGTTTTTGTGCAGCAGGAAGGTTTGGCCTCTGTCACTTCGACTCTACCACAGCCTGAGCTCAGCAAGCTTCTGGGACATTTTTACATTGCAAAAACAAAACCACTGGTATATTTTCAGTGTACTCTTCACCACTTCTCACTTTTATGATAGGAATAACATCCACATGGCAGTTAAATAAACTGCACACTTTAAGTGACACAAGGCCTATCTACTAGATACTGCTACCAAAAGGTAGCCAAAGTACTCATGTCTCTAACTTTGACACATTTTGTTTAAATTTTAGGTTTAAATTTTAGACACATTCAAGATGTGCAGACACCCTGAAAGAGGACCTGGACTGTAGAGTATTACTGACATTGTGACAGGAAAATTCCCAGACATCATAGTAACATGTCCAGGATGACATCATCAGTTGTTGGCTATTACTGCTGATCCACCTCATTTGCTTTTGCTGCTTTTGTTCTGTGATGGGAACATTAGTTCTAAGAACTGATGTACACCAAAGTACGCAGGTTTTTATTAAAAAAAAGAAAAGCTGTGTTGCTCTATTAAAGACATTTGATAAATCATTTAATCTCCTGTGGCAACCATTTAGATGAGCAAAACACTGATGTGGTTCTAGCTACGTCTTCAAGGAGCAGCTCCTCCTCAGAGCTGCAGTTTCCAAGAGACGGAGCTTCCATCTCACAGAGCAGCAATCCCCTGCAACACCCCCGCTCAGCTCCTTCAGACTAGTCAGCAGCAATTAGCAAATGCCTGAAGGATTTTATAAGAGCTATTTCTCAGTATAATATAGTAAAATGGCTCCAAAAGGTTTAGTAGAGGAGCCATATTGTGCTGACTTCCTGAAAGAAGAGTTTCAGAAAGAACAGGAGGTTTTAAAGAGACAGAGCCCCAAATTCCAAGACATTAAATTACAAAGTATTCTCTCTCTCTCTTGCTATATATATATAGCATATACATGTATATATCATAGATCTATCATAGATTTATAAAGAGGGAGTGAGATAACAGTATTTCATTATATATATCTATATATATATATACATTATATATAATATACATCTATATATACATATCTTTATATAGACATATTATATATATAAGGAGAAGAGATAACAGTATATATATATATATATATATAAATGAGAGATATGTAGATATAGATAGATATCTATACACAGATTGATATGTAGATATACATAGGGATACCAAAATATATATAGATAGATTTAGATATCTGTCTAGCTATAGATAGACAGATCTATAGCTAGGTCTATATATATACATGTATATGCATATACTGTATTTGATATATATATATATATATGCATATATGCATATACTGTATTTGCATATATATATGCGCATATATTTGCATATATTTAATATATGGGTGTAGATAAAGATATCTATCTCTCTCTCTTTCTATATATATATAGCTAAAATATATACAGCTAAATGTAGCTTGATATATTTAGTTGAATGTATAGCTAAATACATATAGCTATATATATGTATTTATATATACATATACACATATATAGCTAGCTATATCTATATCTAAATATATATATTTAGATATAGATATATATATCTTGCCCAGATAAATCACATTATCAAATTTTTCCCCAATTTGTATATGTTTAGACTTCTAAAAGGCACTTTTTGTTCTATTTTGTTTACATTTTTAATTAATAATTTTGGTAGTCTGATTTTTTAGAATTTAGAAATAAATATCTTTTGATGGATGAAGATGAGAACTGATGTCCTGGGTTTTTAAAATATTCAATTGACAACAGTAGCTCTTTCCCCACCAATCACTCATCCCACTCCTGGCCCCACCAGGTTGACCTTCTGCCTGGTCTTTGCTCAGAGAGTACTTTCCTCAACAGATCTTTCTGGTATTTGATTTTAGCACTCAGTTTACGATTTATGTCAAACATCTCGTCTAGCTGTCTCATTAAGTATTTCTGCAGTTCGATACTTCCCACTTCAGGTTCTTTAGGTTTGTCCTGACATGTGCACTTTGCTGGACTTGTGGAGATCACAGTGTCCTTGGTATTACACTGCTTTTCCAAGGAAGCTACCTGTTCGCTGTCTTTTGCCGGAACTGAAACGTCTTGCCCTTCGATATGTTCAGCGAAGAAATTTAGGTCAATGCAAGGATCTGATTCAGGGAACACTTTCCAGAATGTTTTTTTTCTGCTGCTGGGAAAAGCTGCCTGATAACTTGGTTTTCCCAGTAAAGGATTACTATTGATGTCACTATTTTCTGTCAAAAACGTTAGATCAACGCAAGCGTTCGTCTCGGGGAAAGACTTCCACAATAGTGGCGTCTTCTTGATGGGTTTCGTCTTTGATGTTTGTTTCTCCACTTTCTCCACTTTCCTCTGTGATTTGGAAATGGATTTCGTTTTGGTGACCAACAGTGTTTCAGAAATCGCAGGTTCTTCGGTGCAAGACTCCTTTTTCAAGGAATCTTCCTGATCTCCTTCAGGCAGAGCAGTGCTTTGCTTATTAACATTTTCAGCGCAAGACTTAAAGGACTTTTCCTTCTCTGCTTGATCGATTGTCTCTGCATAGGAGATGATGCTTTTTGGGTAACTGGAGAAACATTTTCTGTTCCAGTACTTTCTGCTGAAAGATCAGTGGGGGCATGTTTCTCCAACCAGATATGAAACGGTATCTTTTTCTTCTTGTGGCGCCTGGTTGTTGGTGGCTGTTCCTCAGACTTAGAAGGCTGTTCCTTCTCTGCTAAATCGATCTTCTCCTGCACTCTAGCGATGGACTCTTCTTCATTGACCGGCGAATTGCTCTGCTTCTCAATATTTCCTGCAGAAACCTCTCGGTCAATAGCGACGTGTTCCTCCGACCAGGTTTTAAATGGTACCTGGTTCTTCTCAGTGGACTCACTCTCAGGTGTTGGTCTATCGCCTTTTTGATCCACCGTCTCCTGGACTTCATTATCAGTCACCGGGGAAGCGTCCTGCTGTTTGATATTTTCAGCAGAACGCTTCAGCTCCTCAGATGCGTACTGCTCCCACCAGACTGCAAACGACACCTTCTTCTTCTTGCGTTTGGGGGGTTTGGGTGGCTGCAATTCCCTTTCGACAACATTGTCGAATGCCACCTCTTCAACTCTAGACTGGTTGGACTGCATCTTAACCTTTGCTTGTTCAGGTTCTAAGATCAATCAATTCTCTAGAAACTCAGTAAAGATTTTGTGTTAAGTTTGATGTCAATCTCCAGAAGAAATGTGGACCAAACAAAGCTGAAAATCTTACTGTGAACTGCTAAACAAATGCTCAAGGGAAGCGAATCGACAACGGCTGCGAACAGGTTGTGATGAAAGTAGATCAATGTGAGGAGCTTATATAATCGCTGGTGATGTCAGAATTCTGCTGTTGGAGTTATATTGTGATGTCACACATTGTGATATCACAGTTTCATTTGATATTCAGAGTGGGCTTGTCTGATGGATTTTTTATGAACACGGCGGATGCGGGTGCAACCTGACTGCAGAAAGCGTCAGTGGGCTTTTAAACAGTCACTGGTTGCCATAGTTACCCACCATTAACTTGTTGTTGACACAATCTCATGTGGCTGCTCATCCTCTCTCCTCTTGCTCTGTGCTGTAGCTAGCGCAGCCTTTTGTGAATGCTAAGTCTGATTAGCATAGTTACCAATGATGGCAGATAAACGGTTATTCTGTAACGATAAGTTGTTTCTCCCTTACTAGCATATTTAGCAGTGAGTGAATGAGGTTGATTGATAGCGCTAAGACCCCCCTACTGGTTCTGATTCGTTGTTTTGGCTAGAACGTTACGCTACTTTAGCTAACAATAGCAGTTCAGTGAGCAGGTGGAGGAGATTGATTGTTTTCACAGATTATCTGTCTCATACCAAACTGGCACGACATGGTGCCATTTTTAACAAATGTGGAGAAAACACATATTTTTTATTAAAGTTATGTACTGCAGCTTGAATAAAATGCAACTACATAGCATTTTTTGAGAAGTCTGGATTGCTACATTATATATATATATAAATGTAAGCACCTTACTAGCATACTATATGTGAACTGTTGTATGTTAAATTCATGAGCAGTAAATATTGTCCAATACTGATAGTATTGGACCAAAGAAAGCAAGGCAATTGCACGCCTTTCAAATTGTGATGCTTTTTGTAGGTCAAAAAATTGTAACAGCAGCTGTGCGGGGGGCCCAATCTAATTTTTTGTCATGGAGCCCAAGATTCCTGGCAGTGCCCCTGCTTGTAAGTAATCTTTGATATACACAGCATTCATATAAAAACTTCTGGTGACATAGTTACTTGATTGAACTATAACATAATACTATCAATATTTTTGGCAGCAACAGCGCTTTGTTTGTGAACTACATTAACACTCAACTTGTTCCTTGTGTGGTTTGAGAAATGTTTTTAAAATGATATGCTGCAGTAAACATGCACAGAAGGACACAGGAATCACATGAAAAGAGCCAAATGATTTCATCCCACTTGTTTTTCACCCGTCTTTTAAAGTTGTTTAGCTATTGGAGCTAAAAGGTCCAAAAGTTTGTTCCGAGAAGTTTCCCTCCACTTCCACTTGGGGCTGCCAGAGTGCAGAACTGCTCTCTGCTTTAATGTCTCGGCTTCAGCAGCCCTTTAAACAAGGTGTTCGGTTCGCACAGTACAGACAGAGCGAGGAACCTCGGGCGTCCTTTCCTCCCGGTCCGTTTGATTATGTCTTTGTCCGTCATCAGGGGGCTTTTAAGTGCAAAAGCAGAACCCCCCCATTCCCAACCCCGCAGATCCCATGGTGACATAATGTTAGGAGCCAAACTCCGCAGGTAATGTATGAGGCTGTGAAGCTTTTAAATAAGCAAGACTTAGATGGGAACGGAACCAAAGAAAACACTGTATTTCTGTGAGCCAGGGCAATAAATTTGTTAATGTGCTGGTGGAGAAAGAGAGAATGGGACTGGCTTCATTTGTGTATTGCAGAAGAAAAACGTGGTCGGAGCAAGTTTTTCGTTTTTATGTTCATAAATAATCAGCAGGAATAAAAGCCAGTTTATTCACATAACGACATGTTTGAAAAGTCTTTTATTCCCCTAAGACACGATTACCGATTAATTCCAATCAACAGGAACTCATTCATTTGTTTTACTGATTTCAGTCCGTCTGAGGGAGAGGAGGGCTTATCCAAAGTACACAAATAGGCTTCAGGACATGAACCTGCATCCGACTTGAGATTTTATTAACCTGGGCTAAGTCAGAAGGGAGGTACAAATTAATCTCATTTAATTTAACTGAGAAAGTGATTGAGAAAATAACTTTAGATGAATCCATAAAGGTTTGTCATGGAGGACAAAGCTGAAATAAATCAGATAGAAAAATTGATTTTTTTGACTTACTGCTTTCAGACAAGTATTCAGAGAAAGGCCTGAAAATAAAAAATATAATAAGTAAATAATACATAAATGACTTTTTAACATAATGACCAGGGGAAAGTTTTTCTGTAACATAAACAGACAAAATTAATGAACCCCTTGGTGCCCAGCTGTTTCTTTAAAACAGAAACGCTAAAACTCACAAGGTCGTGCTAAGCTAACGGTTTTTGTTCCACATCACCACACAAATTTTTATATCAAACATAACCCACACGAATTCAAATGCATTTTTTCAAATGCTGATTGTCATTTATTATTACAGAAAGCTAACCTGACTCAACTAAGCCTGAACCTACACCTGGTTGGGTTTACTTTGAGAGGAGCACCTGCTAGCTTCATAGACATTTCCCATCATTTTGGCTCCATTTTCATTCCAGGATTTCCCCGAATGGCTTGTTTCCATCTGTGACCTGAAGAGGAGCTTTAAACTAGAGACATCCTCAAAATCTAAAAGACCTAAAGAGCTTCTGCTGGGTTTTCCACCCCCACTTCATCAAGTTCTTAAAGTACAAACATCTAATCACAGCTGAAACAAAGATATGTATTATATACATTTTAGGAAAAATTGTTTTAGCAAAAGTTTCTTTTCTGTTCGAGCCGCTAATCAATTGAATCTCACCCCAACGATCACTACAAATTTAAGCAAATGTAACACATTGAATGTAGTTGGTGTATGTGTTTCTTATATACATTTTAAAATCTTAATATGTTTTATTAAGTGCATTGTAATGGTTTATTTGCTCATGTTTTACTCTTATTCCTTTAGGGTGACTTTTACCATCTGACTGGGGACTGCAGATGAAAAATGGCTTTTTGGATAACTTTAGCATATTTACAGAAAGGTTCATATACATTGTCCCTGTAGTAAATACATAAGTTCTATTTTAAAAAATCTAAATAATAAGAAGTAAATAAATTCTGAAAAGGGTAAGATGTACAACTACTGTCAAGTCAAGATGTGAGATGGTGACAGACTCCTGAAAGAAAAATGAAGCGTTTTTAAATAAAAAGCAAGTTATGCTTTTTTGTAGTTGAATTTTGATGGGAAAAAATGTGGAGAATATAGTTTCATACACAACCCCGTTTCATAGTGTGCAACTTAAACCAATTTACCTCTGTTTATGACTGCAGAGTGTTTACATTCGAAATCTGGGTTCACTTTTTCCTGCTGCTAAAAATATGAATAAAGTACGTTTCACCCTCCATTACCTTCCTGGTTTCTATGTTTCCACCTCTATTTGACATGTTTAGCACACCTCAAAGTCACATGACAGGAACCACACAGGAAAGCGCAGCGTCCAGATAAACAACGGGAACATGTGTGTTCGCAGTGCTGTGCTCACCGTTGCGGCTTGTATTGACTTTATTCTAAACTTATACGTTTTATACGGGGCCCCGCGTATTTATTGCTCCTGCTTGGGGAGCGTGGGGCAGATGGAAAGCTAAACAGAGGTGTTTACGTTCCTGGTGGAGTTGGAGGGGCAGATAAGAGAGGCAAGAAGCAGCCGCAGGAGGGCATTTCATATGAAACAGGAGAAATTACAAAAAAAGTGTAATTTAAAATAAAAAAAACTCTCAAGGAATATCAGTTTATATAGATATTTTTTTGTTTTGTTTTGTTTACATAAATCAAAAATGTGTGCTTTAATTTTACAAAATCATCTCAGTCGAAAATGTTTGTCAGCGGTTCTTCTGCGAGGAGTTTGCATGTTCTCCCTGTGCATGCGTGGGTTCTCTCCGGGTACTCCAGCTTCCTCCCACAGTCCAAAAACATGACTGTCAGGTTAATTGGCCTCTCCAAATTCTCTCTAGGTGTGAGTGTGTGTGTGAATGGTTGTTTGTCTTGTGTGTCTCTGTGTTGTCCTGCGACAGACTGGCGACCTGTCCAGGGTGACCCCGCCTCTCGCCCAGAACGTTAGCTGGAGATAAACACCAGCACCTCCTGACCCCAGTAAGGATGAAAATGGATGGATATTAAAAGTCTTAGAAGTATACAAGTTTGACTTGGGAAATGTGTCAGAGCCACGTTAGAGGAGCATTTGGGTCAATCCCCATTTTTGTTTCTTCAGGCCCTTCTGGCCCTTTTTTGTTGTTGTTGCTTGAGTGATGAAGCAACAATCTCTCTAGGGTTCAACCCTATTTTACTCTTACACAGTAACAACTGAGATCGATTCTAAAACCCACCAAGACATGAATCAAGATGAAAATTATATTTAAGAGAAATTATGAAATAGTTTTGGGTTTTTTTGTTGCTGAACATAGAGAATGTTAGAGTTTTTAAAAGTGGAAGTATATTAAAGGCAACACCCCCGCAAAAAAACGTCTTTAGGAAAATATCTTCACAAGAAAAGCAAGAGAAAAAGTGCTGTTGGGACCAGAGGGACCCGGAGATAGAGGAAAAATGTCAATGAAAGGGTCTTAATCCTATATTGGCTATAGCAATCACCTCCATAAAAGCAGAGGGTGAGCTGGGGAGAACACTCTTGGCTGTTAGATTTATAGACAGAAATAGGCACTGTATAACAAGAACATGTAGCTAGTGCAAGTAAATTCACAATCCTTAATCACCAAATTGGGACTTATAAATTTGCTCAATTTTTAATAGGCTGTCAGCACAGCAGAGCTCACCAGAGCAAGACATGCTTATAATACCATCCCTGGAGCTCGTATTGTGTATGCGAGTGCGTGTCCACGCATGTGTGCTGTGTCACTTTGCTTTATCCCTGCATGTGCAACTTCATATGTCTTTCTGTGTGTTTGTGTGTGCGTGTTAGCAGGAGCCTTCGCTCATCTGTGTGTGGCCCCAGAGTCAATAGTCCGATGCAAGTTCCCTCGATGGCCGTGAACGGAGCGGTATGACCTTTTAGCATGCCCGACTTTCTCCCTCAGTCCGTATTAATGTTAATCTATCAGACATTGAGTCTCCCTCGCCATGCAGCGCTGGCAATGTTCCCAGCTCCTCGGAGCGCAATCAGCGCTGTTGAAACAAGCCACACTTAATGTGACGTTGGTTAAAAAAAATAAAATAAAAAAATAGACGTTCATGCAGTAGAATGTCCTACTGATTTCTTCAAACGCTGCACCAAAGGTTTTATATCAATAATAATAATGGGTTCTGGTGTTCGTAGTAGAGGAAGTAGAGCAGAAAAAATAGAAATTAGAAGTGTGTTTAAAACTACACTTGATTTGCAAGAAGAGGTGGGCATTTATTGTATCGCTTATCATTTATCACAATAAATTTGATTAATCGTTGTCACAATAAATTCCAATGACTGATGCTTAAAATTCCCCCAACCTGTCCGTATTGTTGGCGTTGGTAATTTGACTATTTTTTTCCACAGTTTCTTTTTATTGAAAGAATCAATAAAAAACCCATGAATGGCAGAAATCCTCAAGGCAGGTTGGAACTCGGACCATGAAATTAGGTATGTAGAGACAAATATTTGGCAGGGTAAGAAAATGAGGAAAAAGCATAAACAGAGAATAAAAAGGCAAAATGAACAGAATGGAAATCGGTTTTTTGGGGTGCCGCTATCCAAGCAGCTATCAAAAACAGGGGAAATACCAAAACAATAATGAAATGGAAAACAAACAAACACAACAAAATAAACCTCAACCAATTCACCTTAACGTTAAAGTCAAAGACTATTCAATTTATCCATTTATTTTCACTTTTTGGGTCACTGAGTTTCTGGTGCCTAAAAACACAGGTCAGTTAGATTTGGTGCATCACTGGAAAATAAATATCAGTCAGCCTATATGTCAGCAAGAATACACAGAATCTCTAAAAATCTCATTCATCATATGGTACAATTTACACATGCCTGAACTTGCCATGTTCATCTGGATGTGCAAGTTGAACATGGAACAGGAGCCTAGTGAAATGACTCCAACATAGGCCCTTCGGAGAAAAAGAAGCAAATGCCAGACTACAGCTTGCAAATACAGTCAAGGACAAATTCCTTATTCTAAGCTTTGGTTCCTTTAGAGGATATAAACCTTTGGCTAGTGAGGAACAATTGAAATTGAAATTGCTAAACAACCATCCTCCACTGAGAAGAGAGAAGCTAATGAAGTTAATGAAATATTTCGAGGCATAGCCAACATTGTTCCTCTGATGCCAGGCTACAATTCTAAAACAGCGTAGAAAGTCAACGTGGCCGTTCACAACTTCTTCTGTTCACTGATTGGGTGGGTTGGATTTCTACAGGTCAATGGGATAAATCCCAGACGGAACACTGAAGGGACAAGATAAAATGGAATTTTATAGGAAAGCAAAGGCCAGTATTCCAATTGCGCATCAACAAGACTTGTACACAAAGGCAATAGTTCTTGATGCAGTTGTCCTGATTTCCTGTCTTTTAACTTTCCCTAAAAGCAAATAGTACTGAGTAAAATTGGTTTCTCTGGGAGAGTCCATAAATGTATCATTATTAAACAGAAAAAAATAGCATGGCAAAAGCTATTCCAAAATACATCTCACTACCAACAAACATTTACCAAAACAAACTGATTAATGCAACTTCTGGCTATTTACTGGAAGATGCTAACACAATTATGCACAACACAACCTCAAGAGGGACAAGGTGGACTGTAGACCTCCCCTGACTCATTCATTGTTTTTCAATTAAAAGAGACATTAAATGTTTCCATGTGTTTCAAATTAGAAACCGACTTCTTGGTTTTGTAATAAATCTCCATCGCCACTAATCTGTGATTTAGACCAGTCACTGGTCATTGAAAAGAATCCGTGAGAAAGTAGTAGTTTCACAGCAACTGCTCAGCTGTGAGACACCTGAACAGTTCTTCAAATTGGTGCCTGACTTTGTGCTTTGTTTTCAAAAGTGACATTTATAGCAAGTAAATATAAAAAGCTTAACTCGGCTTAATTTTTGACTAGTTTCAGCCTTGACACATCCTGACTCATACCTTACCACATGTGCCTCCTATTGAAGCCAAACAGCACTATTGCTTCACCTTTCGTTTCATTATTTCGCTGCGCAGCATCCAATATCAGCCTTCCCTGTTATTTTTCAAAACCGAAGCAGACATCCGACCTCAAGTTTTTACTGCTGGCTTCCACGTCGAGCCGTGCAGCCAGGTGGTTTGAGTACTTCAGCTTCCATCTGCTGTCACTCGGCACCTCATGACGGCTGATGTTGACGCTCGGTTGCCTGGGAAACGATGGAACGACGGGTCCTGCCTGGTCGCCGTAGCGGGACAGCGTGCCTGCGTGCCGCCACCTTTGGCGAAGCACACGGCCTCTTGTTTGTTTGAACAACCCCCCTAAAACCCTGCGCCTCAGGCACCCCTGATTCTTGCTTTATTGGGAAGCAAGGGGAAGCAAAAAGCTATCGGAGTTCCACTAAGGCTCAGAGAAAATCTAACAGAGGGAAGAAGGAGCAAAAATTTCAGCCAAGAAACAGAAATGTCAAGCAAAGAGAAACACCTTCAACGTTCCCCAGTCACCCCCAGCTTAACTGCTTAAGTATATACGCCTAGGCCACAACAATGGGGAGATTTTGCAACGGTTACCATTTCGTCCACTGAAAGTTATTTATAAACCAAGGCATATTTCCTAAAATGTCTATCTTCAGGATGAATGATGGTGTGTTTCCACAGCATCCACACCATTGGAGGATACTTTACATGTAGGCCTGGGCTGTGTTGCAGGGCTCCCAATCAACAGCAGACCAAATAAAATCCACGCTAATATCATTTTACACCTAAAACTGACCATAAACTTTAACAAGATGTCGCGTCTGAGCGAGGGGGCCACACATACACACACATCAGTGAGTTGAGCATTTTGTCAACTCTGCAGCACCGTGTTGCTACGCGCCAGCAGGCCGGCAACGGGTCAGCAGCCGATGCAGACACCCAGGGGTCTATGTAACAGACACCCTGTGGAGCTCGGCTCTGCTGGGGCCGGCTTGATCCTCAGACTGCACTGCTTGAGCGGGGCCGACTGAGCCGTATATTTATCACTTAACTCTGCGTGACCGTGGCAGTTGCACCAAATATGCCAACCTGGAGTGATTCATATTAGATGTATATACTTTGTGCAAATCAGTGATTAATAACTTTTAATGAAAGCCATGAGAGGAATCCTGCTTACCGAGTTTATATATGCTTCAGAGCCAGGGAACCAACCAGCTTGAGTTTCTCCAGCTAAAAAAAAAATAACAATCTGCTCCTAATTTTTTATTTTTTTTATTGAGTTCAGTGGAGTACACCGGGGTTAAAACCGAAACCTGCATGATCTGAGAAAAGGTACATGAGCATAAAATATAATTAGAATTCAATATCCTGCAAGTAAACCGCCTTGTTATACTGCCTGATCAAATTCACAAATTCAATTAGTTTCAGCTAATTTAGGCAGCCAATGATCAGGACGGGATCATTGGCTGCCTGTATGTTGCGGTGGATATGCCTGCTAGTTGTTTAGTAGCAGAATAGAGTATTGGTTTGTATTTACAGTGCACTGGAAAGGGTCAGGAGTAAATCAATGATGGTTCAGTAAACAGTAAGTTGGGTCAGTTGTGTGGAAAGAGTGAAAGGCAAAAACAACTGAGGGAAACTGTGGACAAAAATAAATAAAAGGGTTAATTCAGATTATTTGGAAGTGAGAATATTTTTCTAATCTGTAGTTAATCTCAATGAGTTTAGCAGTATACCACCTCAAACAATCCAATGTACTACATTGGTGTAATGTGAGTTTAGGCTGCCAACTTTATCAATAAGCTGCATCTCGTCGGTCTGCCGTAAGTTGGCCAAACTTAATTCTGTGTCAGGCTGTTAGTTGGTGTACGAATCAAAGATCTTCCTCTTCATAGTTGTTTGGAAATGATCATCCATCCCTTCATCAAACAATCCGTCCGTCCATTATTGGTAGCATAGTTGTCTGCAACAGAGACAGACAACTATGCTAACCTCACACCTCAGGGCGACCAATGAGCATAATAGTCTTGTTTTGGACTGCAGAAGGAATCTGGACTAGTCAGAGAGAACCCATGTAGGAAAACATGCATCTCAATACAGGAAGACCCAAAGCCAGGATTAAAACTCACTACATGTTGCTGGAAGACAGTGATGTTACCAACGACACACCCATGCAGCAATGTTTGGATAATATCCCATCTATACAGGCTCATGTCTGCCGTACAGACATGAACCATTTTACCTATAGTGTTGCTAAATTAAGCCAAAATGAGAAGTCCCTCTGAGTAGCTATGAGCCTTTCCATTACTCTGATGATTTATTTTCCTTCTTCACAAACTTAATGCAATTTGACATTTTTCTGCAACAGAGACGTTAACTGTGACTGATACTAAAGTCACAGAATCTCACTAAGGCTGGATTCATACCAGCAATGTTTAGTTTATTTCAGTCGACCTCCAGTTTGTTTGCCTAGAAGATCCGGTTTGTTTTGGGGAGGTGTTAATGCACGATGGAACCCTTTTCTAAAGACCTGGCCAAAAGCAGGAAGTGGACTAAAGCACAAGGCATTCTGGGTACGTCCAACCAAAACAAATGTGTAAATTTAGAGCTAGCAAGAGAAATGGTCAGTGGTCTTTTTGCCAAAGACAGAAAAGAAAACATATAAAGGCTAAAATCTGGTATCACTCCATATTTATTTACATTTGGTGAAGAAATATGTCTTCCTCAGAGGTTTTTGTGTCATTTCCTTCAGTGGTTCAAATAAGAATGTAAACAGGTTTGGCAAAGATTTGGGTTTGAAGGTGTGAAAACAGTCTAAAAAAAGTCAGATTTAATTAACTGACACTTAACTAACTTCTGGTCTAAGCTAGCTTGCTGCATGACTTCCCTCTTTGCTCCCTTTCCTATTAAGCCACTGAGAAGTTAAGGCCCCAAGTGCTTTAAAATCATGCAAAAAAAAAAAACAACCAAAACATAAACAGCAAATATAATTTTTTACCATCACTGAACGACTGGAAAAAGGCAAACACTTGATTCCTTTGGCAAAGAAAACCAAAACTGTCTATTTAGAAGCTGTGTGGAGAGAATACAGATGTGCAGATGCAGGAGGGTTTGCTCTGAAACACACATGGTGAGCACAAGTCACAAAATACAAACCCACACCTATAAATGTGCACATTTTACCCCCTTTCCAGTCCTTTGAGGACCTCGCTGGCTTTTCTGAACTCTCATTGGTCAGCCGCACCAGGGCTCTAGCATGTAGACATACGCGAGTTGTCATGACGCGGTTTGCAGAGCTCACTGCACACGTACTAAACTGTACTTGGCACGTTATAAATCTTCAGGGAGAAGGCCAGAAAATGTAAACACAAAGGTGAAATATGGCGGACCTGACGTGGAGTGAAGGCATGCGAGCGTTATTATGGGCGGCATCGGTTTTGTCCAGAGGTGTATCATATCGTTGAATTATCTCACAGCATACAGGTGGAAGCTGGTCGAGGCAGACAGGGTATTTTTTTTTTTTTTTGCGGAGACTGTCGAAGCGAGACAGACTGTCACACATTGTTGTTTCTGTGTGTTTGATTTTCCTGCTACTCGCTGGAAAGAACTGCTGCATGTACCTGCCTCGCCTGCGGTGCAGCGAGGTTAAATTATTCTGTGACCTGACTTTCTTTAGCCAGTCAGTCGGCGTTGGGCATCTGGCACCGTGCCTGCGAGACGCACAACCTCCGACGGCCTAACGACTCAGTCTGTGTTTTCACTCAAAATATAAAATAAAGAAGAAGAAGAAGAAGAAGAAAAAACCCAGAATGGGCCTCTCCAGTTAATTACCATTTCCATATTTCTGGCCTCAACTTTTCAGAGGAGTTGAGTTAGGGCGGGTGCCCTGGCGAGGAAATGAGACGCCATCCCAGTCGTTGAATTAATTGTTTGCTTAGGTTATTAATAATTCCCATGGGTAGCGCGATTAATAAAGAAAAAATGAGGCGAGTGAGAGGAACCAGAAGGGAGTCGTAAGGTCCAGGAGCCTCACACAGATATGGCTATTTCTGCTGTGAAGGCCAGTTATGAGGAATCTCTCCCAGGTTAGATGCTTTCTGTGTGCCACAACGTGACCACCACTTCCTGGATGTCTGGTCTTACCTGTTGTGAGGTGACTTAGAGAGGAAGGTAAAAGTAGAGACAAAAAGTCGAAAGCTTTAAGACTCAAGACTATTCGTTCTTGGCGCCTTCACTTATTATGAATTCAGATTTTTTTGGTCGTGGATTCTGGAACTAATGAGAAGTTCAAGAGGGACAAAAGCCAAAGTTGACATAACAGTCTTCAAAAAGTCAGTTTTTCTAAATTTTAGCATCTATCCATTTATTGACTTTTGCTTTTCTGAAAATAACCAGGAGAGCAACAGGTCCAGTTTGTAACCGGGATCTCATGCTCTTGGTCATAGTCATGAGATTCTGACCACCATGCGCAGCACCGCCACACGTCCATCCAATTTTTATCTGAATATTTTTATTGGATTTTCAGCTAAATAAATCCCCAACCAACACATTCAAATCCACACATCTATTACGTAGATATAGAAACAAAGCAAACAAACAAACAAAACAAATCTTAGTTGACTTTATGCTGAATTGACTGGGACTCTCTCAATATGGAGCAAGAATGGTTGCCATCCATCCATCCATCCATCCATTTTCCTACACCCTTGTCCCTTACTGGAGTCAGGAGGGTTGCTGGTTCCTGTCTCCAGCTATTGTTTCGGGCGAGAGGCGGGGTCACCCTGGACAGGTTGCCAGTCTGTCGCAGGAATGGTTGCCATATTTTGTAAAATGTGTTGGCAGAGCCATGCACAACATGCCTCTGTTCAACTTTGAGATTTGAGAGCAAGTCCTCAATCCATCACTTATGGGAAACGGGTGTCTCTTTTCCACGACGGGAGTACGAGTCGACGGGCAATCAATGTGGAAAACTAACTGCCCCTTTAACATATTTATGCACAGCATTATATTCTGTGCCATCATGACTCAGTTTGTAACATGAGACAGTACATCGGCTTTGCGTTAAACATCCTGGCAAGCACAAACTATCTCCTTCGGGGATCACTGCCTGGCGGTAACCTCCTACTTTATTAATATGGGAGGCGACAGCAGCTGCTTTTCCAAACACTTCCTTGGCAAAGGTTTCTATCTGTGATTTATTTATTTATGGCAACAGAGTTGCATTCGGTTCCCTGGATATCAGCAGAGACCATAATCTGAAGTAAATCCAAAAACCGGTTCGCTTGGTGCACGTAGGCCCGAGTGATGTCGTCATGCGGTGCACAGACTCAATAAGAACCAGAACTTGGGGAGGAGGTGGGCACAAACATGAAGTCATGCTCCTCACAGTACGATCCCAGTGCCTCGACTCCAGGTTTTTGACTCGGTGGGGGGGAGGGGGGAGGCGCAGAAGGCGGCGACTCTCCGGCTCCACGGCTGACTACCGTTTGGTGACTGTGATGTTCCACATGTGGCCGCGGGCCTGGTCTCCCGGCGGCCGCCGACGCCGTCACCATCGCTCAGTGACAAGGCAGACATGCAGGTGGAGAGCCTCGACAGCCAAGAGAAGCAACCGCAAAAGGTGTTGACAAGCAAAATGATAGTTTTCATTTGGGCTTCATCATTGCGAGGTGTGATTGCATTTTATTGGCAGGGTTGGTGTTTGAGGAGCTCGGCTAGTTAGTGTAAGCATTTCCAAACTCTTTCAAGTTTCTCCTGCTCGACAAAACCCATCTGGGAAGATGAACACGGTTGTAGTTATACATCGATTTGGACAAACTATTTGCGCTCGTTTTACTTACTTGCATCATAAGGACAAACTTCAGTGAATTTTATTGATATTTTATGTGACCTGATACTTTAACATGAGTTTAAATTGAGATCCATAAGTCAGGTGGAAGAATTTCTTGAAAGGATAAATCTGGCCTTGATGAAAGGGGCAGTTGAAAGAAAGCCATAAAAAGTCCTATTTGTGGTTTCCCACAAGCTATGTACAGACACAAACACGAGACCGAAACTTAACATTTCGCTTGCAAGAAAAGCACCATCTGTAATAGAAACACATTTGTGTATTACCAAGCTGTGGGGAGCCTTTTCTTCATCAGGAACAAGGAAGCTGGTCAGATTTGATGTGAAGATGGACATAAGGATCTGATAGAGGATGCAAAAACTCAAACCTGTGGTGGAGGTCACAGGGTGTCTGTGCATCATTAAAAAGTCTTGCGTGTTATTACTGGCAGAAACCACGAAGCAGATGACAGGAAGTGCTAGTAGAATGATGCTTTGCTTTTGTTTTTTCTGACAAAGTTCAGCTGGCTCTACCTGAGCTCTCACAGCATCAGAAAAGGTTTTGTTATTTTTATTGTGTTGAATCTACAACTATTACAACTATTCCCCAAAACGCTGCATACGTAGCCACTCCCAAGCAGACAGTGTTTGTTCGTCCAATGGCTGAATAAGACACCGACATCTCTGATTGGCTGATGGATGCTGAGCCATGGCTGAATTTTACATCCGTCCTGCCATGATTTTTAATAACTGGTCATGATTTTAATTGAATTTCTTTTCTAATGGAAACGCTGCAATTGTGAAATTGTGTTTGCTTTTTTACATTAGCAGACTGTAAACAAACATTTGCACACATTCGTGATGGGAACACAGCCACTCTGAGGAAATAGTAACAGTAGCAAAGGGACTTTAGTCATCAGGACTTCAAACCTGCACCGGCTCACTTGGGATCAGGAGTCGGTTCAAGCCGAATTGAGGTGAATGTGTGTTTAGAGCAGGATGTATGTAGCCAGCGCACAGAAACACACACACACAATGAGTCATCTGCCTCTCTGGTCTCTGACCCCCCTCTCTCGGGGGGCCGTGCCAACGTACTGGGCCGACCACCGGGAAAGCGTGCTGTGTTGGAGCCACGAGACCCTAACAGCTCTGCCGTGAACTTTAGAAAACACAGGACTCCATCTGCGATTGGACCCAAGTGTGGGAGATCGGGCCCCTACATCGGCCCATTTAGGTGACTGATAGCTCCGCAGATTTTCTTAAAACAGCCTCAAATTATAAGATGCAATTAAGTACCCCCCAGAACAATTACAACAGACCTCTAAACATGTGAACATGTGTGTGACTGAGGGGGTTTTGCACGTCCTTTAGCCTAACGACTCTCAGATGAGGAAGAGTGATTTTTTTAAATCCGTCATGATGAAATAATGTCGGGCCAGCTCTAATTTAGGATTACATTTTGAAACAGTTCAGTGACTGTACGGTTTAGGCTTGGTACAAAAACTGTACTCTTGGCTGGAGCAAGGTCCAGGAAAACCACGAAACACGGATGGTACATTGCACAAGGCAAAGGTTTACTTTACTTTCACCATGTATTTATTTTACCAGGACAACCGCCGTTCTCAAAAAGAATCACATGTACATTCCAGTCAAATGTGTTCCAACATGGTGATAGCCTATTTCTGTAGAAGAAGTGTCTGGTCCAACTTTGTGAGATGTGGCCATATTTACCTTAGGAGTATTGCTGCTATTTGCATTGACTTATTATCTACAAGGATAAATGGCATAAAAAAATTTTACAGCACAGGTCATACATTTTAGGACAGTTCGAGACGTTACAGAGGATTATAGTTATTTCTGGCGTACACCAACTCACAAAAGTACAATAATAAATTAGAAAATGTGAGGTTCATTTATCAGATTAAATGTACTTTTTGAAACCTGATGACCTTGAAGCAGGTGCTAAACAGTTTTCATTAATCATATGACGTTTCCATATTTGATGGTCTAATGTAATATTCTAATTAAAAAAAATTTTATTACATTTTTAGCAAAAGCTAAAATGTAATAAAATTTTAATGATTCATTAAAATCATAATGAATTAAAATACAGTTTTTCCCCAACATCCATCTGAAAATAATCTATATTATTTACTTCACTTAGTGATAAAAGGTCCTAAAATAAACTGACATATTCTAAGATATGAATGATTCTGATATCTACTAAGATATGCATGTTTTTAAACTTTTTACACTTTGTAATTTAACAATACACAGTAAAACATCCTTTTTATTTAACTATGTGCACAATGAGGATGTCTGTGTGTGACTCAAGCATTTGAAGGCACAAATACCCTGTGACTGGTTTGCTACAACTTCTCATCCAGAAAAAAAGTAGGTTGTTTAAAAAAAAAACAGGTTCTATTAGCTGCTTAATTACTGAATCCAGTTTGTTTTCTAACCACCGTGACTGGAAAACAAACCAGCATCTAGTTAACGTCCAAACCCCCTCGAGTCACAGAACGCGTTGACGTTAGCGTGTGAATCAAACTTCTGCCTGACAGAAAAGTCCTGCCATGACACAATTTCAGGTCAACAAGCTTAATACCACATAAAAAATGGATTTAAGACCAATTTAAGACTTTTCAAGGATGCACAGATACTCTGCGACTGGTTGGCCACAACTGGGTCATCCAGAAGAAAAATTAAAGATATTTCTGCTAAAGCATTTCAGCTATTTGCTGTTTAATTCTAATTCTGTGTCACAGTGATAACTGCAATCTTTCGTACATAAAGATAGAGACCCACTGGTGATTTATCCTATACTTATCAGACAGACCTGAAGTCCAAACTTTAGCCAGCAGCTTCAGTGGGTGACCAGCTCTTCAACAGGCGACAGTGTGTTTTTTTCCCCCAACCGTCCTATTTGCTGTGAGCTGTCTGGTCACATGCTGATTCGATTCAAATTCCCTCTCTGCCAGCACGTTCCCAGAAGTGTTTGAACTTCTTCTAGCAGTTTTAGTGCAACAGGGTCCATTCAGTTCTTTTCCTCTCATTGCCTCACAAACTCCGTAAAGTTTCACTGTTACTGACCATCGTTTCCCCAGACTGTCATATCATTTCATTGCCCGTTCAGCCCGCTCCTCCAATACATGATACATCTACACCGTTGGCAAACCTTTGACTTTTTGATGTGGCGTATGACAACGCTGGCCCTGTTCTGGTTCAGGTAAACAGAGAAGAAGCAAACAGCTGTGTCAGACTCTCTCGGTTCCAACTCCATCAGAGATACTTTTTCATTCCTTTCCAAGGATGTGAAAACCAACTGGGTTGGTGATCTCTGGTGAGTCAGTTCTGATCGGAAAGAAGTCTCTGTGCATAGCTATGAATATCGCTTAGTATCGTACGATGTTACTAGAACCTTTTGGGTTCATTTACAAGGAGAAGTTGAACCCGTTTTCGGACTCCATCTGAGGACTGTTTGCAGTTCAGTCTTCACGGATTTTTCTGTGGACCGTAACTCCTAATTATCCACATGAAACTAGCATATTTCCATGTTGTTTTTTTTTTTATTTCATTCAGGAAGTTGAACTATTTGGTCGTAATGCCAATTGACGTGCTATTGGCTAGTCGTTGCAAAGTAGCCAATCTGAGTGTCATTCATCTTCCATGGTGCTGATTAGTGGTAGCCAAGTTAGCCAAGACTGTTTCCACTGTTCATATTAGGGAATATGTGGTGTTTGAATTGGGGCTTAACAATAAATCCAAAGTATATATCGCGATAGATGTGGTAAATATCAATAGAGGATACGTCTCGGAGATTTTTCAATAATTTCACTGAGCTTTGATCCAGAACCGCACAGCATTCTGGGGGATGTAGGCAGAAGGAAGGCTTTGGCGGCATCAACTAACTAACTCACTCACTGACTCTTTGGTTACCTAGCATTAACCTGTTGAATACCGTGTGCAGCAGCAGTTTTGTTTTACCACTGTGCTTCATACCGCCATTGCGTCTTTAACTATTTAAAAATAAGAAAAAACAAACTTCTGTTTGCGGAGTGAAAACTGTAAATAAAACAGGAAACAGGAAAGGTCAAAACAATAATAACTGATATCAATCTATCTTACATCTTGATATGTTTTTTTCTGCCAAATCACCCAGGCCTAGTTTGAATAACTAAAACATTCAACCCAACCTGTAGTGTTTTCAGTGCTGCTGTATCCACTTGATGCTACTTGAGTGTGCATTTGTGTTATGAGTCAACACAAACTTCTGTTTGCTTTTTCTCCCAACATCCTTCTTCTTCATACCTTTACCATCAGCAATCCCCCTCCCTGCACCGGCTGGAGTGCGTTTCATCTAATTTTCCCAAATTAGCCTCATTTCACTGTCAGGAGTCTAATGATGCCAATTAATTAGCCTGCCCACCTGAGGTAAAGAGATGTCTGTCATCCAGACATAGTATTCCTGAAAGGGTAATATATGTACAGACCAGGAAAGTTGGTATTTAGATGGCTTATCTTTCAGACTGTTCAAAAAGTGCTCAACAGAATAATACAAACTTAAAACAAAACATAACAGTAATAAGTCTGAAAGGGGACAATGTTGCAGCAAAGCAGAAAATACACACACACAAATCAACAACAATAAAACATCTGAAAAGAAATTGCAATAATAAGACTAAAGAGACAAACGGAGCAGAAGGAAAAAAAATTAAATGTAAAAAGATATGTGAAACCCTCCCTATGAAACTGTAAGCTGTATTCTGAAACTTGAATAATTTTTTGGGTATGAAATTTGAATTTATACAAAAGCAGGACTTCTTCTGAAGTTTTTATGTTGTTTCCTCTTCTGGTTTTTGGTGTAGTGCCACCACAGGTGAGGAGGTGAACAGGTTTTTTTCAATTGGTTTAAGATTGTTTGACACGGTGCAGTGTGAAAGTGAACAGAAGCAGCTGAACATGTAACAGACGTTGCGATTTTTGTCCGCAGTCGGATGTCAGTAAATCGGGTTACCTGTCCAACATATTGCTACACACACTTGCTGAAGTACCCAGCAGAGAAAAGCCTGGAAGCTCCACACATCAAATGGCAGTCAACATGATGCAGTGATGAATGAGTTAGACTTTGACTTCGCTTCTGTTTATTTTCTGGCAATCAGGGCGGACCGGCCTTTCTCTGCGGGTTTTGATGTGATACATCTAAATACTGCCTGATGAAACACTTTGCTCTAGGACTTTTCTCAAGATTTATACACAATTTGCAAAATATCAAGAACAGAAAAGGTTAGCACTAATACAAATGTACACAATGTTAGCTTGCTCACGCTTTTTGTAAATAAATGTGACTTAGTAAGAATAGGGAGCAAATTAATGTGCATGCGTGTGTGTGTGGGGGGGTGTGTGTGTGTGTGTAACAGAGAAAGGGAGAGGTTGTATAAATCCTTCCACACATTGTTCTTGTTTGCACAGACCTTAGCAATTTGTTTGACTCTGCTGCTATTGAGGCGAGTCATGCTCGCAATCTCTGCATCTGTGCAGCTGAGTGCGTGAGCGTTGTGCACGTTGGGGCAGAGAGCGCCCATGTCAAACGTCCCCTTCCGTAAAGCCACAGGACCATCTCATGTGGTTTGATTCGCCAGGTCTGGAGAGAGAGAGAGAGAGACGCCGTGCAGCCCCTGCATTATTCCCCCCTTTCTGATTTCCTCCACTTTCAGTCTTTATTCGGAACCCCGCACCAGTTTTTAATGGCTTTTTATTTGTTTTTAGCTGAGAAAAGGGGAGGCTGAGCTAAAATATATGTAAACTTTGTGTCAGGTTTTTGATTTATTTACAAGTACGGAAAGGAAAAGGCGTCTTTTCCCTCTTAACTTCTTAGCTCATTTGGGGTGTTCTGGGAGTATTGTCACTTTTATTTTTTTTCGCAAGGTTCTTTGCAAAACTGTCGTCTTACGCTTTCCCGTGTTTTTATGACGTTGCAACCACTCATTTTAATATAGTACAGAAATCTTTGCATAGTGGGGAAGTGAGAGGAAAAATATAAACAACACGCAAAGAAAAATCTGACATGGATAACCCTAAATAAAATCCAACGCAACCAACTGCCTTCTGAAGTCACCTAATTAGTAAACAGACTCCATCTGTGTGTGGTTTAGGGCCTTAGTATAAATCCAGCTGTTCTGTGTGGTTTGTTAGAGAACATTAACGAACAAACGACATCGTAAAGACGAAGTAAAACAGCAGACAGGTCCTAGAGAACATTGTGGAGACGTTTTATGCCTGGTTCACACGGCAAGATTTTGAAATTGTCAGTCGATTTTGGAAACCTGAGAGACCACACGCACGACGATAAAAGGTATAGCAGGACTGGGCGTACAGTGTGTGCTGTCGAGCAACACAAGAATCGATTTCACTCACCAACACTCATCTGCGTAGTTTTGGTAACTAGTCTTATTTCCTATTATAACCTGAGCTAATGGGAGCGTACAGGTATTGAATAAGAGGGGCCCCAGTATAGAACCATGGGGTGCCCTCAATGTGACTTCTGGGCTCTTTGAAACAAAGATATCAATTTCCTTCATGTAGAATTCAAAACAATTGAGTACTGGACCATGTATAACATTTTTGGTCGAACAGTGTGTGGTGTCAAGCCACTTAAAACATAAACTGATTTCACTCACGACATCCAGATGTCAGATGGGAAATCTAGCGAAACCTCTCGAGACCAGTTCAGAGTTCACTGGGAAGACGCAGTGGCGGTGCTTAAAAAAAAAAAAGAAGATGCAAACATTTCTAATGTATTTTGGGTTTCCTGAAATTCACTTTCTGATTGGCGACGCGTCACATTTTGTCATCGGTGAGCACCACACATCGCAACATTGGGCAAAGACAATCCAACATGTTTAATATCTCAAACTACTGACCTACTACTGGTGTGTTCAGACCAGATCAGTCTGAACACACCACACATGGCACAAATATCTCTTAGGATTGTCTTAAAAGACATGCCGTAAAATCGAGTCATCCTGAAGATTGTTGGAAGGGGGAAATTGGAACAAAAATCGGCATAAAAATCTTGTCATGAACCAGGGATTAACCTTAATCATTGTTCAGTCCATTATCCAATCCAGACATAAATTCAAGCAGTTCAAAGCAAGCCAAGGAGATTCTAGATTTGGCATCGCATGGCAACAAAACTATCACTTCACATCATTAGAACAAAGTATCTTGTCTGTGAAACATGGAAAGATGGCTAAAAGTAAGCCTCGGAAGAAAACCTGGTAGAGTGCGAAAAACTTGTATCTAGAGTGATGGTTTATCTTCCATGAGGGGACGACACTAAACACAAACCCAGAGTTATGATAGGACGGTTTAGGAACCCCCACTAGACTGTACCACAACGGTGGCATTGAAGTTCAGGTGAATGCAGGCCTGTGCATGTGAGTTTTCTCTCTGTTTCTACTAAAGGAAGAAACCAAGAAAGATCTTGCAAATGGGCTAACCAAGTCTATTTTTGGGAAAATGGCAGAAAAACAGGACAATGTCATTCATTACACCTGAGTAGTCAGAGAGAAAAAGTAAAACGGTGACAGCGTCCATTACAAATGAGCCTGGTACAACATAGACATAATGTTGGTAGATAATGTCCAGTTCTCTCTCTAAGCCAATGTTAAGAGGTGCTGCTTACATCACGGACCCGTCAATCACTCAGGGAGTGTGCTTACATGCACAGACTGAAAGAAGCTAGCGGACGGTGACATCACCGCAACTGGGTTCCAGGCCTCTGGCCGCTACCTGGAAAAACAAGCCAGGTCAGCTTGTTTTCTGCATTTGGGTCTCAAGCTTGTTTTTACCCTTCCTCAGCAGCTCTGTGTTGGCAGAGTATTCCTTGACTGTTGCCTTCAGCTCATTTATCTGTCTGCTCTTCTCCACAATAATAGACTCTTTTTCACCAGTGACGGCGTCAAAGGAATGATTCTGCAGCTGAAGGTCAGCGTTAATGTCGCACAGCTCCCTCATTTTGTTCTGGAGCTCGTCTGTCTCCACGTTGAGCGAGGGTTCATTCTACACGTCTGCCACCTGAGGAAGACACCAAGGAAAACAAGCCAACGCCGGAACGGAGACCTGTTTTTTCCCCACGCGTCAGTCGCCGTGCCTCGTCAGCAAATACACATATGACGAAACGCAGTTCGTTGAATAGCTGTCCAAGTGGAGCCCAACATAAATACAGGCAGGTCTAAAACTAATACGGCATTTCGCTTGAACGCGGACTCACAAGTAAACAAGCAAATACACTTCTACTGAGGCCGTTCATGTCATTCCTGCTGAATACGTCTTACAAAATGTGATGGCTTTTGTTGACGAATGAAGCTAATTTCCTGCGAGAAATTACTTACTCATGTGCCTGCGGGATTGAGTTTCGGTTGTGTGAATGTTGACTCGAGCACCGTGCGTGTAGCATGACGAGGCGAGTATGCTTTCATCTGCGATTGTGAAACGAAGATTGTTTTCAAACAATTTTTCATGTTTTCTGGCTCTGCGGCTGAACGTTCGTCCTCTACGCGAAACAATCTTGTCACAACTGAGGTCTGTGGCAGGAAACCAAGCTTAGCAAGGGCTGTTGCAAGTCTGAAAGTCGATTCATCACCGAGTTGTTTTGGGGGATTTTAAACGGATTAAAATGAAAGAAAAACAAAAGAACGAAGATGTTTGTTGGAACATTGTAAGCACTGGTTATATAGTTTGTATCAAAAAAAGAATGTTTGCTTCAACATTTGAAGTGTTTATTAAGCGACAAATGTTCAAGTGTTTTTTACATTGTAAACACTTAAGATTATGACAAAGTTGTTTGGTGAGTCAAATGCCTGAAAGCACATTTGATAAAGTCGTTTTAATTGTACCTTCTGTCAAATTGCTATGGTTTAACTAATAGCATTATAGGGTTTGGAAGACAACATTTTAAGGTTAGCTGTGCAAAACACTTGAGTGGACCTAGTGACGCCTTCAAAGACAAATGTTTCAAGCTTCCAACGCTTCTGAAGCAGAACCTTCAGAATCCTTCAGACTAGCCAGCAGCAGTTAGCAAACACCTGAAGGAACTGCACATCAGCTGAACTCATTATAGCAATTACTTCTCATTGCAACTCTGATAAACATTTTTAAAATTTAATAGTGGAGCCATGTTATGATGACTTTCTGAAGACGGAGTTTCAGAAAGAGTGGGAGTTTCTTAAAGAGACAGAGGCCCAATTTCAAGGTGTTAAACTACAAAGTCAGATTAATATATACATAATTTTTATAACAACTGAAGGTAGCATAATACTGCCCCGTTAAAAGGGAAGTGTCTAGGATGTTCTAACAATCGCTAGGAAATACATCTAGAAGTTGTAGTGTTTAGCAGTATGGAACTTTCAAATGGAAGGTTTGCAGGAAGCTTGTGAGGGGAAAAAAAGTAGTGAGAATTTGCATTGCCTTGTTTTAGGCCCGAGCCACTCCCAAGCTCAACGTTAAACCCTGGCAGTCCCTCGCACACGGCAGCCAGTCACCCGGCTCTGGACCACAGTCAACAACTTCCTGTAAGTCCTGTTGTTTCGCCAATCTAGTCATTGAGCTGTCAAACGCTAGTCACCACATTTCCACTAGGACAGTGTCTGTTGTACAGCGTAGCTTTCTGTCCATCTCACTTTTTCCTTAGCAGGAATTCTAAGTTAATATTCCCACTAAAGCATTCTGGTTTTGGGGAGATCTGCTTTTCGTGAATCTGGAACTTATGATGGAAGGGTGTAAGTGGGCAGAAGTATTAAATTCAAAATACTTCTGCCCACTCTCTTCCTTATGCAGAAGGTTTGCATTTTAAACAAAAATGCATTTTCAGACAGTAAATTATTGGAGTATATATTCTTCATATTTGCTATGATGAACAAGCCTTGACAACTTAACTCAGGACTTTTTTCAGTGTAAAATATTCACGTTACACGTGTGAGGCTGTTAGCCCACATGATGAAGGACACACACCTCTCTGCACTCAGATCTGCAAATGGAAGCATTTATATTTTATTGCCTGCTTACTTTGACAGCTTGGTAATTTCAGTGGCCTAAGAAAATAACTGACCAATTGCCGATAATTGTGGAGAAATGGCTGCCTTGTTGGGTGAGGGGTTAAAGGTTGCTGGTGACGGGCTGCTAGCCAGCTGTGTGCGGGTCAAGATAGATTAGGTCTAAGGAACAGTCACCAGTGGCAGCATTTGTCAGAAGGCAGACGCTTTTTTGAAAAACAGGTAAGACTTTTTTTTTTTTTTTGGATGGTTCATTGTTTAAAAAGTTTTCTTAAACTGTGCATTTGTGTAGCAGTTTGCTTTATTTTACAATCATTCTCAACATTTATGAACAGTTGTACTGCGACTGATCATAAATGTTGAGGACTGTGTTGTATATTCAGGTATACAACCTGAATATTCAATAATCAATGGTAAATCAAAATCAAAAGAAATTAAAATATTATTATATGTTAGTACTCCATGAATGCTTATCTCTGTGTTAAACATATTTTTAAACATGGCAGGACAAGAAGGAATGAAACAGCACAATCCCAGCTTAGTGAAATACTGAGCATCCTATTTATGTCACGTTAACAATGAACAGCTGAAAAGTTACTGGGTTTATCAACTGTGGTAACAGTTTGGCTCCAGCTCCTCTCCTGATCATTTCTGTGGATATTCTTTGCACCAAATGTTGAATAAACATTAATGTTGTTTCCACATATTATCTCCGATGTCCGCTGGACTTTTGGTTGCGCCGTATCAGCTGTGTGGGATTCCCCTCTGTGTTCTCCCCTCAGAAAGCCCAGAGGGGAATCCATACGACGTTCTACCGACTGGACCTGATCAGTCGTAACACACCTGACACTACAGGATGATCGGCTACGATCATTGGACGTTCTAAGATTGCCATAAGGGGAAAATCAGGGCAAAAAATCCTGCAGTGTGAACTGGACTTAAGGGAGGAGTGAACTATTGCATCAGGTGGAGGATATGCCCATCTTCTCTGTCTAAATCTAATAATTATTGGAGGGCAACAGACTTCATAATCTGCACTCTTCTGGTTGAATGTAGTTTTTATTTCCACTTTGGTTTTATGTTGTTTAGTTTTTATTGAAGAGCATTTTTTGCTCATTTTATTTCTGTTTTTGGTTGTTTTGTTTATTTTGTTTACCAATTCCAGTGTTAAGTGTTCTTTTGAAAATAAAGTGTATTTATTTTTATCAGGATGCTCATGCATTATCATGATCATTACATCAGTTTAAAATAGTCTTTAAACAATATTATCATTTATCGCAATAATTTTTGAAACAATTAATCGCCCAGCAAATTGTTATCGTGATAGGCCTAGCCAACAATTCAAAAAATCTTGCCGTGTGAACCACGTGTTAGCAAGCTCTAAAACTGCTGTTTCATGGCAGTGGCCCGATTTAAAACCTGGCTGATGTTTAAAGTTGAGCAAAGGCTACTTTCTCCAGTCGACAGGACGGTTGATTGTTCTTATTGTCAGTCCAATATTGGTTCGTTAACAGTACCTCATATTCTGGTACCCATCCACGTCTTAGCTGGTACGACTTGTTCTGCACAAACAGTTGGACTGAACAGTTGGAAATTGTAAATATTAATGTGACAACCATCCCCTCTGGAAAAAAAAAGAAAGAAAAAAAAAAGCTCTCACCCTTACTGTCTGAATTTTGGCAGCTACTGAAAACATGTGGTTAGGAGACCGGTCCAGCACTAAGCAGCACTGTAATCAGTGTCTTCACCAATGCAGAGCGGGTGACCAGTGTGAAGATAATTTGAATATCTCTTAAAAAGTCCTTTGTGGTTGAAAGAAGGCTGGAAGAAGCTTGTATACAGCAAAGTAGGAGGTCGCCCCGTCTTACGTCAGCATTTCGAGCGATTCCCACAGTGAAACATAAGCCTCGGCTATCATTTCTGTGGATCAGCTTTGCATAAAAAAGCACAACGTGCAAATTCTATCTGTTGCCGTTTGAGTGTCAGTCAACACTGACCGCGCTGTCTGTGAGGCAAGGCCCAGTGAGCTGCAGAGTGTAATCAGGGCTTTGATTTTCCTCTGGCGGCGGAGCGTAATCATAGGCTGCAGCACCACAGTGCGGTTGCCTCTCCATCTCCTGCTGAAGGCCCTTTGACAGCTAAATGCTCAGGTCCATGTATTCCCATTAGGCTCTCTCTGATTGGCTGGCCTGGTGTGGTTAAGCTGCTTAATTCCACATCATGTCTGGGCGGTTGGCCTTGCTCCCTGCCGTGGACTCGGCATTAGAAACAAGCAAACATGACAACACGGCTTCAGAATACGAGCTGTTACACTTTTCAATTACCAAATGCCCAGCTTTCATTACAGGACTAGACCTCTTGTCTAGTCTAAAATTAACTACTGGGCCTCTCAAAAGAACAGAATTTGAAAACACTCTTCTTCTTATTCCTGCTAATGTTTGCTGGCTTCATGCTATGCTCAAAAAATGATTTGAACAAGGATTCAAATACACAGACACATATAAGTAGTGATGTAGCCGGTCAAAATGCAGTGGAAAGCTGTCAACTACATAGCAGCTGTTAAAGAAAACACAGCAAATCAAAGGCGACACACTTTGTCTAGACGTGGGAGGAATTACAATTTCACAAAATCCCGTAGAGTTTTTCAGATTTTTCTTTATAAATGCTCAGGCATCTTTAGGTAAATCCAGGCACCAATGTCTTCAGTATTTGATGATCGTTTTAATGCTACAATAAAAACAAGGAATTGCTTTTCCTCCCACGTTTCCAAACTGATTTTTGCATCTCCACAATTTTTTAGGACTTTTTAGTAGGGATTACTAATAAAGCATACCCTCTCTCTTCATATGGCAAGTGTAATTGAGGAAGTTGCATGAATTCTGACTATACACTGCTATTAAATATTCAGACTCACTATGCTTCAACTGAGTCTGGGAATCCAAGGACCGTAGAGACACTCGGTCCAGGCGAAGCCGTCCCTTGGCACTTATTTCTCAGCCTGGGTGCCCTGGGGACTAGATAGCTCCCAGACATTTGGCCCTTGCATCTGTAAGGCGTCCAGGTTTATGTCAGGATTCGGTTTGTGGAGCAGAAAGCACCACACCCTGAAAAAAAAGTGCGGGCTGTAGGAGAGAATAGAAGGAATTGGTATCCTGCCCCCTGGGGTCTACAGATCTAGACTCTCGATAGAGATTTAGACTCACTGGTTAGTCACGGCTCAACTCACCTGCCGACAGGGAAATCAGACATCAGTTTGAACATAACTGCCTGGTTGGCTGGCAGCACCACCATCCACGATTTTCGCATGTAATCTTTGCTTTAAATTAGTCTCAATGGCTAAACTCCAGGAGTGGAAGGCCAGGCAATCGAGTAATTCAACCAATGTCTTGCACCATGCCATAGCAAGTCACAACCTGGATATGATGTGTGAGTCATATCTCCTGTGCATCAGCCAAAGGTATGGCAGTATCCATGGTTTTGTTATGAAAAGGCTTCCTACTTAACTGAACCTTGACTATAGTTTGCATAGTATGTTATGGAGACGAAGGGAGGAACAATAATCTCTGAAGCAGCAGCAGTGTTTGACGACATGTTCGCAACTTTGCCAGAAGGCTTTTATTCAAGCGAATGGCAAAGACTTTGGAGGAAAGATTCTCATGTTAGACTGATCCGCTTTTCCCCACAGTGGTGCACCTCTATTACTCACCAAACTTCAAAACCCATTTCCTCTTTGAAGGAAAATTAAATGTGTCCAAGTACTAAATACTCCAGTTTCTCTGACTTGTTTGCCATGGCAGTGTCTTTCATTCGTTCGGGCCCGCGGCTGCTTTTGTGTTCTCGGCGAGAAATCCAAATGACCAGATCGGGATGTACTCTAAAGATTTTTTATTTTTCTTAATGCAGCATATCAATAAAAACACCTGAGACAAAAGAAGAACAGAAAGGTATAGTAATTGAAAGTGAAGGTTTTCTGCTGACTTCCACGTCGCCTCAAGTACCTCGCAAAGAGCCGGTCCAGCGTTTCGGTTTGCCTCGGGGCGCACACATGGCTCAGTGACGTGACTCTCCTCCAATCCGTTTGTCAAACCGAGCTGAGCTCCAGTTTACAGAAGTTAACTTAAAACAAAAGGCTCTGACTGACACATATGTATACGTTAATCATGTATGTTTATGATGGCAGGAGGTCTATTCAAGCTTTAAATGACGTCAAGTTACCTTTTTTTCCTTGCTTTTTTGTACTTTTTTCAGATGCCACAAGTTCAATTGTAAATTGTGCTTTAAAGCTTTATTACATTCTTTGAGATCAGCTAATGATCTTGAGATCATTATCTGATATTTTAGAAATTGTGGAAGTAAGAGTAATCTTAATTAGAGATGCACCGGTGCAAAATCTGCATCGGTGTCGATACTAAAAAAAATAAAAAATCTAGACCAGATATCAGCAACTACATGCCTACCTGGTCAGTCTAATTCTATTATTTATTTTACATTATATTTAGAATTCCTGATTTCACATTTTTGACCAAGCTTGGGAAGCTATTGGTGAATTTAAATGTCAAATAAATTTGAAATTCACCACATTTATTATGTTTTTTTTTATGTTTTAAGTCAATTCAGCAGTTTTTCTGTGTTCCCACAGCTAGTATTCACTCGGTGTGGCAAATTAACATCTGTCTCCTTCCAGGCATAGTCAAAGGTATCGGGGCTCAGACCTCTCATGCTCCCTGAGCTGCTTCCTTTCATATTTCCTCTCTGGGAATGTTGGCATCACTGTCCCACGGTTAGCCAATCTGGCTAAAAGAATTAGATGCCGAGCGGTCTAAATGTTTATGTGCACCCTTCCATTCAGATATCTTGTGTTGTCCCTCAAATTCTGCTCTTTAACGCATTCGCCTTTACTCCTAATATTATAGTCCCTGAGGCCTGTATTCAATATGCTGCGGTTCAGCGGTGCCCACTCCTCTTGTGAATTATACTGCCTTAATTGTAGCTCAATTTGGATTGTGGACTGTGTGGTCTCTGACGGCTGGGGTAGAAAGACTGCTGTATACCAAGTAATTGTACATTTAAGGTTTTTTTTAATACGTTTTTCCATTTTTCTCCAGTTGAGGTAAGATTTACTGGTAGTGGTGTTTGTTCAGCTTTGTTTGCTTAAGTTTAGTATTTCCCCTATTATCCCCGGTGCTTCTATGTTCATTGTTCTGTTTAAACTGGACCAGGCAGACCCTTCACACATTCTTGGCTTTTCACACTCAGAGAGGAGGGAAAGGGGGGGAGACTTTATTAACTATGTATATTTGTCAGAAAAAAAATCCCAAATGAAATGTATCTACTTAGTCAGCAGCGCTTGTGCTTTAACAGCAAAACATACATTTAAAAAACTCTTCTGTTGTTGTCCTCATATATGAAAATGTGACTTGACTTTCGTAAGTGATTTTACCAAGATTTATTAATGTTGGTAAAATCACTTTACATGGAATCTCTTTTGTTGATCATGTACAAACGAAGGGCTGAATGCCCCCAAAATAAATTTAATCTGCTTCTGAACAGTGTCATGGTGATTTATGCCACTATGAACAAACAAAAAAAAAAGTTAAAAAAAATCAGGCTCCTTTCTGACAACTTATAGCTCTAAAATGTTTTTACAAATACTCAACAACCAGCCAGGCTGTTAGTATCTTAGGTAATAAGTAATATATAAGTAATAAGTACCGAGTTTTGCAAAGACGTGTCTATATGGGTGTTATTGTTGGGGCATACTATAAAAAAATATTACTCAGTTGAATAATCCATCCATCCATCCATCCATCCATCCATCCATCTTCTACCGCTTATCCGGGGTCGGGTCGCGGGGGTAGCAGCTTAAGGAGGGAGGCCCAGACTTCCCTCTCCCCAGCCACTTGGGCCAGCTCCTCCGGGGGAATCCCGAGGCGTTCCCAGGCCAGCCGAGAGACATAGTCCCTCCAGCGTGTCCTGGGTCTTCCCCGGGGCCTCCTCCCAGTGGGACGTGCCCGGAACACCTCACCAGGGAGGCGTCCAGGAGGCATCCTGACCAGATGCCCGAGCCACCTCAACTGGCTCCTCTCGATGCGGAGAAGCAGCGGCTCTACTCTGAGTCCCTCCCGGATGGCCGAGCTTCTCACCCTATCTCTAAGGGAGAGCCCAGCCACCCTGCGGAGAAAACCCATTTCGGCCGCTTGTATCCGGGACCTCATTCTTTCGGTCATGACCCAAAGCTCATGACCATAGATGAGGGTAGGAACGTAGATCGACCGGTAAATCGAGAGCTTCGCTTTTTGGCTTAGCTCCCTCTTCACCACGACGGACCGGTACAGCGCCCGCTTCACTGCAGACGCTGCACCAATCCGCCTGTCGACCTCCCGCTCCCTTCTTCCCTCATTCGTGAACAAGATCCCAAGATACTTAAACTCCTCCACTTGAGACAGGACACCCCCCCCGACCCAGAGTAGGCACTCCACCCTTTTCTGGCTCAAGACCATGGCCTCGGACTTGGAGGCACTGATTCCCATCCCGGCCGCTTCACACTCGGCTGCGAACCGCTCCAGTGAGAGCTGCAGATCACGCTCTGATGAAGCCAACAGGACCACATCATCCGCAAAAAGCAGAGATGCGATCCTAAGACCACCAAAACGGATCCCCTCAACACCCCGGCTGCGCCTAGAAATTCTGTCCATAAACATAATGAACAGAATCGGTGACAAAGGGCAGCCCTGGCGGAGTCCAACTCTCACTGGGAATGAGCCCGACTTACTGCCGGCAATGCGGACCAGACTCTGGCACCGGTCGTACAGGGACCTGACAGCCCGTATCAAAGGGCCCGGTACCCCATACTTCCGGAGAACCCCCCACAGGACTCCCCGAGGGACGCGGTCGAACGCCTTCTCCAAGTCCACAAAACACATGTAGACCGGTTGGGCGAACTCCCACGCACCCTCCAGGACCCTGCTGAGGGTGTAGAGCTGGTCCAGCGTTCCACGGCCAGGACGAAAACCACACTGTTCCTCCTGAATCCGAGGTTCGACTATCCGACGGACCCTCCTCTCCAGGACCCCCGAATAGACCTTGCCAGGGAGGCTTAAGAGCGTGACCCCCCTGTAATTGGAGCACACCCTCCGGTCCCCTTTTTGAACAGGGGGACCACCACCCCAGTCTGCCAATCCAGGGGAACTGCCCCCGATGTCCATGCAATGCTGCAGAGTCGCGTCAGCCAACACAACCCTACAACATCCAGAGCCTTAAGGAACTCCGGCCGGATCTCATCCACCCCCGGGGCCCTGCCTCCGAGGAGCTTTTTAACCACCTCGGTGACCTCGTCCCCAGAGATTGGAAAGCCCGACCCAGAGTCCCCAGGCTCAGCTTCCTCAATGGAAGGCATGTTGGTGGGATTGAGGAGGTCTTCGAAGTACTCTGCCCACCGGCCCACAACGTCCCGAGTCGAGGTCAGCAGCACACCATCCCCACTATACACAGTGTTGGTGCTGCACTGCTTCCCCCTGAGACGCCGAATGGTGGACCAGAATCGCCTCGAAGCCGTGCGGAAGTCTTTCTCCATGGCCTCTCCGAACTCCTCCCACGCCCGAGTTTTTGCCTCAGCAACCACCCGAGCCGCATGCCGCTTCGCCCGCCGGTACCCGTCAGCTGCTTCCGGAGTCCCACAGGCCAAAAAGGCCCGGTAGGACTCCTTCTTCAGCTTGACGGCATCCCTCACCGAAGGGGTCCACCAACGGGTTCGAGGGTTGCCACCGCGACAGGCACCGACAACCTTACGGCCACAGCTCTGGTATGCCGCCTCGACAATGGAGGCACAGAACATAGTCCACTCAGACTCAATGTCCCCCACCTCCCCCGGAACGTGTTCAAAGCTCTGCCGGAGATGGGAGTTAAAGCTCCGCCTCACAGGGGATTCCGCCAGGCGTTCCCAGCAGACCCTCACAACACGTTTGGGCCTGCCAGGTCTGACCGGCATCCTCCCCCACCACCGGAGCCAACTCACCACCAGGTAGTGGTCAGTGGAGAGCTCCGCACCTCTCTTCACCCGAGTGTCCAAGACATACGGCCGCAGATCAGATGAAACGATGACAAAGTCGATCATCGAACTGCGGCCTAGGGTGTCCTGGTGCCAAGTGCACACATGGACACCCTTATGCCTGAACATGGTGTTCGTTATGGACAATCCGTGACGAGCACAGAAGTCCAACAACATAACACCACTCGGATTCAGATCAGGGGGGCCGTTCCTCCCAACCACGCCCCTCCAGGTCTCACTGTCATTGCCCACATGAGCGTTGAAGTCCCCCAATAGAACGAGCAGAAGCTCAATATCTTATCTCCTCTATTGGGATTAGTCAATTTGTGCTAAAAGGCAAATAAATAAATGCTGGTATCAGATTGTCTGCTTTGCAAATGCCAACCAAAAAAATGTCCAGTAGCATTATGTTGACTTATTTTTTTTAATATTTTAGATATGCTCAGCACAAAACTCCACAAAAAAATGTGGAGTTGTATTCCACAGAAAAGACAACAGATACTGAGTCATGAATGGATGGAGGTCTAGTCCAAGGCAGGCAGAGTGCCACCAGGGAAAGTCGTATCCTGGATCTTTTTGTCTCATCAGCTCAACGTATTGTGACAACTACAATGTTCGTATATTATCCATAAAATCCGAAGCTGCATACGCTGTTCCCAAACTGAAACCCAAACTGCAGTAAATTTACATTCGGCAGAATAACATTCGGCACGCACATGGCTTTAAACGGTTTCCTTGGCGACAACAGAACCATTTGACCCAAAGTGCAGATGAAGAAATAAATCTAGTGGATTTTAAAGAAATGCCAAACTCTTTTGTACTTTTACTACTACCTAAAAGATAAATTTACTGAACATTTGAATTGAATGAGTTTCTATGTCAAAACCTACAGACGCTCTGGTTGACAGAAAGCCTGAGACAGATGGAGGAAAAATTTGGGACGGTATAAAATATATATATATGTGTATCCCCAGTTGAAGAGATCCCAGAGAGTCAGTGTGTTCCTAATCTAGGAGCAAATGGCTTTGATGTTTTTTTACTCACGACGAACGCAAGAGAGAATCTATTTCCCAGAATGCAAGGTGTGCCGGGACCTGGTGTTCCAGCTGGTGGAAGCATCAGGATTTGTGGATCTTTGCATCTCTGCATTGTGAGCCCGTCTGTCTGCTGTTCTTGAACACACTCCCATCCTTTGAGTGTCCTTCCCAGGGTTCTAATAGTTTTGGGGTTTTTTTAATTCTAGTCTAGTTTTATTCCATTGTGACTTTTTGTCTAATTCAATCAGTTTGAATCAGTTTTTAAAGTGTGTTTGCTAGTTTATAATAGTTAAATCCTGTTTAGCTTCAAGGTCTTCTGGTTATGGTTCTGCTCTGCATCCCCAGAACCAGAACCAAACATGGAGAAGCAGCATTCAGCTTCTATGCACCACAAATCTAGAACAAACGTCCGGAAACCTCCAAAACAGCCGAAACACTGAGTTCCTTGAAAACAAGACCGATTTAGAGCTGCTAAAAAATGAAGCACTGACCAACGTATTTGACGTGTGTGATTTTGATGAGGGCATTCATCAAAATGTAGTGTTTCTTCAATTGTTGACTATGTGGTATTTCCTTTATAACTTTGTTTTTTTTGTGTTTTATTATGCAACTTGAAATGCCTTATTGTTAAAAATAAACTTGATCGATACCGTATCGGGATTATGGGTACATCGATTGGGTAATGAACTCTCAACAGGACCATTTTCACACTATGTATTCTGTTGAACAACCAACTGCCTCTGGTGTTTTATCCAAACTTTTGCTGATAGTTTTACCCCATAAATTACCCTTTTTATTTATTCCAGTTAACAAAAAGTGTCTTCCTAATTTCAGTTTTTCTTATTTTGATCGTCTTAGTTAGCTATGACCTCGCTCCTTCCACAGTTTCCACTAAATCCAACATGTCCGCCCTCCACCTCCTCTCTGTTTTCATTCACTCGTTACCTATCAAGCATTCTCTCTTTTTCATTTCCATCTCTCATCTGCTTCTCCGCCGTTCCTCCTCCTGAGCGCCCTGCTCCATTTCCCACAGAGGTGAGGAAGAGGCCGTAGAGGAGGAGGAAGGGGGGGCAGCACAGGGTACACTTAATGCATTTACCATGGCAGCGGCTGGATCTGGGTGTCTGACCTATTAGCGATGTCTTTTTCATGGCTCGTGTTTAGTGCAGCCATGGGACAGAGAAACGTGGTTAGCTCAAATTTGGATTTTTGGGATGTGACAAATGTTACCGGGTAAAAAGAAGGGAAAAGATAAAGGAATGGTGATATGTAGCCACAGTACTTTCAACAAAGTACTGTTGAAAGAACTTTGTTGAAGAACAACACCAACTTGTTCTTCAAGTAAAGAGAACAAAATGTTATTTCCCCCTTCAGGGATTGCAGTTTGGTGATCACAGTGGATTTGGAGTTAAAATCGCCTTCCTCAACAATCCCACTGTTAGAAGGCAAAGAACACTGTCTTGATCTGATTTACTGCGGAAGACACGCAGACGTCACAGACGGAGGCTTCAAAAATCAGCCAGACCTATCACTACATGATAAACACTCCACTGTTCGTAAGGGGTAAAGGGTCATGTGTCTAACCAGGCAGTCGGCAGCACAGGAGCACCACAGGGGACTGTGCTCTCACCATTTGTTTTCACTCTGTACACCTCAGACTTCCAGCATAAATCAGAGTCCTGTCAGCTGCAGAAACACTCAGACGACTCTGCAGCTGTCAAGTGGATAAAGGAGGGTCAAGAAGCTGAGTACAGAGAGCCGGTGAGAACAGTCTTATCTCGAATGTGAGCAAAACAAAAGAGACAATTGTAGATTTCAGGAGAAATGGGAATAGGTCAAACACTAGTTCCATCATCGGGGAAAAGATGGAAGAGAATACCTCGGTCTTTACCTTCACGAGAATGGACATGGCAAACTTGATCTAAAATGTGCTATTTTTCAAATACTGTCAATTTTTTATATTGCTGCATTAATATTTCCGTCCATTTCATACGAACGATCCACCTCATCATGACCTCTGATCACATCACAGCTTCTAGTCTGAGACTTTATGAAAAAGGCAGACAGGGAAGTTGAAGGCACCGGGTTATGAAGAGGTTGATTCCTGTTCTGCTTTTACGGGATCTCGGTTAATGTTACCGGGCTCTGACACAAGCTACATCGGCTACTAAGAAACTCTTCGTATCAAATTACATGACACCTAATAAACCTGCCATTCGATTGCCACCAACAAATTCTGATTCACTACCGTCACCCTATAATATGCTGCCTGTTCGCCAAATGTGTTTCTGGGATTTTGGATTTCAAATACCAAATGCGCTGTTGTCTGAAGGCCTGGGGATATTGTGTTGCGCAGAATGTCAAAATAAACTTATGTTACCCATTTTGTTGAATTATCTGGGCTCCTTTGCCAGAATAACTCCAAGCAGAAGGAATTTGATAGGGACTGCATACACTCTGCTGAAGTTCTAAGAATTTTGGCCAAATATATGAAGATGTCATGACAGGTAGAGCTGCCATCTAAAGCTTGGGTCACTTGCGTGATGCGTGTAGTTTTCAGAAGTGACATCACAATCTTATGTCAATCATTATATGGACACACAGGAGGCACTAACATTGATATGCGCATAAATTAAATGGTTAGAGGCCAACCTGATGTTAACCTTGACATGGAGCATTTACCATCTTCTCAATGGGATAAGTATGGTTTTGAGGTTAGTTTTTTAAAGTAAATTCACGGTGATTATACTGACCATCCAAACCAACAAAGTTGAAAAGGTGAGTATTTTGGGTTGCTATGCAAGAGTGTTGCTATGGTTTCTTAGTTTTTTGGCTTTCTTTTCTCTTTCTGATGGTATCCATATATACAAACGATAGTGATACTATGAATCAAGTTAATATAAACCAAGTCTCAAAGGGCAATTTGTTCACCTTCTCTATGCATATGGAGAATATGTGTCTATTAATGTGTGGAAATACATTACGGGGGTTTTCAAACCAGGTAGTTTCATTGGGAACCAAAATTGCAACATTTGTTGCATTTCTAGTCAGTGTACACTGTGATCAAACAAACCAAACCCTTTGGGAACCTGTTTACCCATTTGAGTGTGGCGGCGCTGCACCAAGAACCATCAAATGAAATGACACAAAAAGCTATGAAGACGAAACAATTCAACTTCCTTTACGAAATGCAAACAAAAATGGAGTAGCCATCAGATTTTAGCAGTTGTAGGATTTCTCTTTTTTGTCGTCTTCGAAAGACTATGAGCCATTTCTGGTGCAAGGCACGCTGTTTGTTTTGGTTGTATTTACCCAGAATGCCCTACGCTATAGTCCACTTCCTGCTTTTGGGGTGGTCTATGATCCGCTAGGCATTCACATTTGAACCATTCTAGAGTTCACTTCAACTGAACTGTAGACTTAGGTTTTTAGGTGGACCAGAGTTTGCTTTTTTGGTCAGAGTTTGATTACGCATTTAAACCTCCCCAAATGAACCATAAGGCAAATAAACTGGTGCTGGTGAGAACGCACCCTAAAAATCTTCCATGACTCTATGATTATTTGTGCAAACAAATGACTTAACAATGACTCCTTAATTTAAACCTGCTGCTAATCAGTGGATCACTCAAAATTTAATCCAAAACCTTGTTGCTTACAACATGTGACCCATATAACAGGTTTTTTTTTCTCAACAGCAACGGAACAAGATGGACGAAAACGGGGGAAGAACTAGCTGATGACATTATTACCGAATGCCTGTCTAAACCACTTTAGTTGAACGGCTCAGGGGAATAATCCAGCTCTTTCCATCTGGTTGATGATGTTTTGATATAATACCTTGACACGTCCTTGGGCACCAGAAGTGATCTGGGCGAGTCTCTGAAGTGCCAAATCAGCATACACACACACACACAAAAAAAAGAAATGAATCCAACATTTTTACTGGCATAAAGGCACCTGAAATGTAATATAGTGACTGAGTCCATAAGTCTGTCGGTGGGCTTAAGGAACTGTGCAAACATGCCTATGTGCCAAGACCGTTAGTATAGCAGTGAAGGCATGTGTAGTCTTTGGACAATCTTTGATAACAATCTGAAATGAAACCCTCCTTCCATCCATGTGCACAACGGCGTACCCACAGCCGACTCCGCTTACTGGTGCGTTTCGCGAGCGGGGGCCAGCTTTAATACCGAAGTTGCGTGAAATTAAATCTATGGGAACACGAGCACATCTGTCTTTGAATTATTGAGCAAATATTTTGACATAAAACAGCTTTTGGCACGTCAGACAAGACACCGGTCCGGGACGAGGGGGGATGGAGGGGAGGGCGGGTGTTAGAGTGTGAAACTGAATTGGAGTACCAATTTGATCTTAGCTGAATACAGGGCTGTTTAAATTGGCCATTCTGAACCAGCTGTGTCATGCTGCACTGTGAGCTCGCTTTATGACGCTGATCTCACATTGTTCCAAGTAATGTTCTTGGATTGGAATGGCTACTTCCTGCTGGAGGATGATGCGGGGGCGTGTGTGGCTGACCTTTCAGGAGGATTAGAAGCAGATGATTGTAAATAGACAGTGACCCCATAAAGCCGTCTGTGTGCCGTGTTTCGGTCTGCTTCCTCCTCTCAACACAAAATCTGATGTAAATCTATAGGCTTATAAAGGAAGAGGAGGGGTAGAGGAAGCGGGCTGGTCTGTAAATCAATATGCTCTGTAGGCCTCTCATCTGCACAGTCTGAATCTAAAATGCAAACTTCCACTGGACCAGGGTTATAACAGTTTCAGTTTGAGTTTAGTTTTATTTCATTGTGACTTTTTGTCTAATTCAGTTAGTTTTAATTAGTTTTTAGAGAATCTTTGCTAGTTTTTATTAGTTCTCTATATTGTTTAGTTTAGTTTAGTTTAATTTTTATTACTTATGTTAGTTTTTTTTTCATACTTTGGTTAATTTTTTGTTGCAGAATTACAAAAGTTCAAAATATCATATTGTGATTATGCACACATAAATGGAGTAACGATTTAGAAGATTCCATCCATCCATTTTCCTACACCCTTGTCCCTTGCAACCAGGGAGGGTTGCTGGTTCCCATCTCCAGCTATCGTTTCGGGCGAGAGGCGGGGTCACCCTGGACAGGTCACCAGTCTATCGCAGGGCAACACAGAGACACACAGGACAAACAACCATGCACACACACGCTCACACCTAGGGCGAATTTGGAGAGGCCAATTAACCTGACAGTCATGTTTTTGGACTGTGGGAGGAAGCCGGAGTACCCGGAGAGAACCCACGCATGCACAGGGAGAACATGCAAACTCCATGCAGAAAGACCCGTGCCGGGAATCACACCCAGAACCTTCTTGCTGCAAGGCAACAGCTCTACCAACTGCACCACTGGGCAGCCTGATTTAGAAGATTGTATTCAATTATTATTCTCTCAACTTTTGCTGTCGCCAATTTGGAAGCTAGCATTAATTTAGAAAAAAACTTGTCTTTTGGTAAAATGTTTTGGCTGCTAGACTGAGGTGTTTTGGGGTTCTATTTGGCCATATTGGTTTATGTCACCAAACTGCAATGGAAGCATTTTTTTTGGATCACTCGAGTCACATGACCAATAACCCGGCTGTTTTCACTGGCACAAAAAACGAAGAAGACGACAATGGGAAGCGGTTAGAGGATGATGATGCGCCGTGTTTTTAATGACATATCACGTGAACAAGCTTTTTCACATGTGATTTTAATTTCTTATTTAATGGAAACACTGCAATTGTGAAACTGGAATTTTTTCAACATTAGCAGAAAGTCACAATGAATACCCATTTGTGCACATTTGTAATGGAAATGCAGCAACTGTTTGGAAAACAAAAATCTAAGAGGAGTTTTCCATTAGCCATCCAGAAGGTCCCAGCAAAACATTTTACTTTTTGTCCTTTAATTAAAATCCTTTGTGGCAGAACACTAACAATTTCTAATTTAAAAAAAATTTCACACTTCACAAACACTTTGTGTTGGTGTACAATATAAAACCCCAATAAAATTCATAACGATTTCTGGTTGTAACAGGACAAAATGCAAACAAACAACAAAAACGTTCCAGGGATTTAATCACTTTTCTTAGGTCGCTGTATAATCTCTGCACACAACAAACAAAAGTGACTTTCAGCAGTAGGGAGGAGGTCCTCCTCCATCCCAAAGCCTTCTAATTACCAGCACATTTTCACCCTATGTTTGTAAAGAGATACGTTGCAAACATACAGACGCACACATGCTCAACCACAAGATCTCAAGAAGGTCAAATTGGCCATGCAACCGACGCATTCAAGTTTCTCCACGGACGCCTGAGCACACGCCTGCTGGAGATTCGAGTAAACACCCTCCACCACAAGTGTTTATCTAGCACCGAGATTCACTGAAGGACATACACAGCCCTGCTTTCCCCCCACTAACCATTAAACACTGGGGAAAATCTTTGCCTGGACATACAAATATTTGTTCACTGGGCTTTACCTACCACCAAGCTTTTGAAATATGCACTAAGTGACACTTAACCAATGAGGTGTTTTATATCAGGAAAATCCGTATAAATGCGCATTTAATAATAGCTGTTGGAAAGCAGGATTTATTTGTTCCTTAAGATATGAAATTGTATCAGCAAAGCTTGAACCTCTGGGTTCCTAAATTCGGTGAATGCAGCATAAGAGTTTAACGCTCAAAAACAGGGGGACGTGGGAGATCTTCAGGACTCATTTGAGGAATTTTTAGTAGATGATTGTTGGCATTTCTGAACTCTCATTTTTCATGAAAAAAAAAATACACACAATATGCAACTCATCGAGTTAAGTAATGTAGTCATTTTTTGTTATCACTGTGTATCGGGATAAAGAATGGGAAATGGAGGGTGATTTTGTGGAACTTTTTCTAGATAGCTCGCACACCAGACTCCACTTTGACTATAGGTGTGTTTAAATTTTTTTCTTTTTACGCTAACCATACGATAGTCAGTAGACTAAAGTCCAGTTTGAAAATTCTGTTGAGTTCATTCATTTCTCTGGGTATGGGTTTAATTCAGCGTAACTGTTTGCTATTGGCTCTGAATATGAGCAGTCTGACTAATGTGAAAGAGATCTTAGAATCAAGAAAATTATTTGTCATGGTAACAAATTTTACTGGATCATACATTGTTCCAGAGGTTATTGCAATAAATGGTGATGTTGTTTAGAGACCATATTCAAGTAGGATAATGGTCATGGCATAGAAATCCAAGAACACATTGTCAAAGATCAATGAACTTTAAATTCTAATTAACATTTTACCCTGGACCTGGAAGACATTTTAAGTATCCAAAATAAACAAACAACTAATAAAATGGATCATAAAGTCTCTGTAAAATAAATTCAACAAAAAGGCTAGTTGGAGCCAAAGCACCAAACTGAAGGATTGCGTAATCCAATTTTTGGTAGAAAGACAAAAACAATAAATCATGCAAATGGAAATTATTGGGCTTGTTTTAATTGACCATGCATTTCATTGATTTATTGCTCATTGTAACATGCCGGAAAATACATTCTCTTAAGTAAACCAACACCAGTCTGAACACTCCAAACTGACCCCAAGTTGAGTTCTTGCATGATACTAAACCATTTTTTAAAAATAATTTGGCAAACTGATATTTCAAATTGATGTTCATTGACTGTTGACATTTCTTTATGAAGGTCAAATCAGTGCAAAACATTTCTTTTGTGTCCTGGAAAGGACACAAAAGTTGAAAACTGAAAACGGAAAGATTCCCATGACTGTAGAAAGGAAACGCTCCAGGTTAGCTTGTTCATGATGCGTGCCGTGCCGATGTCTGGGAACCGTGACGCAAACTTATACGAACCGCAACCTAAACCCCAACCTCTGCGTAACACCGCAAAGCGATTTCTTCCCCGTCGTCTCCTAAAAATTAGACGGAATTACCTGGAGCCCAGCGCAAGTGTTGATGAGTTTACGTGCTAGCAGACGTGTTTACTTTAGCATATTTTCCCCTCGTCGGGACTCCTCGTGCGGCTGGCACGCCACTCGGACAAATTGCCATTGACAGACACAGGAACAAGACCTTCCTCCACGTCTGAGAGTGTCTTCCAAGGTGTCTGGGTGTGTGTGTGTGGGGAGAGCTAGAGAGAAACAGAGGTAGAGAAGGCTAACACTGCAAGCTAGCGCGAGCCACTGGGTAAGAGCCCAGGTTGTCCATCATGGTTGGACCCCGATATAGAAGTGGTCATTCCTGACAGCTCTCTACAATCTTAGATTTTCCAGTCTATTTGAGATGAAGAAAGATCACAGGGGGGTGAAAGCCCGCTTGGCCCGTTAATCGTGGCAGAAACCCAAAATGATCTGCGCTGAAAGACTCATCTATCTTCTGGCAACTCCAGTGACGAAAAGCAAACACGCGGAACAAGACGGCCATACAACGTCCAGCTCTCACTCTCTTAGGCAAACACATCTAACAGAGATAACAAGACACTTAAAGAGGTCAGGGAGGACTGGGAGTTACCCACAGGGCTCAATTGTAAATAAATCCTGCCTGTGAATAAAATAACTGGAAGCTGAGATACAGGAGCCCTCTATGGCATAATATTATCTTAACATTGTTGGAAAAAAATACATAAAATTTTAGGTAATGAAAATGGGCCAGCTTGAGAGTATTAGGTGGAAAATTCACTTCAAGAAAAATTGTTTAGTGTCGGTGAATCCTTGAGTTCCTTTGTTCTGATACCTAAGAACATGAGGGTTATGTCGACGTCTATGTTAAGCTTTATGTGGCTCTGGACACAAAAATACTCTGAGATGTAAAAGATGCCGATCCCTGCAATGAACAAATATTGAATATGCCAAGGTTTAAGGACTTGGTGTTCATTTTGTGGCTTTGGTTTGTACGTTGGTTTGGGTTCTGCTCTGAATTTAACTTCTTGTTTTATTTTGCTATCTGGTTTTTGTTAGTCACTGCACACTATTTGCGTCTTTCTTTCTCCTCTTACGCCTGTCTTAAGACAGAGATGCAGTAGCCGCCGGAAACAAGAGTTTAACTGTATTTCATTGCAAAATATTCTAGCGTTCCCTTGTGTCTGTGTCCTCCATTTATCTTTCCTTAATGTCTTATCAGCTGTTTGTCCCTGTTGAAGAAAATCAGCCACCAGCCATTGTTTTCAGTGCAGGTGGTTTGATCAGGGGGATATGTAGTTTTTTACCACACAGAACATTGTGCATGTAGGCCAGAAAGTTCACTTTTGGTGTCATCCGGATGTGTTCCCAGTATAGTCCTCAAAAGCCACTATCCAGCAACTTTTAAGCCCAGTTTACATGAAAAAAATATCCAAAAATATTTTCCAATGAGTGTTCGAAACAAAACTCGCATTGATGCAGCAGTGGAATGTAGTGCGCATGTGAGGCCTGTAGGTGGCAGTGAAACTTTGTGACTGGAGGCGTGTTTTCGTAACAGAGATTCACATGCAATCCGGCTGTCTACATGTTTTCAGTGAAGGAATAAATGTTTCACAATGAGCAAATTTAGCGCTTCAATGTGAAAATAATCTAAAGACGAAACACGGAGATCCACCATCGTTGTTGTGCACGGGAGAAAACACAAGATTTACATGGGCACCATCGGCACTGCGTCTTTAAAAACTACTGCCTTGTCAAAATGTTTCCGTTTTTGCCTGAGCAAAATATCGTCACTGCGTAAACAAAACACCAAAAAGCAACAAACATTTGTTTTTTACTGTCCTGGGATCGTCGTGTCCATGGCGTTTTAGACGCCACCCTTCTCCTACTTTGGCATGGTTTCTGCATATAGTTACCGAGTTCCTTGGTGGACGGCGATATCTTGGTGAGTCAGCAGCTGTAATTTATTTTTCTCATAAAATTCCAATAAAAATGCAAAAATTCAAAGACCCTGAATGCTCTCTTATGGGTGAAATATATGACCGATCGTAGTGGGCAAGTCTTCATCATGAGCAGCAGCTGTTTCTCCATTCACCATAAACTTGCGTGAACTGAATTTATGAAAATCAATTTGATATATGGAAACATGCCAATAAAATCACTTTACTTTTGTGCTAAGATTAGATGGTTTTGTTGGCGTATCAAAGTGGTGTATTTTGCAAATGATATTGATTTTAACGTTTCTTATAGAAACACAACGATGGTAAAATTGTATTTTTTGGACATTAGCGTGGTATCAACCAAATTTTGTGCACATTTCTAATGGAAACACGGCTGCAGGCAGTTCTTATGGCTTCATCCTAATAACATTCAACTCCCTGAAGATTCCCAGTTAGAGATGAGCAATTCAATATGAATCAACTCTCTTAACACTTTTTCCTGGGGGGAAAAAAAAGAAACATCCCCTCCCTTGTGCCTATCTAATCCATCCATCTTCCCTTAAATTCCCTTAATGAGTTTGGTTTTTAATGACTGTCAGAACTCCTTCAAACTTTAAGGTTTTGCCTCTATAAGTATTTTCAAAAGGTTTTCCTTGTGCCGCTACAACAGCCTCCCTCTATACCTTCGCCTCTAGATCTGAAGTGATAGGTATTCCACTTGAAGGGGTGAAACAAATGAGTCGCTCCAGCAAACAGCCCCTCCTTGTATTTAGCCTCCCGGTCGTCAGCAGCCAATTAAACCTCTCTGAGCCGTATTCACGGAGCCGTAAGCCGATATCATCTGAGGTCGGGTTTCTTCCAAACAGGCATTTCCCCAGGCCATTGTTGTTGTTGCTATATTTAGCAACACAGACAGTCTGGGGGTGGCGGGTGGCGGACACACTTGCCACTCACGATGGAGAATATAGAGCTTCTGTTTGACTGGGCCGGGCCACAACAGGCCACTGTGCTGCTGCTGCTGCTGCTGCACAGAGGACCCTGTGTCCCACCGGCACCGTCACCATAGAGGACAGCAGGTCACCGACCAGCAGACTGAACCACTAGGGGATTCCTGGATATGACTGGCAGATTGTGAGAGCAATATTGCAAAAAAGAAAAAGTTGCAAAAAACGAAAGTACACCTGATAGTGCAGAGTTTTGCACAGGACCATTGATTGAAAGTGACAGTTATACAGCAGCTAATGACCCTTGTCACCTTTACATCTTTCACATAAATTGCAGTAAAAATAGCTGTTTCTACTGACAGGATGCAAGCAAAACAAGAAGTTACAAACAATCATGCAAAGCATTATACTTTTTTTATACCAGATATTGTATTTAGTAATGGAACTTAATTGAAGGGTCTGTAATTAATTAATCGCAATTAATCTTGTTGTATTTTGACAAAATGAGAAATATTTTCAATTCAAAACCCTTTTTTGCTGATTCAGATCTTGTTGAGAAGACACAAACTCAACATTCCGGTTCGAATATTTTCAGGAAAAAACTGAAATCATCCTTTTGAAATTTCATTCTTCACAAGAACTCCTAGGAAGTTCTTCTTGGTGCCTCCTACTGCAGCTTTTGTTAGTGCCGACAGACACACTTCAAATTTCTGACCAATCAGGCCAGGATTGTGGAATGCCACAAAAGAGACTGGTTCTGCCTAGCACCTGGTCTGGGATGTAAGACCTCCCAAACAGGCTTGAAGTACAGAATGCTGTCATTTTGCAAGCCTAATAGAAAAAATACATTTGTGTTTTCTTGTGGCTTTTGTATTGGCCTTCAACAAAATACCCCTAAAACATCTAGTGAAACTAACTGCCTTCATAAGTCATCAAATTAGTGGGAAAGGTCAATCTGTGAGCAGTATGACCTCTTTTCAAGGAATCAGGGGTACAAGACTCAAGGTCTGATTGGCTCTTATGGGTACAGCCAATCAGACTCAAGACTTTCAAGACTTCCAGTCTTGAGTCTGATTTGCTGTACCATCAAGCCAAGAGATAAGAACAACTGTAGATGTTAGCGTGGATGACAGTTTCCACAGTGTGTATTAATCCATACTAAGGTATATTTGGTGGCTGAACTATTAAAAGAGGCAGTTATAAGCGTTCTTAGAGGGAGTGTCAAGTATTCACAGATTTCAGCCATTTCCAGGCGGCTGTGCTCCCTGACCCCAGTAAGTGTCATAGCTGTGGTATTGGCTGGAGAAAATATTAGTATAAAAAAATCTCTACTAAAATCCAGAATTGTAAGAGTTGCACTGGCACCTTTCCTCACTGAACCCGTCCCAACTTGGACGTCTTTAGCCGAATCAACAACATCACCTATTTTCTATACGGCCAGCCATGAAAAGGTCTGAGGCCTTAAAATGTTACGGCGCAGTTTTTAGTAGCTTACACCAATTTTCCAGCCCCTGTCTAAAAGTCTAAAAACGGTTCTCTGAATCCCTCACTCACGCGCCTCTAAAATAGTCAATCTGCCATAAAAATGTCCCCTTATCTTTCCTGGGTGCATAAATCAGAACTCGTCTAATCCAAGCCACAGAGCCAGAGCAGAGAATGGCTGCGGTGAGACAGGAAGGATAAGTGTGCGGCGGGAGTGTTGGGGGAAGTTAAAGAAAACAAAAGGGAGCTAAAAATCCCATCATAGTAAAATTAGGGAAAAGAAGCAAATTGAGTACACGGCTCTGTATAAATAATAAGAAATGTGGCTCGGCAGAAACTCACCGCTCTGAGTGCATTAGCTCACCATGATTCATATGCAGCCACTTTGCTAACCTCTCAAACTGCTGTTTGTTCTTTTATTCAGTTTTGCTTGTGTATTCTGCTTTGTTTTCCGGAATGGACTAGTATTCATTTCTCTATCAGATGCTACAAACAATCACAATCTGTCGCCCAAGCAGATTTAATTAGCTTTTTTTTTTTCTTTTGATGTCTTTCTAACTTTTAGATAGGATGAGGAGGAAAAAGCAGGGTTTAGTTGACAAAAGAGCTAACAGCTAAAAGAGGAAATTGCTGCATCTGTCTCAGATTTTCTTTGGAACCTGTAATAATATTAGCAGTAATTCCAAAGGGAGGCCTTATAGCATTATTTACCTTAGGCTTATTATCCCACTGTTGTGCATTTTTCATTATGCATTCAGTAACGGTCGTCTCTTACGGTGAGTTAGTGCAAAAAACAAAACAAAAAAAAGAACACACAATCAGATAATGACCTACAAACATATCGTGTGTCCAAGAGTAAATTTTGCACTCAGTTTCAAGAATTGGGCTGTTAGCAGGCAGCACAGGCTGAGCTTAATTTTCATCAACTCTCTATTTTCTGTCTGAGTCATCAGGCCTTGGCGTTGTTTTTGGAGAGCTGCTACCATGCAAGTATCTGTCTTGTTCCAGATTAAACAACGATTTTGGCCTCTTGGCTTTTCTTTCTTTTCTTTTTTTTTTTCTTTTCTTCCTTCTCTTACCGTCTCCATTTTTGATGCTATCATGTGTCCCTCTCCCCTCTTTGGTTTCTTGGCATGGAGGATTGCAGCATGAGATCCTGGCCTGGGAGGCCTCAGGTTGTAGTTGTGACACTGTTTTCAATAAACTGCTTTCTAATGGCACACGCAGCTCATATCAGGTTTCATACAATGGTTTATTCAGCCGGTGACTCATCGCGGCTGCTCTGATTTGTTTCATGCTTTTCGGGGCAACCTGTGTGCCGTCGGAAAAACTGGGCCGAGCGGCTTATCAAGGCAATAGAATGACAGTAGGAAGTGCTTCTGTCAGGTTGTGTCCACAGCACTGGTCAGAAGTTTACACACACACCACTGTGGCTCTCACAAGATTTTCACATCCATGATGAATGCAGTTTTTAGACAGAAAAAAGGAAGAGTAAATTCCCCCGAAAGAAATGTTGAGATCTCAGAAATAATGACAAAAATAAATGAATAAATAATTTTAAAAAAATTTCTAAAAATCAAGAAAATTTCTGAGCTACACAAGTTTAAAAAAAATACAAACTTTTGAAAATCTTAACATTTCCAAAAGTGTAAATTGTTAGACTTTTCCGAGTTTTTTTGTAGCATATTCTAAACTTTTCAATCTCAGAAATTTTGGAAAATATCCCAGAAATTGACTAGAAAAAGTGAGAAATTTCTGAGCTCCAAAAGTCGAAAATGTTCAACTTTTAAAACTTTCCGAAGGTCAAAACGTTTTGGCTTTTGAAAGCTCTGAAATTTCAAAAGAAAACTTCTAACAAAAAAAAACATGTTAATAAAAAAAAAACTAGGTTTATTCTAGCAAATTTTTAACTTTTTAGGCTCAGATTTCCAATATTTTTTTCTCAAAATTTTCTAGAAAAAGATTCATCTAGTGGCGGATGTTTGCTCCTTCCTTTCTTTCTTTTTCCATCTACAATGGCCTTTAACACGGCATAATACAAATCAAACCGTTATAAATCATGGTCAAACCTTCTCCGGCTTTAATGTGACATATGTTTGGTACAGTTCAACTGAAAAAAAAGGAGGGGAAACAAAAACCGTTCAAAGATCTTGTTGAATTGAAGTCAAAAAAAGAAGTATTTCAGTTGTTTTGATAAACAGAAATTGCATCAATGTTTGGCTTACATAAGTACCAATAACTGTGATTTTAAGCTGTTATTAATGAAATTACTAATCGAGTTGCTGCCACCAGCCTATCTGGAATCATTAGCCAGCCTCTCATCTAGGATTGAATTGAACGCTACTCAACAGCAGGCACTCTTCATACAGACATTAGAATAATCACAGACACTTCTCTGATAAAGTACAGGAAGTTATTAATAAAATAGCTCACCCTTGCAGTCTAAAGACTCAGCCAATCAGCTCTCTGCCTAAGCTACCAATCATGAAATGTATCTTATTGTCCAACGGTAATGAATACTCAAGAATCAAATCAACGAACCAATGAACTATGAAAAAGGGGATGGAATACTGGAAAACAACTTCTAGACTAATTGACTAATTAATAATACTAAAAAAAGAGAGATCAGCAGAACTAATTATGCAATGATGTCACCTCTCAGGAAGACGTATGAGGAGGAAGAGAGGGAGGAGGAAGAGGCGGGGTGACGAGGGCGAGTGTCAGAACCGGAGATGATGTCCAGACACGGACAAACGCGCCAAACTTTGGAACAACGAACCATAAAACCTGGACTCGTGGCCAAGCCTAGCTTCAGAAGTTAGACAAAAGGAAAACGTGGCCTTGGGGTTCTCCACCATATGGAAATGGAGTGAATGGTGTGAGAGGGAAAGAGAGAGAAGAGGGAGAAGAGACCAATAAATCGCTTCATGGCGTTATTAAAACGCATTAAAGTATTAAAACGACGTCTACGGCGCATTACTTAACCAACTTATTTCCCCGGCGTCTCTATTTGGCTGTAATTTGTTGAAGCAAAAATCAATCGCCAAGTTGGCCCGGGGGAAGCTGTTGGTGGATGTCGCTCGTGCGTCAGAGTTACAGGCCACACTGCAGCCTGAAGTGACCCAAATCCAATTGGTTTTGTTGTTTTTTTCCTTTTTTTTTCATGTCTTTATGCAACCTTTTAACTCATTTTTTCATGACAGTCAGAATACCACAGATCAGATTTCTAGAAATGCGACCCAGGCCACTTGGATATGTGGTCCCACATCCAATACATATCGCATTCATCCAATCCTGTGTGTTTTTTTACCCCATAAACGCCACTATTCTGCGTCTTGATACACAAGATAAGCAAGAAGAAAAAAAAACAACAATGGCGGACAATTGGCAAATTAATCGTCTGCCAGTTGGCGATTGGCAGACGATCATGCCATAATGCTCAGATTTTTTTGCATGGTCATTCACTTTGGAAAAGTGGATAACAATTTTAAAATCACAAGATGCGTTTCAGCATTACCATCCACACCGGGTATAGTCTCGACATGTGACGTTACTGCGCCCTCTACTGCGCATGCAAGACACTTTTAGGTCATTTCTAGTTCACTCAGGAGACCACATACATGGCGTGTATATCTGGAAAAGTAAACGACCATGCACAAAAAAGAAAAGCAGATTTTGCAAAAAAAAAATAAAAATAAAAAATCTGAATTGAGCATTATGGCATGAATGTAGCCTTAGAGAGGCAAAAACACAAATGTTGATTCTCAGCACTTGATTTGAACATCCCTACAAATTTGTAAAGGCAAAATGCAAATCAGTGATATTTGTGTGAATACTATGAAGCAATCAGGCTTATCCAAAAACTTTAAATGCTGCTGCTGCAAAAAAAACCATCAATATTTGAGAAAGCAATATTTGCAGAGGTTCTAGTGAACCGTTAGGCTCATTCCGCAATGGGGACAAAGTTTCCTGTTCTAAGTATAAAGATGGAAGAATCTTTTTTTCTTTCAAAAACATTGTTTTGTTTACTGGATGATTGCAGGTATTCTGCCAATTTTGTGACATCCCACCCATTTGGCCATTATTCCCACTGTGTAGACTTCTTCTTATTAAGCTCATGATGGATAGTGATTCTGCCAATGCTCAGAAAATCAAATGTTCCCTCAGCTTGGATTGATGTGGAAAAGCTCCATCAATAGCTCCTTCATTTCTGATTACAATGTGAACCGAATTAGCCATTGTTCTTCAACTCATAGCAAAGCAGCAAATTTGATTCACAGGAATACATTTGGATAAATTCAACCCACTACTACTGTTCTTCAGAATCGAGGCAAAACGCAGCGTGAGGTGAAAAGAGACTGCTGCCGCTACATGCTAGCATGTCTCCTAAGGCTGACTGTGCACCTATCCAAACAACATCGGCGGACTCTGTTCAAGTTCACAAGATGACCTCGGTTAGAGCCGCGTCCAAGTCAAGTTAGCTGATATCAGAGCCAGAAGCAAATCAAAGGCGACGGAACGACGTGGCGATGAGAACAGCGGGGAGAACATTCATCCCTGATGTCTTCAACATTTCAGAGCCTCAAAGAAAAACAGCAAAAGCAGTAAAGGGAGACAGTTGTGCTGATTTATTTGGCTGCTATCGGCTGATATCGCTCTTCTATGAGAACATGAAAGCGCTCTCCTGCGGTCGTATCTTGTTTTTCTTGGCGGCGCTTAACTGAATTCATTTCCCCATCGGACGTCTTGTGAAGTTTTCTCGCACAAACAACAATGCTACCGATGCTAAGCAAATTCCCAAAGCAATATAGACTTAAAATGTGTTTTAAAAAGACAGAAAATCAATTATTAATTAGCATCCAAGTCAATTATGATGATCTTATAACAGCTGACGTGGTTTCACTCTTTGGATGGAAACCAAGTGAGAACATGCAAGCAGTACAGAGCTGGGGTTTAAAACTGGTGCCCAACTTTGACTTTATCATGACAGAATCTCTTGGAACATGGTTACACTTCAACAATTGTGATAAAACCTCCTGCCACAAACGGCAGTGCTAAGAGACTTTCTTCTGTATCCCAAAGAGAGTCTGTGCACCTGATGGTCCGGTGGACTCGGTTCGACTGGGGACCAAAGTTGCAACATTGGTTACATTTTCAGCTGATTTGGCTCACTTTCACAATGCACCGTGTCACTCTCATCCAGCGGCAAACACTAATATGTAAAATGCAAAGTAATGCATGTCTGGTTCTGACTTGGTTTATTATTAGCATTGCAGAAGTCTGCTTTGTTAAGAGAACAAGTCATAAAAAGTCTCAGTCACCTCGTTTCAGATTACCCCTGTTTCTCTTCAGCACCAGCACACCGTCCCGCAGTACATAGAAACCGCTGATTTATTTTGGCTAGTTGTGGTTTTCAGAGTTTTTCTCTCTCTCCTGATTGGCTTGTGCCTGGCATCGGCCCCCCCTCTCTTTCGCTCTCTCTCTTTCTCATATACCCACGCACAGACAGACGCAACAAGATACAGTTGGAGAGTATGAAAGTGTGCCAATTAGTGCTTGGAAAGAATAAAAAAATACAAAATAAAGGAAAAGTATATGTACCTAGACACTCCAGAGAGGCGTTCAGGGAAAAAAAACGTATTACACAATTTCTGCTTCGACATATTATCTCAACTCTGGCGAGATGGAGGACTTTAAGAGGCTGTCAGCATGTAGAACTGGTCTTTTCTTTGAGTTGTGAAGTGTTGATCTGTTGATAGAACAATACAGCTTGCGTTGGAGGATTTTTGTTCTTCTCCTTTCCCTCCAATCTTTCACCATCCATTGTCAAGGTCTTCATTTGCAAAGATTCCTTACTTTTCCAAACACTGAACTGCTAAATGCAGAGGACATGGCACATGAATTGAATATGTTGAAGAAATAATTGCTCATTCAGTTAGAAAAGTTGCTTTAGAAACAACTTCTAATGACAGCTTGTGAAAACCTTGATGCTGAGTCACCCATGTGACCTTATAAACCATACGCTGACTTCCCAGCAGCGTTTATGCTGTTTTCAAAGCAGTAAATGGACCTATGGGCATTCCAGAGGCAGAATGAACTGGAGGAAAATGTGGTAAGAGAGAAGTGACAGTTAGGAGCTATTGACAGTTAGCATGGCAACATGTAAATAATCACAGTAGATTGACAACGGCCCGGCGCCGTGGCATATTTCTGTCTTTTTATTCAAATATATTGGATGTTACTTTAGCAGAACATTCATAAAAATGTTCAATGTCTTTGATGTGAATGTAGAAGTTACCAATAGCCACCAAATATCTCCACAAATGCTAGAAGGTGGTAATCTATGTACCAGCCAGTAACTGATGATGATAAAGCTGACCTGTGGAGCTCTTTAGAGTATCTTTAAACCGCCTTAGCAAAAAAACAACCACACAATTTGAATATTGATTTCTTTCTGTGATAAGTGATAAGTACAGTCCATGGCCAAATGTTCTTAGGCTGACGGACAACTTCTGCTTCTCAAACTTTTTTTTTCTAGACAGAAATCCAGTTATTGGAAAGTTAACGAACACGAAAACAAAACGTTTCAGCCTTATTAAAGTTTCCTTCTCCTGCTAGCGCCAGTTCATTCGCTGAGCTCGTCAGCATGTTGACCGATGAAGACAGAACGAGTTCCAGTGAATCAAAACCGTTTGGTAAGGATAACTTTCCATCGATCAGACTCCTGTTACTGCATCATATCCAATAAGAACATGCATGTGGGTGGCGGCCAATCTGCGTGGAAATGGCGCTGTGTTTTTTTGGCCAAGCCTGTGCCATAAGAAATCCTCTTTGAGCGACGGTTGATGTGTTATTATTCCTCTTGGTGTTGGGATCTGGAGCGGTTAGAGACGTGAGGGTTCCAGACTTCTCTCGGCTTCATCAATCACACCGTGACATTGAATGGCAGGATAATATTGTTGCTAGTGTTTGATTGGGAAGCCCCCTTTGCGACTCTGTACGAATGCGAAACACTTGATAATACGGCAGTAAGTGCCTTCTCAGCTGAGCATGTGCAAACAACGGTGATCTTTTGGGGCGGGTTATAACTTTTAAGCATGTATGAAGGTACTCATATCAACTCAGCAGGTAGCAGTGCATAGTGTGTGCAGTTTGGTGGCGAAGCAGGTAACACACCGTGCACGCACGCGTTACACACACTTAATCACAGTAGGTGTACTTTAACTCCGTGGCGCCTGGGCCTTCCTGTAGAGCTGGAGCTGGACTGTGCACCGCCGGACAGGCTCTTCCCGTTAAGGGTCCTGTGGTTACCGAGGCACCATGTGCCCATTCACTACTGTTTGTTTTCTATGTCATTATGAGTCCAGCGCTCCTCCACTGACCAGCCCCGTCGAAATAGTCTCCTTTGTTAGACGTGGTCTCTCCCCCGTCATAGAAGCATAGAAAAACATTTGGCTACATGCGCTAAGGTGTGCTTAGAGGTGCATGTCCAAATCCTTCCCAGCCCCCCGCCTCCCGACTGAGCCTCCTCTGATCCAAACATACGGATGTCGCGCACGCACACACAGCTTTTCCATTGGGCCCCCCTCTCATAATGTTTCTTTATTTAACATTTAAAGCTCCAGAAAGGGGAATGTTCCAGAATCCAAACTGTTTCTTCGAAGCAGCAGTCCTTGAAAAACTGATACCGTCTTACGACCTGCAGGGTGTTTCTGGGGTTATTTTCGTTTGGGCGACCATGTGCCATCTGTTTTTGCAAACTGATTGATTACACACACACACAAAAAAATTACTTGATTTTTTTTTTTATTGAGTAAATTGCAGGGTCTGTGGTTAATTGTGTTATAATCAAAAATTGATTAAAACAGGCAACATTTTCAATTCTAAACCCCCATTTGCTGCAACATTACTCAAGTAATAGTCATATGAGCTCAACAAAAAAAAAGATATTTATTGCAAAGAGATATTATACCTATTCAAGTGTTTCAGGAAAAAAAAACTTTAGAAATGTGGCCTGTCACTAATGTCATCACAGTATGTTATGAGACAAAATCTGTGAAAGAAAAAATAAATACATAAATAATAAACGCTACACTAGCGTAGCCTGTCATGAATGCTAAGGCCAGTTAGCTAGTCAGGGAGGAAGTGGAGGAGATCAATCTTTATTCAGATTAACTGTCAACAGACTATCGCAACGTATTGACAGCTTAAACAAATATCCAAAAAACATTTTTGTATTAAAATCACACACTGCGACTTTAAGGACAACTGGGAACACTGTGTGCAATCTGGAATTAGAACTGAAAAACAACAACACCACATTAACAAAGTTATACGATTTTCCTTGTCGTGTCTGTTTTAAGGTCAGCACAATGTGGTGTGGCGAGAGTGACATAAACGGCAAAAATGAAATCCACAATGGGACTGCTGTCTTTAAATGAGATGAAGTCAAGAAAAATAAAAAATTAAAAATCAACACAGTCTGTATGTATGCACTCCAGTTTGGGAGCAGCTTTTTCCAACAACAGCCACAGGCGCCCTGACCCGTCTGCCTGTCACCGTTTGATGATGTCAACCGGAAGGTTCCAACTCGGTAGCCGCCTCGCGTCAGCGTGACTGGGCAGAGGAGGGCAGGTGCTACCCATCACGTCCACTCCACAAACACACACACACACACACACACACACCCAGGCACTTATGTAAATGTAAACACACTCTACTGGTAAGTGCACAAAAAGCTTCTGGTGGTCAGCAAACACGATGTGGACATGGAGTATGCACCGATATGAATAAACATGCCCATACTGTACATGAAAAACCCGTACACAGTGGGTAAACCACAAGCGTGCTCATGTATCAAACCCCACCCGGGAATGCCTCATTGTCCCTGGCAGAGGTTCCGTTTTCAAAAGTAGGGCTTCCTACCAGAGGAAAAAAATATATATAAAAAATCATATCTGTCAATTACAGAAAGCCACATAATTGTAATAATCACAGACCCATAGGGATAAATCAAGGAATGTGCAAATTAAAAAGCCAGAAGTCTCCGTCCCAATGACAAGAATCGACCGCATTTCTATAAGAAATCAATTAAAAGTCAATCAGGAGCAAAGAAACGCGACGGGGATGCCGGCTTTCCCGACGTCACCAGCAGCTATAAACTCACCACAGCCTGCAGGACTCCAGCTTGTGGTTCCCACAGTGTTTATTGGTTGGCTTCAGCCTGTGTCACCAGTGTCACTTTGATTTGTCTCCTTCCAATAATCTCTTCATGTTTTTCCATAACAATCTGCTTGACGTATAATTTACCCGAGGCAGTTCAATGATTGCTGACAAAATTGTTTGTAAGTTAAGAAAATGCACTTATTTTTTTTTTCTTGTTTTTTCTCTAAAGATGAAAGATGAGGCCAGTTTGAAAATCTGATGAACATGTTTCATAACGCTGGTTTTTACATTGCAATCGTGACAAATTCAATTTGCAGAATGTGACAGTGGGAGTACTATTAATGTTCTTAATATTAAATATTAAAGTCAATGCAGGTAAACTTAAGATGCTGTTGCATTTGACTTCTGAATGCAAAACATGAGTAGTGTTTCCATTACAAATGTCCACAAAACTGTGTTGATATTCCCTCTAATGCCTAAATAACTAATGTCGTGGTGTTCCCGTTAAATAAGAAATGCCATTAAAATCACACGTGAATAAGTTTGTTCACATCATAAGTCATTAAAAGACATGATCCTCCAGCTACTTCCTGTCTTTTTCTTCTTTGTGGTTTGAGCCAGTGGCAACATCCAGTTATTGATCATGTGACCCACATGACGCAAAAAAAAAAGGCATTGCAATTTTGCAAAACAAACCAATTCATGGCCAAACTCCCCACTTTATTCTAGCTGCAAAGCTTTTTATCAAAAAATAAGTTTTTTCGAAATTGACGTGTTTCCATCTTACGAATTTATTTTCGAAATATCAAATTGCGCAATTATATGACCAATGGAAATGCAGCTACTGATAACAGGCTGAAGAATGACACAGCCAGTGTGTGGTGAATTAAATATGCTTTGATATGTTTAGCCCATTATATAAGTTTACTGTGTTTTGAAATATTGATGTTTACGTCTACATTAATAATCCACATATAAATAAAGGAAGCTGCTCATCACTTCTGGTAAACAGTTTGTATCTTTCTCTCTGTACCTGCTGTGATAAACCACTCTGCTCTGCTTTAGCAACAATAGCAGGTTGGCTCACGGTCAGTTGGCTCACGGTCAGCTGGTTCACAGGTGCGCGCACGCACGCACGCACGCACGCGCACTTCTGGATGTAATTAGAAATGTTTAGGAAGAAAATAAAAAACAAATTATGAACATTCGACGCTTTCTAATTTCTCTACCGGAGAAATATTTGCACAGAAAAATCTTGTGGCCTCATCTTGTTTGCTTTGCCACCGTGGTGTTTATCCAAAAGGGGGGCTGGTAATAATTTGATCATCCCAAGAAGCGATGCAAAATATAATTACTGTCATATCATATTTCCGTGTGATGTGACACAACCGTTCGGATGCTGCGGCTGCAGCCCAGCGCTCGGTTTGGAACGCGTTGCAGAGAAGCCAGACTATGTGGAGTTCTGCCAGCCCTAAATCAAAACTAACCATTTGACACATTAACGGCCCTGGACTGTTAATTTATGTTGCTGTTGTGTAATTAGGTTTTTTTGAGGTGTAACATTGTTGTGAACTGATATGTCAAATTTTTACTGCTTAGGACCCTCTGTGCTGCATGCGGGACGCCATTTATTACTCACTTGCTGAGCTGCAACTGTGCACCATACAACACAATTCCACTTTAAAACACATGTAAAAGCTCCACAAAACAGCACCGGGATGTAAGTTCAATAATCATCAAGATGTGTGGCAGACTCTTTTCTACCACAGGACTAGGAAAGGCATAAATATTTAATAATAAACTCTGACTTTTATCCAGTTACACTCAAGTGCATGCGGTCAAAGAAAGTGCTTGACATTGCGAAGTGAATTACTTAATATAATCCACCAAGGCTTCCTTACACAGCCCACCTACTTTTACAAAACTGATTTGTCTGGATTGCGTAACAACAAGAGGAGATTGCTGCAAAGTTAATTTGATGCAATCCATCGTCCAGTGTCAACACATGCTTGCTCAGTTTCAGAGATTGCTGCAAAGTCAACGACTCGGTGCGATCAACCATCCACTGCCGCCACAAGGAGGGATTGCTGCAAAGTTAACAATTCGATGCAGTCATGCTTCAGAAAGAGAAGGAATTGCTGCCATCCACCAAGGTTTTCTCAGATTGACCAGCTATATTTACAAACCGATTTGACTGCGTTGTATTAGAATGTGTGTCATGTGAATCTGCCTTAACGAATGCATTAAATTAACTTCACATTGCCATACACGTTTCTGACTTGGAAAAGTGGCTTTAAATGACATCCGTTGTTAATTAGTGCAATAGAAATAATCTGCATTTAATTCAATTAAACTGGTGACTGATAAAAAACATTCGGCGATGGTTGTTTTTGATTAAACCTTTGGTTTATAGAAAGAGACACATTTCGAACGCATGAGTTAAAAGTCACTGTTATTCATTTAGGACCGGTTCAAAAATGGGTTTTTAAGCACGTTCTTTAACCAACCGTCGAGTGTCTGACACGGTCTTTACTAATCAATCCAACACTTCCACCTTATTAGGTCAGGCAGTACAATAACAGCTCAGGCCTCACACCATGCAGGATCACCCATCTCAGCTTGCCACTAAAGCCCAGCAGATTGAAGCCTGAAACTAACGCAGAGTTTCACAGCTTCCCTGCACATTTTCAGAGGATTAGAAACGTCCGCTGTGCTTTCCTCCCCCACCAAGAGATTAGATATCAGCGTCACTGATTGGGCTGCAGAGATGTAGCTCTTGGCAGACTGGAATATTTGGGAACCAGACATTTTGAAGATGTTTTCTCACTCTTAATTATCGAGAGATCGTTTAGGATGTTGGTTTCCCCAAGAATTGGCAAGAAGCTTTTGGATATCTTACAGTTGATCAGATTTTATCTCTGTGAATCTGATGTAAAACTTTTGTTTCCCAAAGTCTTTAAAAACGGCAAATTAGTTCCAAAGTTCTTTACATTTAATTAATTTGAAGTGGGAATATTTTGACAGCTTTGTGGAAAGTCAAAGAAGTTGATTCAACCCCCTGTTGTAACCTGTTCAGGCAGCCTGGTAGATACGCAAAGTCTTTTTTTTTTTAAATGAACAGTCAATACCTCCCACAGTTTGTTAACATTTTTCCACATGATTGACAGTATTTCTTAAAACATTTTTTTTATGAACGATGTATTTATTTTAAAATCGTACTTTGTTTCCCGTGTTGTCTCTGCACTGGCAGCAGTGCCAGACGTATTGTGATTAAATGGTCCCATTTGGCTCGTAGTTTAGCCTGTGGTATTGGGTTTCACCTAAAATTAGCCATCAGACTCAATTTATTACCCCAATTGAGAAGTTTGAAAAGTGGCCGCAGCGGCGGCCTCGCTAACACAGACTAACCTTGGCCAAACCGTCTAGCGTTGCATTTTAATTCAGCTCCTAAAATTGCCGATGAGGCCGAACCTATTAAATTTCACCTTTTTTTTCTTTCTATGTCTGTGAGCCCCAGTGGAGAAGTGCTCAGATATTAAACACTGTGAACTATGTGATATAGAGAGAAAACCGCATTTTCACTCAGCGAGAGATCTTATAAATGATTGTTTTTCCTTCTTAAACATACATGAAAATATATTAAAAGCAACCCAACACACACTTGGCTGAACTGTTGCGCGTTACAGATTCTGTTGCTTGTTCCTGTTTTGTCGCACTCATCAAACTTGATCAGTTTTTTAAAAAAGGTGTTCATTGAAACAAGCAACATCATTCAAAATAGAAAAAAGAAATACTTGCTAGTGATTTCATTGGTTGTTCATTACAGCGGACAATTTATGGCAAAACAATTATTTTCTAACGGGGAATATTTGAAATAGCCTCTAAAAACTATTCTAACCATTATTATAAAATCTTGAAATTATAATATTATCCTGAAAGGCCAAGCAAACACTCAAATTCATAAAATAAAAAAACCTACAATTTGGTCAGACATGCTGGTTTTCTTTGGCCGTCCACGTAAGCCGCCGAGTCTCATCTGCTGGTCGACTAAAAATGAAGGATGTAGATTTTTTTCTGCAGTTTTATAAAGAATCGATACCAGGGTTTTAACAGTAAAAATGCACAGGAACTCCCATAAGGACGATGTGCACATCGGTCCATATGGAACTGAAATGTCAAGAATCAGTGTGTGGAGTGAATTTCTTCTGATTTATCACAGGAGAATAAATCCAGACTGAATATTTTGTAACCAGCATTGAACAGTTGAGGAACTTGTGTGGCTTTCCCAATATGTCCTCCTGTGTTGCATTGTGGGAATATTTGGCCCTTGTTGATGCAGGGTGATCTGATGGCTTCTGGATTGTGATGTGTACTTTAGTATTTTACCTGTAAATATCAGGGTGATATATTTGGATTTGAAGAAATGTAACAGCCTGACTTCAAATGTCCTCACCCAACTTCCTGTTTCGTCTGCATCTCTTCCTCCCATTGGTTTTCTCCCGTCCTATGAATTCCTCCTCTCTTTTTTACCTTCCCTGTATTATCTGCAGTGGGATCATCCACAGTCGCTTGGCTTGCTGTGGCCTATTCTTAGCCCGAGCTGCGGCCTCTGCAGTAATATTTTTAAAGATTATTACAGTATTCGCTAACCCTTTCTCCCCTTAGGCTGGGCTCCAGACTGCTGGTTTCTCCCTCCTCTCTCTCCCAGCCCTCCCCGTTTTTGCCGTCCTCCCCTTCCACCTTTCTCCCGACAGCGATCTTTGGTTGTAAAATAATAAGAGCATCAGCCAGCAATAATTTGCAGTCCAAACAGAGCCGACGCTGGCTGACGTTTATTGAAACCTCATCCCCCATGAGCCGGTTTCCCTTTCCCTCCCGACTCCGTCGCTGCGTGTTTGCGCAGACGAGGCCTGAATCCAGGCTTTTAGTAACGGAGCCTGAGGCTGGCCTGCATCCGAGGCCAGCCTCAGGCTCTCTTTACCTCCGCCAGGTAAAGAGAGGCTGATGCTCAGTCCCCGTCATACCTGACTAGTAGTCGTCAGTGGAGGAGTTACTGGCAGGCAGGCTGGTTCAGGTATCCAGGCTTAGAGCTTTGACGTTTGTTTTAATCAGACCATAAAATATTATTGATTATTTTTGCATTTTCTTGGTTGGTTGTGTTCTAACAATTTGGCATGGCTGTGAATCTAGGAACAAATCTTTGGGTTTTTTTATTAAACTTTTCTGATATACCTTTTAAACTAAATAGCAAAATGTGTGTATTTGTTGTGTTATTAACTCTTAACACAATATATTTGCAGTCTGATTTTTTTAATACAGTATGTCCCTGTTGTTGAAATACCTTCGATTTCCTTTCACTTTTCACCATTTTTTAAGGCCAACATGTTTTTTATTGTACTCTAAATCTACAAATTGCCATATAGAGGGCAGAAACATCAGGAAAAAAAAGTTAAGAAAATAAAAAATTATTTTGAAGATAATTTTTGGCTTTCCTAACTCAATATTCATGAATTCAGAGCAGGCAGGACCAAATAGAGAAGGAAGGAGGAAGTTCAAACCATCTCAGTGGGCAATGCTTAAATCCCCTACTCCAACATCTCTCTGCTTGGGTTTCTACCCATTAAGCCAGACAGAGACATAAAGAGGAGTGGCAAAAGCAAATGAGGCAGATTAGCACAGTTTTTTTTGTTTTTTTTTTACAACCGACGGTGTCATCCAGAACATGCCACTGCTGAATGTTGTTCCTGCTGTCTGGAAATTGAGCTGCATCTTCAGATCCGTTCCAAGACTGAGCGCTACTGGAAGTCGTTGAGTCAGTACCTGGTTCTATGGCTCCGTTTTATCAGACTTCTGTTATCTTTGATAGCAGTTAAAATTAGACAAACAAGTCAGTTCAATTGTAGAATTAACGTTTTTCCACCTGTGTCAATTAGCAAAGTTGAGCTCAGAAGTTGCACCAGGTGGAAACGTGGGAGCAGCTCCGCAGAGGAGGAGACGTGTCTCGAAGGCGGGGCTTGGTCCACCCAGGCATTTTGCAAATCTGAATGGTTGCCAGGGAAGTGAAAGAGATTCTCAAACATGTGGGAAAGAATCAACACAACAGACCAGGAATGTTTTAGATGAGGGAATAACATTATGACATTATGTAAAATTTTAAAGTACACTTTACATAACATCATGATGATTTTCCCCTAACAGTTAATGAAAACATTTAAAATTAGAATATTTTTCATGTGAGTACTCTTCTGCTCTTGTAAATAAACTTGAATGTGTGGATCAATTTCTCCACGTGAATCAATCATTTAAGAAAAACGAACGGAAAAATAGCAACCTCAGCACCTGAACGCTTATTGACATGTTCATGTAAAATCTATCCACAAAAAAAATGCAGACAATGCAGTTTCCAGTGGAAGGCAGGTTGCTGCAGGGTTTGATCAGCACTGCTGCAGCTCAGGTTTTATTGGCAAAGTGTGGAACAGGTGACTGCAGACTCCAAATTAAACTCCAATCTGCTGCTCTGTGCTCTTAAACCTCACTTACTGGAACTCTTGCGGATTCCTCTGGTCAGCGGTCAGAGAAGACAAACTAATCATCAGTTTCTATGGACCGAGGTCCGACCGCAGCGCGGCCCAGGACCAGGCCTCGCCAGCTTCATTTTCCACAGTCGTCACGTCGCCGTAACTAACTGAAAGCCGAGCCAAACCCGGGCTGAAAACGCTCCGGACCATATCAGTTCGCTGCACTTCCTCGTCACAATCCGGCCTTAAGAAACCGCCGCCGTGTGAAGTAAAAGTTGAATTAAATAACATTTGGCACGCGGAGCAATTTCAGCCACAGACATAAGGGGGGAAAACATCCATACATTGGAGCAGACGGCAAAGGGGTGCAGACTGGAGGTGGGCTTGTGTTTCCTGCTACACAGCTTCCATGGCCAAGAACAATCTCCAGGAGCGACGCTGAATGTTTTCATTGTGCTAAGCTGGGCACTAGAACCGGGCTCTGCAACTTGGTGCTGGACAAACCGGTTCTTAAAACCCCAAACACTTGACGGAAGACATGGAAGGGGTCCGCTGGACCTCAAATGTAGCATCGAGCAAGGATCAAAAGTTTAAATATTTCACTTTTAACCTGCTTTTTATGCACTAGAATGTACTTTGTGGTTGAATGTGATGGAAAAAAGACGACTGCCTTCAGAAAGCAAGCACATTTACACAGCAACTGATAACATGTGGTTTCAACTAAGGTAAAAAAAAATTTATTTAAAGAGGCAGATGGTGATTTATATCATTTCTAAGTACGTTTCGTAATCCATAGGCATCCAATAAATACAAAACCCTAAATTATAATCCTAAAAGTCAATTTAATTCCAAACTACTTTTCAGGGAATTTGAATGTTGCTGTAATCCCATTAATTTATGCCATGCCAACATGCTGCATCCTTCTACCACTTCCTGTCGTCTTCTTCATTTTTTATGCCAGTAATAATATCTGATTGTTGATCATGTGACTTGAGTGATGCAAAAAAAAAAAAAAGTGTTTCCATTGTTGCGAAATACACAAATTTGGATGCATCTGAAAAGCAACCTGATCCTGATCCTAAGTGTAAAAACCGGAAGAAAAGCTCGGCTTTTTTCAAAACGGCCATGTTTCCGTTAAGCGAATTTATATTTGTAATTCCAATTTGGAAACACAAACTTCTCTATGAGTTGAGGTCATAGGTCAGGTGTTATTTGAGCTCTGAAGATCCTAACCAGCTTCTTCCTCTAAACTTGCAAAGCCAACACCTTGTTGCCACAGTTATGCATCATAACTGTCTAAAAGTAAAAGTCTACTAAAGGAACAAATCAGGGCTAATGTAACAGAACTACTCCAACATGCTGCCACCAAAGTGACGCGGTTACAGTTCCCTTCTATCCGTTCCCTGTCCTTCTTTTCTGTCTCCAGATTTTCAGGAAGAACAGGCAAATGAATTTGGACGTTTCATTTAGGTGCAGAAATTTAAAGCTTCAGAAAATGTCAGGCAGGTGTGATTGCAAAGCACCAAGTCATTGTCCCAGACAGTGTGGGACATGTGGGTGTGTGTGTGTGTGTGTGTGTGTGTGTTCAAGGAGATGAGGTGATCTCCAGGGTCATCACCAGGCCACAAGTTTCTTCTCACATCATGCAGATCCCAAAATCCTCTCTGGGTCTGAGATTAAACAAGATGGATGGATTGAGAATGAAAGTACGGCAGAAGGAGAAGGAGGCAGCAGCGATATTTCTGCAGAAAACAGCAGGGGCTTCTGGGAAGGGGCGGAGAAGCGCATAATAAAAATGAGAAGCAGATCAAATTTATGGTTTTTTATATAGTCCCTTATGATCTTAGAAAATATGTTTCCTGCTAAAGAAACGCTGCTCATGAAACAATTTCCAGTTTCCAGATTAAGAGAGAAATGTGTGAGTAATATGACCAATAACAGAGGCACTATTTAATAATTTGGTGATTTAGAAAACCTTTTGGCTGGCTGGATTTTATTTAGGGTAGTCATGGTAAAGGGTAAATACAGAGTAAGTGCAAATATTTTTTTCAAAAATCAGTTGAAAATGGCCAAACATGTTGACTTTTGTCGTTAATAATATGTGAAAAATCGAATTCTCAACAGCCAGTGGCCCAAAAAGTGGTTATGGACTCTATGTGACACGTATGGGCGCTGCGCTAGAGCGGGCGCCAAAGTACGCCGAACAGAATATTTCTGCACCGCATTTTCTGTATTTAACAGCTGTTTGTGAATGTGTAGATAATAAGATCAGTATCACTTGATGACAGCTACAAATGGAGACAGAAAAAACAAGCTTGAAACGGAAGAGGATAAAGATGTCTGTGTTTATACCTGTACCTCTGCCTACAGCAACTTATTTCTTCTGACTTATCTTCCACTAGCCCGTCACCCCCCCAAGCCCTTTCCAAGTGCATGGTTGGAAAACAGATATATGGAAACATAATTATTTTTAGTTTATTTTACCCAGATTATTTCAAATCGCTGTTAGCAATCTGGATTTGAAAGGCCCTTTTCAGTAGTGAAAGGAGCACATTCAACAAGCTGCTAATCCGTCTATTAAGGAGCTTGCGAAGGGGTTATTTCGTTGACTGACACGTGTCCTAACTCATGACTTTCAGGTGTGGTGACTGCCACACACAAACTTTCACCCCTACCAACCTATATGCAGGTTTTACCAAGCAGGAGTCGCTGTGCTTCAGCCTGTACATGAAGTCTATGAAGTTTCACAGCATCTTCTACAAATCTCATCCCGACTCTCACTTTACGCGCTTTTAAAGAAGCTCTAACACGGAGTTATGAAACGGTGATCAAAACTGCACCGGTAAGAGAGCGGGGTAAGGGAAGACTGAGGCAAAACAAGAATACATGGGGTACTATGATGCTGCCAGGAGGTGTGACAGCTTCTGAGAGCTGGAAAAGCACAGAGAGCAACAGGAGGTGTGAGTGGGGCAGGGAGGCGGGGGTGGTGTGGGGGTGGTGTGGGGGGGGGGGAGAGAAAGATGGATGAACCCAATTATCCCGCTATTTTCCTTCACGGCGCTGAAGCCCAGTCAAAGCACAGAGCAGAAAAAGAGAAGGTAAATAATAGAAATGTGTCGAATGATGGAGGGAGATAATTAAAACGGCCTGCATTTCTGCACCCGTCCGATTGTGGTAATTAACCCATTACAGTTCCCACCCCCTTATTTTTTTCCTTCTCCTCTCTCTGTAATGATTACAATAAGTGTGAGGGTGAAGGCTTTTGGCGAGGGAGCATTTACTTGCACACTCCATTTGGTTCACTCAGACATGTCACAGTGATCATTAATCATCGGCTGTTTTTCAAAGATTCCAAAAAGCCTGGCCGTGCAAGGCAGACGCTTTAGCTTGTTAGCAGAAAGTAATAAAAAATGACCTGCCGTCTCATGGTCATTTCTGCGGAGGAAGAATGGAAGTTTGAAACATGGGAGTGTTAAAAAAAAAATTAAAAAAAAAGACGAAAAAAAATTTGTGGCATCGTTTTTTGGGGGCCGGCACAACGTGAGTCACCGCGGTTCACTGGATATTCATCATAAAACTATTCATCATTGCTAAAATACTGTTAGCTGTTGTACACAAATATGACTAATGGAGGTGCACAGACGGGATTCTGGAGCAGAATTACTGATGATTAGCAGCAGCTACAGTTACACTCCTGGAGATTAAGAACCTCTGAGAGCAAAAAATGTCAAAAGAGAGAGAGAGACGATTATTCCGACAAGACGCACCAAAAAACAAAAAAAAAAGATACGTTTCTGTGACAATATTACGTATTAATTAAAACCATCTTCTTGGGAAGAAGATGGTACAAAATCTTATGTCGAGACAAATAAAGCCAAAATATCGATATACAGTTGGAAGAAAAAGTGGATAATTCACTGTGTGTTCTGGGATCTTAAAGGGGCAGTGTTCTGTATTTTCCAGGAACATTTTTATAGCACAATCAAGTAACTGTGATACCTTCAGTTGTTAAGCTGTGCACATCAAACATGACTTAAAAGAAAACGGACTTTGTAATTTAATGCCTTGAATTGGGCCTCTGTCCCTTTAAGGAACTTTTTCTCTTTCTGAAACTCCACCTTCAGGAAGTCACTGCAACATGGCTCCTCTATTAAGTCTAGAAATGTTTCTTAACGTTTCTTAATGCCAGAACTACTGAGAAGTTGCTCGTATAATGATCATAGCAGTCGCGCAGTTCCTCTCGGTGTTTGCTAATTGCTGCTGGCTAGTCTGAAGGAGCCGAGTGAGGCAAGGGTGCTCTATGCGGCAGATGCTTGGAAACCAACTCCAAAGAGGATCTGCGTCCTCAAAGGCGTGGCTAGGTCCACCCAGGTGTTTTGGACGAATGAAAGGTTGCCATGGAGATTAAAGGATTTCTCAAACATGCATGAAAGAATCAAAGAAGCGCCCCAGGCGTGTTTTTGATGAGGGAATAACATTATGACTTAATGTAAAGCTAAAAAAAAAAGAAGTGGATTTTACATATTACAGCCCCTTTAAGAAATGTTCTAGGATGCAAAATTCCACTAAGACAGATAAATATTTAGTACAAATTTGCTGCTAACAGAAAAGAAGGTAACAAAACATCAGACTGCAGTAATGGAAGAAAGATTCATGATAGAAAAAGTGACACAGGACTTTTTTTTGGAAAAACATTTTGTACAAAAAATATTTTTAGCTTGTGACTATGGGTACGAAACCCTCCAAACTTATTTTCACTTTCAGTGCCTATAGTCCAAGCTAAATTATTGACAATGCCGTTAACTGTTTCTGCTATTGGTGTGAACGTTCTGTAATCTCAGTGTGGATTCTCTTGCGAAACCGATTTTCAATCTCAATGGTATTCTCCTGGTGAAAGGTTAAAACAAAACAAAAAAATCCCAAGAACAGCATGTTGATCCAAAAGGAAGATGGGATAAAAGGAATAGAGTTCTGCAATTTAGCAGAAATGGTGGAAATGTTTCTCCTGCGTCCTCTTTTTGTTTTGTGAGCATTTGTCTCTGCCATTTGTCAGAGCCGACTGCGCAGCTTGAGCTCCCTACCTTTACGTGATAACATTATTTTTCTTCATTAAAGCAAACGGCGGTGCTGTACCTGCAACCCAACACCAACCTTTCACCCCCAATCACTCCTCAGACGCTAACACGGCCGCCGCGGAGGCGGAGCCGGCCGTAAGCTTTATGTAAGGAGACTCAAATTTAAACACCGCTCTGACACCAACAAGCACAGCTTGATTTATCCCAGCCATTATAAACGTCCGCTAATCTTCTGCCAGCCTACAAGCTGAGGAAGTGTGTTGTCTTTGTGCCTTTAATTTGTTTTCCTTCATATTCTCTTTCTCCCGCTTTTGTCACGGAGGACAATTGTTCTTGGAAAGGGGAGAGAGGCTGGAAAAGGAGTGAGACCGAAAATATTATTTAAGCGAATCCCCTTCTTCTTAATGCCGTCGTGACCCGCCGGGTTAAGAAAAGAGGCTAAATATTCCTGAGAGCCGAGAAGTTTATTCTTTATTTCTTTCTTTTTTTTTTTATTTCTTGCTGCATGAAAGATATAAAAGAAGTGAAAATGGGATGAAGGGGCAGCAGACGATGTCATTTCGGTTTTAGGAAGGATAACTCAAGCATTTGATCAATTTGAAAAGCGCTATGGCACGGCGTGGGTCCGGGGTTTTCCATAAATATGGAGATTTTAACCTCAAAACAATATTGAAACAAATTCACAACATCAATGATCCAACAGATGAGCTACAATTATGATCAGCACTGCTGAAGCAGCATCCTGATCAATGCCAACATTCAGCTTCTATGCGCCACGAATCTGGAGCAAACTTCCAGAAAACTGCAAAACAGCCAAAACACTGAGGTCTTTTAAATCGGTACTATAATCCCACCTGTTAGGCTGCTTTTGACAAAATGTAATATTTGCTGCTGGTTTTTCCGGCTGTATGATATATTTACGATGTTTTTATGTTTTCATGATGTAAAGCACTTTGAACTGCTTAACTGTTGAAACGTGCTGTATAAATAAACTCCATTGATTTAAATGATAAGAGTTTTATTATCAAGTTTAGGCAGGAAAAAAACCAAACATATTCCATAAATAGGAATGTGTGTTCTGATGTTGGTTCACGTTGGAAAACTGAATTCTCAGTGTTCTTCCAGAAAAACTAAATTGCTGGTGCTACTAAAAGGGTTTAAAATGCAACGTATTGAAAAATCTTAAATGTGAAAATACTTTTTTTTTAAGCAAAATGTATTATAAAAAGTCCTCTAAGCAAAGTCGTAGACTTTAAAAGCTTCATTACCTAAAACAAAGATTTCCATCAAAATTTGAATGAGACTTTCTAAGGTTCATGTCGGCTGGTTTTAGGCTTCCTTTGATAAAATCATCCCTATCTGTGGCAGCGTGTTGACTTTTTCTCAGCTGTCTTACTTGAGCTGTGCTGCGGGCTCCATATTGAGGGAGACAACTTCCCATGGACAACAGTCACATGTGATTTTGCAGATCAAACCTGGTCTTGAATGCTGCTGTCGCCATTAGCTGGACAGCTGTGATTAATGCTTGTGAACCTGCGACCTTAACCCCGGAGCTGTTTGCATGACTTGATCCCACTTTTTATCAGTCAGTCTCAGGTTTGAGTACCGCCACAGAAACTCTGCTGCTTTCTGAAGGCTGTTTGCTCCGTGGAGTTTGCTTTAAACAAAACAGTTAGGCCTCCTATGACACTGTATTTTCTAAGTAGTAAAAAATGTAGTAAATTTCCACCAGAAATCACAGAAAATTTCAGATCTCAAAAATGTTCAACTTTTGAAACTCCAAAATGTCCAAGTTCTTAGAAAAATTCAGATGAATCTCAAAATTCCAGTTTTTTCTTGCAAATTTTTGACTTCAAACTCTAAAATTTGCAAGGTTTTTTTCTTGAAAATTTCAGTCTCAAAATTTCAGTTTTTCAAAGAAAATGTAACATTTTTGAAACTTAGAAATTTCCACTTAATCTCAAGATTTGAAAAAAAAGAGAAACGAAAAAAAAAAAAACTGAAAGTTTGATTAATCTCAGAAATTTTCTAAAACAAAAAAAAGTGAAAATTTGATTTTCAAGTATTGAACATTTTTGAGACGAATCTCAAATTTTTTTCTACCAAACTTGTTACTTTTAAAGTTCCTAAATTTCAATGTTTTTGACTGAACTAGAAATTTTGTGAGCTTCTCTATCAGAAAACATTTGGAGTTGTGGCAGACATATTGACTGTGTTCTGTGACTGTATATTAGGTACAGACAGAAGAACAACCTTATTTTTATGCAAATTTCACAGCTTTGTGAATGTCAGTACTTCAATTTAGAATACAACCAATTTTCATGCATGTGTTTGGAGAACACATGCATGTTTTTCTCAATGATTAAATATAGATCATCAAGCTTTTCCACTTGTTTTTTTCCAGTAAAAAGAAGAATAAACACCACAGGACCTAGCAGTTCAATTCAAAACAAAACATTCATCTGTTGCAATGGACTAGTCAAAGCTCAGTCATGCATCCAGTTGAGAAACTACTGAAAGTTTGATCAATTCTTCACATAGGATCCCAATGAATTAGAAGTTGATCAAGGTTTTCCAAGAATCACAACTACTTTTGTAAAAGTACTGCACGCAAACCTCCTGGCTGATTTTCAATATACAAACTAGGTAATAATTTTCAGATGTCAAATCTTTCTTTTAAAACGATCTCCGTCTCTACTAGGCTCTCCTGTGGTCTCCTTCTTCCACTGAGGTGGGATTATTTTAATGCCGTGTGTACCCCTGTTTGTTTTACTACAATGCAGCTCACTTGGAAAAATATTATCCCCATTCCCCCTCACCCCCCCGTCTCCAAAACGGTCCAAAATGGTATCTGCGTTGCCATGGATGCGAGGGCAGGGCCCAAGCAGGGTAAACATCAACATCCACACCCAGGGGCCTCGCTTGTTTGGCTTAGTGAGTCTTTCTAAGGTTGAGAGTGAGGGAGGGGGGACCTGCAGCACTGTGCCGAGTGACGGGCTAATGCAGGTAAGCGCCAACTCCCCCTTCTGATAGTGAACCCAAGGGATGCAGCCAAGAGCTGGTTAAGCTAAGTGAAGATGGAGGAGGTCAGCAGGAGTTCTGGTCAAACAGAGTACAGCTGAGGGAATTGCTGAAAGCCAGAGGTTCAGAAGTTCATTAGTCTGACTGGAGCTTCAAAGATGACTGCTGTGTCAATTGATTAAAGAATTTAACCAGATTAATTTCACCGAGGCGATGAGATAAATCACGGTTAATCATAATGCCTACTTTGAAAGCTTGAAACAGAAACGTGCACGCCGTTATGTTTTTTGCCCTGGGTAAGCTCGTCTTTCTGCCGCATTCCAACCAATTAAAATGCAAGCAATTGTCTGTCGTTGTGAAAAAGCGGGTAATCTATCCTCCCAATACTCAAAAGCAAGTAAAGGAAGCTTACTCCACTACAAATGAGTATAAATAGCAGTAAATTGTTATTTTTTGGTTCTTGGGTGCCACGCCTTTTCTGATGCAGCCCAGTTAACGGCCCATATCAGAAACCAGCCCTGCATGCATTGTTTTCAAGACAATGTTGTATTGTCTTGGGCCAAGCATGACTGTAAATGATCTGCTTTCCAGGTTTTTATAGTCAAGAAAGTTTAAAGGAAGTCATTTTGTTTAGAAACGTTCCTCTCCATTCATTTCCTCTGGAACTTGCGCGATGAGGCGACGGTCGCTTGTCCTGATGAGCGATGACCACCGCTCATCACCGTACTTTGGGCATGTGAAATTCTGAGCACATCCACATGGATGTGAACAGGCGGGTCAGCAACACAACACGAGAAAGTTGAAAACCGTTCAACTTTTCTTGCTGTCGCGGAAAACTTTCACCTTTCACCTTCATTCGTCAGCCCCGTTAACTGGGCAACCCTCCGCAAGAGAGAGGCCTTTAGGTCAAAGTGGGGAGTTCCATACTGTACAGATTTATACCTCCTTTTGTCCCTCTGAGTCAAAAAGAGGGAAAGATATGAAAGCAAGATGGCCAAATTAAAATGTTGTTATAGAGTGGAAGGTGACCTCTGCTGTACCCGAGTCCCACAGCGTAGCCACACCCACTCATTCCAAGGGGACAGACTCTGTAGCTCGGGGCCGAGTAAGGACCGTGAAAAGTCTCGTTTATCGCCATGTTTGGCATCTTCCACCACGATCAACAACCCTCCTTTTCATCATGTGGTGCTCCACACTCACAGACCCACGTATAGTCACACACAGGCACAGTTGGAGTGCAATTTAAGAAGCCAGTCAGGAGCCAGTTCAATAAGCTAATTCCCCCGAGAAGAGGCAATATCAAAATGTTTAAATGTTTGCACGCAAATAAAGAGTTTGTTGTTTTGCTTTGATCGCTGATGCTCTGCAGCCACGGGCCCTTTACTGGGATGATGCAAACCGGTTTAATGAGTCTGTTTGGGTAATATGCAAAAGAAGCATACCTGCTCGTTAATAAGCGTTGCTGCATTTTGTGGCGGCATCGTGGCAGGAAAGCATTTCATGTGTCGCGTCCCAGCATTTCACCTTTGAGGCTCGATGATGACCTTTTGGTTTGATATAAATCACCCTTTTTAATTTCACTGACCTCATCTCCTTCCCTTCATCCGTTTCCACTTGCTGCTACTTTGAAGCGGCCTGTTTTTTATCAGTGGGCTCTCCTGGACCGTTTATGAATGGGAGTTGTTATGCGGCTCCTTGGCGCTCGCCCTCGCTGGGCTTTTAAAAGGTTGCATTTCCAAACTCTCTGTTTACAGTCTAGGAAAGCATTGCGACCTCAAACACATCACGATTCTATCTTAAAGCTGCAAAATGCAAATACAAAAATGCTTTTTTTTTAACATATTTGCTTAAAGTAACACTAGGTTGTGACCGATAATCTGTGAAAGGCTTGAGCTAATCACAGAGCTACTATTGTTTTCTGCAAAAAAAAAAAATTGCAGAAAACAACCAATCAGAGTCAGGAGGAGGGTCTTAGTGATGTCAATGTACTTGCTGGGACAGAAACTACTTACCTTTACAGGAAAACTGTTTATCTGCTATCATCAGTGGCTATGCTAACTAGCCTGAGCATACATGACAGTCTCTGTTGTTTTGAACTAGACATAGTGCATCACAGAGCAAGAGGGAGGCTTGATTGACAGCGCTAAGACCCTCCCACCTGACTCTGATTGGTTGTTTCTGAATAAGCTGTGTGTTTCTGTCGATGACACCAGGAACAAAACTTACATACTGCCGCTTTAAAATGTAGGTAAAATGTAATTTATGAAGTTATTATTAGTGGCAGGACTCAATTAAAATGTTTTTATCAAGTTAACTGCAGGGTCTTTAATTAATAGCAATTTATTTTTCTTGGCATTTTAATAGAAAAACAATTAGAAAACCCTTTTGGATGCTGAATTATTAAAGAAATAGACATATGAAGAAAAAATAAAATATTTGTGCTTTCAGGTTGTTTCTTGAAACAAAAATTAACCCAAGAGCAGCAGCTGAGACGTACAGCGCTTTTTATAATGCGTCAAATGCGTTAGTCCCTGCCCTAAATATCATCTGAGATTTACTTTAAAATATTGACGCATTACAGCAAAATGTTGTAACTGTTGGGACTTTTTTTCCTTCTTTAGTTGGCCAAAGTTTGAAAAAATTGGTCATTTCATAAAAAGATTATTTTATATCACCAGTTTAACCTATTTTTGATTAAATTAATTGGAACTGCCTTGTTGGTGAAAATGTGCTATATAAATAAAATGACTTTAATAACCTCTGATCTGTAATAATTTATCAGTGAAAGACATTCTGGCCTTCTCGCTCTTGACTAGAATCTTTCCAATAGAAAACTACCCTACAATTTCAAAATGCCAGGACATTATTACATTTACTTTTGTGATTCAAAATTGTCTTCAGATTGTGTATATACAAATATAAAATGAGAGGGTTTCAAATTGCTTTCAAAGGAAGCCACAGAGTCTGCTTATCTCAGTCCCCGATGGAACAGAAGTCAGGAAGTTCAGTTTGGACAAACTGAACAAAAGCCTCTTTCTCCTTTTGTTTTCAGCTTAGTACGGGAAACTACTAACAGACCCAGATCGTAGAACCTCAGGCACCTGTTAATACGTATGGATGCAATAGCCTTCTGATACAACCCGGTATCTCTCCCAGTCAGAACCAGGATCCTGAAATGCACTCTGCTAGTTGCATTAGCGGCGGACAATTGTGGGAGGCCTGGCAGCAGCGTTTTAAACAATGCCACCAGTAGAGCTAGAGAAGGTTTTGGTTAGACATGTGGAAAGTATATTTTAATCATTCGGGCACGATGAAAGAAAAGCATGAATCATCATTTCCAGTTCAAGGTATGAGACAATTCCTCAAATGATAAAGAATGATCTTGACATGATTGTTAAAATGAAAATCTGAGTCAAAGTTTTTTGTTTTTTTAGTTTCTAATGGAGCATTTGGCTAAAGCGCCAAGATGTGCTCATCTTAGTGCGAACTACAGAAAAATAGACATTTTTTTTTCTAAATTGCTGTGTTTCCATTAAGCTGATTTATTTTTGTAATTACAATTACAAAATATGTAATTACACACCCATGGTGACATTTGAAGGATCTTAGTTAAGTGTCGGTTCCTTTAAGACCAACAAAACCAACACCTGACTGAATCCTTTTAGTTCAGCCAAATGATTCCAATTCAGTCAAGTGCTAGAAACAGAAGGTGTGACGATTCCACTTAAAGCACTTCACACCAAAACAGTGCAAGAATAAGAAGTTTTTACCATTCTATTATTTGCTTGATCTATGGCCTGCTGGTTAGACGCTAAACTCAAACTAGGTGGAAACATTTTATATCTTACCGTTATGTTCATGTAATGCTTATATGCTTAACCTGTTGCAGCCTTATTAAAATAAGGTGACATTTTCATGATGTCTGTCTAATATTTAAATGTACAACATAAGCCTGCATGGAAGCGTCAGAGTGTGTGATCACTCCTTTGGCCTTTATCTAGTTTGGATGGATGAATGAAATGACTGCAGCTAAATATGTCAAATTGTATCAAAATTCTCCTCTCTAGGATTTTTGAATTTTCCTCCTATAAAATATTCATGGAGCTACTTGGGGCCATAATTGAAAAAAAAAAAATATGGTAAAAGCTAAAATAAAAACTAGCAAGCAACCTACTCCAAATCAGACGGCAACTTCAACCGTTTAGGTTGGGGGTTTTCTCAATGCGAGTTGGAGTTGGAGTTTAGTCCAACTCGTCCCAGTTGGACTAAACTGGGACGAGAGATTCCCAGTTTAGTCCAAAGAAAATCAGCATGTCAAAAAATTAATCACTCACCAATTCCCTCAGACTATTGATTTATATTTTCACCCATACAATTTCTTTTTCCCTGTTTTATACGGCACCTATTTAAAGTCTGGAGGACGATCCGTCCAACGACGACCGGCTAATGAATGGTGGCATTGGAAAAAAACAGAGAAGGCCTGTCCCATTGTCCGCTTCAATTAATCTTCCCGCCAGACAAGGCCTCTTTCATCAGCTTTCCCCCCAGCAACATTTTATTAGAGTCTCGCTTAAAGGAACGGGTGATAATGGTCCCACAACTCAACATGAGACTTGAAGAGGTCAGGGGTCGAATGTGTAGGATGGCATGAAGACGAAAAGAGAAGGAACAGGAAGTGTCGGGGTCAGGACAAGAAAGCAAGAGGGTTGGGGTGGATGAATGGTGGAGGATCCAGGACAGAAAATTCCAGCTTAAACAGTTTGAACTTGAGTTCGGCAGTAAAAGAGGAGGATATAACTCAAGCTGCAAACACCTGCAGATTCTTCAGTCGGTCAGAGGGGTGAATGCATGGTTCCATCATCCTGCACAAGGGAGCGACGACTTTGGAGAATATTTATTTTCAAGCTGGACAATGACCCGAAACATCCAGCTACAGCCACACGGAAACTTTTTGTCACGTACGAACGTATTTGCATGCAACTTATGTTAGACCTTCTTATGTTGTGAAAAATCAGTTTTTTCTTTCATTTTCAGGGGATTTTTAGGACCTTTTGTCAATAAAAAACAAAAGGTTTTTTATTGTTTTTTATCATGGCAGAATCATGATGTTTGACCATCATGATTGACTTTGAAAAAGAGACAAAAAAGGAGAAAGAGAATGAATATTTTTTTTATAGCCACAAATTTGCTATTGAGTTCACGGTCCAAACGTTGAGATGGACATAGTATTTATTTAACCAAATATATAATTATTTAACCAAAATAGTAACATTTTGGTTAAATAATTTTTTAGAAAAACTTTATACTCTGTTTCAGTCACAATATTTAAGGATGGAGTGACATCTTTCAAAGCGAACTCCTACTTTTTATTAAATCTGCCTAAGCAGAGACTATAACTCTGCTCTGCAAGCTAATTGCTCCACTAGCTGCTGTGCAATTATCCTACTAGAGTTGATTTGAAATTCAAAGATGCAAACTAGTGATTCAACTAATGCAAATAATCAGACTTTGCCGATTTATTTGGGCCTAACATTTAATCTACCTCAAAGAATATGTTTGGTAAGATTAATGTTCGACAACAAGTTCATGTTGTAAAATTAGCGGTGCACCGGTTGCAATTTTCTAGGCAATCACAGATCTTTAAAAAGCCTGACCTGCCCATTCCGATATTTGGGCCAGTTTACTTTGAAAAGTTGGTAGCAATAAAGTTTTTTCAGACTTTTCTCTCAGCATCATGAGGGGCTAGTTTCGCAATAGCTTGCAGCAACAGACGCTGGACTTTATTGGCGCGGAAAGCGCCTGGCAAGGCGACTGAAGCGCATTATGGGATCTGTAGTTTATTGTGTTTCCAGCGTTTCATATCGACGGGCCATTAGTAACAATAATATGAAATGATCTCACTGGCCGGATATAATTGCAAGCCGGGGCGGATGTGGCCCGCGGGCCTCGAGTTTGACACATATGCATTACATGGAGCATCAAAAAAGTATAGATTTTTCCCTTCGAGACAAAAAAAAATTTGTAAACATCACCGTGTTCCTGAATGAGGCATTCAGCGTGTGGAGCTGCAGAATCTGAGAAACTGCTTCGCTTGCAGTTCCTAATTAATTACTCCACTTGATGGATAGCTTGTAAAAAATTGGTTCCAGCAAACGGTGAGTGAAATTTGACGACCATATGAATAGTTGTGAAGGAAGGGTGATGAAGATTAAAATTATTAGAATGATTAAGCGCTTGCTGCAGCTCCACGTTGCCATGAATTAGTGAATCATGGGATGGTTCCACTCCAATGCTACATTTCCCACACTTTCCCATTTTCCTTCCAGCTTCAGCGAGCCACACGCCAAGCCGCTATGGCGCTGGAAAGCCATCGTTTCCCATCACCACCACATGTATGGCCGTCTATTTCCACAGCCTGTGACTGAAGCACATGTATTCGTTTCACTAGAGCACATGTATCTCCTATAAGATCTTTAAGTATTCTGCTTGGATGATCCCAACCACTGAGTCTGTTTTTAGATTTTTTTTTTTTTTAGTTCTGCAGTGTAGACAAGCAAGAAGTTTGGGTTGTCGGATAACAGGCCCAGATTAAAGAGCACAGCAGGAACATTTGGAGAAGCACAATTGACATAAATTATTGGGCCGACATGCTGGTACTGGAATGACAAACTCAACTGGATTTGAAATATAACCCAGTGGCGCAGCAGTGGCACACGGGATAGAGTGTGCGACCCACTTGCAGAGGCCTCAGATCTCTACACATCCATCCATTCATCTGATTATGCTGGCAGAAGTAAGGGAAAGATATTTCTGCCAGAGGTATCTTCAACGGATGTATACTGCCTTAACGTCAGCGGAGTCAGATCTCGGAGTAGGCAGCCAAAGCAGAGAGGCCCAGACTTCCCCGTCTCCGGTCACATGACGTCCCAACAAACTTTGGTGTATTCCAGTTTTCAGAGGTGCGCAGATATTCGCCGGACATGCCAACGCAGAGGTAAATCTCTTTGGACAGTGCCCTTGGACAACACACTGCTTGGCAGAGAACAGTGTTCTCATCGAACTGGTTTGCATGAGCTGATAAGATAAGCCAATCGTGAGGATGCAAATTGTGACAGCCACTCTGGCCCCACCTGATAGGTTTGCTCTGATGGAGAAAAAAGGAGGACAGGCGCCCAAGTTTCATCAAACTTGTTAGTATCCATTAGGATTATGGGAAGTTGTGTAATTTGTCCTGAGAAATGGAGCCAATCAGTCCGCTTGACAATGAAATCCTGATCATATGCATGCACAAACTGCTCGCAGGTTGCACTCCTTTATTTATGAAGAATTAGCTACTCTTCACTGAGCCCCTCGCAGATGACCGAACTCCTCACCCCATCTCTAAAGAAGATCCCCTGACACCCTACAGAGGAAACTTGTTTTCAATGCGATCTCATTCTTTCGGGCATTACCCAAAACTCATGACGATAGGTGAGGGTAGGAATAAGATCGACCGGTAAATCAAGAGAGTCACCTTTCGACTCAAAGACATGGCCATCTACATAAACCAGGGTGTCGAACTCAGTCACAGCAGTGTCCGAAAACTTGAAATGCAGCCTAACATGTTAAGTAATAAACTGGTGAAAGCCTAGCACAGTTTATTCTTGGAGAGAATGTGCATAAAACCACAGAAATAAAAACAAAATTTGATGGAAATATTTTGTTTCTTTTCCTCGCTTTGCCCTTTTCTCTTATGAGAATGCTTGATATTGTTTAATTGACAACAAGTTCCATTTCGCTAAATGTTACATTCTGAGTTGTTAACCTTAGAAGTCTTTACAGCTCTCTCAATGTCAACCTAACAGCAACTTTAATCACAAGAAGCAGCAGTTGTGCAATATGGGATGTGCAGTGTGACTCACCCCTAGGCCTTAAACTTGAAATGTTTGCTCAAAACAGTTGGACCAGACAAGGAGAGCGTTATTCAGAGAAGCAGTTAAGAGGCTCATAGTAATTCAGGAGGACCTGCAGAAATCTACAGCTCATGTAGGTAAACCAGCTGCAGAGACAGGTACTCCACAAATCTGGAGTACACCGTTGTCATAATAGAACAGAGAAGTGGCAAGAAGAAAACTTCCTACCATAAAGCATCGGGGTCATGGGCTTTTCCTTCGCAGGGACGGGGAATCTGGTCCAATTTGAATGGAAGACAAATGGCTCTAAATAATGGGAAAAAGGAAGAAGGGAAAAGAACTTCAAAAGACTTGAGACTAGGCAAAGGTTCACATTCCAACAGGACAGTGACCCTAAACGTACAGCTGGAGCTACAATAGAATGGTTTAGATTAAAGCATATTTATGTGTTAGTGTGGCCCAGTCAAAACCCAGACTCAAATCTATCCATTCATTAACTGTGCAGGGGTCCCGTTGAGGGGAGACCTGACTTTATGTTGATCTATGACGTAAACTGAATAAAACGCAGAAAGTTTGGGATTTTCACATGTTCAAAAGTGAAAAACTGGCATTAAATACTCTCAGCGGTGTGGACAGTGCTGTTGGTTGAGTTTCCTACGGGGCTGCTTTACGGTGGCTGAAGACCACCGGGTCTGTGGAATTACTAACCATCTTCCGAATCAGCCTTCATCAACTCCACAAAGTTAGTGAAGAAGGAAGAGCAACAATAAATCGTCATTCATGCTGTGCCTAGTGGAAGTGCAGCGGGACGAAGCAGACATGGGTGCATAAACATGCCTCTGTTTAAATAAAGACCTTCCAATACACACACACACACACACATACACACACCTGCTCTCTTGTGCGACTCACTGCCTTCTGTGGCCTGTAGTGGTCTGCTGAGGAATGCTGAACAGAACCACAAATGGACCAGACACCCAGCCAGATGACATAAAACTCAATTGGCTGGTTCCTGTGCTCTCTGCTTCTCTTCCTCCCCCAGAGGTTCTTTAACTCGCCTTTCTTTTGTCACCCACGCTTCCCTTCTTTTTTGGCCGATTTGCTGTATTGCCTCTGTCTGCTTGTTTGCACTTTGGTGTGTCGCTTGCTCTTTATGTCGCTGTTTTTCAATCATGTTGTCTACCAAAGAACGTCGTTGAATTGCTTATCTATTAAGCAAATCAGGGACCTGATTTGGGGCAATTGATCACACAAGTCTTTATGTAAGGGGTATCAGAGTTGATGGCACACTTTTCAGATATTTGTAATCCATTAAGACTTTTGATGTCCTGACACATGAAATCAAGGAAGTGGAAGAAGACAAGCTTAGTATTTACTGGGAAGAAAATAAAAGTTACAAACTTAAGATCCAGGATAAGTGAGTGAAATACGGAGCCAAAATGCTGCCTAACATCTACGTGTTTGTGGGAAACTTATGGCAAGCTGAAGGAAACGTACTTGGTAGCCACGGTTTGGTAAACGGGGGGAGATATGTAAAAGAATGAACAACCTGGCAAGAAAAAAAAAGGTTTCAGGGATGCTGTTTTTGAAGAAGACGGTCCTTTAGCGTTCAAGTGTTTCCAAAATCCAAACTCTCTCCATTTGCCAGCAGTGATTATACCCTCACTGCTGCAGTTACTTCAGATGAACATGTTGCTTGAGACACTTGACATGGATTATAGGATAGACTGTTACTGACAAAAAAGCCAGCAATGATTAAAAAGCATCGAGCCATGTGGTTAGGTTTGTTTACCCTGTAATTCATACAGTAAACAGAGTTGCCAGGAAGTAAATGGTTTTGAGAAAATAGATCGATAAACAACAATAGCATAAATACATTCTCTTAGAAGTTTGGGTGTGAAGCTTTGGTACAGAAATACAGCTGGTCTTCAGGAGATATAAATGAAGTTTTGTTAACCATTTTTCTCAGCAGGTGAACCACAAAGACGGGTTGGAGTGGAAAAAGTCAACTTTTTTCATGAAATTAGCCTGAGAATGATCTGAACAGAGCCAATTGTGGTTTCCAGAGCATTTTGTTTGGTTTGGTGATTGACGGTTGAGTTGATTGACCACGTTTTTCCAGTTTTCCCAGCCCTTGCTAAATAACCTTCCCTAATAGGACCAAAATACATAAATGAAACCATTTTTGCCATCAATCTCTAGGTCTGTTTTTCTAAAAATTGACTTTGACACGTTTCATGTCCAAGGTTGACAAACTTTGAGGGAAAGTTGGCAAATCACTTTGTATCTACTAAGGTAGGAATTTGTATTCAAACCTAATACAGCTACCGATGACGAGTCCAGGGTGACCACCCAATGATGGCTCGCCTTGTCCGAAACCTGGCGACCCTGAAGGGACAGAACGCGATAATGGGATAATAAACCTTTCATTACAGTCTTATGACGAAGCATCTCAATAATCCTGATGCATTCTGTGTGAATGATTTGTGACTACAAAGCGCAGAAGAGGAACACAGGCGTCAAACAGCAGCGCAATCTTTACAAAAATAATAATGGATCAGTTTTAAAATTATTCAGCAGCGGAAGATGAAAGTGTTGCCACAAAATCATAAGACTAGAGAAGCTAATAAACAGAATGAAATTTGGTCCTACAATAAAACCCCATAATTGGTTGCGTTTGCACAATATATGCTCTAAATAAGTACAGGGTATAAATATGAAAGTATGGTTACTAGAATTCTTGCTCTGTGGAATGTTCTTGGTTTCTCGTTTCTGTTTTCTTAGAAATGAAAGTCAGGTTGTTAACCTGAAGCTAACAGTTCAGCTTTTTAAATAACCTCTGTTTTTAGGCTAATTGTTGGCACTTAATCATTCTTCAAACTGACCCAGACAAATAAACATGTAGATTATTGTTCAATGGCTTTGATTACACACCTCATAAACTTGTAATTATTATTGAGAGCCACAGCTCAGTGGCTCTCGATGATTTGCTTTTAATTAAGACAAATATGTTTACACTAATGAATTCAAGTGAGAAGCTTGGAACTGCGTTACTCAGGTCGGCTAAGAGGAACATGTCAGTTACTGCTTTTTCAGTGCCGTAATCAAATCCTTTAGAAATATCTACAGTATCTACTAGCTGTCTATCCTTCGTGGTATACAGCGCATCTTTATACTGGCTAGTCATTGGTAAAGAAATAGAACAGACTGTTTCTATTTGGACAACACCACTTCTGGTGCCCAGTTAGCCCATCGACGTCACTAGTGTAAGAAATGAAGGAATCAGTCGCGAGAAACGTATGCGATGTTTATGCTGTGAAATCTCAACCATCCATAGGCAGTGTGAGCAAAGTTTGGGTGTACAGAATACACACAGTACACCCAGATATGTTAGAGCTTTAACTCTAAAATCCAGGACCGTCCAATGAAAGAAACACAGTCAGAAGGCCTAAAGTTTCAGATCCAGTCTGCTGATCTTGTAGGTCTGTAAATGGATGTCTGATGGAACAGCAGTCTTTGGGGGACACGTATTGTTACTAGGATGTTGACTGAATTTATCTCCCTGTACGCCAACGGTTTTTAACAAGAGCATCGTTTACATTTGCTCAGATATTAGTGGGGATTTCAACCACAGTTTGGTAAACCTTGGTGGAAACCTGGAGATCAGCTTCATTGAACTGCAGTCAGAACGGGAAACGTGAAACACATGAACAACTAAGCCCGTCATTTCTCAATAATCTCTGCGGCTGGAGCGACCACACATGACTCCTTTACACTCAGAGCGTCTGCTTACCTTTAAAGTCACACTTCAGTGTTTAAAGAGGGAAAGCCCTGCCACACAGTGAGGTTTCTTGTTGACCAGATTTCATTCCAGACCTTATTAATACTCCTTGGTAGGTACACGCTTCTGCTTTGGTAAATCTACTTAATGCGGATGCATTCTTTGTGGCATGTTCTAGAAGAAGAAAAAAACTCTCCAGCACATGTTACAAAGGCCCGACTGAACGTACGGCTCAGCCCACACACTTTTTCCAGTGGTTTTTGGCCGCGGTAAGGCTTCGCCCACTACAGCTGCGTGCCAGTATCCAAACTCTAACTAATATGAGAAGGTGATGTGCATAATTTGTAATATATGCATTTTTTAAAAACTGAAATCTAAACACAGAAAAGCGACAAGCCCATAACCATCAAAACCACAAAAAAATAACAGTTCTGGTTGTTTCACTTTGATTGGAAAATCAAATCTACACTGGACCCTTTAGCTATTCGTCAGATTTTATTTTATTTTTTTAATCAACATTTCCAAACATACCAAGATATGCAAGCATGAGGCACTGAGTTTGGGGGACAAAGCATTTTTTATCTCATATTGATGGGGCTTTTGAAAGTATTTATAAAGCTTATTTTGTGCGTGTTTTGCCAGATTTCTTTAATATGGATGATGAAAATACATTACAGTATGTATTTAAGCATTATGTTTCAGTTAGTTCAGTATATTTCAGCAGGTTGGCACCGTCGAAAGAGGACACTTTACGTGTGAAGGATGTTGATGCTGTTCCCTGTTCATCAGGAGGCTGGGAATCTTCTACAGTGCACACAAAAAAATTAACTAATAACTGTTATGTGGAAACCCGTCTGCAACTAAGTGGCGGACCAGACGAGTTCACTCTTTAGGTGTTCGGAGTTCGATTGAGCGTTCACACCTCCCCAAACAAAGCGGCATTCTAGGTAAACTAACTGGGATTTAACCGAAGTGGGACGGTGTGAACGCTCCCTTAGAACACATGACTGCATTGCAACACCAAACACGTTTTGTGCATCAAAAACACGTCCGGCACTTCAGCTTTGACGCGTGTGCACTTTGAAGTCAGACTCTTGACCTTTTGCTCTAGACGTGTCAGACACGTCAAAATCGCTCTATGGGGACGTTAAGAAGAGACTCCTTGGGAAACGTTTCCTTCAAACTCTTCCATCTTCTCCTGCATATTTTATCTAAATAAACACAATGTTTACATAACGCAGCCGTCGTGTTAACGGAATATTTTCCATATTTGAACTGGTTATTTTTTTTAAATGACTGAAAAATTTAAAGCCCATCTGTCATTTTACAGGTTATAATTAGGACTTATCCAACTGACTGATGAACTAGTGCAAATGTCTCTGCAGATGCGATCAGGGGGAATTTGTGAGGCTGTGGGTTCAGACCCCAGCAGGTGAAGTGCTTGTAAATTAAGTGGAGTCGTTTAATTTAAATTTATTATAAGTTACTGGGATCACAGACAGTGGTTTGTGTCACTATGGAGAAAAAGTTAAGATGCATTCATCTGCTTTATATGTGATGGGATCTGGATTCACGTTTCAACTAGGTGAATTGTAAAAATGCGGCTAAATAGCCGATGTTAATCTGATTTTAATTTGACTGGTAAAAATAGAACATGACCGATTTTTCAAAAATGTTGTCGGTCAAAAAATGTTGATGGAAAACAAAAAAGTCTAGCACGACCTCTGATGTGTATTTAACGCAACTCAACATTTTTGCTGGACTGATGTGGATAGCTCAATCGCGGGGAAATATTTTCAAATAGTAAAAGTTATACCCGACACTCCAACTTCCTCGCTGACCCTGTGCCCTGCAAAGGTCCTTACTATTCTCATCTCTGTAGTCATAACTTGATTGTTTGTAGCAATTTATCCTCCATAGTTTTTTTTCCTGAGATCCCGCACCACTATGTGAGGGCCGACGCTCCGTGACGGCAGGTAAAAGCTCAGATTTTTCAACTCCAGCGTCGGTCGTGCCATCAACGTGCCTCTACATGGACTTTGACTGTAAACTGGATGCGCCTGATGTTTTAAAATGCATTTGGTGTGAATGCACCATACGTCCTGGTGTAACCATGAAGTTAGCTGCCTTCTTGTCATCAAATTAGCAAAGCCACTAAACAGCAGGTTTCAGGTCAGCTTTTGGTCCTGTTCTGGAACATTCCCACGTCTGCACAAATCCTTCTCCCTATGCCCACATGCACCTGATTAGACTACATGGAAATGATTCAGGTTTGTCATAAACACTGAGGCATCTGATTGCCATTACCAGCAGAAAACAAACAAGAGCATAAGCAGGAGAAAGCAGTAGCAGAGGCACCAGGAGGAGGAACGCTCGCCGAGGCCGACACCCATAGCCTTTCCCTCCACTGTGACCCTGATATGGAGCTCCACATGATGAAGTACTTTACGGCCTCTAATTAGCACACTCGGGCTCTTTGGTTTCTACTTCAGAAAATATACAAATTAGAAAAACACTTCCATTCATGCTCAACTGATGAGAACAGTCCCACTTTAAGCGATGCGAGAGCGGCAACCAGAATTTATGCGTTACCGAGCTTCCACACATCTGTGGATGCTGGAAAAAAAAAAAAGTTCCCCGGTCCCTTCGAGCCTGCCTCGCCATTCCCGAAGACAACCCTAGCAGAAACAAAGCAGACACGCAGCTCTGCGCTCTCACTCTTTTTTTGCCCAGTCTCCGACACATCATTTGTTCTCTCTTTCAAGTTGGCCGAAGTGCCGGTGTTATGAGTAACGCCTCATAATGCTGGAGCTCCTGGCGATCCAAAAGGGGGAAAAAAATATATAAAATCCAACCACTGATTTGTTACATGAACAGATGACTAATTAAAAACACAGCGAAGTGAGTGTAATTAATGAGTCCATTAAGTCGAGGTAATCTCACAGATCCAGTATTGACAAACTGCAAGTGGGCCTGGAATGGAGGTGATTAACAGTGCGGCCACATTGGTTCTAATTAACTACACAACCACAGTCACAACTGGATTTTGGAAACATATGTCAGGGTGTTTTATTTTCCTTTGAGGGTCTGAGAGTGGAATATGTTCGGGACTGTATATGCACGGCCGAAAATCCAACCATCATTGCGGGACAATAAAAGAGAGGAACTAGGTCGCACTTTCAAACCTCTTAAAAGCTAGTAATAGTTTCAAACTGAATTTTTTTATTACTATGGGAATCATCTAGGATATCTAAAGTGTCTTTCAAAACTTTGGTCGGGTTAAAACCACATACCTCACATCTTTTCTTTGGCTTCTGTGAGGTAGACCAAACCAAAATAGCTTGTGACTACTTTTAAAAAAAAAGTAGTCACAAGCTACTACTCTTTATTTTGTCTCTCAAAATGTTGCAGTCAAAGTTTTGAGATTTTTAAGCTTTATTTTTGCCCATAACATGGCCATAAATAGAAAGTTGAAATTGCTCCACCATCTTGAAATAGCACCCTGAGAAAGTTATTGTACCTGTTGAATTGTGAATATAAGACAAGGAACTTTTGTTTAGGGAAGGAGGAGGCGAGTGAGGGGTGGGGTCGAGTGGCAGGGGTACAGTGTGTGAGTGGCAGGTGGTGCAATGGAGGCAGTTGTATTAATGGATGGATGTTATGAAGGAAACTTTTTTTGCCATTCGTCCGTAAAGCTACACTTGTCCTATGTCAACATCAGCTGCAAAGCTGAAGCGTAATCCGATGTATTCAGTCTTTCTGCATGCTAACACACTTTGCTGCCATTCGCTCAGAGCCACCAGCTCGGCAGCAGCTCGGCAGGACGTCTGAGAAAGGCTCTCTTCTTCCATGCAGTCAATTTATCAATCAATCAGTGAAATTCCCCTAGATGCTCCAGAGATTTTGCAAAAACTCCTAGTTAGATCTCACCTTTTGGGCTATCAACGATTTTGAGAATGGTGTAAAATCAGCCCAGAATTAAATGAGAGATCCTGGTTAATGAGCTGAAGAGAGTTGGGGCCATACCATCTGAAGGTTGCCAATGACCATCTGCAGGACCCAGACGGGGTCTGGGAGAAGGTCATGTGATCTGATGGGACCAAAGTAGAACTTATTAGAACAAACTCCACTCATTGTGTTTGGAGGAAGAAGAAGTTCAGTCCCAAAAACACCACCCCGACCGTGAAAGTACTGGATGGAATAATTATGCTTTGTGGGTCCTTTTCTGCAAAGAGAACAGGAAGACTGTACAGTATTGATGAGAGAATGGATAGGATGGTGTGTTTTGAGGTTTTGGACAACTATCTATTTCCCTCTGTAGGAACACTAAAGATGGATCTTCCAGCGTGACAACAGCCTGAAACACACAGTCACAGGAACTAAGGAGTGACTCTGAAAGAAGTGTATCAAGGTCCTGAAGTGGGTTAGCCATGCTCTAGACCAGAACCCAAAAGAAAATAGTTGGACGGAGCTGAAAATGTGTTGCCCAGCAGCAGCTCTGAAAACTCAAAGACTTTGAGAAGATCTGTAAGGATTGGTGGGTCAGAAACAACAAGAAATCTAACTGCTAAAGGTTTTGGTACCAAATATAAAATTTCATTACATCAAATATTTTTTGATGTAATAAAATGCAAGTTGGTTATTAAAAAAGAAAATCATAAAATGTGGTTTTATTGATGTTTATGTTGATTCCGTGTCTCAATGGAAATGAACTTACAATGCAATGAACATCAGAGACGTCTCTATTCTGCAAAAGAAGGGAAACTTGGAAAATGACTATGTCATATGCCATTGTAATTGATCCATTTGACAAACTTTAAATAGTTTTGAAATGTAGAAGAGAAAACCTTCCAGTGTTGCAATGATTTCTGGTAAACAACCATTCAACATGTGTTCCTGGGTTTGTTCCCTCTGGAGGTGGTTTTATCTTATCACTACCATCTGCTCTGTCTGCTCCTGTTTTGTCCTCAGAGATTTGGAATTAGATAGCCCCAGCCGCCCCAAAAACAGAAAAAGAAAGCTTCCCAGTGCAAAGAAGTGTACCTCCTGCTGCCTGGAGAGCCGCTTTCATCTCCGCTGCTCATTATTCAGCCACTTTCCTGGCTCAGGAGCCCTGTACGACCCAGAGACAGTTAGCAGGAAGCCTAATGCATTCCCTTTGTGGGCTGCATGTTTGTGGCTCTGTGCGCACATATGCATTTAGTTGTACTCCATATAAAGTTTGGAAGTACATTAAATACACCCTTTATATCCGTCACGTAACATCTTCTGCTGGAAGCCTTCTACAATTAATGAAATATGACTGTGGACTAGGAGTGTGCGATGTATGCGGTACGCTCTAGAAACGACAGACATCGGGCCTATGATAGAGATTAGTATTTTACAGGATAACTTGCAGTAATGCTTGTTCATGACGTAATGGGCTGGCGTCAGGACATAGAGCACAAGGGAAGAGCTCGTTAAAAATGCAGGTGTGAAAACATCAATTACAGGAATCTGGTTAGGATTTAAGCCAGGTTGTTAATGTTAACATAATGCAGATTAATCGCAATACCTATTTGTTTTTGGGTTTTTTTTTTACCAAAAAGGCTCTCTTCAGAGAGTTACTCAGTTCACATTAGAGCGGCCTTGTACCTCGGTCAGCAAAATAGAGCTGTAAATACGAAAAGATGAACGAGGGGAGTTGGACTGGTGTGCTCAGCAGCAAATTTCACTTTGAAAAACACAGACTGACATTTGACTTTAATCACTCAATAGTTGGAAGCAAGGCCAACACAGACCTAATGGCTCCCTTCACTTTCTCCGCCGCCATTGTCAAAACTAAAACCTTAGGGAAATCACAATTCAAAAAGACACAGAAACTCAACGTCATGACTCCTCCCATGGTCAATCAAATACTAGATTGAGCACCGAAGGAAGATGAGGATTGAGCAACTTTTTGTAGGAAGGCAATGGCCAGGGTACGACAAGGGCAAACCTACCAAGACGTGGAAGTCCACCAAAACTGGCAGATGAGGCAACGAGAGCATTAATCAGAGAAGCAGCCCAGAGGTCCGCAGTTACGCTATTGGTGCCGAATCTAAATCTGTTGACAACAATACGACAATTCTGGGAGAAAACCAGCGAGAGGCTGACAATAGGCTTGAGACATAAGCAGCGCCACCTCGTCCATGCATGTTCACATTTTTACCTGTAGAATACTTCATTTTCTTTTCCTTCATATAAAATAAACACAGTCAATGCTTGATAGATCAAAGACAAATTATAATAGGGTTTTTATAAACCTTGTGTGCTAGACTAAATACCTACATTTTCTTGTGCGTATATGTGGCTGCGTGTATGTCTTCTACCCATTTTCCCCATGGGAGATACACAGAGTGTCAGTCTACGAGGCTGTCAGTGCCTGCTCACCGACACGCTATAAGTTTCCCTGCTTCAGTTTTGGAATAACAGCCACCCCCTTATTGAATAACCCCCGTTTAACCTAACCCATCAGTGTGCCCCTCGTCTGCCTGCTAAAACCCCCAAATCAAAACTCAATAAGCCCAGTTATTGATAAATCCACGTTCTCCTACCCCAGCCGCTACAAATTACTGTATTATAAGGCTTACGGGTATTAGTTTTGAAAGGCCCTGACCCAAATCAAACAAGGCATACCTGAATTACTTTAGTGCGTCTGGACAGGCAGTGATGGAGACACTGGATGCAGTCAGTGAATTAGATATGAGCAGAGGGAGGCGACGTGGAGCTGTTGGAGGGTGGTATAGTGGTGGCGTCATCTGTACTCAAAACCAATTAGTCTCAAAGTACAGGCAAGACACACCGCTGTTCAAAACCTTACAGTGATTCGAGCTACTGAAGCGGTACTGGCACACTACTTTGGAAACGTTCACTTAGGAATATTGTATGGCAAGAAGAAACTGACGTATTCACACCAGCCCTGTCGCTTTAATCAGACTCCACTTCGTTCGCCTAGAAAGTCTGGTTTGTTTGGGGAGGTGGGAATGCACAATCGAACTCTGATGCAGATGAAAAAAGTGAACTCTGGTCCGCCTAAAACCTAAAACCTCGCTCTCAGTTCAGTTGAAGAGAACACGCTGCAGTTTGATTCCATGTATCAATGAGAGCAGAGGGGAAACCGCTCCGAAAACAGGAACCAGAAATCTAGAGCTGCTTGAGACCCAAACTAAACATGGTTACAACCGCCTATTTTAATTGTTCAAGCACCAATTCTATCTTGGTGTCCATTAATGTGCAGAGTGGAAACCATCTTAGCACTACAGCAAATGCCAATATCTTCAGTACTTTTTTGTACATAATTTGAAGTCATGTTCCACATATAAAATACTGAAATGGGAATAAGGAGGTATCCACCGTTATTGATTCCTTATTTTGCCAAACGCATCACCCCAACCTCAATTGTTGGCCTGGGGAGTCGGAGCCACAGCCAGACTGGAGGGACATACAGAGGGATGATATAAGGGAAATAATCAGAAAGCCACCAATTTAAAAAAAATAGCATGGCACCTTAAGTTTATAAGGTTCCATGTGAAGCATATCATTAATATACTGTCTGAAACTCATACCATGCATTAACATTGGCAAATACCTTAAAATAACTTTTTAATACAGCATACCTAAAATACTCACATTTTGGAAAATGAAATACCTCTGTGCAATGCTACTTCACATCCGATTGGCTGGAGTTTGCAAGGCAGCCAATCTAGAACTGCTATTTATTTTTCCTTGGCTCTGATTGACTGCATCCACAAGACCAGAGATACCCGGGAGTATCTCTGGTGAGATGGGTCACTTTCTGAAGACCGTGCCCAGGGTCATTAAGCAAAGGATCAAAGCCCCTGCTGACCAACATGAATGTTAAAACATCCATGAAGCATGACTTCACCCATGGGAAGGTATCAAATACAGATATTGCCAGAATTATAAATCAAGATTGACCACCAAAACAAAATGCTAGCACAACACAAAACAGCAAACAACCTCTGACGTCTTAAATAATAGCCCACCCCTCACGAGCCAGCTGGCCAGCATCAACTTGTTGGCGAAAGTAGAAGAAAAGCCAAGTATTTCAAACACATTAATTTCACTGTTCTCCCAAGCATGACAAAGGAAGGGCCAACTCAATGCTCACGCAACACCGTAGTGAAAACCTTGACCTGTGTAGTGATGTACACAGGGTAAGTGTCAGTCTCTACACGGCTACTAAAATGACCACTGACAGTTTATGGAGCAACCATTTCCTTTGTGGTGACGTCGCACCGACTTGAGCCTTTAGATGACTCAGCACCAGACATGAAGCTTTCATTAATTTGGGCCACTTAAGGCGATTTTCCAGTTAGGCTTGTTTTCTAATGAGGCAGGGCAGGGCAATTAGGTGATTAGAGTTATGGCAGCACTGTGCTTTTTTAGGCATACAGAAATGGACAGAATCTACCTCTCTGTCTAAACTGTGAAGGAGTCATTAGATAAATAGATGACAAACTGGACGGAGTCACAGGCTCCGCACTTTTAAGGAACCGTTAATGTTTTATTTCTCCCGAGTCTGTTTTACTAAACGTGTGGTCGCAATCATCATTTTAATAACACTTCCAGCTAATAAGGAGGCTTGAAACTGTCAAATGTGAACAATTTCCTTGCCTAAACTGTGAAATAGAGGCATGGACTGACTGCATACCCGGTCGGCCCCCGAGAAGCATGTGAAAGAATAGAGAAACGGCAACAACTTTCTTCCCGGTGTCCTAGCAACCAGTATTTGTTACTTTTCCCAAGTATGCCTCAGTCCTGTGGTCTTTCCAGCCGTCCACCTTGCAACCCGCTCTCCCTTTTCACCACCTTGTGAGCACGGCTGGGCCTGAAAGGTGAAAGCAGTCTTCACTATGTGTGTGCGTGTGTGGATGGCGCTAGCCAGTGATTCATCTTAGGATCGTTGTACCAAATGGAAACATGGTGCTGGAGGGCAATGGTTGAGGCTATGCTGACCCCAGGGTGCTGCAGTAGAACTAGTCACTGTCTATGAATGATTACTAATCCCTGTTGATCAGCCGAGCAACATGAGTATTTGTATTATGTGTAGAAATACACTCAGCCAAATTATTAAGTGCACCTTCCTATAGCTTGTTAGTACAGAGAATGAGGCCATCAAGTGGCAGAAATTCAATCTATACATGGTAAAAACAACTTGACGTTCACAACGAGCATCAGAATGGTATAGAAAGGTCAAGAAGAAGTATTACGTAAAACTAACTTTTTTGAGCTCTACAATATGTTTTGTTAGTCTCTCATCAAAACGTACCTGGAGAGTTGCCTTCATTCTTTCATACATGTTTGAGAAATCCTTTAATCTCCCGTGGTAATATGCATTGCGTCAAACAAACCAAATCTTGTGAAAAACTTGTTTACCAACTCACCTGTGGTGGCGCTGCATCAAGAACCACTGAAGGAAGAAAACTTCTGTAGACGATGCTGTACGCAACCTCCTTTTTTCTTTGGAAAAAATAAACTACAAACCATTTCTAACACTAACACCAGACTTGCACATTTGTTTTGGTTGTATTTATCCAGAATGCCCTGCTCTATACAGAATCAGCTTCTTGGTTTTGGTTCAATTGTGTACCATTAAAATCTAAAGTGGCTAATCTGTCAATGAGGATACTTATTGTTTTTAATTCTTGGTTCAAGGAGACGTAGATTTGACAAAAATGTACAATCAGATCATTAATAAAACTTCTGCCCATTACACCGGGCATATAGTAAAAACAGATCCATATCACAAAGGCGACACACGTCATAGACAACAGTTAAGTTGTATACTTTCTTCACATTAAAACCTATGTAGCATAAGTAGAACAAGAAAAAAATGTTTGAAAAATACAGCAGTCAAACAAAACAACTAAATCAATAAAACAGTGGCAAGAGGTGGCAATCAGAGAGCAGAAGGCAAAAAGGGACAACTCAAAAACAAAAGACTGACTTTCTGGATTTATTTAGTTTTTTCACTTTTAATCTCAGAACCTGTTTTGGTAGCACATTCACTTCCCCAGGCCTTGCAGGAGACCATTTGGCTAACGCAATTTGCAAACAGAACGTACAGCACTTAGGGCACTTTAAAAGAGTTAAACAGCGACCGTGTCAAGTTTCACAAATAACTGTCAGCCTACATACAGTCTAACCCACTAATGGACCTGAGTTGGTTGCGTTTTCAACTTACTTAGACCAGGTTCAGCATGCCAACGATTTGATAAAAAGCTGCATCATGAAACAAAAAGCAGCTCACACTAAATCACTTCAATGACTAAATCCACATTCTAGGAACGTTACGGAACATGGAAATAAACGGCAGTCTCAAACACCACAACGCGGCCCTGACGGAGCCTTTTCACTTTCTTCGGCTGTTGCCGTCACAGAAAAACTCAGGTCAGAGATTTACTAAACAAAGCAGTGTCCAAATAGGAGAGCAAGGAAAATGAAAAGGGTGAAAGAAACATTACAAGGCCTCGCCTTGTGTTTACCTTCGCAATTTTGTCCAATTTGTCTAAATTGCTTAGCTGACTTCTATACAAAAAAAAACAAAAAACATATGTTTAATGTCAAAAAAAAAAAGCTGCAAAATATGACTGATCACCTTAATTTTTGTCCATTTGGCTCCTTGGCGGGAGACCCTAATTTGTGTATTCTTTCCATGGCGCCAAACCAGCCGCCCTGCATTTAATTAATTTCCTCTTCTTTTATAGGCCGTGGCTATGACTCTACAGAAGCCTTTCTGCAGGTATCGTTGGCTTTCCTCTCACTGGATAAGGCCAGACTGTTGGAGCTTCGGTCTGTCGCTATTTATACCCAAAATTCTTTTTTTTTTTTCTTTTTTTTTTTTTGCCGTCTCTCGTTTTGTCTCTCCAGGGCTGTTTTTAGAAAGGCACGAGAAGAAGAAGAAAAAAAATGGATTAGTTGGAAGATGAAATTACTGCCATCAAAATCAATCAGAGTAATGTCTGAGAATGTCTCTTGTGGCACGGTAATGACTAAAATGGCTCCTGTAACTCAATTGAGGAGGGCAAAGATCTAGCCCAATTTCCTTGTTGATTTGGCTTTTCCCATGGATCACTGCTTAGCCGTTCTGCTGAAGGCAAGAGAGAGATTTCAAATCACTTCCAGGTAGCGCTCGGATTTGAGGCGCCCCGACGAGAGTGCAAGTTTTTCGATCTAATCTTTATGTAATCTGCTAATTTAGTCAACCGGTTGGAACGCGGACGACGAGGGCACGCTGACATTTAAAGATGGGGCCCGGCGTGAGCGAAACGCTCTCGTTAACACAGCCTGTCAGCTGCAGCTTTTAAAGCCTGCAGCACCGACCGCATTCTGGCCTCGTTTCCGTCTCCCGTTAGCTAAAAGGTTGAATGTGTTTTCTTTCTCCGCTCCGTATTTATTATAATTCTGTGCTTGTTTATCTGAAGTTTTTCTTTTTTTTTTTTTTTTTGCTGAAAATGAGTCACCACTCCATCATGTCCGGGATGGAGCCAAAGCTCGTTTCCATGAGGCTAACAAGGCCTTCTCTGGAGGGAATGCAATTATCGACCAAGTTACATCTTTTCTCCAGAAAGTATTCACAGCGACTCCACAAGTATGTTCCGTTTTGATCCGAAAAGGGCTTAATAAAAAAATGAAAACTTTTTCATTTTTTTCTTTTCTTTTACAAAAAGGCCAGCATTATGTGCTTTCCAGGCACATTGTGCCATTTCATACCACAATAAAGTAACAATATTAACTTCAGTTGCCATAAAACGCTAACTATATAAAATATGACTTAAAGGAAACTTGACTTTGTAATTTAACGCCTTGAAATTGGGCCTCTGTCTTTTTAAGAGCTCCTCTTCCTGAAACTCCGCCTTCAGGAAGTCGTCGCAGCGTCATTTCTCAATTAACGCTGTAATGACGTTTCCACCAAAGGGAAGCAGAGAAGGGCTAATCCTTTTTGACTTGTAATTTTTCAGTTCATCACATCCATAAGACATAAAATATTTTTTACATTTTGCAGATATATATGAAGCTTGACACCAACCACAGAGGCACAAACCTCCACGTTTGTCCACATGCGATTTCATCAGGAGAGTTAATAAATAAGTCTGACCTTGACCTTGTATTAACCGGTGAATATTGCATCTACATATCACATCCCTTACTAAATAAAGGTCATTTTACAAAAGAAAATGCAAAGGAAAGCCTGTTATAATGAAGGGTTAGACTGATATGTTCAACTATGTACAACAATTCAGCTGATTAGAAAACTAAAAGCTAAGCTAATGTAGTTTAACTCTCCAGGTGTCAAGAGGACTGTAGTGTTTTAAGGCAGTCAGAACTGTTTTACTGACTCCTGCCTCTACTGGGGTTTCATCTGACAATGAAAGACTAAGACAGAGTGTAACAGTCAGAAACAGTTCTACCTTCCTGTGAAAGGAGAACATCAGAGCTGCCCAGCCGAGCCTCCGGCTCTGTGTTGCTCTGCAACTAGCACTGCTGAGGCTCTCTGTTTGATAAACTCAAACCTGATGTCTCTCTCTGTGTGTAGAGGATGCAACACATACACACACACTCAACTATTACAAGAGTCAGGATTCCCTGCACTATTTTGGGCCTGGCACTGATTCAGCTGTTTGTGTTTGGTTTGAATATTTAACCACAACATATTGCCTCAGGCGATGAGTTTTTTTGGGGGTTTTTGCGTCATAAACTTCACCTTAACGCCTCTGATTAATTCTCAACACAAGCCTAGTTCGATGTAAAACGTCCTGATAAAGACTGAAGCTTGTACGATGAGGTGAAACTGTCCCCAAAAACAAAAGGAGGGAAGTTTGACCAAATATGCATCTGGTAAGGATTGTGTGTGTGTGGTGGTAAGTAAGTTGCAAAGTTACACTGTCAAAAGTTAACAGCAGTTATTTGGGTTCTTTATCTCGTCATAAATAGTGGAAAAAAATGGGGGTTGATTTTCCAAAGTCATGTTATTCATTTGTAAATGTCACAGCTTCAAACTAAATATTTAATTTGCAAGTCAAATATTTGGTTTGCAATTCAAAAGTTTGATTCCAACTATTCAATCAGCAAACTGAATATTTAGCTCCAAACTAAACCCAAGGCGAGTGAGCTAAATATTTAGTTAAAAGCAGAATGTTTAGCTCTGAGCCTATGGCGTAATTTATGACTCCTGTGGGATCAATTGTTGCTATAGATCCATTGATGAACGTTGGTATTACCATTAAAACGGCTCAGCCTGTGTTTTAAGCTACAATGTTGTTCATGTCAAGGAAAAGAAACGATAACGAGCAACAACTGGAGCAAATCAGTCACACCGCCAGGAGTTTATAAAAAAAAAAAAAAGATTTGCTTTTATTTTGGTAGTTCACTTCCTGTTATTGGCAAATGGATTAGCATATCAGCAAAATATTAGTTTAGAAACTAAATATTTATCTTGACACGATAAGTTCATCTTACAAACCAAATAATTTGGAGCTAATTATTTAACTTACAAACTAAATAGTTCAGAGATAAATATTGATAACTAAGTATTTAGTTTGTAGCTCAATATTTAGCTTAAAATCTACAAATTTACTTTACAGCCAAAACCTTTGCTGCAAACTAAATATTTAGTTTGGAGCTAAACATTGAGCTTATGAATTAAATATTTAGCTCAGAGATAAATATTTAGTTTGAATTTAAATATTTAGATTGCAAACATTTAGTACTGATATATTGCAGAAGCGGAAGCGGGGCTGTATAGACTATGGCAGCCTGGGAATGCCGACCCTCCCATCGACGGTCCGTGTTTCCGATGTCCGTCGTGGCTCCTCAACATGACAAGGGCGTAAAGAAAATGGATGGATGGATGAGTAGTAAGAAATATCCATAACTAGAAAATGTGCATATTTTTATCTTTATCAAATGTTTCATACACACTACTTAAATTATAGTTGTCGTTCATGAAGAGACAATCACCCGTCCACTTTCCTGCCAGCTCTGCCTCGTGGCCTCCACACATTCGTTCTGCTCATGCGTCTTCTCATTACAGACACAGAGTGACAGGCGGGACATGCTCGGGTTCATCTCGGGAAGGCCTGGACTGTGTGGCCCGTCAGCGCCAATAACAACCCGCTTCCCAGCAACAATATTTACAGCGCACCGCCGCGTCCAATTTCACAGTGGACGCAGTTATCCGCGCCGATGACGACGCCGGCGACGACGCCGGCGACGCCATGCATCATGTCAGTGGAGCAACGGGGGTTTGTGCAACATCCAAAGCGAAAAAGAAAATAATTCAGAAGTGGTGCTGTTTGCTTTTCTGGCAGGGATCGGCGGACAGACGCGCACGGAGCCGACGCTGAGCAGGAGAGTTTCTCGGCGGCGTCGGTTTGTTTTCTTCTTTGTGATGTCCTTGTTCATGATTTCCACACGATGTGATAAATCACAGCGTCGGAGCTGGGATGGTTTTATGACATCATTCACGCTACATTTGCAACCATGAGCCACTTTTTGATTGGGGCTGTAAATCTCTTTCACCACCTTGTGCTTCTAAACACAAACAAGCACACAAGGACAAATGTTTTGATCCATACGGATTTTCCATGAGCCGTAGAGAAGGGCGTTTTCAAACGTCTCACCAAACTGTGTTACGATAGACCTTTCATATTGTTGCGTCAATATAATGAATCCAAATTTCTTTTTAAAGTGGATATGCATATTTTTCCACCTTTTTTTTTCTTTTAAATCTGCATTTACACTATCTGGGGGAATTCCAATTAAAAATAAACAGCAGGCAATCATGATGTCGACATGACAGTAAGTACATTTTGCTCAACTCCAACTAAAACATCACAAATGTAAATTCCTTATTTTTGCTCAACTCACTCGTGATTTTTCATCTTTAAGTAATCGTGTCACTTTCAGTTGTTAAAATATATGTCCAAGTATATATATATAAATATATGTGTATAAAAGATGTATAAAAATAATGCATATCAAAAATATGAGTTCAAAGAAACAACTATGTAATTGAATACCTTTTAATTGGGCCTCTGTCTCTTTAAGAAACTCCTGCTCTTTCTGAAACTCCACCTTCAGGAAGTCGTCACAACATGGCTCCTCTATTCAACCCTCTACTAACGTTGTTGCCAGCGTTGCACTCAGAAGTAGCTCGTATGATGAGCTCAACACATGAGAGGCTCCACGAAGTATTTGCCAACTACTGCTGGCTAGTCTGTAGGTGCCGAGTGGGAAAACTTCATTATGTGTAATTAAAAAGGGAGTAGGAAAAAAATATTTACTTAAAATTATTCCTCTTTTAAAACACACTTATTTTTATTGCCTTTGATTAATTGTCAGTTGTACACCACTTATGTTTTATTAGTCTTTGTTGGAGGTCTATGTTTTGCTTCACTTTTATTTTTATTTTAATTAGTATGTGCAGCCCTTAGGCAAAGTTGTTTTCAAATGTGCTTTCGAAATAAATTGGATTAGAATTTGGTGGCCAAAGTGATGAATTTTTCATCAAAACGGTTGTGATGAATAGACAGAACACCACTGACCTGGATCAAGAGTTATTTTCCAAATGTATCAGATTGAGAAATTAGAATAAGCTTAAAACTGAATATTACCGCTTCCTTCCAATATGGAGTCACAAAATGCGTAAATATTTCTATTTTAAGCTCAATAACCATGTCGATATTTCCACTAAGCAGAGCTCAGTGTTAAGTTTTACTCAGCGGCCTTATTAGTCATAATGAGTGAGGTTTAGATGTTGACGCGTCGGTGTTACAGGATACGAGTCGGTGAACTCATTTCGTCATGACCCTGTCAGGGGTGTGGAATTTTCCCCCGACTCTTTCAGGGGAGGAACTGCGGTGAGAGAAAACTACCGCCAGTCTGACGTGGAGCAAACAAAAACGAAGGTGAACGTTTGCTCATCGTAGGACACAGTGGACGTTTCCACCTAATTACAGTCATGCCACTATGTTACCTCACACCCACAATCCCAGCGACACAAAGAGCTTAGGGGGGGATAGCCCCTAAACCGTCCCGACGCGTCTCGAATTCTAAATACCTGCCGGCATTCCCGTCCCCCTCATCTCTCATCTCTCGGTTTGGGTGTCAGGAAACACCACCGAGCATCCTGCTCCGGCCCGCGTTATTCCGGGTATGGAAGGTCAACACAACGAGGAGCAGGTGGTTCAGGGGGGATTTCTGCACAGACTTTTCTGTAATGTCTGGTGGCAATTAGGTGTAATACAGGATGTCAAAGCCCCACAAGGTTCCCATATCTGCTGCTTAGTGTTAGCTTTACAGATTCACTCTGGCGTCCGGCTTCGACTGCGCAGCCCAGGGCTGAATTGGTGCAAACTATTACCTCCTTTCCCCTTTGTGGCACAAGAGAAAAACTACTGGAGAAACTTCAACCACAGTAGGAATAGATTTTTGATTATTTATGTTGAGCGTGATGTGAACACAAAGTGTTATGTGTCAAGGAACTAAATCTATTTGGCCCTGTAAGAAAATATATATACATATATCATTATATGAAAAAAGACAAAATGATATTGCGAAAACAAAGTCGCAATAACACAAAATAGTTTGTAATTTTACTAGAAAAAGTTTGAAATGAAGTGAGAATAAAGTTGTACTACTAAAAAAAAAGTAGCAGTAATACAAAAACAAGGAGATATCACGCGAGTAAAATGGTAATAATGTGAAAATAGTTGGAATTTTACAATAGTCAGGTTACTAGAACACTATTATTATTTTGACATTATATCTTCATTACACAAAGTTCTAAAGACTTCAGACAGGATAAACTAAATTCCACAAGTTGTTTTTCATCAAACCTTTTCCTAATCTAAATTGGATTTGGTCAAATCTTTCCTCTTTTATTATACAACAACCCCATTTTCTTCTGATTTGGACAGTTACAAATATATATATGCAGATGCAGATAAACAATTGGAAAAGATGACTGATCGATCTTTAACATTCACAACAAACTGTAAAACCGTAGGTGAAAAAAACGGGCCTCTTCAGGCTTTAAATCTCAAAACATTCATCAAAGTGACAATTATCCAAAAAGTTTTCAGACGTTTCTGAAAAACGGAGATCTTCTTGATGTAAAGCTGCATTAGTCACAGTGTAAGAACGTATACACATTCACCAAGGCCTGCTTGAGTAAATAAAGGATCTCAAGAAAAATCACCTCCGCTGTGCAGGCAGTGAATCATTTCCAAAGTCTCCATTCGCTCCCCGACATAAATAGTCAGACCGCAGAATTCATCAATTTCCAAAGATCCCATAAACCATTGGTTAGAGGAAAACGGCCATCACAGGAGCTTCTGTAGTTCAGGAAGTGTTGTTGCATTAAAGGCGACAGCCCAACAGGACTTAGGCTGGGCGACGACACCCTCACCCTCCTCCGTATCCCAGTGAAATCTCCTCCATCACAAAGGGGACAAGGCAAGCTAATGGTTGGGTGTAAGTGGAATTACTTAAATTATTTAATTATTAAAAATTTAATAAAGTGGGGTTATTTTGTTACAGCTGAAAATGTCACAAAAACTTTCACGTTTCATCACGTTACAACCACAGTCTTCAATGGGTTTTAGTGGGACTCTACGAAATAGACTTAAAATGAGGTGTAAGAAAAAAAATCAAATCCTAACAAAAATCTGACAAGTGTGGCATTCATTTGTATTCAGCGTCCCTCTCGATGTTGCTTATATGTATTTTTTTATGTGCGTTTTGAAGTGTCGCATAAGAAAACATCAATGGAAACGACAAAATTTGAAACAACTACAATTTTGCAAAAAAATAAAAAGTTCAAGCTTCCACTTAAAAGCAGATTTTGGCTTTTCCGAAAAAAACAGTTAATGTGTTTTTAACAGTTAACGGGTAAATGGAAACACATTTGTAAAATATGTACATGCTAGCTAGTTTCCAACCTATACATCTTATTTATTAGGCTTTACGTCAATATCTGACTAAATTAGCCTGATTGATAGAAAGTCAAATAGTTAGATATGAACTTACACCTTTATTGTTGTACGTCTCAATCTTTTATCAAACCTTCCAGATACTGAGACTCGGCTTTGTCACTTGATCTCCAATCATAGCAAGAAACAGCTGAATTCTGTGAACATGGTAACTGGATGTGTATTTTTATTTTTTTTTGGTCTGTCACATGATGAACTGCATTGAAGTTTGTAGCAATTTGTGACGGGAAAACAGTCCAAGGTGCAGTAATCATGACCACGCTCATCCACACTGGCTGCATGGAAGGTAATTGAAATATGTTTCCGAATCGGCATAAACCACAGAAGCAAGTTGGGAGTTGACGTCCTCCTGAACGTGAAAATGCCAGAACGTCTGCAAGGTGTCAGCACCAATGCAGCGTAAGGAGCGCGCCTCAACGGGCCTCACATGGTCTGCCACGCCCCTGACTGAGCCGTGTGAAAGTGATCTGACGCGCCACCAGGTACAGTGGGAGGGCATCCACACAGCCTGATGAACGGGCTGCAGACCAGGCTCCCAAATGTTTGGCAGGACCGCTTTATAACCATCTCAGAGCGATAAACTCAAGTTACAGGTCACCTGCTCTCCATTGGATACAATCAAGTGGCATTTAGTCTGAACAGACATGGGCTGTTATTGCAAACATATGTGCGAGAGAGAGAGAGGGGAGTGTACGAGTGTGTTTGGCCTTGGATCTAATACACTGCAAGGACCATTTTCCTAGCACATGCGCTGTGGAGACCCACTGCTCCTTATGAGGTCCAAAGTCTGAGGCCTTTAAAGAGAAGTGCTGTTTTTAGGTAAGGTTTGGGACGAAGGTGTGAACTGAGTTTAGGTTAAGTTTAGGGTTAGATTTAGGGCAGAGGTGTGAGTGTATATCTTATTTAAGCGTTCATCAGGCTTTTTTTACTCATATCTAAAACCTTCAGAGTCAAACAGTCAAAATATAAATTCCAGCAACACAGGACCATGCGGGAAGCTTTCAGTGGCCCTGTGAATTACGACAATTCTGGGTCCGACAAAAATATCAAACTGGATTGGCTCCATCTCTAGTTGTGAATTGACAAAATGTGAAACATTTCAAGGGGAATGAATACCTTCGCAAGAAACTTTAACTCTGGATTCGTCTTTTGTTTCAGCAAGTACACGTCTGGTATTCAGTTTGACTCACAAATGTCCGTAGGCAACACCACAACCACAACATTTATTGTGCTAAAATTGTCAAGTAATTATCAAGTTCTGGAAGCAAGAAACTCGAGCTGTTAGATGAGATATGCTAGATATAGTCTAAGGTTTGGAAGGAAAAAGAGTAAACTGGTGCGACGATTCTCAAATTAGGAGCTTTAAGTATCAATTCTGCTGACTTGATTCATCAGTGAACTGTTTCACTTCAGTTTAGATTGGACAACAATTTTGTTAGGAATGTAACCAAAGCGCCATGAAACGCAGAAAAGCAGAAAGTTAGGCAAAAGTTCAACCAAACCACCGTCATCTTGCCATACAATCCAACTGTGAATCTTGACAAATCGGGACATATGAGATCTTCTCAAACATACGCAGAAGATGTGCAGAAAAGCAGGAAGTAGAAGTACCCAAGTGCTAAAAAATATACAGTTTGTAAATGTATATGATTCAAACCTGAAATATAAATATGGCTGAATGCAGCAAGCCTTGTGATGGCTTTTGAAGGGAAAGTAGTTTTCCTGCTGAGGTTACATGCAGTTTACAGTTACAGACTAAGCTATCCTAACGATGCCATTAGTTACAAAATTGATTTGCTTAAAATCCTTGTCCTGTATTTGATCATTATCAAAATCAACTACCTGAAGTCAAGTCACCAAATTATTTAGCATTTGTGTTTTTATTACAAATTTGCTCAAAACTTTGTCAATATTGTGCTAATGCTGACAAAAAAAAACAACAAAAAAACTATTTTGCAATTGCAGTGTATGTTTTGTGGGCTTCCGTTTGCATGTGTAAAGAATTCAGAAAAGAAACAAAAACTGCAAACTACCGTTAGCTTAGCAAATAGCAGCAGCAGCTGATCTACCACAGCAATCCCTTCTCAATAAAACATTAAGCCTAAAACATACAACTGCAACAGACTGAATGTCCTGTTCTTTGTGCAAAATATTTGGAGTGTTTTGTGGTGTTGAATCCTGAAAAAGAGTGGCGTTGTCAGTTGCTATGGCGAAGAGTCTGTGTGTAGCTTGGCCGACACAAAGGGCGAGAAAGAAGTGGTTTCAAGAATATACTTTTGTTTTTCCCTTTGCTATGGAGTATTGCAATGGTGTGCAAAAGAATAGTCTTTTTGCCCTCCAGCGTATGCATGTATGAAATTCCCGTACGTAAATAACATGCATGGTGTCTATATCTAAAAATCGGACTAAGTAAGTGCCTCACCACCTGTGAATCTCACCGCGCGTCACTGTTAGTTAGGCGTCACATCAATACCAAAATACAGAGCATCATAAATCCTTTCCAGCAGGTCAAAGCCCCACAAAAGCAGATCTGAATTTGACCGAAACATTCTGATCGATTCATGTCCGATTATGTTACAACAGTTGTAGAAATTAGTACAACATACCCAAACGCTCCGACACGTACTATTTATTCAAAGCTACGGACACATGGTAGGTGCATTTTATGTGAAACCCAGCGACCTCACAAGACTCTAGATAGATTTAGCTCTAATGCACCTTTTACTGTACACCTCCGTAGTAATACTAAGACAAATTGTGTATCTTAACCTAAAAATGGAAACAAATTGTGGGCTTTTTGTAGGTAAAAGTTTATACAAATTGAGCAAAGGCAGAGCAGGGCAGCTTTTACCGTTTTATTTTTGAAAACACATGGAGAGCGCCGCTAATGTGAGACCGCATCATGAAAATGGATTGAATAGAAAAGGGTTTCTATGCCCACTTGCCCGCGTCTGTGTTACAAGACCAGACAGAGGGTATTTTAAATAAATACAGGATGCCACAGAAATGTACACTTCCCTCTGGAGGATCGGGAGCCAGGACTGGATCTGCACACCCAAACACTATATTCATTATACCTTGGCCTCATAAAGTGATTACAGTAGAGCTTGATGATTGGGGGTGAATTCGCTGCCAGGGAGAACTTTCCAAACAGAAAACGGTCACCCGTAATGGATTGCTCGCCAGGTTTTCCTGTTTTATCACTCTCAAACACCCAATTTCATTGTCAGTGTTGCTCTTTTGCTAATATACTCGCTCTCTGTAAAAGTGTCAAAATGCACCCAAGAAGCTTTAAAGCTAAAAAAAAGGGCTATTCAGAGGAAAAATTGCCCTGTAGATTTGCTTATAACGTTAGTTCTTGTTAATCTGTGACATTTTAGAGTGGCTCAGCAATTACTCTATGATGAAGTGGCGTAATTTTGCTTTTTAGTGTAGACGCTTTCCATCCACCCGCTTCGTATGTTCCTGTTTAACTTTCATGCATCTGGATGACGGAGGGCCATTCGTTCAGTGTTAAATGAATGGAAGGCGTGCAGGGAAGTTGCACTTATTGCAGTCGTGTGGACAAACTTCCAACATGACTGGGCTTTATCCCCCCCCCCTGCACAAATGTGATATTTTACTGTTAACCATCGGTTGTAAAAACAATCATTTTGTTCCAGGCTAAAGTAATTTGGTTTTTGTCTGAGTACCTTTCAAGAAAAGCAGACTGGAGTCGCAAAGGCTTGATGGGCCTCACAAATATTTAACGGAGATGGTGTCGTCATGGCAACGATGGTGTATGGACAAAAGTACGGACTAAAACGTTTGCAAAGATGGCTAGACTTTAATGTTCATTAATGGGAAGGGAATAAACTCATCACAGCATATTTAGATGCCTTTGGTATGGCATCTAAATATGGATAAAGAAAAAGCCGTCAGGGCCAGGAGTGCCCAACCACAATCTCTTCTTCAACACCAGAACCTAAACTGGTCTGGTGTCAAACTCAACTGACAGACTGCCTCCCAGACCTGCCATCACTCAACTGTTCCTCATGACCCAATCTTTCATGCATGCACTACTAACACACCACTAAAAGAGCGGCTTTTTGACTGTCTCATGACAGTAAAGAGCTTGTTGAGGGGAAACTTCTGATGGACTGAAGTAGGGTATTCTGGCCTAATGCGCTGGAAGGGAAGTGAAACTTCACAAGTTCATTTAGCTCTGGACTTTGACTGGGTCACCTAGCACACAAATATGCTCTCTTTGTAGCGTTGGATGTATATTTGGAGTTGGTGTCCTGCTGGAAGGTGAGCCACCAGCTGGTTTTCTTCTGGGATTTTCATGTCCAATTTTTCATCAACTCTGAACAGAATCTGCTAAAAAAAAAACAAGTCCTGCTGAATTAAAGCTCGTCCACAGCATGATGCAGCAATCACCGTGACGATGGTGTGTTATGTGTGTGCAGCGTTAGTTTTCCTCCATGTATACTGCTTCCATGTAGGGCAAAGTAATTAGTTTGGAAGCCCTGATTCTGCTGGTAGGTGCTTCTTTTGTTGCCATGACAGCCGCTCATCATGTGCAATAGATGCTGCACTTGAATTGCAGCTGGGCTTTTGCAGCCGTGTTATAAGGCGCTGATTGTCTTCCACAGGTGTCTCCCTCATAAAAAAATGCATCAATGTCCTTGCTTACTCACACTCTTTTCCTCTGCCCGCAGTTAAAATTATGAATAGACTCATTTGCGTGAAGGAGGAAGTAAACCATTAAGATTCCGTTTTTATTCGATGTAGATTATAAGCAGTTTTATGTGGAATTTGCCCGTTTCAGCCAATGGGACTGAACGCTGCTGCCTTTTCCAAAACCCGTCCTCCCCCCTTTCTCTCGATTTTTCTAGAAAGAAGCAAAGATTTTTTGTTGAAAAGCTTTTTCAGCTTCCCTGTTTCTGCTCTGCGATCTTCAAATCAAGAGTCTTTTTCGCTTTTTTTTTCTTTCTTCTTTCTTCTTTTTATTTTATTTTCCTCGAGCCGCGTGCAAGGCCTGCCGCCACCCGCCGACCTGAATGCCTTCTTTCATGCGCCAACTGAGCTGACCAGGGAGACTCTTTTTCAGTGTTTAATATACTTTACCTTCTTTAATTTAATTTTCTTACATAAAATAAATAAATAAAAGCATACGCTGAACATTGCCAAGTATTCATAGCCTTTAAACTAAGTTGTCTATTGAAAGACATTAATACTAAAACTGTAGCATTTTTAGTAAGGTAAACAAAACAAATGCAATTAAAATATATGCATTTTTTTGCAGTGAAATCCCAAGTGAATTTTAGAACAAGCTACATATGATGACCACATTTAAAAGTAAAATAAGATGAATATTAACTAAAACGGACAATAATGACTAAGCATATTTGTATGCTTTATTTCTTAGGGTACAAAATTCAAGGATTTATTGATGATGCTTTCCCGAATCCTCCCTATTTGTTTAGTACTGTGTGGCTCTTGATGCGGTGTTTGATCTGCTAGTTTTGATTGGTTGTTATTTATCCAAGCAAAGAATACTCTGGATGAAAAAGACCTGTGATTGACTGATGGTGTGGTTTATTTCGATTAATGTTTTCAATTTCCATGCTTCCCCTATTGCTATGCGTTGGCTTATCATATTCTATCCCAATACATCACTATTTGGATACAAAGTGACAATGTTCGAGGGGTATGAATACCGTATAATCTTAATTTGAACAACTTTTAAACGTTCAGCTTGTTTCCCACACATCTGTTGTGCAGAAACTTGCAGACTCGTACGGATCTCGCATTTCCATTTCCCCCTCATCCGACGTTCCTTCCTCCTCTCAGTTTGTCGACCTCAGGTCCGGAGCCAAATTTATGGTTCCTGGTCTGTGGCCAGGGCCAAAAAAAAAAGGGCGTAGCAACCCTCGTCTCTAACCAGGTTTGGATTTCAAACGCATGCCAGCTCAGTCCAGTTGTGGGGAATGGCTCGAGTCAGACCACCTTGCCCCCCTATCTAAAAGCTCCGTCTGTTTACTGGACGAGGTTGGAGCGTGTGCGCGTCTCGTGGGTGGTGAGTCCAGCCACCACTTGACTTTCATATTTAATTTGGTTCTTGATGCTGGATGCTATTTCGATCATGGCCAATGAAGGGTGCTCTCCTGCTCTCTGACGTTTTAAGGTTTTTCTTGACACCACAGGGTGACATGCGGAGTCTGACCGTCCGGAGGTTTGCGGTGGGAAATGAAATGCGTCGCAGGTCGGCAGAAAACAGGCACCATGTCTGTCTTTAAAAGCTTCGTCATGGGAGAGGTGGACAGGTTTTGGGAGGGTGAGGGGGTTCTCCGCCTAGGTGGCCTGCGGATGGAAGCGTTGTGGTTAGTTGATTTGTCGTCCCAAATGTTTGCTGAAGTTTGCTGAAGGTGGAAGCAAAATTATTGCAATTTTTCATCGGGAAACACCAGTAATTGGCAGAACGGTGCTGCCAAATACCACAGGGGTTCCTTCAGATCCAGGCCTGGTGCGACTGTCGCCTTTGGAGTCCATAATTATGCAAATCCTAGTCAGAAGAGAGTCTCCGAAGGCAGCGGTTAAATCATTTTAAATCAGTGTTGCGCCAGAAAAAGAAAGCATTCACAGCACTGATACGCCCCGTGAAAAGCATGAGGTGTCTTGGAAAGTATTCAGACCTCTTGGTCTTTTTAATATTCTGCTAAGTTACATGTACAAACTCTAAAATATTGTATGGGGATAGTTTATGACAGAACAACAAAAGGCAAAGTGTGATTTTTTTTGTACAAAAATGTAAAAGAATCTTAGAAGAGTGGCTTGAATTTCCTAAATTGAAGCTACATAATCTTTAGGGTTTGTCTCTACTAGTGTTACACATCAAAAGTCTGGGAACTAGAAGAAAATCAGATAGGATGGAGACTTCTTAATTTAATATAGATTTGGACATTGACCGAACCATTGTAATGCACATTTAAACCTGAACTGAAAAAACACTGCAATGATAAAAAAAAAAATATGTTTTTTTTTATATTACTATACAATGTATGCTCTTACTTTGTAATGACTCACCTGATGTTTGGTAAAGCTTGAGTTTGTGGAGTTTTATGAAAAATATCTGCTCATTCATATGTTAGGCTGGAGGGTTTTTAAGGTTTTTAACGGTTTGGTAGCTTCTATTTACTCTATACAGGTCAGGAAACGGGCAGAGATAGAGGTGGGGGGGTGGACATAAAGCCACAGTCCCAGGTTTGGAAATGAAACCCTGGATGGCAGAGTTGAGGACTAACAGCCTGTCTATAAAGGACGTCCGCTCTACGGCTACACCACGCGCCGTCCCTAGGTTGTTAGTTTACCTGCATGTTTTGGGTTGTCACAGTTCAAAGAATGATAGTTTTGCACACCTCTGTGCATGCCTTTTCCCTTCTCTTCCCCTCCTCCAACATCTATCCACTCTTCCTTGTCTGTCTCCTGAGCAGGGCTGTAGCTGGCTAACATCTTAGGCTAAAGTCCTGCAGCCGCCGGGGAAGTCTGCTAGAAACAGTGCCGGCTCTAACCCATACATCTCTGCCTGGTCGCCAGGCCAGGAAGAGTCACAGACCATTTAACTCGCGTATTAATGACCAACAAGAACCCAGTGCCTCCAGAATGAGAGTATAGGAACCTACCAAAGTGTGTACAGAGGCCAAGCCAGAGGAGGCGCAGAGGTGCCAAGGCAAAGAGAAATGAGGTGTGGGGAGGCGAGGCAGAATAAAAACAAAACACTGAAAACTGAAAAAAACAGATAAAGACTGAATGATTTTTTTCCCTCTCTCTTAAAAAAAAGTCATGTTTGGAGCAGAGTTCTGAGTTAAGGAAATAAACAAATGTCAGAAATTACATTCAGCAGCGATTCTCTGTCCAAATGGCCCCAAGAAAAAGCAAAATAAAGATACCTCAAGATACTTTTCAAGAATGCAATATTCATGGCTTGCAACTGATGTGCGAATGCCTCAGAAAATAAGCAAACTACAAACTCAAGCTCATGTGAAGGCTCTGATCTTAATGATGGGTTGTGTACATTTCATCCATCGTATTAGTCAACTGTGACTATTACATTTTTTTAATTGAAATGAAAGCAGATTTACACTTCATTGCAAAACAACTTAAAAAATATTCCAACTTTATCATAGTAAAAGTAAAAAGTATAGGGATAGTATGAAAAAGTTTTTCAAATTGTTAAAATTCTCAGAACCTTCATACAGTTTAAAGATGTACAGAGCACAAGGTAAGAGTGGCTGCAAGTTCCTCCTCTACTCCTACATACTGTTATATCCATAATTAAGCCATCATGGCTCATGTTATATATATATATATCATATATCCTCCTACCACTTCCTGTCATCTTCTTTGACGTTTTCGCCAGTAGTAACATCCTGCTGGTGAACACAGAACTCGTGCAATGCAAAAAAGGGCTTCCATTGCAAGTTTTGTGAAATACATCTATGTCGATGTGGCTGACAAACCACTGAAAAATGTGCTGCGTTTTCTTTAAGCTAATTTACATTCGCTATTTCAATATGCGCAATTTTGCTGTCAATGGAAACGGAGCTAATGTGTGAAAAGTTCAGTGGGCAACAGTTGGGGGAAAAATGGGAGGTTTGTTAAAACCATTTGGAGGTTCAGCTCCTCTCTCATCCACCAGCCATCCTCTCTTTGTGTCCAGCTGAGACACGGGACAGCGACGGAGAGATGAAGGCACGTTTTAATCAGCCTCTCTCTGCTGGAACACTGACCTCTGACCTCTAGGCCAGACTACATGCCCCCTGCACAGTGAAACCGTTCAGGGGAACGGTTTCACTGCTCAACAACAGACATAAAGGGCTGCTGGTTTGGCTGTGTGAAGGGGTCACTGGGACCACTGAGGGACATCAGAGGCCTGACAGCTCCCCACCGGACTGGGCCCGTCCCCTCAGGTAAATCCCAAACAAAGTACCTCCTTAAACTTCTAGACATTTTGTGAGATTATGAACGTTAATCTGTTTGCCTGTGATAAAGTGACACAAAGTAGAGCATAATTGTGAAGTGGACACACAAAGGATCCATGGCTTTCACAAGGTTTCGCAAATCAAAAGGAAGGAATAAATTGGTAATCACTTGAAAGTCTTCGGCTGTATATTTCTACCATCTTTACACATCTATAGGATGAAACTTGTGTTGATTCTTCTATGCAACATAACATCTGACTACATCCAAACAAATGTCTCTGCAGAAGTTGGAGTCGATGTCAATGCTCCCCTAAAGGATATCGCTTTAGTTGTCCTGTTTTTTTATAGGCTTCCTTCGTGATATGATCTTGTAACAATGCTGTTGACTCTAAATAACTGAAATCAATCCATAGATGGTGGCATTCATGATTACCTTGGTAAACAGTGCTCTGCTGTATGACTTCAACGCTCGTCTTGTGTGCATTTGGGTGCGCTTTGAGGTCGCTTAGGGTTCACACAGACGTCTGATGGCAGTCGCATTCAATTTGTAGTATGAATGATCAAGCTAAAGAAAAAATATTGGAATTGAGTATCAAGACCTGCTTTGTGAACGTACCCTTAGATCACAAGTGTCAAACTCTAGTCATCAAGGGCTGCTGTCCTGCAACTTTTAGATGTGCCTCCGTTGCACCACACCTGAATAGAATAATTAGGTCTTTAGCAGGACTCTGGAGAACTGATCTACACAAGGAGGAGGTAATTAAGCCATTTCATTCCAGTGTTTTGTACTTGTGGCACATGTAAAGACTGCAGGACAGCGGCTCTTGAAGACTGGAGTTTGACACCCCTGTCTTAGTCTGTCTCCCTTAGTTTCCATGGCTTTTTATCGTTAAAGTCTCAACTTCACCTTTCTGACTAAACGATTGAGCTTGTCTCTTTGGTTCAAGTCTTTACTGTAGTTGTCCTTCGATTACTGACAAACATAAAAATAGATTGAATCAACAATGCGACGACCGATTCCTGTCAGACCCTTTTTGAAATGTTATAGGAGCTGCTGCTGTGTAAGTGCAAACAGTGACACCAGGATGCTGCACATGACCCAGGCAGTTTAAAGATGCATACACACACACACACCTATGTGAATATGAACATAGCACCCACGCACAATAGTAAAGTTCCTCCATGTATACGCAATCACAGCTTCCTGTTTCACTATCTGAGCCATGGAGCTGTGATGTCACTGCTTAGGTCACCAGCAGCAGCAGCGTTTTGAGATCGCCCAGGTCGCCCCAGACAGCGACTGTGACTTTGTGGATGCCACACATGAGCAGGCACAGCTGCTGTCTGGGTCATCGTACAGAGCTCTCTCCATGAGGTACTTCCAGCCAGATCCAAATGCTCTGGGTGGAGAATCTGAGGGGTGGGAGGGATATTGCCACATGGCTTTAGTGGAAAAACCTGACCGACACAAACATTTTTTTTTGTTTTTTTTTTGGCTGTGAGAGTTCAAAATATTCAACGCATTTTTATTAAGTCAGTTACTTAAACACATTAATTAAAATTAATTTCAAGCAAATTTTGACATAATTTATCTTTTTTTTTTTTTTTTTTACAAACAAACTCCAGAGTAGGAACCTTTGCTGCGTGTTTCCGGTATGCCTGTCACTCTGATGCACAAGCGACATCTTCAAACAGCAACAGAAGCTGCTTCTCTTGGTACGCTGGGAGTTAATTTTTGCGTCAAAAAAGTGATGTGATGGGATGCTAGGAAGGGCCGCTGTTGTATTCAAATTGTGCTAAAAGGAGTTAGCCCATCAGCAAAGCTATTCAAACCTAAAATAGCATCTCAATGCATCTACAGTTTTTCAAAAGTAGTTTTATCAAGGACCTTTTTATGTCTTTCGTCCGTTGGTTCTGTCTTTTTTTCCATTTTGTGTCTTTCTTCCCTTGTGTCCTTTATTTCTTGTTTTCTACCTACTTTCCATTTTTTAGTCCATCTTTTACTGTCCTTGGGTTCATTTCCTCTGTCTGGTTTTCCTTCCTTCCTTCCATTCGTCCATTCATCATGTTCTTCCGTGTTTCCCTCTGTGTTCTTTTTCTCTGCTTCTTTGTCTACTTACCGCCTCATGTTTTTTTCTTCCCTGTTTCCTCCTTTGCATATTTCTGATCCGACTACTCTGGAAATATTTGCCATAAACTCATCATAAACCTTTTTATGTAATGTCTTAAGATCACCCATAAAGGACTAGGGTCTTGGAGTCTGTAAAAAGTAGGAAAAGATTTGGATTTAGAGCAAAGCAGGTACTGGACGCAATCCAAGTTGTTCCTACCTCAAACACTGGCTTTAGGTACAGTGGACCACCGGTACGCAAATATGTGGACTTCACATAACATAACCCATTTAGTCTTTCTACGGAGGCAGCTAGGTTGTGTGCGTGCGTGTGTGGTGGAGGCAGGGGGGTGACATGTCCTCTGTGTGGCCGCGTGTTCCCAGCGGGGCCTCAAATGAACATGACCTCTGAATGCAATCAGGCCCCGATCTCCAGTAATGGACTTTGTATTAGGCTGCCCCCTCGTCGTACCCTAATTACACACAGGAGGCCGCACGCTCCCACTCTATGCCGCCCCTACTGCACACGCATGCATGCATACATGTGTGTGTGTGTGTGTGTATATGACATCATGGTCGATCGCAGATGAAACTTCTCAGGGAGCATAATGTGCTGTGGAAGCGGAACATGTTCACATGCACAACACAACGCAACCATAGAGTCGGCGCGGGTTCTGCAAACACACAGTCATTTTTTACGTGTCGGTTATCTAACCATCTCTCTGCTCGTTCTATAAAGTTTCTTACAGGCTCTTTCGTGTAGTGTTGAAGAATTTGTTTTGGTATATTTTCTGTTATATGCTTATAGAAAAAGGATTTGCCATGTTTTCTATAGTTTCTATAGCTGTCATTCTGGCAGCAGTCCCACTCAGGACATTTGACCTTGGGGAAAGTTTTTTTTTTTCCTCCACTTTTCTTTTTTTCTCGGCCCCTCTTTCCTTTTCCCCTCTCGCAGAGGCTAAAAGGCTCAAAAGGGTGGAAAGCAAAATATTTTCTTTAGTCTCCTGGACGCCAGGTTGCCTAAAAGGTTCCAAAGCCGTTTGCATCAAACCTCGACCGTCGAAACCACAAATTCTGTTTTTGTAGCCATAAAACTCCCCCCACCAAAAAGAGGAGGCAAAAAGAAAAAAAACAGATTTCCATTCAGTTGATTCTTATAAATTCAATAAAAAGCTAAACTGGTTTACACCCCCATCAGAAAACACAGTATTACATGCATGTTTCAGAGGCTCTGCCTGTGAATGCGCTCATTCTGAACCATGATAACGCTTATATTTAGTTAAATATCACTAGGAAAGATTTGGAGCTGCAGTTTTAACCAGTTTCTCAGAAGTGAAATTAACACATTAGCACTGAAAGTCAGTTTGGAAAGTTTTTGAATGAGCCAGAAGATTACATTCAGAGCCAGATTTGGCTCCATGGATTCATTTTACATTTAACATTTCATCCTAAAAGCTTCTAAAAGGTGTTCAGTTCCTAAATTGCAGTTGAGTCTTGATTTGTCGTGATAAATTCTGATGACAATGGATCGCCCCAGTAATTATTGCGACAGGCGTTTTGAGACCATTTTTAAGGAATAATGGCATACTGACTGACAACAGCTAGTTTTTCCTCTCAGATTCTAAAAACATTAATTTTGTAAAGAACACTCCATACTGGAACTGGAAGACACTTTAAATGCCCTAAATAAAACCACCAAAAACAAAAAAGCAGGAATAAAAAAAAAACCAAAAAAATCACATACAACCAAAACCATAAATAAAATGAATTATGATGGTTCTGTAAACAAAATTGCTCTTAAAAAATATTAATCATCAGAATAACTATTATCAAGCTCATTTTAATTAATCCTGTGATTAATTAAAAAGTAAATGTTTGCAGGTTTAGTGGAGGCCACGTAAAATTATTCCAAATGCTACAGGAGGAAGTTTTATGGGAGTAAAACCAGAGACGACACCGGCCCATGGAGGACTATAAAACCTGGATGATTCTGGTGTTTCCTGATTGATCAATATTATATATACACGCGACACCAGGCTTTGTGGATCTGTCCGCATAGCTGGGTGAAAAGTAATGCAAAAGGCACATATGTTGCATGGCATTATGCATCATGCATGCGTGTTTCCAGCAGTGACATGTTTACAGAAGGACCACACGTAAGAGAAGGGCTTCTGCCAAACCTGTTAAATATCCAGCTACAAGTGTGTCAACAGGCGCACGCGCACACATTCACACGCAGCGTGGAAAGCCACAGAAATGTACCTGGCAGTGTGCTATATTTTGCTGTAAGTGCCTCTCCCACCCATATAGTTTGTGTTTGTCAATATAAACTATGTGGGCAAACATTCGCTGAGGTCGGCCGAGCTGTCGCTGCCCTCGGACTCTCGGCCTCCAGGTGGTCGTAACCGACGCTGCTCCGCTGGAGGACTTCCACGGCCTTTCAAATAAGGTAAGTCCGGCAAAATAAACACCTTTTGCACTTTAAACACTTTTTGAACAGGGATATGGCTTTTCCTTTCACGTGAGCTCGGATCGTGTTGCGTTCAATTCATCATTATTTCTAAACACTCGAAATATCATGCGTCAGATTTGTTGGATTTATTTATTAAGGGGTCACTGAGGTGTGAAATTCAAAGCGGTTTCCCTCTCAATAGTAGCAGCTGCATGTTTAAATGTCTTCCCTCAAATTTACTGTACATTTCTGTACATAGTGCGTTTCAAAAAAAAAATCTATAATAGGCAACGTGTTGATCTGCAGATTGTAGGAGAAAGTATCGTCACCTTTCTAAAATAACGGTCCGCCATCTTTTGCCAAAAGTGATTTTGTAAACTATTACTGCAGTATTACAGGCTGATCTCCTTCCATTCATCAGGAAAATTATAGAAAAAGCTGTTTTTAAAGTTAACTTAGAGTCTTCACAATGACCTGCTGCTTTGATGTCTTTAAGGCTGGTTTCCGTATACTCTCCCCAGTGCTGAGACCGGCCTAGTCAAAGTGTTCAGTGACATCCACATAAATACACATTGTGATAGAACCACAGAGCTGGTTCTGTTGGACGTCAGTGCAGCTTTTGACACGGTTGACCAGGACATATTACTGAAATAACTGGCGAGTTGAGTCGGTCTCTCTGGTTCGAATTTCACATAAGGAACTGGGATTTCTTTTTTTCCAATCGGTAACTTGTCACAGCAAATTACATCACATGTGGAGTACCCCAAGGTTCCATCCTGGGACCCTTTCTGTCTAATATCTACAACTACTAATAGGCTTAAACACCATAACTATGTAGATAATACAACAGCTCCACATTACGATGACTCTGAACACATGTAAGCACTGAACAGATGTTCAGAACAGATAAATGTGTGGATATGCCACAACTTTCTTCAGCTGAACAGAAACAAAACTCAAGTCAACATTTTTGGACCTAAAAATCAATTATCTATAGTCAACACACAACTGCAGTTACTGCCACTACAAACTAGCGATCAGGTCCAAAATCTAGGTGTAGTGATGAACCTTCAGAGTCACATAAAGACAGTTACAAAATCAGCCTTTTATCACCTGAAGAACAGCTGCTGCTGATCCAGGAAGATTGAGCACAACAACCTAGTTCTAAAGTCCTTCCACTGGCTCCCGATAGCTCCGATAATAGACTTTAAAACACTTTCTTAGTTTATAAATCATTGAATGGCTTTGCACCAAGATAAATTAAGGATATATTGCATCAACATTCCAGACCACACAAGCCTTCTGGTTCTAGTCTGCTCTACATCCCCAGAACCAAACAAGGAGAAGCAGCGCTCCTTTAGTCAACTGAGGGTTATAGCACAGCTCTGTTAAGGGTTTGAAGCACAGCACTGCAATCAGCTCAAGGTCCAGCCTTTTTTCCACTTGTGTGGTAGGTAACTACCACATACCGCTGTCGATTTGCTGTTGTTCCTGCGAACACTTTGACCAAATCTAGACTGGATGCAGCTGTTTGACAGATGGCTCCAGCACGGACTTCTGAACGTTTTGTTACACAGACGTATCCGTGGTTCGCTTTCTAAACGCAAGGCGTTGGTGCAGGACCGAAAAACTTCACTTTAGTTTTGAGAAGATAAAGTGTTGGAGAAGGGCTGTCAGTAGATGTCAGGTTTCACAAAGTAATTTCTTGGTCATTATTGCATCTAGGTGATCCTTGTGTTGAAGCAGAAATATTATCCAGAGGTGGGGGGCATGAATATGGTATGAATACCTTTCTGGCCATATTATGTCTCAGGCGCAGAAAGAAGATGCTCCCACTGTGCATATTGTCCTTAATAACGCACAGACAACGTAAATTGATAATGAAGTGCATCAATGGAGTATCCTTTTAAAACACCCACTAGTTATGTCATATGTGAATTACGCCATTTCAGTGGGTATGGACTATATGTGATGCATAGGGGCGTCACATATAGGCATCTGACATATGATGCTCCTAATAAAAGTCCAGAGAGGCATCAAGTAGATGTTTTAGATGGGTCAATCATCACCAAAAGCTCCGTTTTCCAAGTTGTGGTTAAAATAGAGGTGACAAAGGTAAAGGAGCACATCATAAAACCAACTGACTGTCAATTCAACTATGAACCGTGGTCATCATTGCACTTAATATGCTAAGATCCATATTCTAATCTTTCCTGAGCTGATGAAACTGGACTGATGAAAGCATGTCTCCATGGCAGAGTACACCACAACCTGGCATCCTCTCTGACCCCTGACCTCTCTCTGTCTGTCTGTCGTCGCCCAGCGGACTTCGAAATGAAAAGAAACGACGAGGGACGTTCCACCCAAAAGCACAAGGTGGGTTTTTACACCCATGTGTTGACACTGATCGATTGTCAGCCGGGCAGCTGCTGCTGCTGCAGCTACACCCACCTGTGTGACAACCAGAAATAACAACCTACAAGATATTCTGATTTCTGAGTAAAGCACCTTCCAGTTCTGGTGTTTGTGTTAAAATTGAAAAAAAAAAAAACACCTTTCACGAGACGAGCATTCCAGTGTTACTAATAATAGCTATTTTAAATGAGTCCTATAATTTTTTAAGTAAATATTCTAATCACATGATGAATCCTGTTCACCATTGACATTGATAGCTTATATGTCAACATTGACCTATTGGAAGGCATTCAATTTATTAAAAAGATATTTTAGAAATATTTCTAACAGCCAGTGATCAGAAAGGAAACTGCACGAACTTCTGGAAATCAATTTGTGAAACGATTCTGAATTTAATTCTTACCTCCAAACCAAGAGCACAGCCAAGAGGAAGAAATGTACTCCCACCTATGGTAATGTTTTTATGGCCCAATGGGATACAAAGGCACTAAATGAATGCATCAAAAAGCCTGTTTATTAATACAGATTCCAACTGTGCCGAGACAAGAGTATTTGTTTCAACTAATTTTCTTTTTCTTTTGGGGGGGGGGGGCTTATTTGAATCATCAAACCTACTTAATATCACAAAACACCAGTAAAAACAAAAATGCTATTTTCCAATCAGGAATTATTCTAGTAAGGAAAAACATTATGTAAATGTAAGTTTGCATGAATGAGTCCTGCACTTTTAAATTGGCTGCATTTTTGACGGCCTTGAGCTGAAACATTCCTCCACTTTTTTTCTTCTAGGACTGATCACTTTTTACCATGAGGCAGAATAAGTTTGTTTTTCCTTCTCCTACCAGAGACCCATAAGAGAATTTTCACCTCTGTGGTGTAGATGATGAGCTGCCCTCTGTCTCTACAGGGTTTAATCTAATTTAAAGCTTGTTTACTTTTGAGAGTCTGCTCTGAAAGATGAAAACACTCAAAATGTCAAATATGCCAACTAAATGAGTAAGGTAAATAGCCGAGACACTTTTTAATAATCTTGTCTTGTAGCAACCACGCCGGCGTGCAAAGCCAAATAACCGAGCTGCAGGATTCCTGTTAGCACATGGAGCATCTTCATCTAACCGGACCGTATGTACCAAGTGAAAGTCAACTAGTTGGATGCATTTTGTACTTTGCATCCAAATTGTTGATATTACTTTCAGCATGTGCTTTAAGTTCAAAGCCACTCTTTAAAAGAAAATATTTTGCACTGGTTAATTCAAGTAACCGCTCAATGTCATGATTAGCCAACTGGGACAAAAAAGAAAAGGAGAAACACTTTGGCAATCACTTTAGTCATATAAGCTGGACTGCAAAGATAAAGTTACTTAAAGGAAACAAAAAAATGAAAAGTTATTGTGCTAGAATGAGATGGTTTTTCAGTCTTTTAAAAAAACATAGAATATGATTTTTTTTTAAAATCCCAAATCAGCTAATTTCTTCATCAAAATTTCATATTGTAACAAAAATTATGAACCATAAAATTATGATTTGTGATTTTTTTTTTTTCAGTACAGCATCTTTAAACTGAATTACAGTACTATTGGTTTTGAATGCATATTAATAAAGCCACATAGACTCGCATAACACTGAACTTACAATTACCAAAATAACTTAATAAATCTGTTTTTGGAGTGTAAAACAATAACTTAAGCAAAATAAAACATCTGCAATATAACGCAATATGTACACACACACATATATATATATATATATATATATATATATATATATGTATACAGTGCACATTAGTATATTGGCATAAATACAAGTGGTTCCGTCACTCATCTCTGTATTACAACACAACTTCAGTATCAAGTGCAACTAAAACAAAATAGTTTTATAAATGTTACCTTCAAGAATACTGCCTTACACAATGTTAAACAATAATGCTCACTCACTCAGTAACCTTAAAATAACTTTCAATGTACTCAAACATGTTGGCTCCACGGGAAACCCTGGAGCTCTTTTCCCACGGTGAAAATGTAGTTAGCTTTAGCATTAGCTGGTAATTTAGCTTAACCATTAGGTCAACAGTTTCACTCACCAGGACGTTTTTTGTGTTCAAGCACTGACAGGGGGATTTGGTCCATTTCATCCGCTCCCATACCGACCTGTAACATTTGAAGTTCAGTCGTTGCATTTTTCATTAGCTGCTAGTTAGCAGGTTAGCTCAACAGTTTTCCATTTTAATTTGAGCTACCGTGACAGTTCCCTAGCTTATCATATCCACCAAGAGACTGGCTCCGTTCCTCTGGTCTTCATGCAGCTCAGTTTGTCAAGTTTTCACAGATTTTCTTTTGTTTGTTTTAACAATTAGCTTTCCAGTTAGTAACTGTCTCCTACCATTACTCTTTGCGTCTAGTTATGCTAATCCATTTTTCTTCCCTAACTTACTTTGTAAAGCTAATGATGTCAGAGAACTAATAAAATATGTTTACTGACAGCAACAGAGCCAAAAACTTCCTCAAATGGAAGTTATGCTACATTTTTGTAACTTCCATTTTTATATGAATTCGTTTTTTCCCAAAATTATGTTACAGTATATATTCCTTTATAGCATAACTTCTGGTTTTAGCACGACTTCTGTTGTGGCTTCTGCATTTTTTAACCGACCTGGGCTACATCGATTTAATTTACCTACTGAAACGATTTGATCAATCAGCATTGTCAGTGGTATTCAAAAGTTGTATTAGATTTTCTTTTTAAGATGTGAATAACACATTAATGTGAAACGATTAGTATTATACTCGAGGCTTTTATGCTGTTAAAATCCACTAATAAACTGTGCCAACGTCATTCTAGCTTTTTCCTTCCCTACACAATAACATGAACAAATTTACCTACAACACCAAACGAAAATACACGTAACTATACGTGTTTTTGTGTATCTCTGTGTGTGGACTCAGCTGGATTCAAACTGCATGACCTTTCACTGCCCTGTTTCCTGCTGTAACCATACCTCAACCTGAACCCACCAGTCGCTCCCTCCCATTACCATAAAGCAACACAGCAAGCACAATTAAAGATAATTTAAGACTTAAGCAATTAAGGTCACATCTTCCCTGGAAACGTGCACCCGCGGCGGTCCTGGTATCTGTCTTGCACAGGATGAATTTGGACAGGTTTGCAAGTTTATGATTGTGTGTGTGCAGTATGCCTCTGTAATTGCAGCTCAGGCGCATTGGGGTCAGCCAGGGTCTGCATGGCTCTGTTTTTGGATGAATTGCCCAGGAGGAGATTAGGACGAAATGGCATGCTCTATGCCTACTTGCACTCCGGTTACTATTAGGTAAACACAAGCGCACACGGTGATAAAAGCAACAAAAATTGACACATTCTTTTAAATAAAAATAAAAATAAGCTCATGCCGTTTCCAAGCACATATGGTAGAAATAATCCCGTCTTCGTGCAGACCTCCAGCAGAACGGATTAACAACTACAGGCCTCTGAGCGGCTCCGTTTTAAAGGCCTGAACTATGGCTCCACTGGCTGATGTTATATCAACACAATTTTATTGAGTGGAAATCAAGTGGGATTTTCTGGAGGAGGAGAACTGTTAGAACACCTTCGGTCTGTAGCTTGGAAGCAGTCTGTTCTCTGGTGCTGCTAAACTTGGTCCCATACACTGTCGGGAGCTTGTAACTTCCAACTGAGCGCTATCTGCCAACGTTCTCTGGAGCTTACAAACATGTGAAGCGCACCCCTTAGTGCTGAGTCAGGATATTCAAGCAGCCGTGGAGGATAGAGTCTTCCTGGCTCCTGTGCAGGGTGTTCTTCCTGGGTGGTCCCTGCAGCCCTACATGCACCAGGAGTGCCACCATAAGCATTTTGGTCAAACGAGACATGTGATTTTATGTGTGTGCATGTGTGTGGGTGAGTGCATGCATGTGTGTAGACATGGACTGATTTGAAAGGATACCAAGGCTTTTAAAAATTTCATGGTTTCCGAAGAAACAAAAATTTTCCATCATACCATTCCTCTGGTTTAAAGCCATTTCAGTGAGATACAGGAAGGCGCCAGAAGTTCTTTCCTGGTCTACATACTTTTCCTGATCTTGTAAAATGAAATCATCAGTGTGTTTCCAGTAAGGGAGGACACTAGATGCATGCTGGAAAAGAGTGGAATAGAGATTAAAATACATGCAAGGCAGAATGCATGTTTGCCAATGAGAGGGGAACAGGTGAAAAGGGAAGCAGAGGTAAAGAAGGTAGAAGACAATGTATTTAGGGTCAATCGTCCAGAGCAGTGGAGAGAGTGAAAAAGAGGTGAAGAAGCGTAGAGGCAGGTTGGAATGGGTGAAGAAAAGCGCCGGGTGTGTTTACTGACAGCCACAGAGCCAAAAACTTCCTGAAATGGAAGCGATGCTACATTTCGGTATCGGAAAGTATGGGAAAGAATGAAAGGGAAGGTATACAAGGCAGTGGTGAGACCAGCGCTGTTGATTGATTCAGTGGCATTGAGGAAGAGACAGGAAACGGAGCTGGAGGTTGCGTGGCTCAAGATGTTGAGTTCTCTCTTGGAGTGACGAGTGTGTGTAGAACCATGAGCATCAGACAGCATACAAAACAGTTTGATTTGATTGCTGATTGCTGCAGAGCAGTTTCCTATGCAAGTCAATGGGTCACAGAGTACGAGGTCCTAAAAATTGGCTTTTGTGCAAATTTCGTCCAACGGACATTCGCATCGAGTCCGTTTGACCTCTTAGAAGTGAAGTATGCCCGAGTATGTTCAGGGCAATACAAGACTACTCTATTGGACGTTATTTAGCAAGTTGAAGTTAGCTAACTGAAGATTGAGGGAGTTAGTTGATGCTACTAACATTGTCTTGTGGGGCTATGACAGTGTTAGCGGTTAAAACCTTTCCTCAGCCTACATCCCCAAGAATGCTTAGTGGCTCTGGATTGAAGGCCAGTGAAATCCTCAACATTCTACAGGATGTATTTGGTACTGATATTGATAATGTGTCTATCGCGATAGCTATTATTGTTTTCTCGCCCATTGTTAGTGGAGGATGCAAATGATAGGACTACATGGAGATGAACGATTTGGCAAAATCTGAAGGGAAAAGCTGAAAGATAAGACAAAGGCTTAAACAAAGCACATAAAACCAGAAGATACACCACATTCTTAGGTATAAACTGTCTGAATAAAAAAGGAATTGTAAGTAAACCGTGACCGTCTGACCACAACAACCTGGTGCAACTAGAGAAGCTCAACAACTCGAATTTACACAAAGGCAACCTTCGTTGGTGAATCCCCATCACAGATTAACGTTATGGCAGCATAGCATTTTTTATGACATAACCTACAGTAGTTTTGAAGGCATATCAAAGAGTGACTTAATTTTTTAGGAGAACGTAATGCTTTGGAATAAAATACTTCAGGCAGCGAAGGAGGCAGCAGTTTCTGATCACGCGGCGAAGAATTTGTAACTCAATACACACGACTGGTTAAAACCTGTTATCCAGCTGGAATGTGCAGAGTCAGAAACAAAGAAAAACACACCCTAAAACAGCACCGAGGTTATTTTAACTTTTGAGCAAATGCTGACAACCAAACATAGAAATGCCCAGTCGTCCTCTGACCAGACTAATAAAAAATATATATAAAAATGGCTGTTGCTTTTTTTACTAAATTTGGAATTGTTATAAATCTATACACAGCAGTGACAACCTGTAAAAAAAAAATATGATTAAAATCCTCAACACACACACACAAACACACCATCTGTGTTATCAGCAGCTTCATGTGAGGACAGGGTTGCCACCATGGAAACCAGAGTGATGAAATGCCACCCAGCAGTCAAGTGAGGCAAACTTGCAAATGCCAAATATAACTTCCTTTGGTTCTAAGTCCCACAATCTCTCATGGAGCACATGGAGAACTTTTTTTAGACATTTTTTGTAAATAACCAAATGTATGTAAACCTTTAAATTTGTGGAAAGTTTTGGAAAGAAATTCCAAAAAATATATTCGCACCAAGCTTTTAGCAAATAGATATAATTTTGGTAATTCTAACTAAAGTAATACAAGAAAAATGAGGTCTGATTTAACTTCAGTCAATGAGAAAAAAACACGTTTGCGTCTTTTTATTCAGTGTACGTAAATATCTGGTTTCAACTGTTTGACAAAATTTCAATAAGTTGCATTTAAGTAAAGTGGCAAAAATCATTCAGAAGTTGGATCTCAGATTTCAATACATTATTGATTTTTTTTTCTGTGTGGACAGAAAATCAAACTTTTTAAAAAACAGAAAACTTTCTAGCAGAACATTTATTTTTGTAAAGCAAAATCCAAATAAAAACCTAACTTGGCATCTGTTTACTTTTTAAGACTGTTTATTGATACCGGTCCCATCCTCAGAGCCCATATGGCAGTCCCACAACAGGTGAAACTGTATGAATCTGTCAACACAATGCTTTTGGCCCCCTGAGGTCCTCTCTAGGTGGAACAAAATCTGTTGGTACAGGAAATGTTTGCAGTCGCTTGCTTTGTGCATTTCAAGTTAGCGGCTATAAGGTGAAAGCAACAGACTCTGGGGAAAGTAAAAACAACATGCATGACCTTAGTTACTTTCCATAAACTCACAATGGAATATAGAGTTACCAAAAAAAAATACCTGAAAACACAACAGCTATAAAATATGCATTAGATGCAATGCACAAAATGAGAAAGTACGGTGGGTTGGCAAAGTTGAGTTCTTAACTGTTGGAAACAGTAGAAACTGTTGACTATAACCAACATAATGAGGCTAACTGAGACTGTTAATTATTAAATATTGGTTTATTTGACAAACGATAAGAAGAGCAAAATAAACAGCTGATTTCTATGCATGTTTCTGAGGAAATGAGGGGGAAACTATCCTCACTGTGTTCTTAGCTTAGCAATTCCTTTGAGTTTTATCATTTGTATGTCGGCATGTCAGGGGCATCGTAGATAGAAAAAAATCCTTTTGAAAATGTTCTTTCTCTCAAAATGTTTGAATTTGTTCTAGCAGGTTTTTGACTTTTCAAACTCAGAAATATACATGTTTTCTTCCCTATAAAATGTATGAGGTAACCCCCCTCCAAATTTCCGAACTTATTCCAGCAAATCTTTTACATTTCAAGCTCAGGTCTTCCAGTTTCACATTCAGAAATGTTTTTCCTTTTTCTACTAAATTTCTGAGATTCATCTAAAAAATTCAGAATTTGTTCAAGCAAATTCAAGCAAATGTTCGTCGTCATTTGAAACGTAGAAGATTGACATGCTTCTTTCTTAGAACGTTGCTGAGATTATTCTCAAAATATCTGAAGCTGTTCTTAAACATTTTAGACGTTTCAAACTCAGAAATGTCCTTGTTCTTTCTAGGAAAAAAAGAAAAAGAGCTCAATCCAAAAATGTCTTCTGTTTGACAATGATCCCAAAGCGCTGTGGCACATCTGAAGCCTTCAGTGGCGATGTCAGGTAAAGTCAAGGGCTGGTAAGTGTCTGTTATTTAGAAGGATCTGGAGGAACTGATCTCCATCCTGGCTGCTCCAGTCAAACCTGGAGACGACAGACCGGTGAAGCCAACAGGACAACATAACCTACAAAAACAAAAACTGATGAGGCCACTGAGACCCTTAAACGCCTCATCTGCTCCTTGAAATTCTGTCCACAAAGGTAATAAACAGAATCGGTGACCACTGCTGGCCGGAGCAGGACTGGCAAACCCTCTCTGCAAATATTACAGACGGAAACTTATTGCTTATTCCCGATACTCCGGCTGAGTCATTGTCAGGACTTGAAGTTCATCCAACTTGTTAGCCAGTGATCTCACGCTGCCCATTATGGTCTCTGCTCTGAATCTACGACGCTTCCTTCTCAACTCATCAGGGATCCGTGGCTCCGGCTGAGTTGTTATTTCAACTTTAGCAATGTTAATGAAGCTGCTTCTGGTTGTAAACCACGCTGTTGCTATGGCTACGCATCATACCAAAAGGAAAAAAGGAAAAAAAAAACAACAGAAAAAAAAAACTATCCTTCCAGCTGCACAGCATCCAAAATCAGAGGGTATAATCATCCAAGATTGTGTTGTTTCTGCCAGGAACGGTGGAGTTGAAGTTTTTTTTTTTTTAAAAAAAGAGAAAAAAGCAGAATGTGAGAAACAGAGTTTACTTCAACATTCTGCCAACCTGGAGCGGCACAACTCTGGAACACCAACATCAATTTCTAGATTTAGATATAGAACCGGATATCTGCAGGACGTCTAACATGAGCTTCCACCCCTGTGGCTTTAGAGCTGAAACAATCGGATCAATAGTGATGTATCAAATATTGAAATAATCGTCAACTTTTTTAGGAACCGATCAATTGTTAACCGGAGCACACAGACTCTAACACATGCCGTTTGCTAAAATAACAACACAGTCAGAGCAGTAATTAAGTCAAAACTGTACAAAAATATATACATTTTGCATTTAAGATAAAAAAAAAAAAAAAAAAAAAATTGTCCTTACCCAAAACGTCTCAAACTGCAGAGTTTTGGCTTCATCTGGGTCAAATTCTGTGAAAGTCTCATTTTCAGCATCTTTTGCTATCCAGTTATTAGCCGCAAAATCTAAAAAAAATCCCAAAAAACAACAAATTAATTAATAAATGTTCTGAAACTTATGTCGCACTTTTCCAATCGTTTTGACCACTCAAAGGCCTTTATCTCTGAAAGCTGGAATCGAACCCACAACCTTCCGATCACAAGAAGACTAACCACAGTCGCACAACACAAGCAAAAAGGCCTTAGATATTCACATGTCAATGTTAGAAAGATTTTTTGACTGCATTTCCACCCTTTGCTGCAAATGATGACGCCTAATCTAAGAAAATGCTGCTATTGGATTTTAAGCATTCAAATTTTTACTTTTAATTTCGGAAAATTTTTTTTTTTTTTTTTTATTGTAGCGGTAATGTGTTTTTAACATTGTATAAAAAAGATGAGGTGGTTTAATGAAAAATCTGGCAAAATGTGGCAATTACAAAAAAAAAATCAGATTAATCCATTGATTATTTAAAAAAATTGTTAGTTGCAGCTGTAATTCCTTCCATCACTCCTCTGACTGCTTTCCTCCATCCAGCTGCTGACTCACACGCTTCTCCCCGTTTCCTCCTCACCTTCTCATTCATCACCCATTTGCTGTTTTTTTTTTTTTTTTTTGCTGAATCATGTCCACATAATCTGTCTTGTACTTTCCTCTCTGTGGCCCACTCAAGGTTCTCCATGCAAAAACTGCTGACGCGCCTCCGCCGTTTTCCCTCCTCCTTTCCCTCCCTCCCGCTCTCCTGGGCTTATCTCAACATCGTGACCTTTTCTGCCTGGAACCATTGGCGGGGGAACCGTTGTGAAAATCTCCTCAGAGGGTTTGATTTAAAACCGCTTGACTTGAGGCGGCCAAACACCGGGATTTAATAGGCCACGCGCTCCCGTCCTTCCCTCCAGAACCCAGCTCGAAAACACGGAAGAGCTACGAAAGCGGAGCTCAGACACCTGCTTAGGCATCTCGCTAGAACGCCTCGGCAGACGGGAGAGTTCAGCCTCTCTCACAGGAGCCAGACCTCTAACGCAGTCTGTTAGAAAAAAGAAAAACAGGAGGAGAAAAGAGAGAGAGAGAGCTGTAACTTGGGACCGCTGGAGCTGGAACTCATTAGTGCTTTTCCTTCAATCACCTGCTATTTCGTAAAAACGGACGAATAAAAAACGCAGAGACATCTGGTACCGGAATCTGCTTCGGGCAAAATCTGCTCCGGGGCCTGTGTTTCCCCCTTTTTTATTTATGGTACAGAAACAGAACCGCATAAATGGGCTGTAGGGAGCAGCTCCGTAACATATGCTCCTCACCACAGGAGAGGAAAAATAAATGTACGCCAAACCCTAAAAACCTAAACCAATATAGGAGCACTCTGAACACCAAATTGCACCATCGGGCTAAATGGCTGATTTTTTTTTTTCTTCTTCTAATATGCCTAGAAGTACATTAAGAATTTTATTTTTATTTTTTTCTTTTACAACGTAGCTTGAACAGACTGTGGGTAGTGAGAAAAACACAAAGTGTTTAAACCTCGGCAAGAATAGAAAGTTAAGAGAAACGCCTTCGTTAATCATAACGGATAAGATATAGAAGAGGAACGCTGCACACAGCCAGAAACAAGGGGTCAAAAAAGTGACAGTGACAGAAATGTCTGTAGTTTATTGCATAATGTGGAAACAATTACCCCTCAGCGGAGGAGGGGCTGGCACCGAGAAGCAGATGTGCCGTGTCCAGGTTTGCTACCCATGTGGACTTAAAGCACAGGCTCTCGCTGTGTGTGTGTGTGTTGCTCTACTCCACACACACTGGCAGAAGGTTTAGCTGAGATTGGACAAACGTGTGTGTTAAAAATAAGAGTGCGTTCACACCAGCCCCGTTTAGTCTGCTTGAATCGAAACTCTTGTTTGTTAGACGAACATTCGTGGAGTTTGGTTTAAAAACCTGGTTCGGTTGAGGTGAATGAACGCTGCTTATGTGAACGCGAAGCAGACCAGCAGCTAGAAGACTGTGACGCAGGGTATTTCTGGTAAATAAAACCAAAGCAAACATGTGACTGGTGGTAGAGGGAGAAATGGCTTCAAGTCTTTAGCTAAAGTCTCACACCACATCTCTTAAGGAGTTAAGAAGTTCCATGTCATCTTTGGAGGTTTCTGTGTCACTGCCTTAAGACACAAAATGATGTAAGATGTGAAGAAAAATCACAACATCTAGCGGACCTCTAACCCTACATCAGCGTAGATGTCATGGTCTGTGGTGGAGGTGGTGAGGCTGAACGCAGCGGATCCAGGTGAATTGATGAAAATGAAGGGTTTAATCGTGAAAAGTACACAAATAATTCCAAATCCAGGCAGCACAGAAGAGCGGAAGGCTAAAGCTCAAACACTGGTAGCAACTGGTTAAACGAACAGCAACACTTAACCAGAAAGACAAGACTGAAAGGACAAGGACGTGGGACATGAAATAAACGGAGGGTAATCAAGGCACACCTGGGAACAGTCAAAGGGTAGACAGGACAACACAGAGACTCAAAAGACACAGAAACCTAAAATAAACAGAAAAACTCTAGTCCTTACAGTAGAGTTAGGTTTCTAATATGGCAAGTTTTTTTTTTTCTTAAATTAAGTAGGCAAATGTACTAGCAAAACTTTTCCAGTTCATGAACAACTGGTTTCTTTCTTGATGTTGTTAGCTCACCATAGCTCCCTATTTGGTTTCCATATTTGACTCTGGTCCAGGTGCAAATCCAGCCTTTGGCTCGTGGTGACGTAAGATTTTAACCACTAAAATCTGACATCATTCAATTTGTGTTCTTAAGAAGGGAGTTGTGTTTGGTGTCGTCTTCTGAGGTCTTTTTGTTGTTTCCTTCAGTGGTTCTGAGTGCGAAGCAGTCAATCCATGCGCTCCATTTGTTGTCCTTGCCACTGATTGGCTGAGCCACAAAAGACAAAGATAAGAAAGACTGTAGATTTTAGCTTCTGTGGTAGAGCTTAGGTGATTTTCACTGTGAATATGAATGAATTTTATGGTATATCATATGTTTAGATAAGTGGTGGAAAATTTTTAATGGAGTTAATTTCAGGGACAGCCATATTTGTGTTTGGGACGTCTGTGCCGCTAAACAGGTTTGGCACTGAAATGCTACTTTTCTTCCCTGATAGGCTAACTCCTTTTAGTACAACTTTAACACACTAATGGTCTTTTCCAGAGTCCCATCAGATCCCAGAGGATCAGAGAAACAAACTTTGTCGTCCGTCCCTGTTTGCTGTTTGTGCGTTAAATTTACGGTCGTACCAGAAACGTGTTAATATAGAGGTTCCGGCCAGAAATCCAGTAAGTAAACTTTGAATGCATTAAAATTTATGTAGTGAATTAATCAACATTAGGTAGCCATAAGCTAGTAGCATCTCAAGTATCTTTTCATTCATGCTATTCCATTTTCTGGCCAGTTGACTTCCAGGTCTACACTAAACAGTAGAACAAATATCTTCACGGCAAACATGAAGAACCTGATTTTTTTAAATATTTTTTACAACAAACATATTCAGGTTCATTTTCTTAAAACATGCAGATTTCTATATTCCTTTGCTGCAGGGGTTTTCAATGAATCCTTACATAAGTAGGTGTCGTTGAGGAATATGGTAAACAGAAACATACTTCCAAATCCAAAGTGCTTTTTATATATATGACTTGTGTGTTATTTCATTTCAACATGATTCAGGAGTTCTTGGCCACTGTGCAGATATGACTCCTTAAAATTAATCACTTCACTAGAAGCTCGGACTCCACCCTGCTCCAGTTGCCAGTACACTAGAGCCACGCATGCCGGCGCACCAACAGCACCACTGCCGCCGCCATTTCCTCTCAGGAAATGAATTAGGACTCCGATTGGCTTCAGTTGCAGTCTGGCTGGTGATAAGGAAAAATCTGATTGGCACAGAAGCGACAGGCCTTAGTCGAAGGGCGCCGCATGGGGCGGGGTGGGGGTGGCGCTCAAAACACAAAAGTGCACAAAACATCTTGTACGCGCCGCCATGCATCCGGGTCGTCCGGTTTCTGATTAAGCTGCCAGCTCAGGTGGTTTAAAGCAGCAGATTTATTTCATGAGAGCCACTTGGCCGGCGGACAGAGGCAAACATGCAGGGCGAGAGCGGAGCGTGACTAGTGTGCAGAATGCTGACTCATTTTCCTCCAAGGGGAACACAAACGACCAATGTAAGAAGCTCTGAACTGGAAAGGAGGAATAAAATATCGCCGTGGTTAATATCTTATTTATAGCGTCACTTTTTTTCAAAGGTTTATGTATATAAATAATGCTTACACAGGAGTAATGCTTAGATCACTTAATCGGCCAAACATTGTTACCATGACAGTCAACAGTGGCGATGTGTTTGTCCCTTTAGCTTGTCTGGAGGAAGTTTTAAAGAAAACAAGGTAAAAACACGTTCTCCATGGATGAAGTGGTAAAGTTTGGCAGCTATGGGGAAGTTTTTTGGGTTCAGTGGTTTTCACTTGTATTTTAAGACAAAGTTGTGAATAATAGTTCAGGTGTTTGTCTCTGTCATCTTTGCACATTTAGGACGTGTTCACACCACTTTAACCGGACTCTAGTTTGTTTGCCTGGGTCAACTGGTCCGCCTAAAAACCTAGGGCTCGGTTCGGGTTGAAGTGGTGCGGTTCGGATGCGTATGTGAATGCCAAGCAGACCGGAGTCTGTTGCTGATCCCACGAGTCATGTGATCAACAACTGGGTGTCACTACTGCGGAAAAGACGAAAAAGTCAACAGGAAGTGGCAGGAGGATGATGGTCCGAAATGTTTCTTAGTGACTTATTAAGTGAGCAAACTCAGTAATGTGAGACTTTAATTGCATTTCTTATTTAAAGGAAACACAGCAGCTGAGAAATTGTGTTCTTTCGACTTCAGTGAAGGATCAACAAAGTTTGGCGCACGTATGTGATGGAAACGCAGCCACTTGTAGGTTAAGTTTCCAAAACTGAACTGTGTTTTTTGGGCTTAAATTAGCATATTTAATGTAAATACTGAATAATAATCCTTAAATTTTTTTATATGTATTTACACTTCTGCTGAATATGGTGAATGATATTTTGAAACTGATCAAGGTCGATATTTTATCCCATTAGAATCCCATGCAAGCATTTTGTGCATCAGGGGAAATAATAAAGAGATTAAAACCTGTTAATGTTGGATGTCTGAATGAGTCAAAGTGTTTTTTATAGTCTTCATATCGACCCATTTCAGATTTCATTCAAACCCCAACGCGCTGACGTGTGTGGCTGTAACATAAAGAAGTTCACGGAGTGAGTACGAGTGTTTCTGCCAAGTTCCTCACAAGGTAGATCTCAACCCGTAATCCTTTAACAGCAAACGTACCAACAAGAAAACCTTCCAGCTCGTGAACAACTGCTTCCTTGCTGCAGGGCGTAAGCCGACCGTGGCTCCCCGTTTGGTTTCCATCGTTGCCACGAGGCTTCGCGGCAGAACTCGGCACCTCAGAGAAATGTTTCTCTTGCTAAAACTACAGACTGCTGACTCTCCCGGGTCAGAGGTGTAGCCTTACAGTCTGGCTGTCAGACAAGCGGCTCAGACTCCCACAATAATGAAGTGACGCAGCGTGGACGGAGGAGCAGAAGCAGACCGCTGGGCGGTGGAGGGACGCCATCCGAGTGCAAAAAGACAACGGAGGATGAGAGAGAAGGGAAAGTCGGAGTAAGACAATATCCGTGACAGGTGGAAACCAGAATGGAGAAACAATAGAAATGAAAGGGACAATAGTTGGGGTTTTTTTCATTCCGAGGCAAGGTGAAATATTACAGTCGGTGTGTTCCTCTTATTCGTTTTTGCACATATGGAGATGATTTCTTGCAGTGGCTCGGGCTTTACGAAATGACAGCCAGATGCGTTGACTTAAGAGTTATGTTTTGCTGGCTGAATATGACTCCCGGCTACAAAATGTTGTGGCTTACAAGGCATGCCCCGGCAAACACGCCGGCGTCTGAACCCTTCGCATGGAGCCCCGCGCTCGCCCTCGCCCTCTGTCACCGTCCCGCCATGCCTCCCCTGCCCTCACCCGCTTGTTATTAGTCTTTGGATGCCGATTGTCAATCACCAGCCAGTGACTTTTAAGAGGTGAGCTGGAACGGGTCCGCTGGAAACTCAAGAGATTGACGTTGACTCGAGGCGAGCAGGCGAAGCGAAGTGGCCCGAAGACGGAGTGCGAAGCTGGACGGAGGCTGAGGAAAAGGGCTGAGGAGCCGAGAGACCCTCGCTGATCGTTTGAGAAGAAGAAAAAGTCAACGTTCCGAAAATATTGCAGCCCCTGGGAAACTTGTTAAAAGCTCATAAAACTAAAGTCTGCTATAATACATGAGGCTGTAATGGGGATCCAGTTCGCTGGTTCTGCCCCCCCCCCCCTTTTCCTCTAGCCGAGTGATGTTCTTAATTTTTGATTTTCTTACCAAGAGAATGGAAGCGATGTGTCAAAGTCCAAGATGAACATCACCTAGATGCATTCGGCGTTACGTTAAGATTTAAGGTGGTGATTTAGAAAATAGTCGTACAAAGTGATATATGTTGCTTTCATAGACAAGACTAGAAAGGACATAACATAATGAAAAAATAACCACATTGTTTTATTCAGTTTGTAACAACTATATGAACAAATGTTATATTATGATTATCACCATTAGCAAGAAAATAAGAAGAGAAGTAATTATCTTAAATAACAGTGTTGTTTTTTGTGATAAGCTACTTTTTAAGATGAAATAATTGGTTTTGTTGTACCAATTGTTAAAAGAAGCTGCTCAGTGGTGCAGTTGGTAGAGCTGTTGCCTTGCAGCAAGAAGGTTCTGGGTTCAATTCCCTGCATGGAGTTTGCATGTTCTCCCTGTACATGCGTGGGTTCTCTCCGGGTACTCCGGCTTCCTCCCGCAGTCCAAAAACATGACTGTCAGGTTAATTGGCCTCTCTAAATTGTCCCTAGGTGTGAGTGTGTGTGTGCATGGTTGTTTGTCCTGTGCGTCTCTGTGTTGCTCTGCGACAGACTGGCGACCTGTCCAGGGTGACCCCGCCTCTCGCCCGGAACATTAGCTGGGGATAGGCACCATGACCTCCCGACCCCAGTAAGGGACATGGGTGTTAGAAAATAGATGGATGGATGGATAATTGTTAAATGGGGCGGTATTGTGTTTTCTAGTCACTTCATAGCAAAATCAAGTCACTCTGCTTTTGTCAGTTATAAAATTGCTGCATATATATCAAATATGATTTTTTTAAAAAGCTGACTTTGTAATTTAACACCTTGAAATTGGGCTTCTGTCTCTTTAAAAACTCCTGCTCTTTCTGAAACTCTGTCTGCAGGAAGTCATCACAACACGGCTCCTCTATTAACACTAAATGAATATTTTCACCAGGAGAAGCACCCACCGCCACTCAGCTCCTTCAGACTAGCCAGCAGCAATTAGCAAACACCTGGTGGAGCTGCACATCAGCTGAGCTCATTATAGGAGCCACTTCTCAGAGCAACGCTGGTAAAAATGATGTTAAAGGGTTAATAGAGGAGGGATGTGATGACTTCCTGAAGGCGAAGCCTTAGAAAGAACAGGAGCTTCTTAAAGAGACAGGAGTATCTTTACTTGTTTTACTACTTTAAACAAGTTTACTACTTGTTTAAACAAGTTTACTACTTGTTTAAAGTAGTAAACTTGAGTAGTACAACTCGTTTAAAGGGGGGCAGGTTTTAGTACTCGCCCCTTTGGTCGCGAGTACTAAAACAAAAATTCCTTCATCTTTGTAAAATAAGTGTTCTTTTTTGTGATAACCTATCTGTATTTTTACCACGGTTTCTTGCCAATGATGGATGGAACATACAGAACACTGCCCATTTAAGGAATCTCCTATTGTCAAGAGTTGCTGAATACTTTCCTTTTTAAAACATGTCCAAAAAACAAAAATGAAATAACGCAAAACAAAACCACGCATTCTGCTCTGCGTCAGTCTTTCACATAAAACCAAACGACATGGATTTGGTAGAAGGCAGTGTGCATGTTGCATCAATCAGAACCCCCGCCCGCCTCTCCCCCAAACACATAGCCACACACATTGGCCCGTGTAGGGACAAATTGGAGCTGAGCGTGGTCTGAGTCAGAGCGGTCCGAGGCGACTTGGCTACCAGGCCTGCTCTGCGTTCAGCCTAAACGCTTCTGATAGGCCTCGCTTGAAAAACGACATGGTGTTGAAGCGGTGGAAATCGAGAGCCGCTGGCACGGCGTGTTGTTTTAAGTAGCGGGCAGAAAAGGGGGGAAAAAGGAGAAGTTGGGGGGGCGGGGAGGCTGTCCACAGGCAGAGCTCAGAGAAAGGTGAGACCCAAGAAATTGATAGATTAGTGGAACATGTCATACTTTTATCAAAAATCTCGTTTTTACTTTACATCCGCTTCGTTTTCTGAAATATCTGGACAAAGAAAATATCTCTACGGTTTTATTTTCTCTGTAAAAAATGAGCTTTTTCTCCTGAGTCGACGAACTTAATGTTCTATTCCAGTTCGACTGAACACGCGACAAAAGAGATGTAACGTTTCGCATCTGAATCAAAACTTAAAATAAATAAATAAATCAAGCGTCTGCGCTCCTCCTCCGCGAGCAGCTCGGTTTCTCGCCGCCACCGTGGCGATGAGAGCCGTGATTGATCAGCTTTTCCAGCAGGAAATGAGAGGGCATCTCTCAGAGGGCCTGTTTAAACAGCCAGTTATACGGTTACTGAGTTCTTCCAGGACAGCCTGTCACGTGAGGCGGCCGGGGCGAGTCAATGCTTCCCTCCCGAGGCCGGACCGTCTCCGCGGCGCTGCTCCCCCCCCCCCCGCTCCACCTCCGTCTCCGTTCGCCCTGTTATTATTGACTGCATGTTTGCAGTTTGATGTTCCTCAGAAAAAAACTAGCGCTTTGGAATCACATATTCAGCGTCCAATCAAATGTATATTTACTTGTCAGTAACACGATTAAATGGCTTTTTTCCCCCACACACACTTTCGAGTCTCCACGTTTGTCGTCGTGAATCTGCTCACGCTGTCCAGATTCGCTTTTCCCACCACATGCAATTGTACATTTGATTCGATTTGCAAAAATCTGATTTCATGCTATCATTTGCAGTTGGGGGTTTTATTGAGGTAAAAATGGATCCCAAAGCATGGATTGGGGTTGGCAAACTGATCTGAGCAATGTCTGAGAGCACTCAGTAAACGTTCTGACAGGGCCGTTGTCAAAGTACGAATGAAACGCCAGCTGTGATTTCTGTTTGGCCCAAAACGGAAAGTCCTTGGCGAAAGTATTCACCACCCTACAATTCTGTTGCTTGTGACCTCTGAATAAGAGTTTTATGTGACACGTCACACAATATGTAATTGCAATATATCATAAAACTCAAACTATTTAATATTTGTTTTTATGTTTTTATTTTAGCCCCTTTATTGTGATTCCAAAAAATAAAATCGCATGCAGTCAGTTGCCTTTCTTCATAAATAGAGAGTAAAAAAGAACCTTATGCACCTTAAAATGTGCATTATTAGAGATGGAGAGGCTAATGGTAACATTGAAGGAGCTGCAGAAATCCACAGCTCAGGTGGAAAAGTCTATTAAGAGCACAACCAATCTGTAGAATCCCCACATGGTGCTTTTGTGGAAAAGGAGCAAAAAGAAATCTGGATGTTGTTCTGTTAGCAGTTTTGCTGTGAGCAACATAAAAGATGGAGAAAAACTAATTTACCATAAAAAGTAACTGCAGACATTTAGCTAACTTTGTCAAGCCTACGCCAGAGACAGAATGGAGAGCTGTGCTACCTAAAGCTACAGCGAATGGGCAAAATACTGCGACTGTATTGTCTAAAAATGTTAATATCAGTCGACTTTAATGGTTCAAACACCAAATTTATCTTCATATATATCAATGCACAGTGAAAACTGTCTTTGGTCTTCAGCAGAAGCCAATGAATGAAGGACAATGAAAAGCCCTGGATTGTCTTCTTTGGAGTTGAAAGCCAAATAGCGAGTCAAGCAGCATCTGCAGCTTCACAACCTGCATTTTCTTTAGAATATTTGGGAGACGTTCTACAAAATAAATTGGAGAGAAAGTCTGCGAGGTGAATTTGTGGATACTGAACCTTGAATAGGCGGCGCTCCGATGTCGTCTTCATCCAAACTGACCAAACTGTCCTCTTAGTGATTAGCATGGGACAGCGTAGGCTAGCTAAAAGCAGTGTCAGTAGAAATCCAAGGCCAGCCTTCATGTTGGGAATGGCAATAAGGCTCGGCAGTCTGACCTGAGCATCTGCTTTAACTCCTCATGATGAATGGGCTGCAAACGGGGAAAACATATTTGCAGCCAGTTAGTGTCTCGCAAAAATTCATCATGCAAACTCTGGTGGAAGAAAACAGCCATTTGTGTCCAACGTTTGCCCATTCAGCCTTGGCAGAGTGAGCAAAAGTCTTGCTTTTGTGCAGCACATTTGCTGTCAGAGTGCGCTGCAGCCGCTGGAAAGCACTGATGTCGTCCTCATCTGTCCACGATGTAGGGTCGCGGCTAATCTGAAGATATTCAACCAAGCTAGCACTTATCCAATACCAATGCTCACATTAGTATCCATGGTGTTGGTATTTAGATCCAAGCGCCCAGACCTGCTATTCAGAACATCCGGAAAGTAAGACCTAATCATAGGTCTTACATTTTGTCATGGCAGGACTAATTATGATCATATATTCTATGAATTTCTTTTTTTCTTGGGGCGAAATTTTGAGTCATGTGCAGATATCTTTATTGTGTTCCGTGACTCGAACAGTTGATCCTATTAGCTAGTATATTAGCTAGCTAGCTGCTAAAGGGGGGGGGGGGAACAACGACAAAAACACTCCTTGATAAAAGAATGAAAAGGAAAAAAGTGCAGCAAACCGAAGCGCTTCCTCTTTAATGCGAACCAGACCGAAAGCTTCGGCTCCCAGTCTGTGCGAGGTTGATTCCACCTCTGAGGCCCGGCCGCCGCAGCACAGGATGCAGAGGAAATAAAACCCTCAGTATTAGCCTACTCAACGCTGCATATTAATCAGCATTTAATAAAAGGAAAATAAATCGCCCTCCACTCCAAATATTATGAGTGACGCGAGCCTTGTTTTGATTTTACCGCCTTTTTTTTCATGCAAGGATCTAAAATAAACAACTAGTGAAAAAAGAAGGAAGGATGGAGCAGAGGAGGGGAAGGTGAATATATATACACACATATATATATAAAAGTGAGTGGTTACTGTATGTGCACTAACACTGAAAATCTGACATGAAACAAACAGGAGGAGTTCTCACTCCGGTTCCCCAATTATTGAGATCTTTCCTGTCCAGATGGCTTAATTTCCTCCTGTGTGATTAAAACTAAAATGGAAATCACCTCCGATTATGACAACACGGGCGTTTAGGGTACGAGCGCGGGTTTGACAGGGACATAAATCAACGCTGCTATCCGCAGTTATATCTGTTTATTATTATTTCACGTTTTTTTTCTGAGGTAAATTGTTTGTAACCGCCGTTTATGCTCATATTAAGTCGGCGCGCGAGGCGGAGCTGCCAACCAAATGCACAATAACACATTATTTGGTGGCAGTGAAAGCGAGTTTGACGTTTTAAAGGTGCGCGGTACAGTGAAAATACCGTCTGCTACCTTGTTTATTGCAAAGCAGTTGGCAATAATCTGAGAGGCAAAACGAAAATTGCGAGATTCTGATGTTGGGAGAAAAATGGCCACACTGTGGCAGATGAATGAGGACAGCGATGGTGTGTCTCCGCCTCAGGCGACGTGGACAAGTGGGTTTGAAATGATGGCTGGATGAGGACAAACGATGTGAAACCTTTATTTATAAAGTTGTGAACGCCTCAAAAGAAAACTTTTAGAAAAAAGTTATGGTTTGTGTGAGAGCGCAATCAAGATGGGATGTTTCCAAAAGCAGGAAGTGGACTATAAGTGCAGGGCATTCTGGGTAAATAGAACCAAAGCAAATGCTAGCAAAATAGAGAGAAATGGCTTGTGATCTTTTACAACTGATGGAATCTGACACCACTCCTTTTTTGTTTACATTTTGCGATGAAGGAAGTTGAGCTAATGTCTTCTTCAGACGATTTCTTCGGTGGTTGTTGGTGCAGCGCCGCCACAGGTGAGGAGAGGAACAAATGTTTCATGAGGCAGATCTTGTAAAGTTTCCTCACACAGACTATTTCTGTTAATTATGATGATTATCTAGTCATAGCTAATTAGCAATTAAAATGTGAATATTACATCAGACCAATAAAAAAAAGAAGCACTTTTAAAAATAGAAATGTCAGCTTCATGAAAAGCGGGCTCAATGCCACTTATAGGTGGTTATTTTCAAAACATACTTTTAATGTGACAAACGGGCCTCGTCTGACAGCATGTTATAAATCTACTGAATATGACTGTGGACGTCGGTATGCAGTTAGTTAGCAGAAAAGTGAAGAAAACCTCAGAACGGGGGAAGAAAGACTAACGGTGAGTCAGTCGGGCCGCGGGTTTCAGCTGATTCCAGACAATTTGAAAGATACAGAAAATCGAACCAACCACCTTGAAAAACATCCATAAAGTTCTTTAACAAGGGAAGACAAGACTTTGTGTTCAAGTAACAAGACGTGGCTGATGGGGAACAAACCGAAATCTGGTAGGTCTCTTCGTGCTGATGGCTGCGCCCCCTGCTGGGGAAACATATGATTAAACTTGTTACCTGTAAATTTAAAGTTTTTTTTATTTATTTCTACCCCTTTATGACTAAAACCAGCCCCCATAGTAACACTGGTAAGATGTAAGCCCACTACAAATTATGCTAATAACAATACTAGTTATGTCACACACATAGGAGGAGATAAGGATGGATAAAGAATCTGGTGTCGACATGTTGATATTTGCTCCAGGTGTGGACCCGGAGCAAATGAAAATCTGCTCCGGGCCCCAAAAAGGCTCAGACCGGCCATGAATAGACTTCTTTGTTGAAAGCGAAACAATAAATCTGGTGAGCTGGTTGTGATTTCAGTGACATTTGTTTCTGTTTTCTTAGAGAAAACCTTTAAGTTTAAACATTTGGCCTCTCAGGAAAAGCTGCTAACCATAACTCCTGAGCTGGATCTCCGACCAAACTAGTGGACAAAAACCCCCAACTAATTTATAAGATATTAAAAAAATCTGATTCGGGGGGAAAACTTAATTTTTGTACTACCTCTGCGTGCTACTGGAATGCAGTCCCCCGGCTAAAGTGCTGCAGTTACGGCTCGTCTCGTTAGCCCCCGGTGCCAAAACGAGGTGCAAAGTGTCTACGCAGCATTACGGCTCAACCCAAAAATACTACGCAGACACACTTCTCTTTATACTGTATCTGCGAGTGTGAACAAGTTCGGCGCACACACTCGCTCAGATGCCACACCGAACACATGCTGACACACTGCAGTCCTTTCTACCTGCAGGCTCAGCTCTCGGCCCCCGAGCCGGCTCTCGGGTTACCTGTTTTCCTTCCAGTGAGTGTAAAGTGTATTCATATGCTCCTAAGAGGGCCGAGATTGGAAGGAGGCTGTTTTCCCAGTGATAAAAATCACTTGGCACCTAGCGAGGAGCCGGCATCTCGGCGCAGCGCGCCACGGCGCGCAGTGGAAGGGCACCGTGTCCGAGGCAGCGGAGCGCCCGCTCTGGCATGGGCTCAGTGTACACAGGCGGGAGAGGAGGACAAGCCGCACATGGGTCTGAAGCAACATCGGGGCCCGGCTACTTAACCGCCGGGTTAATAGGTTTCATAACTTTATTTTTAAAAGGAGAAAAAGGCAAACACAGGAAATAAATAGAAAAATCGCCTCAAGGAAAGGTCTTACGGCCGTTTCGGAGCACAGTAGCGGCTACTGTTCATGCGACGTGCTGCGCTTCCTTTTCACTAAAATTCAATAATGTCAGTGTCACTATATTGATCCAAATTAATGAGGTAAAGTTATAGCCCTAAATAAAACCTTCAAAAAATAAGGAGTAAACAAACCTCAAACTTTTCTGAGACGTTTGATTCATGAGGGTTTGCAACCTCTACATCTTGCTTATTGCAGCCATGCCTGGCTGATGAAATTATGCCGTGCATAGCCTAGTTGATTTATTCCGAAACAGTTGATAGAAACACCCCTAACTTGCATTTTCTTTTGTTGTTTGTTTTACGACATTTTAAATGTACGCTAGAGGTATGGAGATATACCTCAAGACAAGTTCGTTCAACCATGAATGCTTAAATCCTGTTTTAACCAGTCAGAACTTGTTATGGGGTTTTCTTAATTAGGAAGACTTGCATAAAGTCATCTGAAGGCAACACCTCTATCAGGCCTAGCTGGGATGCAGCAAACATGCTAGCTGCAAAAGTCCAACAACACGATAGTTGAGACAACATATTCTCTGATCGATCGATCAGTTCTTAAATAATTGATACTTATTTTCCATCTGGCTACGACAACTTAAACCTGAAATGTACTTGAAAGCACTGATTTCACTGCTACCACTGTGCTTACAACATCACTAAAAAGTTATTTTCTTTGACCTCAATACATTCAAAGAGCTGCTCCTTGTGTTTCACAAAGATCGTCTGTGCTAGTAACCTCCGCATGTCCCCATCGCTATCGTATAGGAAGCTATCTAAGTTCCTATAAGCCTATATTACCCAGACAGACGTCAACGGGTGTTAGCCAGTGTTTTTCCTGTGCATTAACGCTGTGTACCAATGAATTTATTAAAAAGCGCCAGTTCCAAGCAAACATCACGAAATGCCAAAATAAAGGTCTTTGATATGAAGCGGTGCTGATATATGCTTGGCTGACGAGTCCAGGAATGCCTCGGAGTTGGCACGTAGGCTAACTGCGCCGCCGCCATTCCTGGAAACAGACGTTCCCCTTCGTCGCCTCGGTCAGCTGATGCCCGGCTCTTTCCTGCTCTGCTTGCAGAAGCTTAGGCCTCGGCTTCCTTCTTGGGGCTCCCAAAGTTGACTTGCAGGATAAATATAAAGAGCAACACAATGTCAAGTCTGGGCTAATCATGAGGGATTAGCTGCAGTAAAGCAACACTTTCACCCTCGCACACTGAATCAATGTGTAATGTGTCTTAATGGTGGAGGTAAACTGAATACTTAGTTTCAGCACACATGGGTCTCCATATCATCTTTGAAAGCCACCTACATCGCTACTCGTGCTGCCAAACCACATGGCTGAAGGAGCCTATGAGACACACAGAGTGTGTACTGTATATATGGCCTTCTGGTCTTCCACCGCTCACTCACCACAGTGGGCTGGGACTTGACAAGGGGGTCCCAAGGATAGGGAAGGCAGTGTTACCTCCAGTCTCAGCCCACTGGGCTATGGCGGATTTAGGTATTATTCTATCAGGGTTAAATTTACATCTGAGTCTTTGTCACTCCCTCTCAGCGATTCTGTTGCGCTCTTCCTGAAACCAAGACCTCTGATTTTAACCTCTTTCCCCCTGAGTGGCAATATTTGAATCCTCAGATGTCCTCGCAGTATCGGTTCCTTCCTGATGCGAGCTGACACTTTCCACCCACCCCACCTCGCTGTCCCGTCCCAATAAGAAAGACGTCAGCGGACATTCCTTCATTCCTGGGTACTGGATCCTGCTTTAATAACAACCCCAGAGAGAGAAACACGATCCGTCTCAGTGTGTCTCTGGCTCTGTTTGGCCAAGTCTCATCTGTTTGTCTACATCTTTGTTTTCTCACCCACTGCAGTCATTCTCAAGCTTTTGCAATCATGTCCAGGTACCAGCCCCGCACCCCTGTCCCACATAAGATGACGCGGGAGCCTTGACACAGTAGTCATTGCTCAGTTGTTGGCCTGACCTGCTCTTTGTCGATATCCACATGCACCCACCCTCTTCGCCGTTGAGTCAACATCCCATCACTTTCCAAAGTCATCCAGCACCCAGGCCAAGTTCCGGCCATGACTTTCCGAAGGCGGCCCGTTGGACTCTGGTATGACTGCGCCTCGAGGCAGGGGTCAACAAAGGTAAAGAGGAAGTAACTGGAGATTTTTAATTATGGGCTTCAGTGGTGCGATGAGCAGCTCAGCTAGTGGCTCCAAGTTAAAGAAGACGGGGGGAAAAAACAGAGTTTAACAAAGATCTTGAGTTTCAAAGGGCACTCTTTAAATTGCCACCTGGCAATGGTTTGGTATGAAAGAAGTGGCCATCTTTTCCAGCTAAATCACAAATTGAGGCAGCTTAAGAAAAGACTATGACATTCTCTGTAATTAATACCCTGTGGATTCACCCTATTTGCTTAGATTATAAGTATAGTCAATGGCTCAGAGTCTAATTGGCAGAGAGAAGATGGTAAATTAGACATGGCAAGGAAGCAAGTCTGTTCCTAAAGCAGAAATCAAGTAATGTGCTGTGCAGGAAAAAAAAAGAAAAGACTCCAAGCTTTTATAAATTGACTTATTTTTTCTCCGTTGGGTAGTTTCTCATTTATTTTAGATGGCTAAAAGGGGGCTGCAAAGTGGAGCGGTTGGTACAGCCGTTGCCTTGCAGCAAGAAGGTTCTGGGTTCGATTCCCAGCCCCGGTCTTTCTGCATGGAGTTTGCATGTTCTCCCTGAGCATGGTGGGTTCTCTCCAGGTACTCCGGCTTCCTCCCACAGTCCAAAAACATGACTGTCAGGTTAATTGGCCTCTCTAAATTGTCCCTAGGTGTGAGTGTGTGTGTGCATGTTTGTTTGTCCTGTGTGTCTCTGTGTTGCCCTGCGACAGACTGGCGGCCTGTCCAGGGTGACCCCGCCTCTCACCCGAAACGTTAGCTGGAGAGATAGGCACCAGCACCTTCTGACCCCACTAAGGGACAAGGGTGTTAGAAAATGGATGGATGGATGGATGGATAGATAAAAGGCCCAATTTTCAGAACTCCACTGGTGCTCAGTAAGGAAAGCAGCTCTTGGCTGTTGAAACTTACTAAATGACATTAAAGGCTCCTACATACTCAGATGTATTCTGCGTACTCTCATCATGATAAATCCCTTCATTTCTCACAAAGCAAATAACTACGATCAAGTGCCATCAGCTCATTGGGCTTCTAGAAACATTTCTTTTCCACCAGGACAGCCACCTCACAATTGTTTATGCCGACCCCCAACCTTCTCGGCTCAATGTCACATACGAAACAATTTGATGTGAACACGGTTTTCTGCCGCAGTGAGTGGAGAAAGATTTACTTTTGTGTGGATGTGCCCAATAGAGTGTGCCTCAACCTCGCACGAACTTCACAACGCAACATCTGCTTGGATGTGTAGAAAGAACAGCTGGACTGTGCCTGTCGGAAAAAAAATATACACAACAGTCACCATGCTCTCACCTTGAAGGGAAAGTGTTGCAACTTTTTTCACCATTTAATTTTAAAAGCTTGCCTCCTGCAAGGGGTAGTTCAGGCTTCCCTACACTCCGGAGTGGATTGCTGGTAAATTCTGGCAGGATGAGGTCAAACTATTTGCAGGAGTGTAAAAAAACTCAGCTGATCAGTTTATATCTCTTAAAAATGTGACCACCACTACTCAAAACCTTCTTGGCCTTCGTCTTAAATTTTTTTTATAATCCAATACAATCTAATGTTATTAAATTACATCCGTCAAGGAATCAGGTGCGGCTGATAAGTGAGATTGCTTTTCTCCTTTTTCCTTTTGTTGGAATGACGACACCACAAACTCCTGTTCCTGTTTCTAAATCTTTTTTTGCACGGTTGTACATGGAAAACCTACTATTACGGTGGTAATAGCTTGAGAAGCTGTGAAGTAAGATATTTTGATGGCAGGAAATCAGACTGAGCAATTGATTATAGCAACCTGTAATGTGGTCTCAGGGACTGTTGAGACGAGACAGGTCAAAACCGGGTGGGAGGAAATCTGGATTATCGTTGAGGCAAGACGGATTGGATTTGGCTCCTCTCCAGCTGAGGATCAGACATTTTGAGCTAGAATTTCCATGGTTACCATCGTATTTCCCCTCCTCTTCTTGCAACGCAAAGTTGTAAGACAATCATTATCCTGTCATTTCCTTTTGGGGGGCTTTTTCTCACGAGTGATGTCCATGTCATGTACTAAGTAGGGAGCTCTTCAGAAGTCGTATATAATTTTGAGCTTCAAATCAAACTTCACAGACCAGTTATTGTTTTCGAATGGTAACAGGAGACTCCTGACAATAGAGCCTCCCTCTCTGTCCACGACTTCCATCTGAACCCTATTTGGCGCGGAGTTACGAGTCATGGGCACAATCACAGGGAAATCTGCGAGATAAAGCCTGCTCAGAAAAGCTTAGTTGGGAATTAAATGATCAGTACGCCGCAGGATGACTTTGACAGCGAGGAAGCTATGGAGGTGAAGAGTCCAGACGCAACAAATCAAGCCAGATCACAGAGGTTCGGCCGCTTCGGTTTAAATGAAGCACATGCTCGAAAAACCAGACAAAAGGATGACACATGCTCACCAGCGATGCGACTCATGTTGTTTTAATCGCGTGCAACGAAAGTTTTCCTGACTTAAACGGCAAAAAAGTATTGTTCTCCAAGATGAAAACAGGTCGGTCATCGACAGCACTAAAACTCAGATCACAATTTCGAGTTTCATAAATTTGGGGACATTTATGGTTCAAAGACCGAAGGTTTGAATTCCGAACTGTGGGAGGTTAGACCAGGACGAGGGTTAATCAGGAAAAAGAGGAGAGAAGCAGATGCTTACTCGTAGAACACCCTGACCGAGCTGTCAGCAGAAAGACAGGCCAGGGCCGGACATGCTGAAGCTTTAGCTACTTCCTGGTGTTTATCCGTACTGCTCACCTGCTTTACATTTAAAGCCACGTGTTTCTGTCGGGAGTGGTTAGCTTATCTGCAGTTCAGCGCTCAACCGGCTCCGTCTGCAAGCAGCCTCGTTGGATAAATCTATACTTTTTTTTTTTAAATGCACTTCAGGAGGCAAGATAACTGGGGTAAGACAGGCGGTCAGTGTAATCACAGAGCACTTCTGCCTCAGACACACAGAGCAAACACTTCTGAGCTTGACCCACGGTGTGTGTCCTTAAAAATTATGTTTACTGGTCCAACTCTGGTTTTTAGAACAACTTGTGATAATTAACTCCCTTAAATTTTCTCATAACCAACCAACCAAAGGAAGTTACAAAAACTGACCAAAAGGTTGATTTTGCAATGAATACTTCAGTTTTCTACTAAATATCACCTTTAATTCGTCCACTTTTGATCACTTATAACGCCTTAACAAATAACATATAAGCCAGCATACCTAGGTGGGCCCCATATGGGGAAAAGGAGGGAAGACAATATGGGCCCCACACGGATTTGCCCATGTAGGGCCACTGCAATGTGCCACTGACCCTACATGGGCAAACCCGTGTGGGGCCACCAGGGAAACCGCAGACAAACCCATGTGGGACCCATATTGTCTGCCCTCCTTTCCCCCATATGGGGCCCACCTAGGTATGCTGGCTGGGATTCTAGCTGGAAAGCAACAGAGGGGTGGCGCAGTTTCAAGATGGCAAACAAGAAGGACACTACTCACTTGCGCTAGCTTTAGACAGGCTAACTACTAGCATGCTAGGCTTATCACGCAGCAGATTGCTGTTTTGTGTATTTATTTTGTTGGGAAACCACTTTGTAATTCTTAATTTGAAGGTCGCTATATATTTAGTTTTACTTACTTACTTCTCTTCCTCTGCTGGCTATTAGCACAGGTAGGTTAGCATTAGCCATTAGCCAAATAGCAAGCCTCAATCAAAGCTTCTGCTACGTGTTATACAGATTTTTTATGCTTGGTGTCGCACTGAATTACAGTAAACTGTCAAAAGAACAAGCCAATAATGTACGTTAACAGATAACGATAAAAGTTTTCTTTGAGGAGGAAAATACGAGTAGCAGGAAACAAGCCAAGGCATGCCAGTTCCCTGCTAGGCTAGTGCTTGCACATCCAAGGCTAACACTATTACTTGTGCCACTTTGTAATGCTGTGTAGACCCTCAATTAGATTTTTGTTTGAGTGTAAATGTGTCTCTTTTTTCCCCCTCTTCAAATGAAAAAACCAAAATGATCAAATGTTCACATCAAAATCTAATTATGTTTTTAGAGGAAAACAAATATGCCCTTCAAATCCCATGTTCTCAGGTTAGTTTTTTTTTTTTCTTCAAACTTGCAAAAAGATCAAATCAAATTCCTTACCTTTGCAGACGAAGAGCCTTGTTTGGGGTGTGTGTGTGGGGGTGCGTGGGTGTGTGTATGTGTGCGCAGAGTCTCGACTCCTGTGTTTGCTCTGGAAAGTCAGAAAGCCAATAAAAATAAGCATCCCGGACCTTCGGTCGTGAAAATTATGGTAAGTGCATTTGTGAACACTGCGTCGCAAATATTTGTCTTGCAATTCCGATGGACTTTTCAGGACTTGTCGTGTCACCGGACCCTGCTTGTACAGCTCAAAAATGACAAATTGTCATAAGTTGTTTGGTGTCCAGACAAGGACAAAAAAATAAAAGTCAATTTCCCCAAAAAAACATAAAATAAAAGGCACCAATGGCTTTATTTTCCGGCAGCAGCTTGAACTTCGACTGCTGAGGTCATTAAACCTTCCGATGTCTCCCTTTCACCAAAAGTGTTCTCATAATCCGGATGACTGCGGTCGAAGCAGGATGGAGCTCTGAGTGGAGCGTTCCAGCCAAAGTACCGAGATATCATCACCGTTTCATTAAACGAACATCTCCGTGTTTCCGAGCAGGAAGAGCCTAATGTTTTCTGACGTGCCAGGAACCGGGGGGAATGGCAGGAGGAAGAGGCCTTCGAACACACTTCAGAAGCCTTTTAAATTGTTTCTAGTTTATGACTGCGTTACACATTCAGTTACTTTTACATCCTAACGTGCTTTGAGCTGTTCTGGTAAGTGATTCAATGAGTACGTGATAGCGTTCACGTGAAAAAGAAGAAAATAAATAATGACGTTTATTTCCCCCCCCCCTCCATCGTTCTTCTGCTTTGATTCATCCGTCCATGGCTTCTCAACGGACGCCACAATGGAGGATAACTTGGAGAAAACACACCTCAACTGTCCAGCTGCTAAAGCGTTCCAGATGGAGCCGTCTGAGCAGGCAGAAATGTTTTCTTGCACAACCTGGTGAAGTTTTAAAAAGGTCCGACTTTACGAAATCTCCGCAGGTTTTTGCAATAACAAAAATTCAGACAAAAGCGGGGAGGACAGAGCCTAACGATGCTGCTGGAATCTATAAATCAGCACCACGAAAACTCTCCAAACACAAAGTACATCAAACAAACCCACATTTCTCTAGCAAACAGAAACCGCTCAAACTTTCATTTGCAGTTAAAAAGGTGGTCAAAGCTTTTTTTTTTTTACCATAATTTTTTAATGATTTAAACAATAAAATTAAACATTTTTAATTCCATCTTTCAAATGTGAATCAGCCTTTTTCGAATATGGCCCTAAATTGGAAAACTAATTTGGTTTTCAAATGGCCATGTTGGATTTTATCCAGATTTTGTGTCATTGGAGTGTGAAGAAAGCAGACCTGGTTGGTGACGGTTTTGTTTGTTCCGACTGAACAACTTGAGCATTTCTACGCAAGCGGCACAAAGATACAACATTCAGAGCTTTTCACACAGGAGGTATTGCATTGCTAACTACAAGATGCCAACGGAGTATGTGACAAATTCCATCTTATTTCACTTATTCGTAATGTTTTAGTTTAACATCACTAACTCTGATCAGGGAAAGGCTGCTCTGTGAGGTGAAAGCTTGGCGGCTTGGAACCTCTGAGGAGGAGCTGCGTCTCGAAGGCGGGGCTAAGGCCAAGCGGGTGGTTCACACAGCTGGTTCCCACTAGGAGAATAAAGATTAAAGGATTCCTCAAACATGCATGAAAGACTTGAGGACATAACATTATAGCATGATGCAAAGCTAAAAAACATGATTTTACATAATACTGCCCCTTAAAAAATTCTGCCTGAACCCCTAAATATAAATGATGGGACTTGCTAATAAAGACAGAAACTTCTGGTTTGCGGGTTCATAAGAAATAATAAAAGAAAAAAAAACAGCCTTGTAAAGATTAGTTTTGCCTTCACTTTAAATCAAATAACTCTTCTAGCATGATTCAAACTTTATGCCACTGATTTTAATGACTCGCAACTGTGAAGACGAAGTCGGGGCCCAAACAGGAAATGGAGCGACCGTGCCCGACGTGGATGGAATTCGATACGAAAACAGTAGAAAACAGAACCAGCCATCTGCCCCCGGCCCGCCTCCTCCACAATTTAATAAAGTGTAAAAATGTGCTGCGTTATATTTGGACCTCCTGTGCCGCTCAGAGTTGTGTTTCGCTGCGTCAGAGCTTCTCTCTCTCTCTCTCTCCGTCTCCGCCTGAGTGGAGGGTGCTGCTCTCCGTCCAGGATGAAGGAGGGAGTTTTCCAGTGGCACGAGCCACACGCTGACAACTGCTGTTCTCTTCCTCCCCCGAAAGCTACCCCCACACACACCCACAAGATATAGTGCGCCGCACTAAACCCAAACAACTGCTCAGCATTAAGGTGCGGATCTGTCATTAGTTAGCTTGGCCTAGCTGGGTGAGACCGCTGTTATTGTTAAACGGAGGGCTGTTTGCACAAGCCGTATCTTCGGAGGGAAACGGTACCGCTCTGCGGCTTTTTCGCCTCGGCCAGAGCGGATTGCGTTTCTGCTCTCCTTTCAAACTTCTCTTATGCACTTGATGCGCATATTTTAATCTGCTTAGGCTGCTGGGAGATGGCTCCAGAGGCACAAAGTGACGGGCGGCCGCGTTGGAGGGAAGTATGGAGGGCATGTGTCAGGCGGCACAGCACGGCAGGCAGCTGAAGCAAAGCGACACGAAAACATACATCTGGATGGTCTATAGCAGTCCAGATGTACTGCTCAGGAGGAGCGAGGCAGATGTCACGATCGGACAGAAGGGAAGCGATGGGGTGTCCTGTCAGAACGACGTAGAATTAGAACCACGACGAAAAAATAATGAAATGAAATCACGGGGATCAAGCCATAATATTATCAAAAATAAAGTTGCATGAATAAAGTCGTAATATTAACAGAATAAAGTTGTATGAGAATAGAGTCAAAATACGAGACTGGCGTCGTAGTGTCACGAGAATAAAGTCAAAGTATGATGAGAATAAAGGAATAGCATGCCTTAATTGTTGTTACACTTTGACTTTATTCTTGCATTCCAACTTTCTTCTCCTACAACTTTATTGACGAGACGTTTCTCGTATTACGACTTCATTCTCGTTTTATTTGACAATGCCACGACTTTTTTCTCATGAGTTTCATGTTTTATTTGTACTTAGTAATGGCCCCAACACTCATCAGTTCCAAAAACCACGGGAAAAAAAGCGAACGCGGAGTCAGTGTGGCAGCCTGGACCGCGCTCAGGGCGAGAAACTCAGGCGGTCCCCTCCTGGGGACTGCGGGAAGGCTGAGAAATAAGAAAAGAAAATGGAAGGCACTCGTATGTGACGGATGGCTGACGGTGAGCTCCTCCCCTGGAAGGTGCAGTGGTCTTTCCTAAGTGTTGTTCAAACATCACGGAGAGCCGAATGACATTCGGTTGACGAACACCCAGTGCTGAGGCCGTCACATCAGAGCGGAGGAGACGCGATGACTCAACGCAGAGATTAATCACTGCACACTTTCCAAGAATGGCACATCGCACCTAGCTAATGACTGCATTGGCCAACAGGCAAATATGCCGTATTCATCGTTTCTCTGCTTCTTTTGATACTTGGAAAAAAGAAAAAAAAAAACAGCTTTCCAAGCCACCCTGGTCTGACGTAAAAATGCAGTCACCCCGTTTGTTAATGCAATGAATTAACTGTGATTAATCATATATTGGGATTCAATTTCACATGCCCAACCCAGACCTGATTACGGCCTGACATGCTCTATTTTAGATAAGATAAGAAATCATCTAAAATTGAACCGGTCTAGTAAGCTAAAAGAACTTTAAGGCCGTAATGTTCTGGTAGCTCGATTAGGTATTAAAATCCTAGAGTCAGTTGAGAGTCTGCTTTACTTTTGCCATCACTTAACAGTCCAGACACTCTATGGTTGGAAAATTCATCATATCAACACTTTACAAAAAACACCTGGGCTCTGTACAAATGTTTAGCATGTCATTATTAAATCTCGCGTTGTGAACCTGAAGAAATCCCTCAGAAACGTCCAACTGACCCGGTGGATCTCCGCAACAAGGACAGCCCAGGCTTCAGCAGTCAGTTTCCACTGTTTGCTCTGACTTTTTACGCTGTAGCGCCAAGTCAAGATGAGAAGTTTCCCAAAGCCTCAGCCTCCTTTGGCTTTTGTGTACACAAGCATCTCCTCCCAGCTGAAAAAAACAAAACAAAACAAAAAAGACCGACACATCGTACCGAGCCTTTCATCCGGCAGCTGTTTTTTAAACCAAAGACAGATTGCTCAGAATTTGTGTTGTCGGGACTGAAACTCCTTGCATTTCTGAAAAGAAGCAGTCCACATTGTGGTTCCCTTGAAAGTGCTCAGATGTGCTGCCAGACACCATTAATGAAGCAGGATTCAGAAGACATTCGAGAGGGTTTGCATCCCATATTGTTTCACTTTAAAACAAATGACGTGAACAAACAATCAAGCCTAACGAGGCAGCGTGCCACATGCAGGAGATGAAGAAGGATTAAGGTGTGTAAGCAACATGCTCGGATGTGGTAAAGTTGTTTTTCTGTTCAGTTTGACAAAAATCATTTGCACAATAGAACATCTGAACGTGAAGGTCAGACGTCCAGTCGTTTTGGCTAGCTGGGACGTTCAACGTTCGTTCATTTCGTAACAACTTAACCCACTACTTGTCTTGTTCTTTCACATAATCTATGTTTACAGATGATGTAATTTTTGCTTTTCTCTAATTCTCCACCAAATTGGTTGAGAAACACCCAGTATACTTGTTGCTATGGTTACACTTATTCATCAGCGCTGCAGCCATCTTTGAAAACATCTAGCACACTTAGCTGCCCATGATTTTATTTTTCAAGTTCAATTCTAAAGTGCTTCATTTACTTGAGTATTTTGTAAATGTTCGGATAAGTTTGACAGTTTTTGAATACCCGATTATTGTACACATTTGTATCCATGCTCTTATTTTGAAGTGGGAGAAGACTGCTTATGCAGCAGCCCCATTTCCTCTCCTCACATCTTCTCATTCCCGCCAGTAACTTTATTTCAAGCAAGAAACACACTAAAACAAACAAACAAAAAACTCAAAGGAAAAAACAAGATTTAAAAAAAAATATGTAGGGTATCAGAGAACATGTCAATTATTTATATAGGCCGTTCGAGCTTATGGCCTTCAGGTTAGCTAAATAACGGTAGACAGAGTTTCATGTAAAAGGTTTCCATTATGTTCAAGTAATGAATTAGAGTTTAGACCTTGAGCCATGGCCTTCTCCTCCAACATCAGTGTCTGACCCCACTAATGTTCTTCTTTAGACTCAACAATTCCCATAAACACACATCTAATGCTTGTTTAAAGCCTTCCCAGAACACTTGCAGCTGTTACAGCTACAAAGGTTTAGGTCCTTCCTAAAATAATGTTGCAAGTCATTTTTTGCCAAAGTTTTTATTTTTATATATATATTTTGCTTTATTAATCTTTTGGCAAAAAAAGAGGTGATGATTTTTGTGCCAAAATTAATTTAGGAAAAAAATTATTTGTGAAGGGAGCTCGGCTATTATTCTGAAAATCTGATAAGTAGACTAATAATGTCTGGAGTAATCAAAGTCTGGTCTGAGATTGTTCTAACACTCATTGTTATCAGAAAATGACATCCAAATTCTGTTTTTTTTTTGGCTCTAACTGCATTTAAAATAAACACCGCACCACGTCATGTCTCTCCTCTTGTGCCTGTTCTCTGTCTCGCTCAGTGGAACAGCAGAGGAAGAGCCTGTGTGTGCATCTATTTGAAAAGGCTAGAAATCTCAGCTTTGATGCAGACTATTTTAATAAACCCCCCCACCCCTGCTCCATAAACTCTGCGTGGGCTGGATTTTCTGTCCCTCCTCAGACGTCCAACTTCACCGTCTTTCTCCTCCCTGGTTTTGGCTTCTCTTCGTCGCCAAACATCAATTTGGAGTATTTACTCTGTCAACAGCAACACCACCTTTTCCATCCTTCCGCTCCGTGAGTCAACGCTCTCACGCCGGCGCTCGCCCTACACGAGCGACGCTGCTTTCGCGGTTTAGCGGACGCCGATGTCCCGCGAGCCGTTGGACGCAGCGCCAAATTGCCCTCTTTCTGTTTGCGTTGTCGAGCGGAGCGTCCCAAACAAGCGAGCGCCTCGTGTAAATAAGCGGGGTCCGATGTTTTGGTGCTGTGGTGCTGTGGAACCGCTGGCCTAATTGGCGAGAGACAGAGGGAATTACTGAGTGATTCAGCCGTAGGTCCTGCCTGCGTAAGTAAAGGCAAACAAGCAAACGCGGCGACGTTACAACATCCAGAGACAGTTATAGGTTCTCTTGTAAACCAACACCAAGAAACAGGGAGGAGGAGGGACGAGAGAAGAAAAAAATGGGATGTGTAGCTATTCATAGGAGAGTGTGTTTGGACGTGTGTGCAGCTTGAGAGCAAGGGAGCGGGGCGGCGGGGTGAAATTAGCCCTACCTGACATCTGTAAGCTATTAAAGCAACTTCAGGTAGCACATGTCGTCCACATTAGCCTGAACCCAGATTTACATTTCCACATCTCCACAAAGCATAATAAACAATCAAAGGGGCGTGTGCAGGCAGGTTACCATCAGTGAGTGCAGACAAAGGGGGTGTGTGTGTGTGTGTGTGCGCGTGTGTGTGTGAGATTATTTAAAGCTCGAAATCACTCATAGGTGATTAATACAGCTGTCAGCAGTGGAAAGTAGAGGAAAAATTTTATAAACTGCTGTTCTTAGCATTTTTATTGCTATAAAGCATTTTGGAAATGTCCTAATCTCAATCATTTCTTCATGTTTATTGTTTTGTAAGCCATGGATTTGTTATTTTTTCCAAGTAGGTTTTTTTATTTATTTATTTTTGCTAAAGTATTTACACCCCACTACTTCTTCCTACTACAAACCTCAGTGTAGATTATTGGCATGTTATGAGTTTGATCAACACAAGGTAGTGCATAATAGTAAAATGTTAGAGGCGCACAGTTTAAAAAATATATATAGTTTTATTTATTTGTTTAGTATTTAGTTATCTACTGGGTTTTACATTTCTTTCTTCATTAAAGGAGATGACCGTATGCCTTTCTAGAACATGAACATGATTCTTGGAACCCCAGTCTGGTGGGCAGGTTTTTTAAAGAGGGCCCCTGGCCCCTCTAGTCCTCCTTTTGAGGGCGCCCTTGGAATTTGGACTTTCACTGTTCAATCTTCTTGTTGCAAAGTTGCTCAAAGTCTGTCAGATAGAAGAGCAGCAGCTTTGACTTCCTGCCTCAGATTCTCAACAGGGTTTAGGTCTGGACTTTGACTGGACCCTTCTAAAGCATGAATATACTTTGGCCCAAGCTAGTCCATTGAATTTCTGGCTTTTCTGGGACTGTTGTGCCGCTGGAAGGTGAATCTTTTCCTTCCTTTATCTGACCAATTTTCTTTTCCCTGCTAAAAGTATGCATACCTCCAGCATGATGCTGCCACCACCAGGGTTTACTGTGGGGATGCTGTATTCAGGGTTACGTCGGTGTTCCACTGTACATAGCAGGTTATGCTATGTAGCTACGCTTGCCTGACATTTCGGTTTTGTCTCGATAGGTTTGCCACTACTTCTACTGTTGAATAATTTTTGAGATGTTCAAAGCTTGGAGTATCAATTTCTAACCAAACTCTGCTTTAAATTCCCACACAGCTTCCCTGCTGACCTGCCTGCTGTGTTCCTTGGTCTTCATGATGCTGTTTCTTCACAAATTGTCTCTGACAAACTCCTTAGGTCTTCACACTGAACAGCTGTGTTTAGACTGAGGGTGACTATATTCACTTAAAAAAGTAAAAAAATTATACAGTTTCATTTCACTGTTAGTTTTTAACCATCGTGAATATCTTTTCAAGCTGTTCTAGTTTTATTATCATTATGTCCTGTCTGGCAGTTTGGAACACACAATTTGTGTCTTAAGGCAGCACAACAGTCCCAGTACAGCCAGAGATTCAATGGACTAGCATAGGTCAAAGCATATTCATGCTTTAGAAGGGTCCAGTCAAAGTCCAGACCTAAACCCTGTTGAGAATCTGAGACAGGAAGTCAAAGCTGCTTCTCTTCCATCTGACAGTCTTTGAGCAAATTTGCAACAAGAAGAAGGTCAGTGAACGTCCAAATTCCAAGGGTGCCCTCAAGAGGAGGACTAGGGGGGCCAGGGGCCCTCTTAAAAATGCTGACCACCAGACTGGGGTTCAGAGAATTATGTTCATGTTCTAGGAAGTTTATTAGAAACTGCTTTGGGTTCGTTCAAATATTAAATATGAAGGACACAGAGACGAAAAAGCAAGAGAGAAAGATAAGGGGGAAAAGGAAAAACCCTGAAAGTCTGCTTCTACACCTGCAAAAAGAGAGAAAAACAAACAATACGTAGGTAGATAATAATACCAACTCTAACGTCACTGAAAAGTTGTTCCATTCTGGCTAGTTTAGGTTAAAGCAAATAATCAAATGAAAAAAAAATGAGCAAACGAGTAGCAACAGTCCAAATATAAAGACCTTTAGGAGTCCCTCAGAGCTACTGATCAGGACCTCTTCGCCACAAACCGACAGAGTCCGACTCCTATTAAAGCTACATTTCAGCAGCTCAGAACTTCCATCCCTGGACTTGCAACCCTCCCAGTTAAAGCTGCAGTTTGTTTGCAGGTTCAACCTTCTAACATTCAAAGCCCCGGGTTTCAGTGCCAAAGATTTAGCTGGCAGGCAGCGTGGAAAGCAGTACAAATTAGCACCAGTGTGACCAATTACAATATTATAATGCTGCTTACACATGTAGGCGGCAGTAAAACTAAAATACTGTGAAAGTATTTTAGTACTGCCTACGGCGCCCTGCCAGAAACGCAGATTATGCTTTTTTTTTTTTTTTTTTTTTTGCTTTAATAACACTTTGAACAGAAAAATATGTACTAAACGGGGAAAAGGGAGTAAAAAAATTGCAGTAAGCACCTTTTTTATGGGCTTAAAGTCGGGTTGTTGGAAGCAAAGTTTCAGATACGTGTGTAATTCCGCAATAGATTTAAACGTGTAATCCAATGTAACTGGACTCTTTTCAGTCCGCTCAGATAAAAATCCATCCAGGGTAGAAAAGAAAAAAGGAAAGGTAAAAGCAAGGGGAAGTTGAGGAGTCAGCAAATTGAATAGAATCCACAATTCAGTGGATTATTGCGCTGCTGGAAATGAGATGAGCGGTACAAATCAGAAGCTGATGCTTGACAGCAACTGTTGCTCTGCAGCCGCCCTCCCTTCTCTCACCGTTTTTACACCGCTGTCTCCCCCTACTGGTCACAACTTGTAACCGAGTGCAGCGTAAACCACTGAAAAGAACAAGACATGAAAACCTTTATGAAAAATAAAAACTATTTAAAGCGACTATTTCTGCCAAACACATGCACTTTATAGCATCAAGAGAAACATTTTACTGATACTTGTTGACCTCTTTTTTTCCAAGTATATCAATTTTGTCTTGTTTTACAATGCAAAGTGTTAAAGATACTTGTGAAATTTAATGTCTGATTTTAAAGGAAACGTTGGAAAATTAAACACCACACATTGTGTGTTTTTGTTAATCACAAATTTTGCGTTCTGGGTTGAAATAAAAACCCGTGCAGGGATCACATTCCCTCACTTCTACGTCACGTAAGAGCCAATCAGCTTCGGGATTCCCCCGCCGCCCCCACCCCCACCGAACGATAAGCAGGTTATAAAGCCAGCGCGCGAGACGCGTTTAGCAGGTCAAAAGCACAGGAGAGCGCTGCGAGGAGAGGATTTGTACATCGGGACCAGAGAGGAGACCCTCCAACGCTTCACTTCATTTCAGCCCGGCTGGCTACAAACTCGCACGAGCGGTTCCAACTGTGGCGTGCAGCAGCGCTCCGCTCTCCACATCTGGTTTTACGCACCGGCGCAACTCAGAGTCACTTTTTTTTCCTGCATTTTCTCCACAAAAGTTTTCTTTTTAATTTTTGTATTTTTTTTTCATATATATACGTTCAGTCAGTCTGGCTTAGAAAACTGAGGCCTGATTTTGCTTTTTGTTTTGCAAACAAAACTTTAAAAAAAAAGAAGAAAAAAAAAAACTTCCCCTGAATTTCACGCGTAATTTGGGCACCGCTCGGTTTTGCGCATGAATCTCCTCGATCCCTACCTGAAGATGACGGAGGAACAAGACAAGTGTCTCTCTGACGCCCCGAGCCCGAGCATGTCCGAGGACTCGGCGGGCTCCCCGTGCCCGTCCGGCTCGGGATCCGACGCCGAGAACACGCGGCCGTCGGAGAACGCGCTGCGGCGCGCGGACGCGGCGCTGCTGGGCGACTTCAAGAAGGACGAGGACGATAAGTTCCCCGCGTGCATCCGCGAGGCCGTGTCCCAAGTGCTCAAGGGCTACGACTGGACCCTCGTGCCGATGCCCGTGCGCGTGAACGGATCTACCAAGAACAAGCCGCACGTGAAGAGGCCGATGAACGCCTTCATGGTGTGGGCGCAGGCGGCGCGGAGGAAGCTGGCGGACCAGTACCCGCACCTCCACAACGCGGAGCTGAGCAAGACGCTGGGCAAGCTGTGGAGGTGAGTGGAGGATCCCGGTTTCCAAGGGCGACTCTAGAGAGTTTTGCTAGGGGCATAAAGGGGGGCCACTGATAACATGAAGGTGGCTCACCAAAAATTCCAATTAAAGGTTTATTAGGTATGAAATGTAGCTTAAATGTAGATTTAAAAAGGGCTCTTTCTTAGGGTCATCTGTAAATTGATGTAAGAAAGTACCACAGTTCCACGCTTAGCATAAAGTTTGCTTCCCATCATTTGAATATATTTTAAGTCTAAATTATGATCTAACTATGTGATCCTGATATCAGCTGAAGGTGGGGCCAGGAGTGAGGGACAAAAATATAATAAGGTGCTCCATGAAGTACAAAAAAAGAATGTTCATCTAAAGAGTTAAAAACTGATTATTTCCATGAAAGGAAAGGTTTTTGCTTAGATTCATGCATTAAAAAAATATTCATACAAAACTGTCTGGACAGAGGGGCAGTCCCTTTCAATATTTGGCACTCATTAGTATATACATATATTATAAACTTCATAACATTCTGAACAAACATTTTCTAGTTTTCTACTGTTTTCTTCAGTCTCACCCAATACCTGCTGAAATGTGAAAAATCAAAGTTCAAATTAAGGTGTTCTGTAAACACAAATGAAATGCCCAGTTTGCATCCTTATTAACGTGTTGTTTTTGCCTGGTTTAAGTCTGAAACAAACAAACAAACTAAAAAAAGGAAAAGCCTCTATGAGTTACATTTATTTGGTTAATTAAACAATTTCTGCCTGTCTGTTTTTTAAACCCGACTTGCTTTATGGATTAAAAGCATGTCACCTTTAAATCCATAGCCAATCCTTAGGCATCCACTACATACATATGATCGCATCACAATACAACTCAAAGTAAAATTTTAGTTTAATGTACCACCTTATATTTATCACCCCCTCACCCTGCAAACGATCCTTGGGCCCCCTTTGAAAACTTTCTAGAGACACCCCTGCTTATTGCGCATTGCCGGCAGATTGAAACCGTTTTATTCACTGTGCTTTTCGCCCACAGACTTCTCAACGAAGGCGAGAAGCGGCCGTTTGTGGAAGAGGCCGAGAGGCTACGGGTGCAGCACAAGAAGGACCACCCGGACTACAAGTACCAGCCGCGGAGACGGAAGTCGGTGAAGAATGGCCAGAGCGAGACGGAGGACGGCGGCGAGCAGACACACATCTCCACCAACGCCATCTTCAAAGCCCTCCAGCAGGCCGACTCCCCCGCCTCCAGCATGGGAGAGGTGCACTCCCCCGGCGAGCACACAGGTGAGGAGAGCATCAATTAATTAGTAATTCTGATGATTAATCGAAAAAAAAAAAATTACACGTTGTACAGATTTTTTTATTGAACCAGTTTAGCATTTTTTTTAATAGAGTATTAGAAATACATTAAAAGATGCAAAGGAAAATGTCTTTAAAATGTTTTCTTGCATAGAATGTAATATTATGACATTCTTTTAGTAAACCTGAATAAGGGTGAAGCGAAAACTTGAGGAGTCCTGGCTGAAGCATATTTACAGGAAAAGTTGTTTTGTTAATCTTAAATGCAACATGTATATATTTTTGCACATTTTTGGCTTAATTACTGCTCTGACTATGTTTTTTTTTCCCCCCAAATGGCCTTTTTTTGAGTCTGTATACTTCAGTTAACAATTAATCACTGGACTAGTTGTCGATCTCAATAATCGATTAATCAGATTAATCATTTCAGCCCTATTATTATCTCTGTTACTTTTGATGGAAAAACTACAAACTCCATCACTCAGTCAGATAAAACAAACATTTTCTCCTTTATTCTCCAACCCTCCAGGCTCACAGGGTCCCCCCACCCCTCCCGCCACCCCAAAGACCGACGCCGGCTCAGGTAAGATAGACCTGAAGCGCGAGGCGGGGCTCCGGGCTCTGCCCGACAGCAACATCGGGCGCCAGCTCAACATCGACTTCCGGGACGTGGACATCGGCGAGCTGAGCAGCGACGTCATCTCCCACATCGAGACCTTTGACGTCAACGAGTTCGACCAGTACCTCCCGCCCAACGGCCACCCGGGCCCCGTCGGCGCCACCCCGGTCAGCTACAGCGGCAGCTACAGCATCAGCGGCGTGGCGCCGCTCAGCCCGCAGCCGGCCTGGATGTCTAAAAGCCAGAACCAGCAGGGACAGCAGCAGCAGATCACCCTCACCACGTTGGGCGGCGGTGGCGGCGGAGGCTCGGACGCGCCCAGGCGCACAAGGACCCAGATCAAGACGGAGCAGCTGAGTCCGAGTCACTACGGCGAGCAGCAGGGTTCCCCGCAGCACGTCCCCTATAGTCCCTTCAGCATGCAACACTACAGCCCCCCGTCCGCCTACCCGGCCATCTCCAGGCCGCAGCAGTACTCCGAATACTCCGAGCACCAGGGGGGAGGCGCCTCCTACTACAGCCACGCGGGGGCCGGGGCACCGGGGGGTCAGGGCTCCGGTCTGTACTCGACTTTCAGCTACATGGGCAGCCCCAACCAAAGGCCCATGTACACGCCCATCGCCGACAACGCCGGGGTGCCGTCCATCCCACAGGGCAGCCCGCAGCAGCACTGGGAGCAGGCTCCGGTTTACACCCAGCTTACCCGACCCTGAGCTCAAACTCACAAAAACACACACACACTTTGTTCCGTCAGCAATGGGGGAAGAAAGCGGAGGGGGGGAGGGTCCTTCCCCTCGAGTCAGACTTGAATTCCAAGAGGAGCGCTGGACTTTGGGGTGGCCTCACATAGTGCCTTGCGTATTTTATCACAATAGAATCGTATATATTTTTAGAGTCTGAAGAGAATCCTCTGTGAGGATTTTTATGAATTGTTAATATGATGTATGTTTGTAGCCCAGAGGGAGGGCGGGGGAGGCAGAGGTCATGCTGTTGGAAGCTGGGTCAGAACCTGACGTTGTGGTTCCGTCACCAGCTGATTTTTTCTTTTTTTTTTTCGTTCGGATCGTATTTCGTCGCGGCTGTTATGCAACACAAGAGAAAGACTTGCAATCCCAGCGCTGTGGCGTCTCGCTGAGAGAGACCGCAGCCCCTTCCACCATCCGTGCCTTGATGTTTCTACTTTTTTTTTTTTCTTTCAAAACAATCCTTTGTACGTTTTCCCGCCGCGGCCACAGCTGAGATTACAATTAACCGCCCCGTGGCGAGTGTTTGACAGCGACAGGAAGTCACCTTTAACCCCTATGGGTGTCCCCTCCCCCCCTACTCTGTTCCCCCACAGCATGCTGGTGTCCTCAAGTCCCCCCCAATCAGTCAGATCCAGTTTAACATCTTTATTTATTTATTTGCTAGTGTTAACTTTATTTCAAAGTAATTATTATTTTACATATTATTCTTATAACTAATGAATTGTCTTTTGTGATGTAGACAGCATAGAATCCCCCCGACCCCCCACACACACTTTTCGTTTTTTTTGTTTTGCAAAATTTAGCCAAAACGGTACATGCTGTAATTTTTGTTGTTGTTTATTTATCTTATGTTATAAATTTCTATTTTGAGTGCGCTTCCCCCCACGCCCCTCTCCTGTGCATTACAAGTAGTTCGCTTTATACTTTTGTGCAGTTTCTTTTGAGTTTGACTCAAATGAATGACTGAAAGAACTGGAAAATAATTTCTCCTATATATATATTTACTCCGTCCCGTTTGGCTCTTTCGTTTGTCGGGGCACCGGGACCGCTCGTCCTTTCCGCTCTGCAGGTTTTCTTTGTTTCTCCCCTCATGAAGGTCGGACGCTGCCCGACTCTCTTGCTGTTTGTTTGGTTTTTTTTTTATTTCCTGCCATGTCTCTTATGTATTTCTAACCTCTAAGATATCTTTTTGTATATGGATTTGCAATAAAAAACAAAAATCTATTTAAAAAATGTCTACTTTTTTCCCCCCTCCACTCTGGATGTTAAGCAGGAATATTTGGCTTGACGTTTAGTTTTTCTTCTCTCTCTTTTTCCTTTCAACTGGAAATGACAGGGGGTCATCAGGCAACTCAACATTGTTTTATTTTGGGATGTTTGTTGGTTTTACTTATTTATTTGATGGGGAGAAAAATCAAATGTTGAGAAAATATTTGTATTTTACAATGAGATTGGTGGCCCAGTTATTGGTACCCAGTTGTTAACTGTATCGCTCTCTTTAACCCGATAGCACAACACTTAGTCCTCCAACATTTCACCAGGTTGTACCATGCAGAATGACCTTTGACCCTTTCTGGAGCATTCTGAGTCCCCATGTTTTGCTCTTCTCTGCAGCTGACTCCTCAGATTGTGGACCAGTCTAAAATAGAGACGCTCACAACTGGGATGGAACCCAACTGGACATAAACCGTTTAGTGATACTTGACATTACCCTTCTTTGGTTTACGATGAATTCAACAATCCAAATAATTTTAAGAAATTATTCAAAATTCAGAGGGTTTGAGTAGCCTAGTCAAAGCATGGACCTAAATCCAACAGAAAAATGCTTTATAGCCTTAACTGACTGACGTTAAAACATTTACCAGAACTTTCCAAAGTTTCAGTATTAACTAAAACAAATTTGCTCAACATGGGAGAGTCAGCATTTAAATCAAGAGATGTTTTGAAAGAAAAAAAATATATGAAGAAACCAAATGTCCTCAGAAAACAATTCCCTGCTCCATGGGCTGTCACTCCACCCTTCACCGCCGCATGTCATTGCATCAGCAATGACCTCAGAGACTGATGAGAGCAACATGTCTTTCTCGACCCTCCCTGCTCTGCTCTCAGCACAGCCAGGGCCTGCCGTGCCCCCGCGGCTCCAACAATGGTGTGGTCCTTAATTGTCAGCCGTATCGAGCCGGACCAGCCGTCTGGGAGGGTATCGGGTGATAACCGGCGCGGCAGGCAGCAGTCGGTGCTGTCACGGGGAGCATTTGACATCACAGCGGCCATGCCTCTGTGATTCGTTCTGGTTCAGTACGAGGCGGGCAGCATTGTCACCCACGATCAGTATCGTCTTCGGGCCTGCAACGGGACAAACGCTGCTCATTAAGACTTTGCAGAGCTCTAAATTAGAGCTACGTGTTCTGAGCATAGCCAGAGGCAACTGCTATCGAACCATCTTGATCTTAAGAGATTATCTGAAAGTTGCAGGACAGTGGCACTCACAGACTGTGGTTACTGACCTCTGTTTTACTCTAATCATGGAAACTACAACTCATCAACCCTAGTTGAACTTAATTAGGTTGGAGACCCGAGGGAGCAGAGGCGGTTAGGCCATCTGATCAAGAACCCATACAGGGGAGTCTGTAGTTATTGGAGGAGATGAAGAGGCAAAACTCTTCAATAAAGCCTTTCATGACTTGTAAAACTTTGGGATGCTGCAGATTGAACTGAAGTGTGTTGCTGGGGAGAAGGATGCCAGGGATTTCCTAATAGACCTGCTACCTAGGCAACGCGATTTCAGAAAAGAGCAGAGTTGATAGATAAGACCATTTTAAACCGTCATCATTCACATTGAGTGTTAAGCCAAACATCAATATGCCATAGATGCAAAAAAGTCTCTGGCAAAGATTTCACAGAACATCCATGTCTCACTTCATTTCATCTTTCCACAGCCAGGGTGAGATGATAAAAACAACCTTTTTTGTTGCTTTTATCCATCATTTAGAGCTTTTATGTCAAACGACTCAGACGGCGACCAGCTGTGAGTCGAGTAGCTGCCAGTCCCTACAACGGAGTGAACAAACTGTAACCAGGAAATGGAGATCGGAAAGTACAGCAAGTTGTCTCTTCCTCAGTCCAGGATTGTCTCTGGTTGCTCATCTGGTCCAGTTAACATCTTCCTGCCTATCACAGGCCACCGTGTCAGACTTTACATCGAGTCTTCCCTGTTGACACCACGCTGGAGCCGAAGGAGAGTCTGTGCAAGGTGAGGAAATCTTCTCAACTGTGTGCTACACCAGGCACCGAAGTCGGTGTGGAAGCCTAAGTCCTGGTGAAACCAGAACAGGCTGGTATGGGAGTCTGAATACAAATTATTGGAAATGGGTCAAATTTTCTCTTCAATGTACATTGCGTTAAATCTGACTGTATGAAGTGTTTTATAAAGATTGATAAACTGAACAAGCCAGCAGAAGAAAAGTATCTACAAAAAAATATCTATAAGACAGAACTTCTTCACTTCGTCACTCCTTTGTCTCCAACTCTACTTCTAATCAATCATTTTATAGGACAATCTTACATGCTTCCTAGATATTTGTCTCATATTTCCAGAGTAATTATCTGTGGAAAAGTCACAGGCTGCCACAACAAACCAACAATAGTGAATACCCACCAATTGTACTCGTCCACGGGTCTTTCAGTCTGGTCAGCTGTACTGACCTGCCTGCATGCTGTCCTACTTGCCCCAAAAACAACTAGAACTATTTGATGCTTTCTGACATGTTTCCATCTCTTCAAGGTACTTTCTATGGTTCAAGTTCAGAACTGAAAGCTTGGAGAGAAGAAGAAAAGAGATTCAAGTAATGGTGCACCGATATATCGACCGGCCCAGATTTCCTTCATTTTGGGAGATCGGCCGATGCTTACAATGGTAAGCCGATCTTATCCACTGATCTTATTCACTTTGGGAAAGGTCAAAAAAATAAAGCACTGTCCTCTTCTGCTCTGCTGTGAGAGAGGTTTTGCTGACAGACCGGCCCACCAGATAATGCAGTTAACAATGGTCACCTCAATGATGCTAACTCAGCAACTTTCATGCGATATTGAGCAACATTTCCAATAAAAAAATCAGCAGGCCAGGCTTCTTAAAGATTAGTTATCAATGATTGGCCATAAAACTCCAATCGGTGCACCTCTGGATCAAATAGCATCTCTGCAACATAGCCCCTAATTCAAAAACGTACATTGCCCTTTTTTTTCTGCAAACAAAGCATTGACCATTAACAAACTTCCAATTCCTGCTTCAGAGTCTATACGAGGACAGCACGGGTCCTCTGAGAAGATTTGCTTTTGCTTTTGCTGTTCTTATTACAGCACTGGGATGTTCTGTTAACCCCGCCTTCTTCGCATGAAGTAACGAATATTTGTGAGGAAGATGATGCAGCGAGCTGGAGCTCTGCTAAAGCTGAAGCTCTATTGATCATGCCAGTCACCGGGAGCTGGAGCTCACGCTCCTTTAATGATGTGACTGCTTTCTGTGGAAAACATCCACGAGAAACATGTCATCTGTCCCCGGCTTGTTACCATGTGAATCCTGCAAGCGGCTGATGACTTTTTCAGATGTCTCAGAGCGGCGGCTCGACATTCCCTTCTGTCTCGTGTCGTTTCGTTTACCCCCATTATCCCACCTGCTCCTGAAAAACAATTAAATGAACTCCAAAAATGCAATGCAGTCTCTTGCTTTTTCCGACTGGAAAAACAAAACAAAAAAAAACACAACTAAAGCTGCTGAAGAAATTTTCTAAGCCTTGTGAATCCTTTTATGACTCGTGGCTTTCTTACCTAAAAGAGGAGGCTTAAGTGGAACAATAGAACAAAAATAAAAATATTTCTTCGGTGATCAAAAAGTTTCTTTTGGCAGATTTTGGACACAAGGGACGACTAAACTCCTCCGTTCATGGAGGATTAAAGACAACCGTCTTCTAAATTAGGCTGGAACATCAAACAACGTAGATGTAATACGACGCATGTACATTGGCACAGACAGACAAAACTAAACAAACGTCTTAAAAACTACAAAAAAAAAAAAAAAAGAAACTTTACAAATAGTACGCAGAGTTCTGTCTGTAGTTTGGCTTAACTGCAAAGTGATTTCATGAGTGTGATTTAGCAAAATAGAGTAAGTGTTATTAGCAATGGTTCCTTAGCTGCTAAATAAATGTTGTCTGAAACCAGAGTACTCTTGCAGATGGAAACAAATTGCCTTTCAATTGCTGCATTTATTTTGTCTTCTGCCTTTAGAAGCCTTCCAGGGCTCGCTGCTAAGATGCGTCCCAACAGCAAGCACGTTTCTTGAGTAAAATGTCCTGTTTATAAACTCACAAGATAGACCTTTTACTGAGCCATTTTATGTATGGCTCAGTATGACTTTGATATTTACCTCCTTAACATTGGACCTCTGTCTCTTTAAAAATGTCCACTTTTTGAAACTCCGCCTTCAGGAAGTCATTACAAAATCTCTCCTCTATTAATTCTTTAACAACATTGCTCTGAGAAGTAGCTCCTACAATGAAGTCAGCAGTTGTGCATTTCCACCAGATGTTTGCTAATTGCTGCTGGCTAGTCTGAAGGAGCTGAGTGGGAGAGAGCGTCATCCTCAAAGGCGGGACCTGGCTGAACTGTTCCCACGGGAGATTAAAGGATTTCTCTAACATACATGGAAGAATCAAGGCAACTCTCCAAGTACGTTCTGATGAAGAAATGAGATTAGAACATGATCTAAAGCTCAAAGAAATGTACATAATGCTGCCCCTTTAAGACACAGTTCAACTAAAAATGTGCTCTTACATTCATTAGATAAATTTCTCAAAGATAATTTCTCAATATATTGATATTTTATGGGAATGGCTGTTCTTGGTTATATAACAATAAAATAGTACTTTATTTTGATTTTGATTTTTAGTGCTCAACAATCATATTGTAAGATTTCTTTTAGAGCTTTTCGGGTATCATCTTCTCCAAGTCTAAAAAGTCTAGCCCTAAGTCGGCTCCGATTTCAATACAATTCAATGGCGATGTTTGAATTTGTTGTGAATCCAAGCAACCCATAAAGTTCTATAGCAGTTATTACTAGAAACAATAAGTATGGGTTGCTGAGCAACCGTTGCCTTTTTCAGCTAGAACATCAACTTTAGCTAAACTTTTCAGACCTGAAACTCTGAAAATTTTGACTTCCAAGTACAAATCCACGTGCAAATGCCATACTCCTCTGTAAAGGCATAACCAGACGCCTGTCCGTTTGGCAATTTACATCTAGGTTAAGACTAGGCGGCGTGTTATCATCACATGACCTTTTTTTTTCCTTTTCTAAATATAGTCATTGCTTTCTAACACTTATAAATGACAAAACCTGTTTTAAGAAATCCCCTGTCATAAGCGAGGCTGTAAGGCCACACTCCATTAGCAGTCATACGCCGCAAAGTGAGTCTTGGCCCTGTAACAGTGCAGCCATTAGGCTCGTCAACCTTCAGAAAATGGAGTGTTCATGAGCTCCCTCCAATAAGTACGAAAACATTCTGCCACCTAACACATAATACACATTATAGGAACATGGCGTTTGGTCCTCCGACACCCTGGCACTGCTCACTGTTTCCCTTCCTTGACCTTTGCCAGGTGCCAGCCGTGTGAAACCAAAGTAAGGGGCTTACCCACCGAGGCGGCTCATGCCTTCTCCACAGATATGACACAAAAAGATCCAAAAAGTAAAACATTCTGACTCTGGGAAACATATGTGGAAAAAATGTCATGGTTCCGAAAATAAATCAACCTTAAAATGTTCATCTTGTAATGTAGATCTCAAAATGTATTGTCATTATGTTAATGAGTGAAAGTTAGAAAGATGGTAAGTTTTCATACAGATTTGTAAAAAATTTGGCCAGAGGGAGGAAACGAGAAATACACCAAGCTCCACTGCTGTTACAGTCATATTCAATGAATCCTAATGAGTCTCATTTGTCATTAAAAATACCTTTGGAAAATAGCAGTCTTTGAGCAGGTATTAGTCATATGCCAATAAGACCACATTTCTATTTTTAAGAATGGTGTAATATTCTAATTTTAAATGTAATTAACTCTGAGATAAATAAAGGTTTTCAAACATCCATCTGTGTTGAATTAATCGTTATTATAAGTTTCACTTGGTGATAAAATTCCCAAAATAAATTAACTTTAAAAAATAAGTAAAACTTAAATGTAAAAAAGAAAGTCTGAATATTTAATTACCATGCTACCATATGCAGACACTCTGTCTACGCCGTTGAAGATTAACTTAACTTTGCATGCCGAGGGCTTGGAATTGCTCACAACATTGGTGTCAAGACATATTTGATTAATTTGGAAAATTTCTTTTTTTTAACATTTACCACAGATGGTCAGGCTATCACAATGTGTGAAAAAGAAAAAAAAAAGTAAGACAGGCGAAAAGAAACAGTCTTAACATAACCCATCATCGTCAGCAAATGTAGACAGCAGGACGGATGCTTAAGTCAGACGTCAAAAACATGGAGGCGGTCAACCGACAGCGAAATGCTCCTGAACAAACTGTAAAACACACCGAAGGTCACCAGGGGAACGTGCGGCCACTCCAAATGGAAACCATTATTAGCAGTTAGAGAGAAAACAAAGTTGGAGTGCGCTAAAGAGAAGGAGGCATTGGACTCTGGATGAAAATGATATTTGGTGATGACTCACCAATCCTCATTGGTCTAGGAGATACTGCCAAAAGCTTTGCTCGTGCAAAGAAGTCCGGAGAAGCCTGTAGTGATGACTGCTTGAAGAAAACAAGCATTTTAGCAGTCAGCGACGATAAGTGAACAGCATGTCAGGCGAAAGGCAAGGCGAAGATGGAAGTCATTACCTCAGCGGAGTTAATGCGCAGGTGGATGCTCAGTACCTGGCACACTTTCCTCGTTATTTCAAGCGAACGATGGTTTGAAGGAGATGAAATCATTTTTGTAATAACGATAATGCATGTTGCAAACCACCGGAATGTTGCTCGAGGAGAGGAATACAAGCTCGATATAAACTTTATGCAACCCTCGTGCTGATTTCCCATGGGACGTTTAAATGCTTACATCCAGCCCCACCCTGGGTCCAGACGGCACTCCGTTCGCTGGAGTTTACCAACACCGGCTGCTTTCCTCTTATATTTAGGGTCAAATCAGAGATATAATAAAAAATACTAGATCACTAGCTACCAGACCCATTTTTTAAAGCTTTTAGCAGGTGATAGCCAATTTAGCCAATTCATTTTCTTCTTTTGAAATCTATAAAACAGAAGTTTATTAATTTACGGCACAGAGTAAATGGTTTAGAGTTGACATTTGAACCTTTCTTTAAGTGACAAGCAAGATTAATGTGGTAGCATTCAGATCTTCAGGGGCTTCCTGCACAGACCGTTGGTATACAATTTAAATATTTACTTATAGAGAATGCGCATAACGTTCATTTTGATTACTTTGTAAAAGTTAGGTTTGTTAAGTTTAATCCTCATACTTTGTTTGTTGCGTTACCATAGCTACAAGCTGCTCACAAATACATCTTGTCAAATCAATAGTCGGTGATTTCTTTTGAGATTAATCAATTACTTGCCCAGATTCCTCCAAATGCAAAGAGCAGGAGTTTCTTAAAGAGACGGAGGCAAGTAATAACCAATTTATCAGTGATTGCTCTTAAACTTGGCCAACCGATTCTGGTTGGGGTCCTTAAATTGTATTCTGCACAAGACCCCTGGAAAATCTTGGACTAGCTCTGGTCACATTTAAAAGTGAAATAATGTATAGATTTTTTAAAAATTAACTCAGAATGGACGATGTTGAGTATCCAAGTATTTCTTGTCTTAAGTTGCCTTTGTCTGGCGCTTGGCGCGGAGTTTTGCGGTGATCGCGGGGATTCGGGATCAGCTGAAAATCGGCGAATACTCCACAACACTTGAAGTCGTAAAACGTCGAAAATATTGCAAGGGGAAAAAAAAGGGAGAAAAAATATTTCTCCTCTCCACCGACGTCGATAGATTTTGTTTTATTGTCACACATTACTCTTGCTGAAAAACACATGCTTTCATAAAATCATTTAACAAAATTGTGCCTTTACAGCTTTAATTAACTGATAATGTGCTGTGAAAGAACAACTAGTTCTCCGTTCTTCACCCTCTTCTCTCTGCTACATCAAACAGTTATTGGGAGTAATTCTCAGAACAGCAGAGCCAGCCTTCCCTTCGCCCCCTCCTTCTTTTCCTTTCCTTTCTTCCCTCCATCTGGTTGCGTTGTGTCGAACCTCCCAGCATGGCCCACAGATAAGCCCGTGTGATGGATAGTTGGTGTCGCCATCCTAAGCTCTCCTTATCTGTTAACGCAGAGCTGATGTTTCATGTGGTGACTCTGCATGTGTGGAAACCAGGTTCCTATACGCTTGCGTGACTCAGCATTTTTATTCATCCATCGCGCTCCAAAAAACACAAAACCGTAGCAAGTTGTTCTTGGTCTAGTTTCTAGTGCAATGTTAGAGAAACATATGAAGAAACACCAGCTTTTTCTTATTTTTGATTCGTTATTCTATAAGTGTTACATTCGTTTAGCATAAATGGTACCTCACACTTTCCAGTGGGTAGATGGTTCCTTCTGTCCGTTTCGTGGTTGCTAATCTATGCTAGCTTGAGGAACAAAGCTGTCTTTATATTTAACATTCAGCCAATCAGAAATAATATTTCACTAAATTATTTTAACCTATATTTTCTTCGGATGGAAAAACAAATGACGTTTTATGGTAAAAGTATAGGTCATTAATTCTGCATTTTTCTCTCATCTTGTCTATAACTTTCTCGGAGCTCCCTAGCAACACTGAGTGGTCCCCCAGAGGGCCGCGAGCCTCACTTTGTAAAACACTTTTTTTTTCTTCTTCACTCACCAATTAGTGCTCATAAAACAAACATTACAGAGTAACAGATGCATGTAGGACAAAGACATAACAGAACATAACCAAATGATTATTTACAAGTAATCTTACTTACAAGTTAGTTAGTATGTAAGAAATAGGAGATTGTTTTGAGTCCATTATTCTTAATATTGAAGAATGCGTGATAGTTCCATTGGCAGATTATCTCACTTATAGCAAGAATTTGTTTCCCCATGTTACAAGTGAAATAATCTGCCAGTGGAACCAGTACGAGTTCATCAATTTTAAGGGATTATTGACTAAAAACAAGCTCCTACATCTTGCTGAAAAGTCCATCGTCAGCAAGTTTTGTCTTAACCCAAGAGTACTAAGAGGTTTGACCAAAAACACTTTGGTAGGAGTTTGTGTTTTTGCAGTGCGGAATGGTTCACACATTGGGTAGATAAGTGGCATTTTCAGGAGCCGTAACCAGAAAACAAAGTCGTTTGTGGGAGTAGAAAACCTCACCAGGGAGGAGAGAGGAGAGGCTTAGAGGCAAAGCAGAGACAGAGAGAGAGAGATCATGGGGGAGTTTGTGCCTCCAGATAAGAGAGGAAGGATTGCAGGTGGCAGGCAGCAGTTAAAACACACAACTATCGTGTCTCATTAGGTTAAGTTGGTCTGCCGCCGGGTTTCTAAGGTTTTGTCCATCCTGCCACAGAATTTCATTAAACGAGATGCTAGATTTTCAGAAAGACAGACTTCATGCCAGTTCACACCCCTCAAACTCTTCCACATGTCACATTACAGGCAAAAAAATGTATACATTTTTAATTTTAATGTGAAAAACTAGTGTATGTTTGTCAAACTGAAGAAAAGTGCTGTGTGCTTTTTTTTTTCCTTCTTGCTTCACATTACAATCTGGAACGTCTGTTTTCAGGACTTTGTAGCAGCAGCCTCAGAAATCCTCGCCCGCGGTTTTATACAGAACACCTCCAGCTCAGTCAGTTTGGATGGAGAGCGTCTGGCAACGTCAGTTTTCAAACCGCAGGTTCTTAACTTGGATCAATGTGTGTGCTTCGAGCAATACCAACACAGGAACATGCTTTGATTGGAAATATTCCATTGTAGCTCCAGCAGCAGGTGGGAAGGTAGAAATGCACAATGGCGCTCCGAGAAAAAGAAATTCATAGGAGTGGCCAGACCAGGCAAGTAAACATTCTACAGTGGCACAACTAAAAAAAAAATTAATAAATAAAAATATTAAAGATTTTATATATGTAAAACACTATCCTGTTTGTGGTTTTACTTTGATCACAATTGAAACATTTTCTTGTATAATAAAAAAAATGCATTGCTGTCTACAAAACACAGTGAAAAAAAGTCTTAACATATAAAAACATCTCTTAAATATAGCAAAATATTATCTTAAAAAATAGGAAAATAGTAATACATGTCAAAAAATATAAATATTTGCATCTTCATTGAAGTAAATTACTCTTTATGGTTTTGTATGAACTGAAAAGTATTCTCTGGGGGCAAAAGAATTTTTTCAGGGGTGGTCACGAGCCCCCCGTTGCCCCTTCTGGGGAGCGCCACTGGACATTCAGTATTTTACAGCTTTTTCTTCATAAACAGCCATTTCTTTGGCTCAATCCATCAGCTATGACCAGCAAACCTGCCCCTGCTGAGAACAAAGAATCCGTTACAGCATGATTCTGCCACAAACATGCTTCACAGAGGTTCATGCGCGGCGTTAGTTTTCCCACCACAAACAGGCTAAAAAGTCTTCAATATATTTGAGCTTGAGGAGTTAAAGTGAGAAAACATGGGGTATGACTAGCAGGGCTAGTTGATGTAGATCTATTTCTTGCACTGAAGCCCAAGATCTACATGTTTCTTCCACTCCAGTCCAGGGGAGAGTTCCATTGTGACCCATAAAGTGCATTCAAGTTACAATAAATACATGGACTTTGACTGTACAAAACAATGGCAGCTCTCCATTTACCACAATTTTTACTTTTTTTTTTTTTTTTTCTTTTTCTGCTCACAGCTGCCCGTTTCCATGGCGTTCAGGGACTCCTTTTTTTTTTCCAGTTTCCTGCTGGGTATAAATGCTATAAGAAAAAAATAAATAAATAAAATAAAACTTCCAAGCTAGTTTTCCACATTGATGCACAGTTTCCTCCCCGATCAGAAGTGGCTTTTTGTGGAGAGGGCCAGGATGTTTGGAGGCACTCACTCAAACACTCCAAGCAAATGGACGCAAAGGAAAAAAAGTCAATCAAGAAGGGAAAGGAGGGGGACAAAAAAAGCAACAAGGAAAAACGTTTACATCCTGCAGGGGCGTTCTATGTGTTTGTGCGCTCAAACCTACTGATGTGCTGCACACTGGCGAGTATTGACAGTACTAGGTCAGAGTCGTGCTGTAAAAGCTGCTCCGGAGGGCAATAAACAGCAACTCTTGTTCTGCATATTTTTTTTTTATTTTTTATTTTTTTTGCCCTTTGGCTAAATTAGTTAAAAAAAAAAAAAAGAAACTAAAAGGAACAATGCAGCCTCTCCATTGTTTTTAATAATGAGCTGATTCTCAAAGTGCTGTCCAAGTTGTGGTTTTCATTTTCCCATGTTGTTGGATGGCAGCAGACACGCAATTAAAGTCATTGTTTCATTAGAGCCTGCTGCCTGCGAGAGGGAATGAAAACAACCACAACACTCCCCTGCTGCTGTTTTCATGGCTTTGTGTTGCGCACAACACAAAGCCATGTGTGTTGGCTTTGTGACGTATACACGCACATACACACACATACACGCCCAGCCCCCCACGCCCGCGCATATACAAGCAGACAAGGTTGCATTTCTACCCATGTTAGGAGCTTGTTTTAACTTCCATTTATTTTAAGAACTGGATTTGAACCTAACTTACACTAACTCTACCAATAACAATGAATAGTAGGATCCTAACCAAAGCTCCGTTCACACCATACCTCTAACCTAGCCTGGCCATTGGCTTCCTACATTATTCTGCCTGACTCTCATAATCCCTTCAGTGCTCCAGCCGGGATTTCTCCCACTCACTTGGATTCCTCCAGTAGAATTTCTACCGGGCCAATCAACAAACAGAAGGAGGAGCTCAGAACGGTAATGTCAATTCTCTGCTCTGTTTTACAATTGTAGTCTTGCCGGTAGTTTTAGCAATGGCAGCGGAGGAAGTGAATAAAGCCCCTCAGTCCGTGTTGGTCACGTTTCCAAATATTGAACTGACAATTTCCAGGAAGCTTCCTCGCGTCAACTGGCACATTACACACGTCATGGCCAAACATTAGCGAAAATTTTTTATCTTTATGACACTTAAATCTAATTTGCACAATAATTGATTATTATGTATTAAGTCTAGATTACACTGGAAGTAGTCTCGTAAAAACCTACCATTTGTTCTTTGTTTTGCTTCGTACAGAGGGTCTGCATTCACGTCAGAAAGTAACAGTTGCTCCCCTGTTGGGGCCATTCAACATGTTGGATTGTCTGGGCCCCATATGGCAGAGTGTAGTGTTCGACGAGGAGACTGTGAAGTTTAGTTAAATCAGAAAGCGATGTGATGGAAACACGAAGGGGAATTTAAAGCATACAGTAAAGAAAATAAACTGCCATGGTGCACCAGAACGTCCAGTGGCCATTGTAGATGTCTTTGTATTGTTTTTTCTCTAAAAACAGTCCACAAACTCCTGCCATAGCTTCTTCCCAGTTGGACTTTTTAGCTCACTCTGAAGTCACGTTTGGTCTCGAGAGGTTTAGCGAGATTTCCCGTCTCACGACTGAATGATGGGGAGTGAAATCTTTTCGTGTGTGGTGTGTTCTGTTTGCTGTGCAGCTGCACACCACTCACTGAACGATCAAACTTGTTTTAGCTAAGGTTTTCTACCTTTGTGTTTGTGGTCTCCCAGGCTTCAAAAATCATCCAACAACTTTAAAATCTTGCCAAGACTTTAGTGAAAATACAAAAGTATCATAAGTGGGATAGATAAACCAGTTCACACACACACACACACCCACACACACACACAGGCCTTCCTCTCCCCATCCAAAGACAGACGTACACAAATCAAATTTCAGGTTTTAGCTCGCCTGAGGCCTCCAGTGGGTCCTTATCACTAATCCTAAGGCCGTGATTTACAGTGCAGAGTAAACCTGCAGAACTCTAAATTTACTCTTCTCAGTAGCCGAACATATGTTAGCACAAAGTTGAAATAGTTGGAACATGGCCAGGTCGTCTGCTGAAAACTTTACGAGACGACATAAACAAAAAGCTGCAAATAAACGGTTACCCAGGGTTACGAGAAGGGGAAGTAGATTAGTCAGTAATCTGATGCAGCTACAGTTAAACCCCAGATTCTCTGTACAACCCAGCAAGACTCAGATTGAAGAAAAAAATACTTCATCTGTTTTCATTTAAAAAAAAACATTTTCCATTTAGGCTAATCAATGAAGGAATCTTTATTGGTTTGAATCAATAAAGCCCTTCTTATAATTGCTGACCAGTTGGTGTTTAAACTATCTTTATTGAGCTCCAAGTCTTTTAGATTCAAAGCCTCAGTGTGGGCAGTCCGAAATATTCATTTAATTTCCAATCAGAAGAAACATGTTGATAACATAAAGATTATTTTAAAACATAAATCTGCCAAGAGTATGAATAATTTTATGGCATAAAATGTGTATTCATACGTGAAATTCATACACTGAGAAGTTTATTATACAAATTTATATTTCAAATGTTTTTTTTCAAATGGTGTATTTGCTTTGATTATGATAGATTAGAGCTAATAAAACTTAAAATTCAATTTCACATAAAATTTTTTATTATTACTTCATACCAATAAAAAACAAACAAACAGGCGTTTTACGAGAAAAATGGAATGTTATGGCCAACGCAGACCATCGTTAACCACTTTCACAAAAAAGGATAAGTCACAAAAAGTCACTGGCAAAGACGTAAGCTGCTGGAAAATTGAGTGGGAAGAAAAAATGTGAGAAGGATTGCTTGCAACATTGATTACAGTAGCCTTAAGCTAATTGTGAACCAAAGCCTTAACAAGAGTTTCATTCAAAAGGACTCAAAAGGCCTGCACTGCAGCTAGAGTTCGTACCTATTCTTTAAGAAATGTGAAAAGATTTGAATTCAAATACATAGTTTCTGGCCGGAACCTTTGTATTCATGCGTTTCAAGTACATCCGTAAATTTGACGCACAAGCAACATCCTCTAACAACACTGATGGACGGCAAAACCGCTTTTCTTCGTCCACTGGGGATTCATTTCTGTTTCAAAAAACCGATTTGGTGGGACGTGGAAACGACTATTGTTGTGTTCAAGTTGTACAGAAAGGAATTAGTCTCTCAGCGAAGCTATTCAAACCTAAATTAGCATCTCATTGCTAAGCTCAGACATTCCCATCGCTATTGCTAGCATCCACAGTATCCATGGCGCTATTGCCACAACCCCTGACATAAATGGAAACACTTGAAATATAAATGGGTAGAATGTTGTTTCAATCTGATTGGTTGAATAACCTAAATAACTGGTCTACAACAAGAAATAGTGTTGCTGACCTCATTTGCCCCTTTATTCAATAATTTAGCACCAAAAAAATTTTTTAATTGAAATTTTTGCGTTTTAAAAAAAAAATCCATATTCAGTTTGATTAAAATGTGATTAATTAATTACATTAACTCCACTAAATTGTTTTGATAAAAAAGAAAATAAACCCAGCAGGCCAAGTGTCCAACGTTAGCATTAGCTACATGGTGGGAATGTAAACAAATGTTAGATTAGCACAGTTTGCTACAAGAATTATAATGTCTCACTAACTAAATAAATAAACTTATCTCGCAGAAGTAAACCACAGGATTATTTAAAGGTATAAAAAACACTGGCCATCTGAAAGAAAAAGTTTATTTCTGATAGCGAACGCCAGATTTGTTCATTGTACTCTTGATTAATGATGTCCATCCGATTCCAGGGGAACTAAAAGCTGGCAGCTTGACTTTGGAAAAGCAGCAGTACAGATGGAACATCATAATTCTGTGAAATGTGCCTCTCAGTCGCTCTTCCTGTAACTTTCAGGACAAAGACTATCAGCTAGCACAGATCCCTTGGGAATGACAACAGCTCAAGTCCCTGATTAGGACCACCTCAAAGGACAAGTCATACCCAGAGCTGTGCCAGACGCTTCACTGAGGAGCCATATCCTTCAAACTTGAGAATACATGAACAGCTTATTTAGTTTTTAGAAAATTAAATGGCTTGTAAAGAGGAATTCACTTCTTAAATTTAAAAATTTCCTTCTCTGTGGCTGCTTCAGTGGATAAAAGCAAGCTAGCTTTAGCACTACTGGTGCAAAAGCTAGAACAAATGATGCTAGCTTTAGTAGAAGGTGGGATTCTCAGAATAAACCGCATAAAGAATAATAGAGACATCAACCGTGTGTCTGAAAATATTTGTACGTACTTTTTGCATTATTATCTTCTGTCAGAGTGTTTAAAGTTGCAGAGTTTTCAATTTCTTTATCAACAATAATATGTGCTAAGAAAACAAAAAGGTAACTAACAGAAAACCCACGTTGCTCCAGGTCCAATGTGAAGTTTCCACAATTAGCGATGAATCAGGAAGCTGTGTCATCTGCTGGTGTCGGTCCAAAGCGCATCCAGTCCAGCGTCCACTTTATGGAGATGCTGATTTGATTTTCCAGCAAGTGTTGGCACCTGCCCACACTGCTGCTGAAAAGAATACGTGTGCTAACGACCACAGTATCGCTGCGCCTGATTGGCCAGCAGTGGAACCTGTGGAAATTCTATGGAGTATTGTCCAGAGGAAGCTGAGCGGCACCAGAGCCAGCATCGCAGCTGCACGAGTCGCCTCTAAAGCAACCCGGGCTTCCAGAACACCTCAGCAGAACCACAGGCTGATTGCCTCCATGCCGGGCTGGACTGACACAGTAATTCATGCACAAACAGCTTCCACCCTGCATTAATTGCTTGCACTGTGCAGTACATGGACATACTTTTCCATAGAGTAGGAATTCATTATTTTGTCAGCCTTCTGTAATACTCTATTCTAGTGAAGTAAAATGAGTTTTTTTTATTTAGATGCAAGCTATAATTATTAAGAAGTAAATCGGTCTGAATAAAATTTTTATATCTTGTTATAACGAGAAAGTTTCTCTTTTTGCGTGGTTTTTAAGTCGCAATGACGACAAAGCGCCAACACAGTGAGGCAACTCACGAACTACTTCTCTTTGTATTGCAAAAGGAGAATCACAAACATATCACACATACAGCATGGGAGGCTTTAAGAACTCACCTTAAAATCCGCTGCCCATAACAACTCAAGACTAATCTTGCACCAGAACAAATCCCATATTGACAGGAACCTCAGAGAACACCTCAAGACTAACCGGGAAACATCCGAGGCATTTTTATATCGCAAGATCGGACGCCGCGAGATCACTTTACACCACGACTAAAGCCTCGTTCTTCTTCTCTACCGAGCAGAAGACCAAAACACACAGTCTGTGATTTCTAAAGCACGTCCAAAGATTCTAGAGGCAGTAAAAAGCATCATCATAACTTTCCTTCATGGTAATTGATAGGCTGTCTGGGGGAAAAGGAGCATTCCTGTAGCCTGACTGCCATGTCTCATTTTCACTTATTGGACAGTGCCCTGAGAAGATTCAAGCTCAAGGAAAACAAAAGGTACGCATAGGAGGACGGTTGGGGAAAGGCACAGCTACTCTGCAAGACGGTAGAACCTGAGCGCAACGATACAGGTGACGTATGGCGGACTAACGGAGAAAGACATAGGTCAAGGGGGACATCTTGCCAAAGCAGTAGCCTCTGTTTCTTTGGCCTCAAGGAGCCGAGAAGCTCTGCAGCTGTGAAATTTAAATCACGTTGTGGGAGAAGTGGACCCGGCACAAGTGGCTGGACACTGCGAAGTGTTTATGCGGCCAGATGCTTTAGACATATCTGATCGAAAGACCATTCGGCAGTGTTCTTTCATCATATTGCATCATCCCGCAATATTTGCAAAGCTTGGTAATGCAAGACAGTGGTATGAAAATAGCAGAGCACCCCAAGGGGAGTATGAGTAAAACACGAGAGCAAGGGAATGTTAGTCACGCTTGTTGCCCACAAAAGCCTTGAAAAATCATCTTCCCAAATTGTAGGTTGTGGATCACAGACGCTTTTAAACCTGAAAAGCATTAAAGCGGGCTGATGACAATGGAACTGGGAAGACAAAACAAGTAGAACAACATCATTCTGTGGTTAGATTTGTTCGAGGAGTCACCGGACAGCAGAATCTCCCATAAGTGTGTCCATAAGGACTCCCCTGTCCCTGCTGAAGGATAACATCCCCACAGCATGATGTTACCACCACCATGTCTCGTAGCGGAAAATGTTCAAATTTGAGCTCATCTGATCACAGAACATTTTTTCCCCTCATGTGCTGTGTCCCCTACATGACTTGTGGTGAATTGTAATCAAGATTTCTTACAGTGCTAGATTTGTGGAGTGCACAACTAAAATGCTTGAATCTCACACCTTTAGCTGTAAATCTCTGAAGTTCTTCCAGCATTAATATGCTCCTTGACAGCTTCTACGAACGATGATGTCAATTTTTTTGCGCTGTTTTGCCATTTAGCAATGACCGCAGATGTTCATTCCATTTTGACGACGCTTCCAATTATTGAGCAATCAAAGTCAGAGCAAGAGGAAGAATAAAGACATTTCATTGCTGGCAAAGATGTCAGATCCTTACCCTCCATGGGGTTGCTGACAGCAGACGCAATTTCTGGTAAGCTTCATCGAGCTGGCGCATTCCATACGTCAAGGACAAGCGTTAGCAATTGAGCAAAATCAACTTGAACAGAGTCAACGCCATTAGTAAGGCAATGGCGTTTCTCAGTCGCCATACAAAGCAAATCGTAGAACAAGGGTCTGGTTTTTACCAGCAGAAAAATTTAAAAAATAAAGATGGGGATAACTTGTTGACATTCCTACACTTCGAGCTCATCATCCTAGCTGTATCTACAGTGTCACTTCATCTTAACATCTTGTCAAGACGCTCATTTCACATTCAAGCTTTGCTCTTCATTAGAAAATAGAAGCAGTGAGAACATCTGGTGTAAAAAAAAAAAAAAGCCACAAGGGGCGCCGAGCCTGGAAAACATGTGAGAAGAAGCAGAGAACAAGCCTGCTGGGCAGACCTTTGCTGAACAAATAACGTTCAATAAAGTCAAATTAAACTCGGTACGTACGCTAGTGTGACTAAACATATCACTTAGCAGGAGCTGAGCATAAGAAAATAAAGCAACCTCAAAGTTAGCTGCTACTTTCCCTTTCTCTTCACAGTCTCTTCTTGCATTGCTACTTGAGGTTGTGTCTGAAAAGGTGAGAGAGAGGTGAGAGATAACTGCTTGGATAGTGCATCCATTACACGTAATTAACGTTTTTAATGCCCCTTTTCTGATCTTGGAGTACAGGTGTTAAAGTGACAAAAACAAACATTCCATATCAAGAAATATTGTATTCAACGCACTCACCTGTGGATCATAATCCTGCTGCTAAAACTTCACATAATCCCTTTCCCCTTTCATTCGAGTCTCCTGGTGTATATATCCACTTCCGATTCACTCGGCCAAAACTCATGGTTCCACTTATCAAACTCCACACAATTACAATCTCATGGTTGTTATGGAGACTTGGTGACCTCAACATCTCACTCTATGATGCGGTTGTCTAATGGAGATTTTTTTTTATTTGTTTAACGTTTAGCACTGGAAGTGGAAGACATTTTAAATATCTAACAAAATCAAAAATGATAAAAAAAAAACACAACCAAAACCATAAATAAAATAGCATTTGGTGTCTCTGTAAACAAAATTTCCCTTCATAAAATATTAATCATCAGAATGGAAACCATGGAGCTCATTTTGATGTATTAATTGCTCATTGTGACAAGTTTAATAATAACCTCGTCATGTATATTTTGGTCCTTGCCGGTTTTTCTACATCTTCTGTTGCATTCTTTGTATCTTAGATTCTAATATCCTAATGTCTACTGAAGTAAATAGAAAAAAAAGGGGAATGAAGTATTTTGAAGCTGAGCAATTAACTGGAGCTAGATCGGCTGTCAAGACGTCATCTCAGTGAGAAAGTGTGACACATGAAGAGGGAAGCAGGCGAGGGGAAGGAGGAGGAATTAGGAATTTATAGGATCAGACCCCCGACTCCCGTTGCTGGCCTCCACCAATCCTCCCCCTTCCTCATTCAGGAAACCTCCAGTGGCTTCGAGCAGAAACCAGATCGCTCATCTCTTGTCTGCATGTTGTGCCGGGATGTTCCAGGCTCATTCTCCAGCCCATTAAGCTCCTCTTTCATTCCCAAATGCAAACTGCGGCCATTCCACATCTCGGTCCGCCTTTTCTGCCCCTTCCTGCCTGTCCGTGTCATAGTTTTGGCGTCTGGAGCCGCCCGGCTTCTCGGTGACGGCTCCAGCTGACCGTGATGCAATCGGCTGCTCATTAGTCATCCTGATGGACAGTTGGCTTTGTGTGTATGTGTTTAGGGCGTTGGATGATTTCATTTAAAACCACAGTTAAACAGTGGCATGATAGTTAATGCGTGCATGTAGGGGTCAGTCTGGCAGGTCAAAGGGCAAAACTGCTTCTTTTTAATACATTTTTTTTTTGTCAATACCCAACAATCATATTTTGATTGTTCTTTTAATAAAGGGGATTTTTTAATGCCACAAAGCCACATCACAGTGTAGCGGAATTGTGATCAGATTATTTTTGTCTTAGTCCTTTTCTCGTTTCCTAAGTCCCATCTTAACTCTCCTACCAATATTTCCTCAACTTTATGCCTGATTTGAAGTGAAGCCGAGGAAAAGAGCTCAACACAAGATGTGAGGTTTTTTGGTGACTATTAAAGCAGACCCCAAAAAAACAGTATTTGTGACATTGTTTGAATTTAGAAAATAAAGAGCCCTTTCTAAACCGTTAATAACTTGAACTTGAGCAGAATATGAAAAAAAGTCAGATTAAAGGACTCAACTGCTAAAACGTTGGTAATAAATTATTTGGCAAAGCTAAATGTCCTCCAACTCTTAGAAAAAGTTTCCATTTTGAAAACACAGGTGATCAACTTAAACATACTGCTTTATTTAGTTACAAGTAATCAAAATAAGTTTATCTGAGTTTATCTTAATTACCAAGTTAAAGTAAAGTAAGCTTGACTAACTTTAATTGTGACTGAATGAGAATGTGTTCCATTCTCTCTTTTCAGCGTAGTTGATTATTTAGAAGAAGGGTAACAGCAGGCAGATGTGGTAAATGGCTTTAAGACCTATTTTCACAAAGAATAAATCTTAAACTGTTTTAAAAAATATTGGTTCAGCATACAATTATTCAGTTCAGGTCACCTAATTTAAGAAAGCAACAAATCAGAGTCTGACTTTAGAGTCGCTAGCGGCTAATCGTTAGCCTACCTGACTTGTATCTTTGGAGTTATATTGTTACTATTAAATTTTTCTGCAGGGTATCCTAAAGGCTACCACACACAAAAAAGAGAACAAAATGAACGTAAGCAGCGGAACGTCTTTAGTGGTTTTGTAGCTGAGCCCCACAGGCAGCAGCTAAACCACTGTAGCAAACTCCACTGTAGCCAACACCACTGTAGCTAACACCTCCTATAGCAAACTCCACTGTAGCTAGCTCCACTGTAGCTAATACCACTGTAGCTAGCTCCACTGTGGGCAGCTGAAGAACAAATTCCTTTTTTTTGCTTCAAGATTGCACTGATTCAAACAATGTAATGATGGATAGAGCTTAAAGGTAAAATCTCTCACCTTTATGGGCTTCATTTTGATGTAATTCTAATATTAAGAGACGGAGTATCCTCCCGCCCTGGCTCCCAGGAGGTCAGGGAGCCAGGGCGGTCCACCAACGGCTCGCCCTGTTTATGTATTTAGAAATGCTAAGTTGATGGCAAATTTAAAAATATTACTGACTAATAATGTTACTGGACAACATTGTAGAGTAACATGTGGCAGCTTTTTAGGCAGTAACCAAAAAAGTACAATTAAAATAAAATGAATATAAATTTCCCCACATCCCCACTAAGTAATGAGCCAATGGATTTAAAAACACAATGCAATGCTGGTCACATTTAGAGGTGACCCAACCCATAAATGAACTTAGAGGCTGCTTAAGGACCCCCGGACCTCAAAGGGCCCCAATAATCATGACATTTATGTCAATGCTGTTAAATTTAATGGTTTCAGGATAGATCATTTAAAATATTTTTAGTTGTGTATCATTTAAATTTAAGATTTTATGGAGTTGGCAGGTTTTCTGGTTGTAAATGTGCAAAGAACAATCTTCATAGTTATATTTTTGTGTTACCATAGCTACGATCTGATGCTGAGAGTTTAATCTTTGTAAAGCCTGGTGGCCCGCCAGGCTTATGATACACTGGGGAAAGACCTGTCATAAGATATTAAGTTCTGGTGTTTTGTGTAATTTCTTTTTTCTTGACCAAATTGTTACAAGTGCTTTCATCACTCGCTTGACTCCATTCGTGGAAAACTGAATCATGTCTGCTGAAAGTGGGATGTTTCGTAGTTAAACACTTTGTCTTACACATTTTTACTTACTATTCTTACTTTTGGGAGGTAGACTTTTTTTTTTGACATTTTGTAGGAAAAAAAAAGTGTAAGTGAGTGAACTTTTCCCAGTGCTGAGGCGCAGCTTGGTTCAAATTGTATTTGACGTTTTGGAGCTCATCCGTGTATTTTCTGTGAGAGTTTTAAATATTTCACTTCTGGCCTCAAGTAAAATATACAAGGCTGAACTCCGCCCTGTTAATCATCCAGACAGGAAGGAATGATGAAGAGTGCCGTTTGCTGAGTAATCTCAGCTGACCAGACGGACAGAGATGTCCCATCAGGACTCTTCCTTTGAGAAAATAAAAGGAGGTGCTGGTTCCTATCTCCAGCCAAAATTTCGGGCGAGAGGCAGGGTCACCCTGGACAGGTCGCCAGTCTGTCGCAGGGCAACACAGAGACAGACAGACAGGACAAACAAACATGCACACACACACTCACACCTAGGGACAATTTAGAGAAACCAATTAACCTGACAGTCATGTGTTTGGACTGTGGGAGGAAGCCGGAGTACCTGGAGAGAAAGAAAGAAAGACCCGGGCCGGGAATCGAACCCAGAACCTTCTTGCTGCAAGGCAACAGTTCTACCAGCTGCACCACTGTGCAGCATAGATATGAACATTTACATATGCAAATACATGAGGTCATAGCAAAGTGGTTGATTTCTATCTCTAGTCCTATTGGCAGGTTGATGTATATGAGATTTATTGATATAAAAAAGTAGCTTCAGATAAAACAGAAAGGTGACAAGGGGGTCATTAAACAGTCTTTTGCGAGTTGTTGTCTATAAAGGTTCACTAATCTTGACTTTAAGTTGAAGTTAGCATAACGGAGCCGAACAAAGAATTGAAGACAGCTAAGCTTGGTAAGCCAAACAGGCTAATTGTTTGACTTAAAAAATTAGCTTGTGCCTTAAGAAACAGTAGCAAACAAACCTGCTGTATAATTTTCTCCTGCTAAACAGATCCGTGTGTTTTGATTGGTTAAATAAACAGTTTTGCTATTTGAGGTTTGACCCAATGTTCATTGTATTTGGAGATGAAATTGCGTTTTTACTTCTACAGTTTGTGCCTCTCTCTGGCCCCCCTAAGAAAAAAATGGATTATATTCGATTCAGGAAAATGAGATAAGGCTTTAGTTATACTTTTGAAGGACAAAAGCATTTCACAATAACTAGAGTTTTGAACGGGGCTCATTATTTTGCCTCACTGTTTATTGCTTATTTAGTAAGATTTATAAGATATTTTCTTAATTCTGCTCTGGAAATAATAAAGGCAGTAGCTTTGCCAAAATGAGTGGCTCTATTGCTAAGCTACAGTGGGGATTTTGGGGAAAAAAAAAAGTCATTGTTTTGTTTAAACCAGGACGTTGGCTATGTATTCTGTCGAGATTATGGGACCTTTAAAGATTTGGCAAGCAAGTGTAGAAGTTCACTTCTTATGCTGAACTTGTGTTGCCGTTATATTTTGGATTAGAATGGAAAAAAAGTGTCTGCTGTATATAATGTGTCATAGGTGAGCTTTATTCTAATTACACTCTTCTAGTTTTAAATGCTCTTTTCAAAATATCAGACAATACTTTAAGAGTAATAATTTTCAGTCTGGATTGGAGTGAAAATGTCTGTGATGGGCATACATCCTATAATCAACTAATATTCTATTAGCTGAGATCATTTTTGGTCCGGTGCTTGTAGCTTTTAGCTAACTCCTTAGCTTCCCCTAAACTTAATTTCCCCAGATAAGTCCCAAAGTGCTAATTCACTTGAATGTTTTCTAAAAATTAAGCGCAATAAAGTTCGACGTCGATGTTAAAATTGTGGTTCATGAATTCTTCAAGCAGCTAGTCGTTTATATCCACGCTTTTATTTAGGACTGGACTGAGATGCTTACGCCGCATTTCCGTTTCCTCTCCTCACATACGCTCTTTTTTTTCGGGAAACTTCATTAAGTAAACGGTAAGAATACAACAAAGTCTACAGAAAATTACAACGCTCACGTGAATCAACAACCGTAGGCGTAGCTAAAAAAAAAATGGTTGAATGTAGCATATAGCATTAGCTACCACTAAATACCAATTGGTTTAGCACTGTAGCATTAGCTTTCACTAGCTTTAGCTTCCACCAAATACCAGTTGCGTTAGCTCTTTAGCATTAGTGGAAGCTTCATGATTACTGCTTTAGTGTTAGCACTGCTAACTTTTTACTTATAAACACAAAACAATAATTTTGTACATTTTAATTGGTTGGAGAGGAGTGGGGCGGTGGCAGGAAGAGGGCCTAGTCGAAGGCTCCATTCCTGTGAGTACACCAGTGTTTATTAGAACCCTGGTGTAAAATAAAAACATACAAAATAGAATGAATTACTAGTTCTAGGTTTAGTTAAATGGCAACTAGACTTAAATATGAAATTGCAGACTTTTCACACCATCCCAAGCTCAACATCTGTAATCATATTTACATATAACAGGTTTGCATTTCTTCCCTTTAAGCAACACAACAGCCTGATGCTTCAAGGAACAGACAAGCGACCCCCTAAGGGCAATGGCCCCTGCCCTGCAAACTTCCTGTCATTAGCCAACCAAATGATAACATCCTGATGACATCACCACTCATCCATCGTTGGACTAGCTAAAGCCTTTGCCGCGGTGATTGCAGGGCCACAGATAGTGATTAGTGATTGGGATAGGCCGCTGATTATGCTAAGCACGCTGGCAAATGTGTAGCATTTGTGTGTGCATGCATGTAATGATAGTTAATGAAGCTCCGCTCAGTCAGCTGCGGAGATGTGCTCACACTGAAACCTGATTACCGTTCAACCTGCTGACCCTAACCGTGAACCCCCGACATATGCGAAGCCTCTTCCACTTCCTTTGGTCCGCTCATCACTGTCCTTTCTTCCCGTTAACCCTCCACTTCCTTCTTTTTCAGATCTTGTTAGATCAACTGCTGTTGTTCAGAAAATATTAACCCTTACAACAAATACATTCAAGACTTAGAAATGGAGGAGAGCAGCCCAAAATCTCTTAAAGATGTCGCAACGAGAAGCTAAAGTAACAATTCGCGCAGTCCTCACTGGAGTTGAGTTTAATGTAATGTTCTTGAGCCGAGAGGTGCAGTAACCCAAACCCTCTTTGGCTCTGACGTTATGAAAACATTAGTTTTTGCCATTTGTTTCCATTTTTCCACATCAACAAACATGAGATTTAAACCGCAGTGCTGGGATTTTCAGAGTTTGGTTGCACCATCATGAAACAGTGCTAACCGCAAAGTTGGGATGCTTAAAATGGACCATACACCCAACAGAACTCTTTCAAACTTTCCTCCTTTCACCCCAAATCCTGCCTCTGGTGAAAAATTAAATGGAAATTCAAATCCTGCAGCAATCGTCTGCGTTGGCCGAATCCCCTCCTTTTGTTCTGGACTGCTTGTACTTTTTTCTTTGTTTGCTACTGCTAAATGCACAGATACTTAGTGGCAACACGCGTACGTTTAGCACCTCCACCTACCCCCCCCCCCCCCCCCCCCCCCCCCACCTATCCTGATTCTCCTGAGTGTCTTTTCACTTGGAGCCAAAAAGCACTGAAACCCAGAAACACCCTGTTAGTGGCGAAGAGAGAGGTGCAGAAAGGAGAGGCTAATTGTTCCGAATTACGCTAACTCCTTTAAGGCACAACCTGTATAGGTCTCAGTCCACCCTATACACCGAGATAGGGTGTATAGGGCTGAAGGGTTATATAGGGCCTAAAGGGTTTCACCCTAAAGGTTTCAACCCCTTAGGGTGAAACTTAAAGGGTTTCGCTTTAGGTTTCACCCTAAATCGAAACCCTGAGGTTTATTTGCGCTTTGGCTTGCAGACGACCGCCAGCATCTCTTAACAAAGCACCGAACCGGGCTAATGTGGGGATCACAGGAAGGACAGGATGATTGACTGCACGTGGCGGAGATTGTCCGGCATGAGCTGAATGTTCCAAAACAGGAGGTTTTATTCCAATCAAGTGGACGATTTCAAATTAGCACACATCTTAAAGGAAATTCCAGGAGCAAATTACTGGCAGTATTGCTGTTGGAATGTAATGATGCATTTTTCTGGTTGAGGTTATGGGCAATAGTGAAGAAACACTCTGCAATTATTTTTAACTGTTGTGTTGTAATTATTCCTTTATGCTGGCGAACGCTTGATATGTTTGTGAGGTCCAAGAGCAAAAAAGAAGAAAAAAGAGTTAAATGAAATGAAAGTTCTAGCGATCTGTTTAGTGAGCAAAGCGTTTGCTGATTGACTAAAGGAGTCTAAATCTACCTCGATGTCAATCAGTTCCTCACAACTCTGTCATTAGAATAGTGATCTCATGGACTCAGTAACATCTATGCACTCTCACAGAGCTGACATGGCGTGAATCTAGTACAACATGACTGCCACTGGTTTATTTCATCTAGTAGGAAAAACATTCAGGAAGTGAAGTTTAGCTCAAACTTTTCAAACAGCAGTTAGGAATGCCCTTCTTGATAAATTGAGGGCAAAATAGAAAAATATCAAGTTTAATTTCAGATAAATTAATGTTAGAGAGAAACAAATAGAAGAAGTTTCTTGAACATACACTAAAGGCAAGGAGATGGCTACTCCACTAACAAATTACTTCTCCTCTGAAATCTTAATGAGCAGTCCAATAGAAGATCAGGTTTCTGAGGTTGAGCCTGTGGTGAACGCTGTGGTGCCAATAACAGCGTCCACATCAGCTTTGATACATGTCCCAATCAGCGCCAACCTCCAGCAATGTCCTGGTTCGCCAGAGTCTATCGTTTCTAATTGCCCCGCAGTGTTGAGCAACGCTGATGGATTTCTGAACGGCACGCTTATGGATGCTTGGGAGCCTTTCTTTTTGTTTACGCGTGCCGATTCAAGCACTCGTAAAAGTACTGCCTGAAACTTCCACTGGAAACTAAAAGGAAAACAAGCAAACTGGTCCGAACGTTCCCCCGAACAGCGGAGAGACAAGCAGCGAGAAAAGCTTGCAGTCAGCCAAAGCAGCATCGTCATTCAGAGTTGCAATGCAACGCTTTAGACAAAGCATATTTATGTGTTAGGATGGCCCAGTCAAAGTTCACACCTATATAAATTTCACAAAATGAGATTTTGAAAATTGCTTTTCGTAACCAGTCTCGAGTATATGTGTGGTACACTTTTAAGATTTGTAAAAAAAAAAAAAAAAAAAAGCATTATTTTTATTCTACATTACAATTTAGTTGTGATTTATGTTTTGTTCCGTCTCAAAATACAAAGTTCTAAAAATATTTGTGGTTTCGAAGTGAAAATGTGAGTAAAAATTGATGTCGGTGTTAGTGGTTTTGTAACGTACCGCAGCGAACCCAGACTATGTCGAAAGAAAGCGATATATTGTCCCGCGGAAGCTGAAAAAGCGTGTTAATATGCTTTACAGATGAAGGTTCTTCCTGCAACGTAATCCCTTTTACGAAGATGAGAAGCAAAGAAAGTGAGCGGAGAGTTTTTGACCTGCAGCTGCAGCGGTTTATACAAGTATGGCAACTTTCCGGAACAGTTCCGGTAACGAGCAGCGCGATGATGAGGTGCCTATGAGGTAAAAGTGGACGGGAGGAAAGAAGGACAGGCAGGGGAGGACAGGACAGCGCCACCAAAGTCCGATTCGATCTGGATAGCTCCTCTGGAACCTCACGTCACATGAGGTCACTCTTTCAACTCGGAGAAGTTAGCTCTCTGGGAAATATAATAGATTAAACGAAATCTTTTCACCAGAAAGTCCACGTCTTTGAAAATACCAGATCACTCTGCTTCTGCCGCCTTTTTCAGATTTACTCTGTGCTCACTTCTAATAAAACCAACATTTACTGCGTCAGTGTGCTGTTGATGCTTGTCTTCCCTGTCAAAGTGCGCACTTTGGACAGAAGAGGGAAGACAAGTTGTTTGAGAGAGGAGTGAAGGAAGTCGTTGATGCGAAACATGAAGAACCGACCTTGAACAGAGGAGCTGGTTTCATCTTTCCAACACCGACAGCCCAGCATTGACTCGTCATGCACAAACTCACACTTTGAGAGATGTAACCAAAAAAAAGTGTACATGTTACCATTGTTTGTGACTTGATAGAGTCATCGCTGTTGAAGACATAAGCAGGGAATTGAATAGGGGTTCGCACCATTTGCTCCTGTGACCTGGGTTCCCTTAAGTTTTAGTCTTTCTAACGCCTACAGCCCAGCCTCGACTCGTCTCTCCAGGCAGTTTCACACAAACTTGAGAAACGTAACCAAAAAAGGGCGCATGTTGGCATTGTTGGGGACTTAAAAAGGGTTGCCAATGGTAACACTAACAGGGAATTGAATGGAGGTGAGTGCAAGAGACTCATGTGAACTACATGGCCTGAGGTTTCATCTTTCTAACACCTACTGTACAGCGTCGACTCGTCTCCCCAGGCAGCTTCACACAAACTCACACCTTAAGATGTGATAAAAACAAGAAAAAAAAAAGCACACGTTGGCAAGGACTTTTTAGGATCGTCAGCGTTTATGACATCAACAGGAAATTTAATTCCTAAAGCAAAAGACGGAGTGTGTGCAATACGTCATCACGTAAGTAGGTCACAGGTTGCTGGTACCGATAAGTGGCTTCATTAAAAATGCAGCTTAACGATTCCAAGGAATTGAACTATTGAGAGCCAGTTCAAGGTTCCCATCCCTACATCTGGGGTGACCTACTTCCTATAAAGCAGAGGACATTTTGTATTGCCCTCTTCTCCCTCTTAGCTTCTCCTATTGGTTTGCTACAGGCTCTGAGGCTGAATTTTGCTCAAACTTCACAGGAGTCAAAGCCGCTGTTGGATTCACTCTTCCCATTCCACTAGGGGGCTCTCTAGTTTATTTCTCGTGAAGTTAAATAGACTTGACTGAAGACCGAAAATGACTTGCTTGGGAGCTTCAACCGTCATCACCAAGGAAGTCTTACATCCATGGTGGATGGGAAAATGTTGATGCAGTTTCAGTTTGTAACAGGCATGCAAGTGTAGGGATCCTTGGTAACACTTTAGTGGACAGGGTGTGCATAAGACTGACATGACACTGTCATGAACATGAAGGAGTCTTTATGAATGTTTATGACTGTTGTCATTAAGTGTCATTCGGCACAAGTGCTTAAAAAAAAAGTTTGCAGTTGGTTGTAAAAATCTCGGTTTTAGACTGCATGTATGGTCCTGAAACCGACACGCTTTAGAGCAGCTTTTAATGCAAAGCTGCTCTAAAAGTTGCCTTGAAAGTCCATTAAAAGTGCCAACTTTGCATTAAAAATTGTAAATAACGACACTTTCATGCAAGTTGGCACTTTAAGCAGCTTTGCATTAAAAGTGTCATTATTTACCGAATGACACTTATGACAACAGTCATAAACATTCATAAAGACTCCTTCATGTTCATGATAGGTGTTATGTCATGTTTATGACAATAAAGTGTTACCGGCTCTTTTTTATCATTATTATGTGTATCCTTAAAGTTTGGTTTTCTTTTAAAGTTGCATTTAGGTGTTTTCGGAAATGTGATCTTTATAGATATCTGAAAACATAATTCTTACTAAAAAAGGGTGAACTTACTTAACCCAATTCAAATTCAGTTTTACACAAAATATTAAGAAAACATTTTACACTTGCATTTCAACAGTTTGAATCTGTTACGAAAGCGTTCTTTTTTTTTGTAAGAATAAGTAAATTTTAATGGACAAGCACTGTAAATATTTCTGGGAGAAAGTCTAACTTTGTAAAAAACACTGATTTTTTTTAAATTTTTTTTAGTGTATGCTGAACTCTGCAATACCCCCCATGCTCCACAATTAAAAGCCTGGATCAGACATTAGCGAGGCTGTGCTTCCTGACGAGCTCCTCTCAGTCTAAACTCCCTACCGGAAGATGAACTTTGGCACTCGGTGACCTGCTGACATCTGACAGTTGGAGCCGCACAGGAAATAAAACTAATTTCATTTTAATTTATTACAAGAAGAAAGCCAGTGAAAGTGGTCTTATGTCATTTTGCTCGAAGATAAATTTCATATCTAAATAATCCACATTAGCTTTGATAAGAAACATACTTTAACTGATTGGAAACGTGCATCAACGATGAAGCCATCAAACAGGGAGGGGGGGAGGAGGAGGCCTAACATCTGGTGAACATCTTGTCATGGCCTGTCTCCTCCTATTTGTTTGTTTTCCTTCTCCTCCTCCTCTTGCTCCTGCCAGTCCTTGCTGCACTGTTTGCGCAAGGAGCTCAAGTAGAGGAAGCTGAATTATTGTCAAGTGTGTGCTAAGGTCAGATAAATTGTGTTAAAGTTATGTGCGGCCATGCATGTGCGTGTGTTCACATTCTTTCGGCTCAGTTTTCAGTCTTGTTCGAAGTTTATGCTCTGCTTTGGCATTTCTGGAGCCTTCAAAGGTGTTGAAAAGACGCTCTTAAAAGCGGACGCATCAAATGTCCAAGAGGATTTGCATTGGGGTGAAGCAAAATGAGGAAAAGTGCACTGAAACGGCTTCGCAAAGTCACGTCGCGGATTAGAAGATCCGAGTTTAAAACCACCTGGCTCAACAAGGACGTCTCAATTTACACCATGACCGTGGGGCTTTTGCGAGATACTTCGGGATTAACCTGAGAGAAATGCATTCAGTTTGACATAAAGAACCGAGGCATGAAAAGGTAAAAGGAACACTTGATCTTTGACCAAATGTTTGCTACAATTACCTCCATAATGTACGCTCCTTGTAAGGCAAGAGGCCAGTAAAACTACTCGACATCCTGAATAAAAACATGAAGAAGAAAGATAAGGTAGAGTATCTATGGAGGAAGCTAAAGTTAAGTGCTGTCCCAAATTCGGCTCGAAAATGACATTAACTTGGTTTAAAAAGTTTAAAATAATAAAAATAATCTGCTGTATCTCACTGACATCATTTTTTTGTGTTCTGGAATATGTGTGACCAGCTTCTCTGGACTGGTAGAGAAGGCCACTAAGTGCAAAATATGATCAGCCACTCAAAAAAACGCCAGTCAAACAAAATTTACATTTAAATAGTGGAGAGTAATAACATATAACTACATCTAATGTTAGCTTAAAAACTAATGTTAGCTTATATGCCGTCATATCTTATTGGCCGACATGCTGAGTAATTAATTTAATGCATTCAGTATGCTAGTTTTGATTTTAAATCCAAATTAGCTAAAAAGCTAACGTTAGCTTAAATGTTATGTTGGCTTACGCTGGCATGATGGCTAACATTAACCTAATCCATTCAATTAGCTAATTTTGTTTTTTCTGTAAAAAAAAAGCCAAAAGAAGAGGTTGTTTGGTATAAATACCCGTATCACTTAAACAATTCTTAGGCGTTGCTTTCACAGACATAAATCTAATTGCTGAAGACATGAACGTCGTGTTCCTGAGCCCAAACTGTAAGGTTTTGTGGCACCAAAAATACAAACACTCAATCCAAGCATATAAAAAGGTTAATAACATGATACAAAGAGATGCCTACTTCACGCACGGTACTTTAACTGGCCACAGTGGCCTCACACACACACACACACACACACACACACACACACACGCAAAACATACGCACAGAGATTTAATCTAGCTTTCCAGTGCCTCACTGCAGCACCCAATAATCTTGCAATAACAACGATGACCAATCCCAGCATGCATTCTCATAAAATGCATCTTGACGTGAAACCACTGATGGAAAGTCTCTGTTCTCCTAGCAGCTCTGGAACGGAGCTCCGTGTCCTGTCCTGGGAGAGAACGGCTCTTGGAAGATGATTCAAAGGTGCCTTACAAAGTGTTGCCACAAAGGGTCTTCGATGACCGCCTTAATAAATGCGTTGGGAACAGCACCCGCGTATGATTTACAATTTACATCACCCAGTTTTTTTTCCCTTCTTTCCTACGAATGGCTAAAATGTGTTTACTGGCATTTTCTCGAAACACGTCCAAAATAAATTCTCCGTCAAAGCGCGTATGCCTCAACCCCCGGCCCCCACAGACCTGCCTCTATCTTGTGCCATAAACATCTTATTTCGTGGGTGGATGAGTGGGTGGGTGTGGTTGTTAGGACTGCGGGTTGTGAGTGTTGCTTGGCTCCAGGTCACTTTTTCCAGCATGAGGAAAACAAGTCTATTTGTGAAGTTGCCACAGGAGCAGAATGTACCTTTGCCTGTGCAACGGCACCATGATACGTGTCCTAAGCCCATGTGTGCTTCTCTGTGGGTGTGTGCCGGAGCCAGCTCAGTGGCTGGCTGGCTGCTTCCAGGGACTGTGGTGCCATCTTTGGGCATTTTGGCAGGCGAGCCTCATTGAGGCAGCCAGAGCCAGCCTCTTGCGCACATTCATCAGGACCGTAAATGTATTAGAGCAGACACAACTCAAGTTGTTTCATCACGTTTTCAGGCGTCTTTAAGTCAACCAAGACTTTAAAGCAAAAGTCTTGCCAGGAAATCACCCATCTTCCTGAAAACTTTGGACTACAAAAGTATCAATGCACCACATTTTACAAACACCAATCTTAATATGTTTTATTGGGTTACTATTGGGGGTGCGACTGGATTTAAAAAAAAAAAATCTAATTAGAGGGTTCATAATTAAATCATCTTGAATATTTACCCTAAAAATGTAACTTTTTTTTATCTAAATAGGTTTTTTCATGTCAGGAAAGACACATTTAATTCCAATTCAATTAAAAACTGGACAAAAAAAAAAAGTTAAAAAATATCCCAAAAACAAATAAAACTTTATTTATCCCCACTGAGGGCAATTAAAGGAGGCACGTAGAGCATACTAAAAAACACAAAGAAGTGCAATTTTTAAGTACGTTTTAGTGTAACCAGCCCTCAAACCAACTGTCTTTTTCTGGTAAATTGTCTAAATTTGGTTATTTAGAGTTTTATTTTAATGTTTTTGTGAAAATTTTGACATATATGTATACATTTGTTTAGTTCTCCAAAATGTCGCCTTAAAACCGTCTCAGTGCTGGCCTCTGCAGGTCAAAAGGTGGCTACTGCTGTTGAATTGACCTATTGTTTATTACAATGTAGCTTTTCCTCATGTGGTATACGACATGGCCAATCCGTTGCCCATTTTGTTGACACAAAAAAGTCACTAGAGGGGTCTGAAAAGAACATCTCAATATTGAAATAAAATTACACAAAGGGGTAAACTCTACTTACTAGTTTGGTCTCATCTTAAGGCTTTTGGTTGCACTTGATTGTATTTAGGAGCGTCCAATTAAATGAGCTGGAATTGATGTGCATGCCACACTTTTCAGATTTTTATTTGCAAAAATGTTTTGAAAATTACGCATCGTTTTTCTTTTTCAGCGTTAAAAAACAAAAACCCCATGTACGCTTAGCGGTTTGAACATAAAATGTAAAAGACCGTCGATGCTCCTGCTCAGAGTTACATGTGCTTACATCAGTCATAACTGTGTGAAAATTAAGAAGGCAACGTGTTTGCATTCAGTTGACAGGCTAAACAAAGCGCAAATGCAGCAAGGGGTTGTAATTTGGGTAAGCCTGAGGTTGCAGGGATATCAACATGGCAGAACAAATCCAATGTCAGAGTCACTCTGTCTCCCCCTCTGCAGTTAGCATAATGAAGATTAGCTTCAACCCATATACCGTAGCAACAGCCCCTGAGGTCACCACTGGTGTTTAAAATGAGCCCTCAAAGGATTGTTCGTGTGCGAGTTCCCACACTGGACAAAACGGCACCAGAACAAAACGACTATAGGACTGGTTATGCATTTTCCACTGCAGCTCTCGGGTGAGTAAGAAGCTAATAAATGCACCCTGTTTGCTGAGAAAACCATAATGATATAGGGAGAGGCCTAAAATAAACTACTTTGTCAAAGAAACTCAGTAAATTCTTGAGGTGACCTCAACTTGTGTCGGGGGAACAAATATGGGTTTTATGAGATGTAAAGTGGAGAGAATAGGCAGCCCTCTAATGTCAAGTGGCCATGTTTTAATAACTGCACAGGGAGCTGAATCGGTTATGTATTTCAGTGAAACCACCGGTGTCGGAGGAGGACTGTAGACTTGAAGTTGGACGTAGATGTTTTGTTGACACAGTCGATTCAAAATGGGTTTCTGTATTCTTTATCCCTTTGTTTTTGGCTGCTAAGTCAACTGTAAAAAAAGACTTCTATTCTCGGCTGATTTTACAATTTCCAGCAGTTTATTGCCTAAATAACTAATTTTATTGTTTCACTCATGATTCTGACTGGGGGTGACACACAGACTGGAGAACAAAACTGCAATCAAATGATTCAGTGGATACAATGGTTCAGTATTCACTAATAGATAAACAAGTGACAAATCCACTCAAGAGCATATTGAATATATTCCAAAAAAAATGCATGTTGGGAAGCTGAAATACCTAAACACAATGTGATTGACTGACTGATTGATCGATTGAGAGCCACATTTAAAGTGGATCTCAGTGTCATTGACATCAAGTAGCAATGACAACGCCAATGACAAGTAGCGCCGATGCTTCATGTCATTGGCTGTTTTTACAATTATTGTACATCAGCCAATCCAGGATTGGCATTCATTTTCTTTGTTGCTGATTGATTGTACTTTCAACAGTGCAGATGAGGAAGGCTAAAGATGTTAGCTTCTGTGGTAGAGCTAAGCCAGTTTCCACTCATCGATGCATGTTAAGGTATATTTTGGTGTCTGACTTTATAAGCTTGTCATTCTTAAGTGTTTTTGTAGCGAGTCTCAAGTATCCACAGATTTCTGGCTGTTGTAGCTCCTAACGGTCCACTAACTGCAGTGGCTCTCGGTCAAAACCACTAAAAATAACCGGGATGTCCCGCTGATGATGAAGCAGAACAACTATGAGCAAATCTAATCATCTATTACCAAAAAATTTCCTTTGCTCTAAGTGCCAGTTTGAAGTGGCCAATACTGTGGCTGGAAAATTACTTGGTGTGTTTACTTTTATCTTCTTTGACGAAGTTTAAGCTTTCAACTGTGTTTCCAAGATTCTAGATGTCTTATTATTGACAGGTTGCTGCAAGACCATCTGCTGAGAAGGCATCCAGAAAACTGAGCGAGGAGTAAGTGGAGACGTTAGCTGAGCACGGGTTATAACACACCTTCAGGAAAGAGCTAGCCTGGTAAAAAACCAGCTCTTTGTTCTGCGTTTTGCTTCGTCCAGAGGCTCTGGGCTCTCAGCTATTGAGAAACAATTGCTTCCTCCAGGTGTGGAAGCTTAAAATTTTACCCAAACGCTAAAATGTGGTGCCAGTTCGACACTATGAAGCTTACCGGAAACTGCCTCCGTTCCCCACTGCGAAGAGAGAAGTGCCAAGCCAAAAAAGGTGGCTGTTAATTCAACATTTGGAAGCGTGGCCAACGCGGATCGAACGGCTTCGTTCACTTCGTCCGCTGCCATCACTAACGCTACAGGCAGACTACAATTCTAAAACAGTGGAGAAAATCAATGTCATTGTTCACAGAGCCTCCTTGAGCTGATTAGTTTGGTGGAAATTCTCCTGGAGGCAATCCTTGTAAATGTCAGAAAGCCCAAACTCTCTGGGAAGCCAGACATTAATCAAGCGGGATAGCGCAGAAAAAGAATGGCCAGGCTAGGAAAGAGCTTCATCACTGTTGGTTTCTGCCAATTGTCTCTCTTTGGACATTGCTAGTAGACGCAACGAATGCATACCTAAAACGGACAGACGACTACGTCTTTCACTGGCTTCATGAAGGTCAATGTCTAGGGAATCCCACGTTTGTCCCTTTAAGCCACTTAACATTTCCCCCAGATCATAAAGATGTTTTGTTTTTGTTTTTTTGGCAAAAATGAAACAGGTCTTTGTCCTCTGTTTGGTGAGAAATGGTTTTGATCTTGGAACTCTTCCATTTTTGCTCAGTCGCTTTGCTGATTATTGAATCATAAAAGACTGACCTTAACTGAGGCAAATGAGGCTTGCAGTGTTTTGGATGTTGTTCTGGGCTGTTCTGTGATGGATGAGTCACTGATGTGCCCTTGGAGAAATGATTTTAAACCTGAAAATCCTGCAAAGGTTCATCCGTGTTCCATGTTGTTTTGCAGCAAAGTGGCTCTCAATGTGGTACACTTCATCGACATAGAAATGCATCTGTGGCAGTTTTAGATAAAACCAGGGGCAGAAGGGCAGTCATTTTTCATAGGAGAACAGAACAAAAAAATTGAATATAAAAACAACAACAGGGCAATATTTTATGATTTAATATATAAAATGTTGTCGTAGATTGCTAGGTGTTATTCGACAGCTACTCCGAAGCCTGACGTGAATCTGCAAGCTAGTAAGCATGGCCGCCGCCAACAGCAGATAACCACTTTTTATGTAATGTTAGCTCAAACGTAGTGACAGAAGTATCAAATACATGAAGACTTTTTAATGTTTCATGTTTCATATTGGTTCTACTGTAGCTTTAAGAGAGCCACAGAGCCAAAAATCCACCTGTATATCTCAATATGGCCAAAGCTAAAACCAGAGGTGGCCAGAGTATTTTACTCAATTAAGAGCAGCACTAATTAGTAACTGATCATATTATCAATCATTTGATATTTAAACATTACATCAGGCAGGTCAAAATATAAAGATAGGTGAAATTTTTGGTGTTTTAATGACCAAAATTACAATAATTTTTCCAAATCTCTCAATGTATCATTAATTAAACTTTAACGAGAACTGCATGAGTATGAGTGTATGGTGAACGTCTGGTTAAAACACGTTTGTTTTTTATTCAATAGGTAGAGAATCCTGATGTTTTACTCAAAGAGCAGCGATAATAAAATAAAATTACTCAAGTGAAGGTAAGATGTGCAGCATAGTAAAAATACTCCTAAAAGTACATGACTAAAAAGTCATAATTCACAAATGGAGTTGATATTTTTACATATTGCCAGACTGGCTTGGGTTACATTTTCCCTTAGTAAATTACATTATGTGAAAAAGTTTTTTGAAAATACTCACGTTATCTTTACCTAACATAAAATTAGATTGAACATTTAAGTGTACTCTGTACACCTACTTTAGTGTCAATAATGTAAAAAACCCAAAAAGAAACAAAACTGCACATCATGAGAGAATATTCTAAACATCACATCTTAAGCACTTCGCAATATATTTTGTACAACTTCAGACTAACAATCATTTCTTACTTTAATAAACTCCCTCCCATCCAACAGGACGGATGTGAGCGATTACGGTGTATTTTTTCCAGCAGTCAGCTGTACCTCGTGGCTTAGCTCATCTACGTGAATGTGTTGCGATGGATCCTGACAGGTTAAAGTGAGTCAGTGGCAGCATTGTGAGCTGTAAGCGAGAGGTCTGTGGAACAATTGAGTTCCAGTGAGGTCACGGATGGCTTTCTGCATTGTCTGTTGACTTTCATAAAAAGCGTGGGAGCTAACAAACTGCAGACATTACGGAACATTATGAAGGACAATTAGTAGTCTACATTGCAACGTATCCGTGACCACATGTCTTGGTTTTGTCATAGATGATCCATTCTTACCAACTATGGAAAGCAAATGTTAATTTAATTTATTACCTTAACGCTGACTATTTCACCTTATAAGAATGCATGCCATCAAGGCCCATTGCTCTTCTATGTCTACTTTAACCTGGTGATGCGGACACATGTAACTAGAGACTGTTAGATCTCCTTGAGACAGACCTGCGTAGAGAATTCTCACTTCAAAATGCATCCCTTTAAAGTTTATGCCTTAGTTTGAGCCTGACAACAGTTACTGTCATTCTAGTTTTACGCAGTAGGCCTCAACCATCCATCCATCCATCCATCTTCTGTACATCCTTGTCCCTTAGTGGGGTCGGGAGGTGCTGGTGCCTATCTCCAGCCAACGTTCCGGGCGAGAGGCGGGGTCACCCTGGACAGGTCGCCAGTCTGTCGCAGGGCATCAAACATGAACGCTTGAAGACTGTGACAGAGGCAGCATCAAATGGTAGACCAAGGGATGGGACAAGTAATGGTCAAAGACACTTCTCTCTGGATGTTTCAGTCTTGTGAAAGATTATTGGAGAACATAAATAGATGGCCTATAGTTTTGGTCTCAAACTCCAGTCCTTAAAGGCTGATGTCCTACAGTGTTTAGCTGTCTCTCTGCTTTGGCACACCTGGCTCAAAAAGTCGCAGAACACTGGCCCTCGAGTATGGCAGTTTGAGACCACTGGTCTATAGACACAAGTTGGTTTAATCAAATTAAGGAGTTGGATTAAGGTAAATTTATTTTAGGGCTTTTAGTATGTATCTAAGGCACAGCAGTGGCAAAGGGGTAGAGTGTGTGACCCATGTTTGAGGCATTAGTCCTGGATGTGGCCGTCACTGGTTCTGATGACATTTTCTGCATGTCCTCCCTTTCTCTCACAACCCACTTTCTTGTCTGACCAATCTCATGTAAAGGCCACTGGAGTAGATACAATCTTTAAAAAATTGTGTCTATATTACCTTCCACACTTATCTCAAATATATTTATGACCTTTGACTTCGTTTGGCAAATGACCAACAGCGAGACTGAGTTGGAAAGGCAGCTAGGCAGATAGTCATCCTGTCCTCAGAGTCTCACCTTGTCCTCCGAGGGGCTAATGTTTCTGGGAAAATCCCACTCTGCTCACTGCCCTCTCAGTTTCCTACAGCTGGCACATACCTGTCTGCAAACGGCAGAGTGTGGGGAAAATGGGATCCAACGTGATGATTGGTTTAAGAGCAAAACTTTGTCCAGCGTTGACTCTGATTTTAGGATAATCTTCATCAGCTCTTGGTCATCTTTTCTAAATGGATCTTTTAAAATGGCTCTGAGACGTCGCTGGCGCGAACCGTCATTTTAATGTCGCCATCCATCAGCGACAATTAAATCACCAAAAGGCCAGGTCCAGCAATGGCAAAAGTGCTTGTTGTGCAGGTTTTTGCTGGACAGCGATTCCTCTTTACTTCCGAACAAATTAGGTGCCGTTATTGGGCTGACAGACCCAGGCGTACGCTCCAGAGGGGCGGGACAGACTTGGATGGGATGTCTAAACAAATGCAACAATGGTTTTTATTGTTGTGCTGGCTCAAGCTTCCCCACATCCCTCTGGCAGAGAGTGCAACTCTCTGTGGAACAGCCCGTCAGTGCACATACACTTGATTTGGTTGATTATGAACTGAAAGGTGCTCTTACAAAGACAAGGCTTTGCTTTCCCTCTCCTTTTCTCACTCGTTGGGCTTCCATGTGAGCTGGAAGGAGAGATGAAGGGACTGGGGATTGATCAAGACGGAAAAGTGATGGAAAAAGTTTCAAGAGAAACTGCTTCAAAATAGCACTTTTTTGGTGGGGGGGAGGGCAGTTTTTCTCTTCATAAGTGTGAACAAAGAATATTGGTGGCTTCCCAGCTACAGTCTGGACCTTGCAGCTGGCACAAAGCCCTGATCACTGGGCTGGCAAAGTGGTTGTTTAAAGCACAGCATGGTTGGCACAGAAAAAGCCTCTGGTTGTTAGTGGTTAACCCCAGGCTCCCCACGAGACTCGCTGCTCACTCGTCATTCTGCCAAGATCTCGGTGCATTGCATTAAGTTTCCCCTGTCAATGACGTACGAGTGATCGTTCAAAAGTATAGGAGGATATGTACATTTAATGGCAAGAAATGACCACATTTTCCATGTTTTGACATTAACAAAAACCCCAAAAAAGATTTTTTTATACAAGAATGTAAAAAGGTTCCTTTATATGGGAATCCTTTCTGCTGGGGCTATTATGGGAAAAAAGGGGTATTAATAGTGCAGAATAGGGGCAGCGATACAGATGTAAAGTGCTGGCCACATTTATCGTAACCTCTCGTAAAGATGTGTTATAAGATTTGGAATGTAAAGTTTTTTGTTGCAGTAGAATCTCCTCTACAACTCACAGGTTTTCTATGGGATAAGGAGTAAGAACTTAGGTTGAACAAGGTTCTGCTCATCTTGACCATGACCGTCACTAAACTAACTTGCCTTTAAGCTGTCAGTGGTCTCTTATTTTTGTAGTAGTTTTGTAAGACGACCCGTTGAGATACATAGTCGAAATCAGACATTTACATGCATTGAATAAAAAAGATTTTAAAGACATTAATTCATAAATCTCTCAAGAATATTCTCTCTCATTGTTGTGGCATTTAGCAAATAGAAATAATTTTGGTAATGCTAACTGACCTAAGACAAGAGAAGTTTGTTTGATTTAACTTCAGACAGTGGAGGAAAAAAAAGCACGTGTCTTTATTTGGTGCATGTAAACTTCTGATTTCAGCTGTAAAGCCTTTTACAGTTTAAATAAATGACTGGCACCAGTGACTGGGTGAAGACTAGTTGGAATAAACAAATCCAGAAAATCAAATGCTTACCAGACACTTTTCAGAGTAAGAAAAAAAAGGGAAAGGAGTCAGAGCTCTCTACCTTGATTAGGCAGAGAGCTCTGACTGCAGGTAGCTTGAACGAACTGCCCCGTTCTCCTTCAGCCTGACAATATACTGTATAACTGACACAGCTGAATTACTTTGCTTCCTGTACTTCTCCTTCTCACTTGTCTTTTTTTCCCAGTTTTAACATTCACCTTCCTTCTTTCTAACCTAAACTGACAGGCTGAAGAAGGGACTTCAGGTCTTCTGGTGTCCTGGTTACCCTTTTGCTTCTTGTATTCCCAAAATCCTTGGATACTTCCTCTTCTTCCTCTCTACTTTCAGCCCATCACAGAAACAAAAGTACCTCTGCACCTCTACACTGGATGTCCAGCGTTACCTTCGGGTCATTTGTTTGGCTGAAGAAACATCAGGCTATTTATCAGCTCCTGTATGCAATAAGCTTTGTGTCTTCTGATCTCCTACTTCCAATGGTTTGAGAAGTGCGACACAAACAGATCCGGAAGTCTTGAACAAACTTTTGAAGCAACTACTGCTCATTGTGGACGCTTCATCGCATGCAATGGAACCAGAAAACTGGTCAGGTGTTTGTGAAGACATTCCAACAGCTCAAAAAATACCATCTGGTTCTTTGGTAGTAATACCCGATCAAGGAAAGATTGATCGTGGTGGACTCAATCAAGTTTTCTTCTGTTTTTGACTGTCGTCAAATATTTTCCTTTTCATATCTGTTCATTTTGAGCCTATCAGCAAACAGGAAAATTGAGTTTCTGCACTGTTTTTTGAATTGTAGTCCGCCTGCGGTTGTATTTTGGTAGTGGAAGAGCCATTCAGTCTGTGTTGACTACGGTTTCAAATATTGAGCAGTTAAAGTCGGAGCAAGAAAAACATCTAAGACCTTTTCATTGCTGGCAATATGTCGTTCTGCTCTGCACTAGTCTTTTTGCAGTGAGGGATGGTTGTTCACGGCACTCAAGTTCCGGTGAGTTTCATAGTGTAGCTTCCTTCACGATCAAGCCGGCGCTCTACATACCTCATGGTCAAATGTTAGTGATTGGCTAAAATCAGACGATGTGTAAAACTTCAACAGTATCTGCACCTCCAACAAGCAATAGTTTCTCAATAGCCAAAGGTCCAGACCCTCTGGACCTTGATAAAAACCAGGAATTGGTTTGAAAACCAGGGATTGGTTTTTATTGCTATCATTCAACGCCGCGTCATGTCGTGTCTTCTTTGAGACCTTTTGAGGCCAAGTCAACTTCACAGCTGGCATCGAATTTCTTTTCTTTTTCTCTCTCATCCGAAAACCTTACATCCACTTGAATGTATGGCAAGCATTATGTGTCAAAAAATTGGCTTCTTTTAAGGCGATATATATATACATATCGCCCAACAAAAAGGCAACAAAAAGGCTATGAGCTGCAAGTGGTGAAGAGATCAGAGGACGGTACTGACTGCAAGGGAAAGCCAGAAAAATGTCCCAGTAAGTGTCGTATGCTTGAGAAAAGCTGTGGGGTAAATTCTAAAAGTGCTGGCAATGCGTACAGGTACATACAGGCACACATAACTCACTGCCTTGAACACATGCATGGCATGACAAGGTATTTGTCTCTTTACAGATTTCTTCTTGCACTTAAATCCTTCAGATCATGGAACACATTTTATCCATCCATTTTCCTACACCCTTGTCCCTTACTGGGGTCGGGAGGGTTGGAACACATTTTATGTAAGACAAATATTTCACTTATTAAGGGAAAAGCCAATCTTTCTCTATATATAAAGTGTAATCACGCTCAAAATTGACAATTTCACAATTGCAATTAGGCATTTGTGATAGTCTTTTACATCACTTTTGTAAAATCTTGGCCCACTGTTCTTTGCAGAAATGTATTTAACCAAATTTGGGGGTTATGCCACTGGGTCTTAATTAGACTTAGGTGTGAACTTTGAAAAGGCCGCTCCAAATCCCTGTGGTGTTTTTTCTTTTGCTGATGGAGCTTAATTGTCCCTGTATGACCCAAGTGAGCCTTAGTTTAAGGTCATGAACTGACTCTTTTGCCATTTTCAACAAGAGAGCCCTCTTTATGGTTCCCTCAACTACAACAAGTCAACCAGGATTGTCAGGATTTAAAGCAGAGATAGATCTTTGGCAGCAGTGGCACTGCTTCATTCTTACTTACGTCTTTCTTCCTTTCCAATTCTCTTTGCTTTCCATCTAATGATTATTTCTCTATGCAGCGCTCCTGCGTTTGCCTGGCCACGGTCCTATGCTAAGCTGTAGTGTAAATGTTGCATGGTGTTTTGGTTGCCGTGGCAAAGCCTGGTACCATTTAGGACTTGACGAGCCATTTTTCAAAGTGCTTCGCGTCTGCTTCAAGGAGAGACATATTACAGACAGCTCATTTAGCCATGTTTCTTAATTACAAATGACTCAATCTGCGTAAGAGTTTTGTAGTCAACCTGGAACTTCTAATTTCTAATCAAATAAGTGTTCCTTTGAGTCTTTTGTTGATATTCTATCAATCCTTTAGTGAGTGTACATGTCACTTCTTGCCAGTGTGTATTTGAGTCTCGACCCCCCAGGCGCCCTTTGGCCATCAGACTTCAGAGCAGAGGTAGATCCTCTAAAGGGCATGACTCCCGAAACCACAGCACCGTCAGAGGAGAAAACCACAGATGCAGATGTTCAGACGGAACAGAGCAAAGAAAATGTTCCTCTTCCACTCTGTCTCTCTCCATCTCTCTCTCTCTGCTCCCTTTCTTTCTTAAAGACGGGGCTCATTAAATAGAAGGAAGACCGCTCAGGTCCAAAACCAAAGAGAGTCATGGCTCTCGAGAGCGCTGGCACGGCACAGCGTGGAAAACAAGTGAACTGAACGCAACCGCTGACTCTAAAGGCACAACGTTACCAGGTATTCAGCGGGTTCCCCAACAATAGGCGGGCTGCAGCAACAGCGGACGTAACTCACACAACAGTGGTGAAATGCTGTGGAAATTTATCACCAGTGGAGCAAGCCATGAAAGAGAGAAAGAACTCCGCTGGCAGCTTGGAGGCTGTTATGTCCGCAGTGGAGGGCAAAGTCACCACTGTGATGTCAAATGAGATATTTCTAAGACGTTCAGCTTCCAATAAAATGTACAACTCCCCCAGAACGTGGTCAGGTTTTGACATATTTTATGGTAGTAACAAGGATATGTCTTGTTGAGGGGAACTCTATCTGGTCTTAATTAGCACTGAGTGCCTTTAACAATTGTGTGGCAGTATTTTAGATACACCCAGTTGAAAAATAAAAGTGACTAATAAGAATTAAAAAAAAAAATAAAATTATAACACTGGAGGAAAATATTCCTGCTCACTGCTAGCTAGCGGCATTGGATTAGCCTCCACATGGCCAAAGCTAAAGAAATGCTTTAGGAATATTTGATTCAAATCCAGAGTTTAAAATCTAAACCTAGTAATTTGGCACTCTTTAAAAACCGGTTTGCGATAATTGAGAAAAGCGACCGTTGTACAGCTGTGACCAAAAGAACAGTAATAACAAGCTAGCATGAAGGTACTTTCAGAAAGCCAGACCTGTGGGCTCTCCTTCACCACCACAAAACCTTACCTGGCTAAGGTAAGATTTTTTTTCTTCTTCAAATTAGAAAAGGTTTGGTAGCAATTATCACAGTGAAATTGGATTTCCAATGGACGAGTTCCACCAAAGGTTTCAACTGACCTTCACAGTTACTGAGTGAAATAGCATGCTAGCTCTTAATGTTGCTGTGACTGCTGGATTTTCATGTACAAAACAAATGTTCTGGATGTAAAACCTCTCTGATAGGTGGAGAGAAGATAATCAAATGTTAGCTGGCTTTAACAGTGGCAGAGACAGTACTTAGCTGAAAGCCTCATTCTACACAAATACAGCATCACAATGCTACTAAGCAGGTCCTCTCCAAACGTGTCCCCGTCAGCCATCTATTCATGGCTAATTTATAGAGGTTATCACTCATTGTGACTTTTTTTGCCCATATAAATAATCTTTTTAAAGTCTAAAATGCTTTAAGGCATTATAGTTGATGGGTATTTTTGAACCTTCAGAAAAGAACCACAGACAAACGTAATAAGTTTTATGGCCGTGCTTTTGCAAAAGGAGAAAGCATTTGCAAGGAGGATCCTCTGATCCTCTTCACCAAGCGTTTCCCCCGGATCCTCTCAGCTCGGGCAAGCCTTTTATTTAGGAAGAGAAAGAATGTGAAAAGATAAACAAAGCAACTTTTATCTGCATACAGGTCATCTAGCTCTAGAGGAGGAATAATCAGTTCTTAAAACACAGACACTTGGTGCCAAAAAGCGCCACACAAGGTTATAACGCATGTAGAAATGATAATAACCTAAAAATCCCTAACAATAGTCAATTTGATCACTCAACTTTTCAGCTGTATTTTGACAATAAAATGTATTTTTTGAGGTGTTTTTCTAAAAATTTCCTGTTGCAGATTGTTGTCGTCCTCTTTAAGAAAATGCTAAATTGACATCATGGTTAAGTGAAGTCGACTGAGCCTTTAATGGTCTTTTGGGGTTTAACAGTCAAGACTGTGTTTGTATTTCACAAAGTCTTTCTTGCATTATATTGTTGCATTGAAATCTAAAAGCCCCTGATATACTTGCATGTACACTGTCACTGACTCTCCCAGTCACTTCCTTCTGTTTCAAAACAGTCTCAATAGGCCACGGTTTCCTCAGCCAACTCTTACCGGTATCAGTTTTATTTGATACCGCAGGAACCTGCGTTGTAGTCGTTGCCATGAGAGCGAATATAAACCCCTTACATCATTTATTTGAATAGGCTGCATTAACGTGAAGGAGAAGGAGACATGACAGGATGGCGTGGTACCAGCGTCGACCGCAGCGAAGACACACAGCAGCGTTTTTCGTGGAAGTTAATTCCTGGGGGTAAGGGCTCGTGGTTTGTATCGGTCCACCTCTGTAATTTGTGAGTTTCAAACCGAGTGGAAACGCAAACAGATGTGATCTTTTGTTTTTTGTTTTTTTTTCCCCCTTTGACAATTTCAGCGTCACTCCAGTTATTGTTTCTGATGCCGCTTACCAGCGCACGTCCCGGCCCCGGACGGCCGGGGGGAAGCCGATCTGCAGCGTGTGGGTAGCTCAGGTCGGATCATGGGGTCTTTGCGGTGTGTGAAAGTGGAAACCAGAGCCAGAACGAAAGGCGAGGGTGTGAGTGCTGAAAGAGAGAAAAGAACATGTGGTTCAGAGGATGTTTATTCGCAGTGCAGAGCTAAATGAAGTCTTAAGCAGGTAGCCTGCCTCTTATGCAAACTGTTTTTCCCCTTGAATGTGAAAAACTAACCCTTTCACCTTTACACCAAGCGGTTTTTTGTTTTGTTTTTTATTAACATTTATGGACATGCGGCTATTTTGTATCCAGATGTCAATAACACATCTCAAGAATTCAAAAGGTATTTGGCAAGCTAACAGAGTTACAGCGAAGGACACGGAAACATTTCTTCCCACTGAAATTGTATGTAGGTACATCAGATCAGGGGCGGATGATGAGAAAACAGTTACTCAGCATTCTCAAGGGCTTGGCCTGCTTACGCCGCAGACATTTAGCTGTTTGTGTGTTCCAGACTGTTAAAGTGAGAGTAACCACCATGGTAAGAGCCGCAGAGCTACTTGGGGCCGTTTAGAACTAGCAGCTTCTAAGTCTGGCAAGTTATTTAAAGAGACCGACAAAATTTAGAATCGGCCCACTGAAAATAGTCGAGAAACGGAGGACGTTCAAAACAACTGCCTCCATTTTCCAGGCCTGGCTGTTCCGGGAAGTTCGTCCTGAGAGCAGACTGCAAGATGCTGAAAGAGGTGCGCTGGAAAGGAAGTGTTCGGTGCTCTAAAAACAACATGCTGCAGAGAATGCAGACAAAGACCAGGACTATTGCTACTAGGACTAAGGGTTTTTAGACAAATGAGTCTAAAAATGAATGGACTGGACAACAGAACCGAATACAATGTTCCAACTAAAGGACACCATGCCGTCTGGAAGGCGTAGAGGAGAAAGTGTTACGGTCTGCAGCAGAACCTGACCATCATATAATCTACCATGGCTGCAACTGTGTCATAGAAGGTGCCTTAGGAATGAGAGACTATAAAAAGAAAATGCTATGGAAGAACTTGACGATGGATTCAGATCATACCAGGAGAATCCACCAAATGCCGACTGAGAACGAGGACATGCACAGTTCTGAGCTGAATCGATATCCAAACTTGAGTTATGTTGACATGCATGCATATGGTAGATGTCTACAAGATGTTTTCAAGTTAATCAGGAGGCTTTTAGAGTGCAGAGTGTTCCAAGTGTTTCCTAAGAACTTTGGTTTATTGAGGAAAAAAAAAAGTTTTTTAATTTTGATTTGATTCTTTCGTAAGTCTGTATGTTCTGACTCGTATTGACTTAAATGTGGGATTTGTGACTCATTTTGTTGCCACTGAAATGCATTCTGGCAAACAACAAGAACATCAAATTATTTATTATGAACATATCCTTATGCTCCAAAACAATAAGAATTGGAGTATGAGTGAAGCTTTTTTATTACTATCATTTTTATCACTAGGGGCTGCACAGTGGTGCACTTGGTGGAGCTGTTGCCTTGCAGCAAGAAGGTTCTGAGTTCGATTCCCGGCCCCGGTCTTTCTGCGTGGAGTTTGCATGTTCTCCCTGTGCATGCGTGGGTTCTCTCCGGGTACTCCGGCTTCCTCCCACAGTCCAAAAACATGACTGTCAGGTTAATTGGTCTCTCTAAATTGTCCCTAGGTGTGAGTGTGTGTGTGCATGGTTGTTTGTCCTGTGTGTGTCTGTGTTGCCCTGCGACTGACTGGCGACCTGTCCAGGGTGACCCTGCCTCTCGTCCGAAACGATAGCTGGAGATAGACACCAGCACCTCCTGACCCCAGTAAGGGACAAGGGTGTTAGAAAATGGATGGATGGATTTTTATCACTACCAGTTTTCAGAAGTAAAGAGGGAATTTTGCTGGTCTTTCACTCGTCTTCCAGCCAAGAATTTCTAAGTGTTCCGCGTTTTGTTCCATTTGTTGGCCAGACCAAACCAGGGATGGACGGCGTTTGCTTAATTTTTTCCCACAAACTGTTTCTTTTTTGTATCCATAAGTAACGTTTGGTGCACCTTCAGTGAGATTTTATTTTTTATCTTTTAGAATTTTAGAAGCTGGTAACAACCAACTCATTTACGGGTTGAAGCCAGAGCATTGGAATATTTGGCTGGTGTTCCATAAGCTCGGCGTTTTAACGGTGTAAGCATCACTTTCGTCTTGCCACTCTTCAATAAAGACAAGATTGGTGGTGTCCTTTGACAGACTCTCCTTTCTGAGCTGTGGAACTCTGCAGCTACTTGACTATATCTGATTAATGCTCTTGTTGAACGGCTTGTGAGTTTAGCTGTTCTCTGACAAAACCTCTGAGGCATTTCATAGAACAACTGCATTCCTACTGAGACAGAATTTTGGACAAGTGGACCCTATACGAATTGGGCCGCCTGGTAAGAGCCAGCACCTCATTTTATGCTTTGCTATGTTCGGAGGATCTGATTTTACCCAGTCGTTAACGTACAATTCAAAAACAGAGCAGAAAATCAACGTCGTTGTTCAAAATGCCTTCTGTTTGCTGATTGGACAAATTCAGCTGAAGAAATCAAGCTCAATGTAAGAAATCCCAGGCGGAACACTGATGGGAGATGAGAATCAAACTGAATTGTGTAGGAAGAGAATACTAATTGGGTAACTTTTAAAGTCTATTGGTTGATCCAGTGATATCAGAGTAAAGAGAGATGAATACAAACGTACACCATGCTTTTCACACTTTCATTTGGAAATCATGCGCTACTTTCACATAAAGTTCCATTAAAATGACTTAGTATTAGTGGTTGTAATGCGACAAAACGTAAAGCAGTTCCTGCGGTGTAGAAACTGTCATTTCATAAGAGCACAAACTAAACTCCAACGCAACAAAGTCTGGAAGATGAAAGGAAAAAAAACTGCAGTGTTGTATCGAGTAGAAACATTTTGCGATCGCCAAGGCAACCACTGCAGTCAGCCAAAGAAATTTCAACTGCGGATTTTGCCATCATTCCCACAAAGATGACAACTATTTATCTTGCTCCTCTTTCAGCAACCAAATGATATGCATCTGATCGGTTTTGCACGAGGACGTAAAAGTCCCAGAAACCTCAGCGAAGCCGGCGTGCGCCCCGCACTAATCCTCAGGTGGATGAGCTTCTGATGAGTTTTCCACAGATAATTACAAAGGGAGCGATTGCTCCACAGGTAACAGTCGACGCGTAGAAAAGCGATGTTCCTCAGAAACGGCATAAATTTACCCCTGAGTTCGAACATTTCACCTTTGCACCACAGTAAATTTCCAGCTCCCTTTAATTAAAGGCCGCGCCACTGACAGTTTCTAGCAGATGTTTTTTCAGTCAGTGCAACCTGCCGTCCATCACTGGCAAAGCCGCACGTCAGTCTTCACCTTAGCTTTGCAGTCAGCCAACACAAACACTGATCCACTGTGTCTGGGAATTGGGAAGTAATTATTAAACAGATGTGTCACCGTCTAACAGCCAGAATACAAACCACAGCGTTTCTCCTGCTCCCATGCACACTTTGTGACCTCTCTCCTTAGAATCTCTGGCAAGGAAACGACGGGGGCAATTTCTGATTAACACTCGTTGGTCCGGTTCAGTTTTGTTTTTAATGGATACGTTTTATCCCCCCAAAAAAGGAAAAAAAAAAAAAGTTTTTTTGTAGTTCTTGGCACTGTGACGATGGCCGTTTGAAGAGTCTTTCTGCTTTTGCCGGTTGATTCGTTGCAAGTGGAAAGTGTTCAGTCCATCTGTTCACACCTGCCGTTTACAGTGGACCCCCAGAACGCCCGCTAATGGCTACAATCCACAAATACTTGAGGCACCCTCAAAAAAATTGCTTGTAACTGCCTATTTTAAAAGTTTAAACACCTAATACACCTTAACATACAGCAACATGCACAGTGGAAACTATCTTAGCGCGACGTCTATTGTGTTCCCCATCTCGTCAGTGCCAAGGAAAATAAACTTCTGGGTTGCAATTGCAAGCCAACAGCAGATCCAATAGGACCTGTACCTGTAGGTGTAGCTTCCTGAGCTCACTGCTGGCTAAACGATAACTAAGAGCTGACTGGTACTTCATAAGCAATTTCAGTCATCTGGATATATTATTATTGCTTTGACATTCGCAAAACAAGTAACACAGTGAGTCAACTTTTTCTAATTCTGTCACAATAACAGCAAGCCTTACTGCACTTTATTGGGATTTCACATAAAAGACCAACAACAAACAAGTGCATGGAAAGACTTTGTGGTTTTCAGAACATCTCCTTCGAAAATATGGAAAAATAAATGTGAAAACATTGCTTTGAATTTGTACTCGAGCTCTGGTATGAAACACAGAAAGCCCAATTGCTTTAATGTAATTAGTAATTACAGTCCACTTACGGGTAATTTAATCTCTTCCGTGATGATCTTAGTGGTTTCATAGGGAACATCGGTGAACAAGCAAAGACTGAGGACCAACTCAGACGACGTCTTACAGCGGGTTGTGACGTCTCCCGTTTCCTCCTGATTAATTGTCTTTGTTTCCCAGGTAACTGGGCGTGGAGCACCTGGGCCAATGGTCCCAGCCTATTTAAACCTGGCGGTTCCTCACATCACATGGCTGCTCATGCTTTCCTCTCAATGAGCAGTCCTGGTGTTTTGTTGGGTTTGTTGTTTTGGTTATATTTAATTGAATTGTTTTGCTGGATTTAGTTAGGTCCTGTGTTGAGTTCTGGTTTTCATTTGTTTTTGGGTTGGTGCTATGCCATACTTTAATTTGTTTTGTTTGCTCTCAACGTATGTCGATTTAAGAAACATTTACAAAATTGGCATTAAAAACAAATTTGTGTGCATCTCCATTTTTTTGTTTCGTGTTTCACAGCCACCTGGGAACTGTTGGTTGAATGAAAGGCATCTACGGTGTTACTGACACACTAAAAGGTTTGTTTGGCACAGTCTCAACATCACTTCTGACACAGTGACACCGCCAAGGTTTGAACGTCTCAGATTGTGCTATGCTATCCATTATGTGAAAATGACTCAACTGCACAGTTGTTTTCTGGTGAGTTACCCTTAGCAGGTTTCTAACTAATGAAACCTACTGAACTAATTGGCCAGAGAGGGAGAACATTTATCATAAGGATCCAAAAAAGTTTCTAGGTAACTCTAGAGGAGCTGCAGAGATTTACAACTCCCGTGGGAGAATATGATCAAACAGCTGCAACTCATTGACGTCTCAAATCTGTCGAGAAGAAAGGCCTTGGCTGAAGGGATGCCGTTTAAAAAGTCCTGTTTACAGCTTTTTGGCCTGCTGACAAAATGTCATCTGGGGAAAACCTACACTACACACCACGCTGAACACACCATACCTACGGTAAAACGTGTTGGTGTTGGCGTCACACAGTGGCCATGTTTTACTTCTTGATACTTAGAGAGTGGTTCACGTTCCAGTGACTCTAAAAGCAGCCAGAACCCTCCACCAGGACGGTTTAGATCACGAGTGTTCTCTAACTGTGTCCTCGAGTGTCAGTAGGCTGCAACTTTTTATTTTGGCTGCAAACCACAATAATTTCATCCCAAGCAGGACACGACTGCATGCTTGGGACATGACATAACTAAGTGCGTGAATAGAAGGTGGCTGGACTTCTCTTGTTCATAGAAGATGTTCCACCTCTCATCTGAAAGACACTAAAAGACTTATAAAGAGTCGACACAACAAACTGTTATTAGACTCACTATTTGGCTGATTAGAATGCTTTGGCCCCTTCATTGTCAAGATAAAAAGGCTGGTTTGGTTTCAGCCAAGTTTGCATGTGTCTCGGTTGGCAATGTGCTCCTCTTGGTGGGCATGCATATGGGCAGGGCTTCTGACAGAAAGGCTGGCCTCCGAAGCTATATTGGTACACTTGTTTGTTGTGGGTTGCCCCTTCCAGTTGACACTGTACGGGTTATCCCACAAGTACTGTCTTTGATCAGACAGTGATGTAAATCCAAAGGCCTATCAGCAAATTCAGTTTGTTGCCAATTAAATTACTTGGGGATAATACCCAGTTTGGCCTGGCTTGTAGCCCCTGTGAGCCGGTTCCCAAAAAAAATAAATAAAAAAACAACACTCCAGGAGTCCTACAGGATCTGCAACTGGAGACGAATTTGGCAAGGACTGACCGAAGAAGAACCAGTTAAAGCCACGTCAGAGGAGAAGGGGCTATGATTCGTAGATGGTAGACGGTGAGAATTCAGACGTTTGACTGAGGTTCATCAGTCCAAGCACACATTTAAAAAGCTGCAAGACCCTGGCTCTTGTGGACTGAAGTTTGACACCCCTTGTTCAGATCAGTGAATAGTCAGAAATGTCAATGTTCACATCCAAATCCATATCAGAAACTGTAAAAAAAACAAACAAACTTGAACATCACCATTCACTGACGTTCTCCATCCAATTCTGAGTGACATTAAGGTATTTAGCAAAGAAGATTGAGGAAAACAACATCACCTGGCAGAGGCACACCCCGAAAGACTTGCAGCTACAACTCGAATGACTCATCCTTGAAGATTTTTTCACTGTTGCGTACAACTCCATGCTGATCTATTACATAACCCCTCGCCTCCCGCAAAAAAAACAACAAAAAAAAAAAACACGTTGAAGTTTGTAGTGACAAAATGACGTCAAAATATTCAATAGTAATGAATACTTGGAAGGTAATATATATCTTAACGTGTTAGGTAACCATGTTCACTGATGAGATGAGTGTAAGTGCAAAGCATAAAGTGTTTTTCCCCTCCAGATTTAAAGGAGTTAACTTGAAGTAGTGACACCGTAGGGACTGAGGTACCATAAAAAAACAAGCAACTGTTCACACCTTCATACACCATGCACACTTGCGTCATCCCTTCATTAATGAAAAGCAGTAGCAACAGCATTTGGAACAGAGACCACAAGCTGCAGCGTTCAAACTCCAGCCCATGCAGGTGAAAATTTGCCAGTAAAAGATATGAGAGCTCGTTAAGTTTAACAGGGAAACAACCCCCTACCTTGGGTCCCACCCCGAGGTTCAGGTTTTACTGACTTATTACTGACAACGTCAGCCTGTTTGTCTGCTGTGAGTTAGTCAGGCACACGCATCATAAACAGAATGACGATAGATGGTCAGTAGTGCCAGAGGATTACCGGTCGATGCCAGCAGGTTAGCGCAAAGTTTTGTGGTTATTAGACACACATGGCTCACTCTCTCCTAGCTAGCATTCACTGCAGTTGTTGACTTAAAAAAAAAAAAACTGTGGGGGACAAACTGCTATAGAAGAATGAGAAGCCCTACTATCCAGTAGGCCCAAAATGAGAATTTTCAGGGGAGAAACATGCAATCCTGCAGGAAGCAGCAAGTACTTCACTGGCAGAAGTTTTGGTGACCAAAGGAAACAGTTCAGTCCACAATAATGTTTGGATGTCAGGCATGTGCTCATGATTAAAACACTCTAAACTCGAGCTTTCGCATTCACCTGTCAACAGACGAGCAATGAGAAAAAAGGCCAAACTTAATGGATCCATGGCAAAATGTTACACCTTCTTTTTAGTTTTTTTTATATCTTTTCGTTCAGCATTTCAGACCATATATATTCCAACTTGTCCCCTGGAGACGCACATAATGAGAGGGGCAGAAAGGGTGGAAAAAATGCAGTGCCAAATTACAATGTCCCTTGGACGACATGGAGCAACAAACGCTGCATCTACCACTAGCCCGGTCATCACCTTTCTACGCAGTTCTGATCAATTCTCATCTCCCTTCAGTGCTCAGTCTGGGACTTCTACCTTGGAGCTTGATTTCTTTGATTGAATATCAACCTGGAAAATATGGAAACAGAAGGAGCAGCTGTGAAGGATGACGTCAATTTTCTGCACGGTTTTAGAATTTCGATACACATATAAGAGCACAACTACCTACTTTTGGAGGTGTAAGCCGACACATTGCATATAGCGCATACAAACGTTTTGCGCCACTGTTGTATATCGGCAATGGCAGCAGAGGAAGTGAAAGAAGCCATTCAGTCTGCGATGGTCACACTTCCAAATATTGAGTAATACAAGTTAGAGAAAGAGGAATGTTTAAAGCACTTTATTAAAGCAATTGGGTAAAATCAGATTTAAAATCTCAACACAGACCTTACCTCAATAAACAAGGATCCAGACTCTCCATAAGAACCAAAACATAGAATAATGGGCTGGTTTTTACCAGGCTAATCTACCACAGACGATAAAATCATAAAATCAAAACGTCAACATAGACGCCAACATTTACTCAGCTGCAAATTGACAAAACAGCCAATTAATTAAATAAGTGCTTCAGAATTTATCCAGGAAGTCTAATTTAGGGGAAAGTAAGTTCATACATGTTTTCAAAGCTAGCAAAAAGACTAAAGCGCTCAACAGAAAATTGGCTCCGATATTGAGCAAAAGCATTTCATTTAAAAACATAACCTGTCAATGTATTTCATTTCAAAGTTTGTGAAAACGTTGAACTTCTCCGTTTCCAGACTGAACCAGTGATTTGCAGTCGGTTTTTTCCAGTACAACGTCTCTCCGTTTGAAAAAAAAAGGTGTGTCAAATCAAAAAATGATTCATTCGTAATCTTCTGGATGGTCTACCATAGCAGCCGTATCGTGTTTTAAGACATGGCATGGAGTAAAAAACATAGGCACTATTCTTACTCAGAGTTTTCAAAACAACATAAAAATTCACTAAAACCACTAAAGTAGGGCGTAGTTCTTTATGTTGCGTGAACAACATAAAGAAGCCTATTTATATTTTTCTGTTTGTTTCTTTATGCAACTAACATATCATTAAAACATATTTGGATTTTTTTCTTTACATGTTCCCCACATTTTGATTTATGGACGAAAAGTCACGATAATATAAAAATATTATTGGCAGAAAGTCCCAGTAGGGCTTTCACTTTAACAATGTCAATCTGAAGAAAAATTAATCAATGGAACAAACTACTTAAAAGGCCCCAAAGGTTTTATTGCGTCTAAAACAACTGGGTTGTTACTTTAAAAAAAAAAAGAGTGAAATCTGAGTTCCTTTAATTGATGGAAATGTGTGACCACAACGAGTTCCTAAGTTTGAGTTATTTCAGCTCATTTCTGTTACTACGATGTACTGTTAGATTTTAAAGTGTGGCAACCCTAAATTTCACAAAGCAAGAATCGGGGGACCGCACAACTGGCATGCTGACTCCGGGAATTCGGTGTTCTTTTTTGCACCGTAAGCGGTCTCCAAAGACGCTTCGTAGAGTTTGGCTGTACATCTAACTGGCCCCCCAGTCGTACGCCAACATCCAGAGTGTCCACCTCCGAGATCGCCTGGGACCGGTCACCAACACAGCGAATTCAACAAGCGATATGCATGCCCTAAATAAAACGAAAATATTCTGCACGAACTGAAAGAATCGTTGTGAGGGAAGCTTGTTGTCCACATTGGAGTTTCGACTGGACCGCAGTACATCTTCGTAACGGACTCGAGAGAAAAAATGTGACTGGATGGAATAAAAAGCATAAATGAAAAGACCACTGCCATCCAAGAACAACACCAAACACCAACGCCCATTTCACATTTGCCAAAAACATGCTTATTGTTTCCAAGAATTTAAGAAAATATTCCGCGCCTAAGGATGGCGACTTTTTGGAAGTTGTGGTTCCTGTTACATTTCATAGCACCTCAGAAAAAGTACGCAGCAATATTCAAGCATGGAGGCGGAAGTGTGATGGACTGGTACTGCTTTCCTCCTTAAGGACCCAGACAACTCGCCATTCATGAGGGAGTCATGACGTCTTCTACTTGAAAGCCGTCCGATGAAGCTGAAATGAAACGATTCTGCCAAATAAAAACGGGTAACAATTTCTGCATGGTAGCCATTTCCACTGACCACTGAATTGTTCAATTTGACATGTCGAAAATAAATTTGCTTGCAGGAAGCACTGCAATTTTGAACAAAGTCATTTGACAAAAAGATCTGGCGCTTGGACGAGTTTTATTTTTTTTTTGGTCGTTTCAAAATTGATTTATTTTGCAAAACTGCAATGGAAACAGAAGATATGAGCTACATGCTAACAACCGAACGTTGCCACTGGCATAAACCACAAAGAAGAAGAATTCAGGAAGTATTTTGAGAATCATGGACTGGCGTATTTTTTAATGACTTATTGTGTGAACAATAAGTGTTTCTTATTTAACATCGAAATGGTGTTGTTTCGACAGAATATTGTTAAAGTTTCCCACATACTCACAACGGAAGCGCAGCTAGAGATGGATGACGCTCATTGCCTGATGCAGTTTTTGCTCGGATCATATGGGCCACAACAACATTTCCCTTTGAATTGAATGATGGAATGAAATACCAATAATCACTGGACCAAAAGAGACATTTTGATCAGGCTGAACTACTTCTGTTGACCTTTTGAGATATAGTCGTTTTTATTTACTGAACACCATCTGAGAATGTCCAAAGAACAGGAACTATACATCGGGAGCCAAAATGAAGAGAAGCTTTTGTCCGGTTGTCTTTCCTCCGTTTGTTTGTAGTTCCAGTCTCTTTTCTGCTAATTTGGTCTCTACACAGGTAGAGTTCTATATCTCTACCCGTGGCTTACATTTTATATGTTTGTTGAACTAAACTGCAGCCCTAAAAGTTAATAAACCCTCCATTACTTCCTACTTGTAACAGCTGGAAACCTTAAAGTGCCAGATAAGTATTCCGGCATATTAAATTTGCTAAGACTTTTTCTTTGTTTACTCTTTAGTCTTTTCCTGTAGTAGCAACACAATATCTCTGCTGTGTATGCTGTGTGTGTGTGTGTCAACAGACTCTTGCACCTATTGTTCAGACAGCATCTTGTACGACATCCAGCCAACAAGGCAGTCTGGCTCAAATACAACCCAGGGACAGATTTATACCGAGGAGATTTGGACGATTACACACCATGAAAACTCTCAGTGACTGAGATTGGAAAATCATACCAGCCAATACATCAGCTACAGCAGTCAGCGTTGCAATTAAGAAAATCACTTTGAGTTGTAATATAAGAGTAATCTTCAACTAATAGTACGAGAAGAAATGTCCAGATTTTAAGTTTTTCTCTTTCTAAGCGTTTAACTCAGAAGATAGTGATTAGCCATCAGGCTCAATTCATCAAAGTCAAGAGTAAGAGCCATGGACTGAGCGTTTGGTTTGCAACCTTTGGACAAAAGCCCAGACAGTTGCCTGCAGAAAGAGTTCTTTCAGAATGATTGCCGCAGCAATATGTCTTAAAGAAGAAAAAAAAAGTACATCCCTCCTCAGAAGGAATTTTGCATGACAATAGGAATATATCTTTTGTTGTTATGGTTTACAGAAGCTGGATTCAGGTTGCTGCTTATGAGCTTAGACAGTCCAAAATTGGAGCAGGGGCAAAGCACATATCAAAGCCTTAGTCCTCGTGCCGGTGGTCACAGGTTCGATTCCCGGCCTGACGACATTTGCCACACGCCTTCCCCCTTTCTCCTTACCCTCTTTACTGTCAAACTACTTTCAAATAAAGCCCGCTACAGCCAATAAAACCTTTAAAAAAATTAACAGCCATAATTTAGATAATTTATTCAGTCATAAGAGAAAAAAGTTGGGGTTCATTTTTCAGTCATATTTCCACCATGTTATTCATTCATTTATAACTGTCACAGTTTCAAACTAAATGTTTCATTAGGAAGCTAAATATTTAGTCAGCAAACAAAATATTTAGCTTCAAAGAAAATGATTAGTTAAAAAGCTAAATATTTAGATAAGAAACTGATTATGTAGCTTCAAACTAAGTACTTAGTTGGAAAGCTAAACAATTCACATGTTTTGACCCTAAAGCTGCAAAAATAACCATAAAAACTGACTAAACCCCGAGTCCTAATCCTACCAAGTATCCTAGATTTTCCAATTCTACCTCTAGCTAGGGCAATGTTTGCCTGAGATCTCTCTGCTGTCCTCCTTAAAGGCAAGAGGTAGCTCTCTTACCAAACGGTAAAGACTGTATAAAAGGTTTAGAGGCATTATTACTGCAGATGCCTACGAAACCCTTTAAAAATCACAGCATGAGTATGTTTCCCATTGTGTGAAACTGCCCAGCGAAAATTTGGAGCTTGGCCTCAATCCACAGCCTTCTCTGAAAAATAGACCTTCCTCTCAGCGCTCTCTCTTGCCCAACATTTCCTAAAATCTCCCAATTTTCTGGGTCCTCTTTTGCCGTTCAGGTCTGTTCTGCCCGTCTTTAAGGAGGCAGACTGTCTCCTCTGCGCACTGGTCCGAGTCCAGCTGGCGTCGAGTTAAACGGCAGCAGCACAGCATCCATCCAGGATGGTGCTAACTGATCCCAGATGACCCAAGTGGCCTCCCTGGATGCCTGGTTGCGCAACCGAGTCTTCCAGTCTCTTTTTCCGTCGCATTCTATCGCTTACGCCGCCACTGGTTGCCACGTGGATAATCTTAACTCAACGCCCCCCCTTACATTTGGAGTCTTGATGCTGAACTCGTTTGTGCACACACGTGGAAATATGTGTTTAATAATGAGGCCTAAGCTGTGCCACACACTGCAGCTCATAACCCCTGATCTTTTTACAGGGCACCCTATGGCTCCTGTCAGACTCAGTGGGCAGTTTACGGTACGTGGGAAAATGCAGCTTTGGGAAAAGACCCAACACATTCATCGCTCCACAATTTGAACTGTACATTAATGTTAAGAATGGGGGGGAACATTTACAGCGTTGTGTTTCCGCCGAGTAAGGTAAAATATGCAGTTTTATTAAGCTGAACAACAACAGGCAGGCGCTCGCAGCATGATTTATCGAGGACTAATCACGGATTATATGAACATGGGCATAGCACCACTAAAGCAGCTCTAAATCTCAAACTTTTCCTTTATTTTTTTTTTATTGTCTTTCTAATGTGTTTGACGGTGAATCATGCAATGCAAAAGGAAAACCTTGTCAGTGTTATGTTGGGTGGCTCGGAAATAATTCTTGCAATTCAAAAACAAGAACGTAGACAGTGGTGCCGTCGCTGTTCCCCTGGGATCTGATCCTGGACCTGTCTTTTTTTGTTTGTTTGTATTTACCAATTTTTTTTTTTACAGAAAAAAAAAGGTTACTAATGCCGCACAATGTTTGTAAAAAAAAGGAAGACTTAGAAAACATTATACATTTTTGTGTTCATCAGGTAAAACTGTGGCATTTTTGCTGAATGTCTAAAGAATTTCTTCTTCTGAACGAGATGTTCCATCGTACGCTGATGATACTGATGTATTATATTGAATCTACATTGTGTGAAGCATTTTGTTACCAAAACTCAACTTATCTGATTCTCCTTTTCAAATTTATAACCAAGTTAATTTACCTGAACACCAGTAGAAAGCAAATGAGCTCTTCAAGTCTCATAACCTATCACTACTTTAGAAAATGATGGATGAAAGTTTGATTCTTCAGCAAGTACTGTCTTTTAACCTTTCTGTCTATGTAGAATAACACTGTTATTTTATTTGCAGGCCTTTTCACAACCCTTCCATGACACAGTTGACCGGGGCGCATTAAAGTTGATAGCAAATTTTGTATTTATGATAAGTGCATTTGAAGATTGGAAGGTTTGCTTTGCACGTTTGTAGACTCAAACACTGATAAGTGGCACATTCTCACTTATAAAGATATTGTTGCTCCTCTCCCTTCATGAAACCACTTAACTACACAACTCTTAGCCAAACATCCCAGAATGGAAAACATATTTTACAAGGGAGGGTGTTTGAGTCACTAAAGAGGAGTGTGTAGAACGATAAGAGAAACTTCTAAAGGTCGGGTCAATTTAGCGTTAAAGCGCGGAACCGAAAATCTTAAATCAACCAGTGACATCAACATGCTAAAGATCAATCTGGTTTCCAGTTTTCACAATCCCAGCGAGCGTTTTCTTTGCTGAAATCCAGCACTAAAAGCGCCAGATCTCCAGGGAATCCCTCAGGATCTGCAGGTTGACTGCTTTCTGAGGTAAGAAAGAAAAGGCATGGGATTCTACAGCCCAAATTAAAGCTGGTTTAAACTCCAGCCTGACAGCAGGGAGGAGGTGATGGAGCTGGGCCGCTGAGCTTCTGTTTTATTTCACAAGGTTTCAGGTGTGCATCATGACCAGACTTACTCTGATCTCTTCAGTGTAAAACACATTCTTAAAGTTATTTGTAACCTTTTAGACTTTACCGCTTTATGAAGCTCGATTCAAACAAGCAACATAAATTTAAGAGTTATTTTTCTAATTATACTGTCATGAACTTCCACATTTAACAGGCTGATTTATGCGTACTGTTAAAAAAAAAGTTAAAACAGTCAAAACAACAGTCAATGGCAAAATAAATAAAAAAATGAAGTTATAATACATATTTAAATAGATATATATAAAAAAATAGATAAAAGATTTTTAAAAAGCAGTATTTTGAATAACCAGATAAGTAAAGGAGGGAATTAACTTTTACTTTTAGGACTTGAATCTAAAGTTTATTCCTTTGTGAAGCAAATGTTAACTTGATCTGAAGCCGTTTTTTCTCAGTCTACCCAGAGAAAGTCAGGAAGGTGGAAGAAACCCACGAACCCAGACTGAACCCCCCGCAGAACAGGCAACGGATCTTCAATATTTGTATTTGCTCAAGAGCTCATTTTTGTGACCTAAAATGTAACATCGCAATTCTTCTGTATGTTGCAGAAAGTTGAAACGTTTTTGTTTTGTGAAATAATTCTTGCTTGATCACATCTGGTAAAATTAATGTGATTTCTAAAACTGAAGCCAAATGTTTCTGTAGATGTAGACCTAAAATAGAAGCTGATTGTGGTGTGAGGTAACAATTGTTCAAAAAATAAATAAATAAATAAGTATAAATGTTTTTGGACATTCTTTTTGGTTCTGAGTGTAAAGTTAATGTGTTTGGAAAAATATTTACATCACGTGTGTTTTTTTTTTTTTTTTTCCATAGGAAACTTTTGTTTTAAAGTTGCATTTAAGTGAAATGTGTTTTTGAAATTTGAAAAAAAAAAAAAAAAAAATATATATATATATATATAAATAAAAATATTTATTGAGTCAATGTACAACAAACAAAAATTATTTATTAATCTGACTGGAAGAAAAATGCAAAATAACAGCACCGTTAAGGCAAATCAGAAAAAAACTGTTTTTATTACAAAAAATCACGCTTTAAATTTGTACAAAATTATGGGGACAATCATCTTAACACCATTGTAATCTCTGATTGGTCAGTAAAACTGTTTAAACGACTGCTGGATGTAGTTCACTGGGGTTTTTTTTCTTCTTCCTCTTCTGGGGTGTGTGTGTGTGTGTGTGTGTGAGTAAAATGGATAATGAACTTTTGGAAGACATGTACAGAAATCGGTTTTTCCTCAATTATGATCTGTAGAGAAAACTGAATCCACTGCTGATGTTTGTTTCCCTCATCTCCCCGCTAAACGGTGACTCATTTGTCCCATGCGCCTTGCCGTGGCTCGTCCTCATTAGCATCAACTCAAGGAGTCGAATGACCGAGTCAAGTGATGTAATCAAGCAACGACGACAAAGATTATTTACAAACCAAACTTTGTAAATAATCTCTGGTTAAAGTTTGGTCACTATGTTTCATTTTTATTTTTAACCCGCTCTGCGCTTTTCTTCCGGTTCCAGAGTGACGACGGCTGCGTTTTGTGGTGGGAGGAAATTAGCATCTGCTCCATCACGGTGGGTTAGCGGTGAAAAACTCCACGCTCAGAACGACCTGTTCGCAAAATTAGCTTTTGGCTTTCAGCAGGGCAAAAAAAAAAAAAAAAAAATGTTGGAAGGCGCGAGGAACACTGCGAAGGAAATGACATTTAAAAGGCCACACACCCACCGTCACATAAATGTCTATGTTAAATAAAATGTTTATAAGTTCACGGCTGCCGTGTGCGTCCTTCCAGCCGCTGGAGCAGCTCTTGTGAAAAGTCAGAGCGTTTTGGAGGCGGCAGACGCTTCCAGCCAGGAACATGTTGGAGCAACACCTGCGGTTCCTGAGCGGTCAGCGCCCGTTTATTCCCATTTCAGGCCTGAGCGCTGGCTAGCTCGTATCCAAGGAGCTAAACACAACTGCTGTGACAACTCGTGTGAGTATCGAGTAAGTATTTGGGCTCATTTTGGACGTAACCTCTATTTCTAAGGATAAATAAAGAATGATTCAGTGCCGTGGAGCTGCATGACGATCCGTCATTGATTTAAATTGGGCTTCCAAGCAGCTGATTTATATCTTTGCCCAAATTTTTTCCTCTTCTCCAGTGAAAATGTACTCAGAATCGGATCCTTTTTAAACATTTTCATATTTTGTTGGAACAACAAGTTAGATTTTTGTATTCAATTTTGACTTTAAATGACAGACCAATACATATTATATATATATATATATAAAATAATAACATAATAAAAAAAGCACATAATAGTAAAGTGGTAGAAAAATTAGCCCTGGTTTTCAGCACTTTTTTTTTTTTTTTTTCCTTGTACGGGATTCAGTTTCAGTTCAGCTGCAGTGACTCGCTGCTTAGGCTGCAGAATATTATTGGCAGGATAAATCCGGACTTCATGGAAGAGCAATAAAACAAAAAGGCCATGAGAGTTTCATTTAAGTTTACCACGAAGAACACATCAAACATGGAAACCACGTCGCTTTGATGTGATAAAACTGAAATCATTTCTGGCGTACGTGCGGAGTGCTGTTTTGGCCGAGAGTCAGTTTGTACAATTTATAACTCCACTTCACATCGACAGCTTGCCATATTGTCACTTCCTGTTTTCCCTACCTTTAAACTCAACCATTTCAATCGCTGCATATTTATTATTGATTTTAAATTGTGTTCAATAAGTAATGATGACGAACGATCACTTAAAGCTGAAAGGTCAGAACTCGACTCTGTTTCCATATTTGGTGATTTTGATCAAATATGACATCATCAGCACCGACCAAATAAAAATGTTGCTTAATATCACCTTCTTCACATTCCATTTTTTATTATCTATTGATTCTTCACTGCAATACCTCAAAAGAGAACAGATTTAGAAAACTGACTACAAAGACTGGAATGATTTGCGTTGTTGGCACAGAACGTCATGATGTAGAGGACGGAACTCTAAACCCAAGAAGCACAAAACCACCCAGTGAGGCAAACATGGCAGAAAAACCATCAGGAGCTGCGTTTCCATTCCAGATGTGAGGAAAACGTTGTCAATATTCCACAAATGTCGAAAAAGAACAAAAAAAAAAAAACAACTTCAATTGCACATTTGCGATGTTTCCGTTAAATAAGAAACAATTAAAATCACATGTAAATAAGATTGTTTATGCAATAAGTTGTTAAAAAAAACATGCCGCGCCATCATTGTCCAACCACTTCCTGTCTTCTTCTTCGTGGTTTGCGCCAGCGGCAATATCTGGTCATGTGACTCATGGGACGCCAAAAAGGTTTTTCCACTGCGAGCGACTGTGTCTCCATTGAGCAGATTTATTTTCCAGATGTCAAATTGAGCAATTATATTTTTGATGGAAACACAGCTGGTGATTTCAGCCATGAACACGCCGCTTTCAAGGTCAAGCAGGATGGTGGTGGCATCATGGTGTGGGGACGCTTTTCTTCAGAATGGAGGACAGAAACGCAGTGGTGGAAACACTGCGTTTCCACCACTGCGAAACGCAGCGGTGCAAATATTTTTCTTAGGAACCAGACGTCGGAACTCACACAAACCTCTAGAAGGATTGCCCCGGTTCTGTTAGCGGTTCGTCTCGTCATGTTCCCGCTGTTAGCCTGTTCCAAGACAAGTCACTGACAAGTCACCGTGAACGCTGCTTCAGTGACCCTGTGGGTAGGGAGGTTCTGTGGCGTCTCCTGTGCAGCTTTACGCTCCAAACATTAACCAATGATGTCAGTTTTTATAAGGAAGCAGGAAAAAAAAAGGGCCACCTTCCGTGAACAGATCAGTTGACCTCCGCGGCGGGAAACCCGCAGGAACAGACTAACGTTAATGCTACACCGCGTTCCATCTCAGTGCCACAGGGTCAAGGTTGAGCTTATTGTTGCAGTCTGTAGTTTTCAAGATTTGCCAACTGCAAAGGTAATGCATGATGGAGGAGTAGAAGGAAAATGACGCAAAAAAAATAAAAAGATTTCTATAGACAGGCTATTAACTCTATGAAATGTAGAGTTGCAAATGTAGTGGCATTTAATGTTTTTGTATTTCCTTTTTCTTGTGACGTGTCTTTACTATTATAGTGCTTTGGTCGCCTTAGTTGGTTGTTGCTGGGCAACAACAAATCAATAAATCAATCAAATCAAATCATTTGGAGTTGCGTTCTACAGAAAAATCAGCAAATACACCAACCTGAAACTTCTTTCCATCTTCCAACTTCTCTCCGAAACTCTCGCCCCGCTAGTTTCGGACACCCAACCTGAAATCCCATAAAAATATTAAATAAAAATACAGTGATAGTCTTGTAACATGACAGAATGCTAAAGGGCCACTGGGGAATGATTGATCGGCGCGCCTGGGACGATCTCCTGCAGCCGAGCCAAAACGTGCAACCGCACAGCCCGACTGTGTGCAGAACGGCGGAGGAAATCTGCAAACAAAGTGAAGCTCATATTTTCCGAGGCTCTCCTTGAGGGATCCGACCGAAGAGCGCCGCAGCGTTTCGACGAGTCGGCAGTAAATAACGTTGAAGCGCGAGTCTGGGACCTGGGGCTCGGCCAAACGGCTCCCATCGCTCCGGATGACCTCTAGCTTGCGGGGTCAGCCGCTCTGGGTCCATTATTGCTCCTTCTGACACAAAACCTAGGATCATTTCACACACACACACACACACACACTCCAACAATCTCGTAGGTCTGGGTGAACTGTGATCCTAAACGTTACAAAGTGACATGCCGACTCCTGAGGTAGTTTCCCCAACATGTCTTTGTTTTTTTCTTTACACTCGGCTGCCGGCGTGTTTGTGCGATCCGCTGCCCGTCGCGCTTCAATGCGTGTCATGTGAATCTGCTGCGTGGGTCGTTGTTTAACGTTCACTGTAGTATGACGTGTTATGTCTCTCTTCCTGCGCACGACAGCTAAGGCGATTTGTGAGCGAAGTGCGTCCTGAGGGCGATTTCTGACCACGTTTTCATGTATGAAAACCACAAGAGGACAAATCTTGAATTGTTCTTTTTCCGACAAAGCATGCGGAAAGCATTATGAAATAAAATCTTCTTTTCGCCGGCTGCCTGGACTTGACACAAATTGTGAAATCGAGGCGCCAAACAATGGACGCTTCTTTAATTCTTTTCATATAAGAAAACAATTTGTGTCGAATCATGACAGAACCATGTAGAAAATCACTTGCTTGGTGTGGTGCGTCTTTGTATTCAGCTCTCCTCGGTCGGTACGTTGTAACGAAAGGCTAATAACGCGCCTTTCATTATTAGCGAGTCTCCAGCAGCGCTGAGACCGACACAATGTGCCGCAACTGGAACAAGCAGGTCTTTACAAGTTGCCTGGTATTTTGTTCTAAAGACATCAAAAATAACTCGGAGATTTTTCAAGTAAGCTCAAGCTAGCTGAGACTGCCATTTGTGATGCTTAATGAAAGGCATAGCACTACCTGAAGCAACGGTCTGTTGCATTCGAGTTTAATTGTAGATCGTTTCCCCTCTGGTTCTCGACAGTTGGTCGAGAAGCTCGGCTTGTGGGTCGGAGACATCTTAAAGGAGGAATACGTTTGACTGTCATCAGGTGGTGACAGACATTACTAAAACCACAGCGCAAATCTACCTAAGGGCAGCACGTGCTGCAGAAATAAAACCGGTTGATTTGTGTTTTGGATTTAATGTTGGAACAGGTGAGAAAACCGGTTGGTGAAGGATGTAGCATGCTCTTCGCTCTGTTAACACAGATCTTTATCTCCTCACAGGGAAGTTCATAGCTCCAGTCATGTAAAGTCTGACTGTAAATCACACTGTCTGGTTGTGAGGAGAGTTTCGTAATTTGGTGAAACAAAACAACTGTGAATTTCTGTTGTCTGATTGCGAATGTGTGCGTGTAAGAGATTTCAAAAAATCATGGGATGTAAATTTCGTGTCTGGTGAACCAGAAGGTATAGATGGGAACAAATGTTGATGCCTTGGAAAGGGGAATGCCAGTGAGTTTCGTCTTTGTGTATTCACAGATGAGAATTTATGCATTCAAACTAATTTGTACTTGCTTAAAATTACAAAAATTACTTCTTTTTTTTTCATCCAGAAAGCAAAAACTACATGCTTTATTCCTAAAATAATGGCTTACGTACTTTTTTTACTCTTCTTCAAAATCACTTTTGACAAAATAAAAGACAAGCCATTGTTTTAGGAAGGCGATGATGGGAAAACTCTGCGCTGAGGTTCCTGCACTTCCATTTGAGTTTCAACTTAAAAGTTCACATTTCAACCAAAATTGTACTCCAACTAAGAGAAACAAAAGTAACTTGTGCAGAAGTGCAGCAAAAATCACAAAAACAATTATAAAGCCAAACGGCAGGGATTAATGTTTAAGTAACACTGTACTTAAAAAGTCTAAGGAATGGTCAATTGTTCAAAATCAGAGAAGGGATGATCAGTGCTCCTCTTCTGTTTGGACCTTCTGAGAACAAACTGGTAGTTTTGACCTCTGTGTTCATGTGGGTGTATAAAAAAAGCAATATCCAAGCTAACTAAGTTGAATTCATGATTCAGTGGCTCATAGAAACACTGGAAAATGGTTTTATCTAACATCCTGGAAAAGAAACGCACACACCTCCAAATTGCACATATGGTGCGGTTGGTGTGTTGACATATAAACATATATTCATGGTGATGAACAGTACAATTAACTCTCTCAAGCAGTGGCTTTTTAAATAACGTTATACAATAGTTGTAGCGCAACTCAGAAGTTAACTTCATCTTTGCTCCGGTTGACTCTGGAATGTTTTTGGATAGAGGGGATTGAATGTCCGTCTCAGTGTCTGCAAGGTGTCATGCAGACAAACATGCAGTTTGTAATCATATTTGTGCTGATATGCTTTGCTTGCTTCTCTCCTAGCATGACCTGGCACATCATGAACAAACAGCTCCACTGTTGTCTCATTGTTTCAGACGCGTTGTGTCTTCATCAGATGCAGCTTTCTGTTTAAACAAACTAGTTCCAAGCATGTCCCAAAACACTTGAGCTTATGATTATATGTTCAAGTGTTTTTATAAACACCCTGAGGGGGAAACGCGTTTTTCCTTCAGGGACAACAAGTTTAATTTGGTCAAATGTGGTTATGGCATAGGTGTTATACACCATGTTCCAGATTATTATGCAAGTGATGTTTTCTCAGATTTTCCTAAATGGTCAATGCAAATGATGGTCAGTATAATTTTCAAGTCATGAACTATTACTGTATAAATCAAATTTTATTGAACAAACCTCCCAATGAGAGCAGGATTTTTTCCAAAAATAAAAAACTGAAAATGCACTGTTCCAAATTATTATGCACAGCAAATTTTCTAAACATTTTATGGATTGTAAACAACTGCAAACGGTCACTCTTTGAATGTGCAGCATTAAGTGGTCACATGCACGAAAATCAAAAGCTTTGTCAATCAAAAACATCTTAACAGACCGAGTTACATGTTAACCTATGACCCCTTCTCTGTTATCACCTGCACAATTCTTGCATCCAGCCCAACCTTAAATCTTTCAATTCCGCTGACAAATGTTCCCTCAGAACTGTCCCGTATTTTGTTTGAGCAGCTCTGGGCTTATATGGCTCGTATCCCTAGAGCATGATGCTACCACCTCCGTGTTTCACAGTGATCACGGTCAGCAGTAGCTTTCCACCACATTCATCATTTTGTTTGTTTGCCATTTTTCTGGCATAGCTTGTAGTAAATTGGACTTCACAAATGGAAAAGGTCTGTGTGTATGTGTGTGCGATTGGTATGTGCGTGTGCCGTAGACACGCTGTGATTCTGTATCGTCTCTCCACTGCGGCTTGGCTCAGCTGAAGAAGTATGGAAAAAGAAAAGGTCACTTAGTATCGGCTTAGCAATATTACCAACAATGGAAAACTCTATATTTATAGAAAAAAAAATAAGACAAAAAGCCAAAGCGCACTGTACCATACCATATAATGAGAAAAAAGAAAACGCAACAGGCGCGGGACAAGGATTATTTATTTTACCTTCCAGCTGCAGGCACTTGAGAACAGAGTAACCCAATACCTGTGCCTGATCCTGGGCAGCAACAGTTCATTGCACAATGTGAGACAAGCTTAATCCTGCGCATCTGACGTCGGCCAAAGCTATATGAGAGAGCGGCGAGGGTAGCGCACAGGAGAGATGAGAGAGAAAAAAAAGCGTAATAAAGGCAAGCTTAAAGAGTAGCTTACGTGTACATATGTGTGTAGATTAGTATCCAATTTATCTGGGCATTAATAGGCTGATGGCTAAAGCAGGAACGGGTTTGCAAGAGGAAAGTCAGACAGGATGATGTGGTTGACTTTTCTTTAAAAGTTTTTTTTTTTTTTTTTTAAACTTAAACAAATCCTGATGTAGCTGCTAATTGTCCCGTCTCTGCTGGCTGAGTTCCTGGATGCTGGAGCAGGACGACTGGAGGCTTGAAACTCAAACTGATAGAAAATCAACTTGACCCTTTAGTTTCTATCTTTTCACTGCTCTTTATGCTGATATTTATGCAGCAAAGCACAAAAAAATTACAAAAAGTTTGATGATACCAATATTTTTTACATAGTGTACATAAATATATGCTGTATTTTCTGTTGAAAGAAAGTATTTATATACACCATGTAAAAAGAAGCCTTTTTTTTTCTCCACTGACATAATCCTGAATACATCTTTGAGGTTTTGGGGATTTTTTGTGTGTCCTTTCTGGAAATTTTCATATTTGCCTGTGCGAAAATTACAATTTGAAATAGGTCAAATTAAAAAATATTTGTGGATTTATTTCAATTCAGCACCTCAGAACAAAACCGCTTTCTCTGTGTGCCATCCTTTAGAAAAAAATCTAAAATTAATGACGTCAAGAAGAGAATTGCAGGAGTTCAAAAGTATGATTGATCCTTGAGGAAATGTTTCAGATTGTTCAGGGCGTTTCCACACCTGACAGTCTGACAGTTGCAGCAATTGTTACAATTTCATCTGGTTGCCGTTCGCTTTCACACCGTACTGTCAAACAAACCAAATCCTTTGACAAACCCATCCATCTTCTTTTCACTTGTGGCGGCGCTCTGAGCTGCTGCTTTCTCTCATACTTCTGCTTTAGCTACAGCGCTTGTGGTTGTTTACGGTCTGCCTTTACTGAAATCACAAGAGGAAGAGCCACTAAGGTTTTCCCACAAAACACGGTGGCCAGCCACAGACCTGAAGATCTGCTGGCCAGTCACAAGCGGTCAATATTTGTCAGTGTGATCGATACACACCGCTTTCACACACGTGAAAAGGAGCTCCGCTACACCTGGGAGCAGGCTCCAGGTGACCAGCTAACAAACGGAGCTGTTTGCACCGTTAAAGGGGAACGCTTAGATTCAGACGAGATCAAACCTGTTGTATATTCGCAACGTTCTCCTTAAATCAGCAAGCTGCTGTTTGTATCGAACGATCCAATCAACCAGGCCTCTGATTCTGACTACAGATTCACTCTGATTTTAGTCTCCTTTTCCCCTTCATTAGTGCTTAATAAATTAATGATTTATGAAGAAATTAATTATTAATAGCCTTTAGCATTAGCTCCCGATAAGCGCCATGTTGGTAAATTGCTTCAACATTAACTTTTTCCCATTTGGTCCATTTACACACAGAAAAACGTTTGTTTAAAAAGAACAATGACAAACCGAGGTTCCTAATCGTTAGCCTCTCCAATGCTAATGCTAGCCTAGCTGTGCTAGTCGCTAGCTAATACGAGTCTATCCATGCAAATGGGCAGCAGAGGAATATAATAGGCCACGGGTGTCAAATTCCAGTCCTGGAGGGCCACTGCCATGCAACCTTTAGATGTGGCTTTGCTGCTAACACCTGAATACAATAACTAGGTCATTAGTAAGGCTCTGGATAACTTATCTACACAAGGAGGAGACAATTAAGGCATTTCATTCCAGTGTTTTGTACCTGTGGCACATCTAAAAACTGCAGGACAGCGGCCCTTGAGGCCTGGAGTTTGACTCCCCTGTAATAGACAATAATGACCGTATGCTAGTCATTAGCCTCCCAAGGCTAGCCCAGACGAGTCTTCCTCTTTTACCAGTGCTGGTTGCTTAATTACCTATGCTGGCTTATTAATCAGATCAGTATCTAGCTATCTAGCTTTGGAATGGCAACAAGGTAATAGCCACCAGTGGATGCGTAATAGTCTTAATTTTGGCCACAATTACACCCCGTACCTTTGTGTGCACACTATATAGTCATTTTCTAAGAAAGGTTAAACCACCGTGCTCCAAACTCAAATGCACCTAAGTTATTTGTGATTATTTTATTTTCCAGCTGTGCAAAATCCAAGAGGTTAAAGAACATCAGGGTAGAAACCGCATCATGACCAAGAAATACAGCAGACATGTCGGGGAGAAAGGTGCAGAAAAGTTAACTGCTGGGTTAGCTTACAAAAAAAGGAAAAAAGTATGAAAATGAAAAGGTTCGGCAGGATGACACGACTACCGACGCATCACTTTTCATCTAAACTGATCGGAAAGAGGAGCATAATTATAGTATAGCAATACCAACGTCTTATTTGTACTATTATTACTTCTTCAGCAAACAACAACGTCTATCACATACAATTCAGTGAAATACATCAGATTGTGTTGCTGACAAAAGGTAAAAAATTCAAGAACTATGAGCAATTTGGCAAACCTCCATTTAAATCCTCAATACCTTAATTGCAGTAGATTACCCTCTCTTAGCAAAACATTAGGAGTTATTAGGTCAGATTAACTAGCTGATAAGTTAGGGTAGTTCAAAAACCAATGAACAGCCTCTATTTAAAATCTGTTTTGACATCTTTGAAGCAGATCATTTCTCTGGATGGAGATGCTTCACAGGTTCTGCTTTGCTGTGTCTTTTTCAAACCGACATGGATTCTGGACCAGGTTGCTCTTTTTATGTAAATATTCATGTAATATCAATTGAACCAGTGCTGGTTAAAGGCTTATAAAGTTGCGTTAAAATGACTTTCTCTTGATATTTTCTCCGTATCGCGGTTGCTATGACACAAGAGGAAGGATTTCTACGAGTAACGTAGACATCGGGGGAGATGGTGTTTTCCGCTTTCGCCCACATTCGGCCGAACTCGATACGCTGGACAACAGAAAGAACGACGCCAACACCCCAAATGACTTCTACTTCAATTTATCAAGCTCACCCTGCTGCCTTAGGCGTGTGCTGTTTTCCCATCGACGCTCACATCAAACGGCAACACCAACACTAAACCCATTTATACACACACACACACCTCATAAAAGGCCACTCCAAAACACACTGCTGAGTCATAACCAAAAATGGAAAGTTTTCATCTTTGCAGTTGTGTTTTTTTTTTATTCTTCATTTCTTACTTTTCATTTCTTACTCACAAAAAAACAAACTGAGAAATAGGAAAAAACAGTCATTAAAAAAAAAAAAAAAAAAGCAGGTCATTTGTCATAATTTCCCGGTGCCGGTAGCTGTGGACAGAATGAGAAAGTGGTGGCAGTGGTTTGAGGATGTGATGGCGCATATTAAAAACCTGGAGCTCCACTCAAAAAGTGGGAGGGGAGGCGCGGCGCGGAGTCTCGTGAGGCGGGGCTAAAGCGGCTCCTGATTGGCTGGCCTGACGTGGAAGTGGACGGGAGTTTTGACATGAGTCTGGTCAGTGTAGCGGAGGCCCCGCTGGTCCGACTGGTCCCGTGACTCCAGGACAGAAGCCATTCGTTACACACAGACGGTTACACACCATGCTAAATGAGGCTGAACCAAGAGTCCCACTGGACGGATGTGGGTGTGTGTGTGTGTGTGAGAGGGTGGTGTTTAGGTGTGTCCTTGTGTTTACTGTGGTTCTTCACCGAGTGTAACATGTTAATGGAGTCCGCTGCTTGTCCTCTGCGTCATGTCACCGGGCGTTTAAGAGGCATCACAACAAAAAAAGAATCTCCGAACCCAAAGACAGGCTGAAACGAGAAGCAGTTAGCACTCGTAGGTCCGTCCGCGCTGGACGTGTTCACTTCGACTGAGCCGCATTTTCCAGAAAAGATGAAACGTGTTCCGACAAACTGTTTCAAAAGAGCTCTTAAATCGTAGTACATTGAGTCTCTCTTGGAGTAGTAAAGAAATAAATGCTTCATTTGTCTGGACTTAATTTAAGAAGTAGTTCAGAATTTCGGCAAGTTTTTGCGATTTTTTTGTTTTGTAGTCAAACCACTGATTTTATGGTGCGACTTTAGAAATATTTGGCAAGGGATTTTGCTATATTTTTTCCTCCTCAATAAAAACAAGACAAAAAAAACAATGAGCTGACAGATTGAACATAAAATCTTCAACCATCCATTCATCTGTAAAATTATTGAGAAAGCTGTCTTAACAGTCAAACAGCTTCCTAACAATAACCAACCACTTTGATGTCTTTCAGGCTGGTTTCCGTATACTCTCCCCAGTGCTGAGACCGGCCTAGTCAAAGTGTTCAGTGACATCCACATAAATACAGATTGTGATAGAACCACAGAGCTGGTTCTGTTGGACGTCAGTGCAGCTTTTGACACGGTTGACCAGGACATATTACTGAAATAACTGGCGAGTTGAGTCGGTCTCTCTGGTTCGAATTTCACATAAGGAACTGGGATTTCTTTTTTTCCAATCGGTAACTTGTCACAGCAAATTACATCACATGTGGAGTACCCCAAGGTTCCATCCTGGGACCCTTTCTGTCTAATATCTACAACTACTAATAGGCTTAAACACCATAACTATGTAGATAATACAACAGCTCCACATTACGATGACTCTGAACACATGTAAGCACTGAACAGATGTTCAGAACAGATAATCCATAGACGTGCCAAAACATTTTCCAGCTTTCTCCAGAAACAAAACTGAAGTGAACGATCTAGAGTCAATGCACAACTTCAGTTACTACAAATGGAAACCAGTGATCAGGCCCGAAATTTAGGTAGTGATGGACTCTGACCTGAATCTTCAGATGGGTAGAAGTCATCCTTCTATGACCTGAAGACTGAAGAACACCTCCAGGATTAGAGGGTTAATGTCTCAGCAAGACCTCGAGAAACTCATCCATTCATCCATGTTTGACAGATCCTTTATTTTCCCATGGCAACCATTCAGGAGTCCCTAAACGCTTGCTCTCACAAAGCACCTCTTATGGCCACCTTGCTCCTCCTTGTAGCTGCAGTCTCCACACCACAGAGCACCCGATCCCGATCCCGACCCCACACAGCTCCTCTAGACTAACAGCAGTGATTAGCAAACACCTGGTGGAACTGCACGTCTGCCGATCTTGTACCAACTACTTTTCAGTCCAACAGTCCTAAGAATATTTGTAAACTGCATAACGGAGAAGCATTTTTGTCATGATGTGGGGAGTGTTGGAACGGGCAGGAATGTCTTAAAGAGACAGAGGCCAACTTCAAGACGTCTGCTACAACTATAATGCAAAGTTAAACGTCTTTGAAGTTGTTCTTGATGCACCGTTTTCATGACGACTGAAGGCAACATTCAGTTGCAATAAAATGTCACTGTGCATGGAATATACATAAAACACCCCCATTTAAAGTGTGACCAAAAGCAAAACGAGGGGAAATGTTGTAGTGGGAGCAAATACTTTCCACAAAGAGAACATATGAAGACGACGCTTCATCACTACTGAAAGTAAGACACGACACGAAATATCTTACAGGACAAAAACAGAGACATGAATACGACCCAAAGTTTGTTGCAGCTATTCTTCATGCTGTCCCCAAGTGGCGGCACCATGGTATCTCATGTACTTCATATGTACCGGTGGAGCGCTGCAGAACAGAGGCAGAGGCATGGTTAAGCTATTAGCTGACTGAGAACCCCTCAGATTTATCCCATGACCCTTGAGTTCCAGTCAACTCCACATCCAGCAGTTAGAGCAGTAAAGATGGGGCTTAAACACCAATGCTTTGGATTTTCTGATGTTATAAAACTGTTGTATGATCAGAACAGCTGGACCAGAACCTCTTAAGACTGTTAATGCAGTTTGAATCTCTGAATTACTCGTGAGTATTTCTTGTGCAGTTGCAGTATACCTGCTCCGACTTATATAAACGTGTAAAACACTTGCTAAGCCAATAATGTCATTCAGGATGCATGTGTTAAATACTATGCTTTCTAGAGGTGTTCACCTCCACAGTTATTTCAAAATCCCAGGCTTTTGAGGTACGTTTCTGCCAGATCCAGGGGCTGACATGTTGGCTCATTCTTTGCAAAACATCTCTAGGTCAGTAAAAGCAGACGCAGACCATCCGTGAAGATCTATTTTTAAGATCTGCTGCAGATCTTGAAAATATGTAGCAGATAAAGTCTAGACCCTTTGGATTTGGGTCTAGACTTTGACAGGGCCATTCTAACACAGTTGAAGATGTTTTGCTCTAAACCTCTAAGTGATTCCACTGCAGCTCTGGCTGTGTGCATTGTGTCTGGTGTTCTTGTTCTTCTGGAAGGCGAACCTTCATCCCCGTCTCAAGTCTTTTGAAACCTCTAACAGGTTTTCTTTCAGGATTGGTGTCTGCTTTCCTGTCTCTGCTGAAGAACCTTTACCACATTTCGCCACGACAACCATAAACATTGCTAAATAGACACAGATTTGCAGAAGTGCAGAACTAATAGTTGCTTTGTTCCAAGAGATTCTTCAGAGGCATTCAAAAGAGTCAATCTCCTTTTGACTTAAGAGTTGTGCGAGACGCTTAAAGCATCTAATAATGTTTTATAACTATGGGAATGACTAATGCATTAATTTTGATTAGATATATAAATTTAAATGCGTAAATATTTTTAAACACAATAAAAAAAATGTCTATGTCCGATCCAGAACCTTTGCATTGCGTTTCTCTTACGCGCAAGTGACATCTGCAAGAAACAGCAATGGATGACAAAGCCACTTTTACTGGCTCACTGGGGCTACATTTGCTTAAAAAAAAACAACAAAGACTATTGTTGTGGTCAAGTTGTGCTAACAGGAGGCCTTCATAGGACGGCTGCCATCACACTGAGGTTAGATCAACCGCATCTGGAGCACATTTACTACTAAATAGGTGTCATCTGGAGGCGTCTCAATTTAACATCAAATTAAAGGTGGTTTTTCACCTGCAAGTTGTTTTTTTTCCCCTTCCAATCCACAACTACGTACAAATTTTGTGGCTCCGTCACAGAAAATCCAACTGAAATAAGTTAACATGAAAACCAAACTGTAAACTACAAACACTTGCACAACATTTCAGAACATCTCTGTCAGGCGCAGTTTGTGGATATTTTCTCCTTTTCCTTGTCTGTTCCACCCGACCTCTGATCCCTCATTTGTTATCACCTCGGTGATTTATTCTTCAGGCCCAAATCAGCTCCCGCACGCTCCCTGCCTCTCCGCCCACATCTCCAGCTGTTATGCTATTCCTGCTCGCTTCCAGGCCTCCATCGCCATCCGCCCCCCCGACTCCCGTCTCTGCCCGCTGCCTGTTTCCTCCATAATAAAGTTAATAAAGGGAGCTAAATGGATTATCCAGATTCCTGTGGCGGCCGGCCCGAGCAGCGCGCCGTCTCATGCTTCCCTCTGTTTACTGCAGGGAATCATTCACCGAGCCTTATCACTTTACACCAACGCTATCCGAGCGGGGACACACACACACGCGGGCCGTGTAAACACTCGGTGACTGATTAGCAAGGTGTTTACACAGCCCCGAAGCGAATTCAAAAGTTTAGAGGTGAGGAACTGGAGATTTTAGAGTTTTTGGAAGCTCTAAAATCTTGCAGACGGGCCTTTTTTTTTTTTTTAAACTTAAACAGATCAGACAGAAGACAGACAGGCAGCATCTTTTCTTTTAAATGCTTTCCAAATGTTTCCTCTTTGAAAAAAAACAAAACAAAGTGAACCTTACTCCCCGGCCCATATTCCCACCATCAGCTGCGGTTTAATTGCCCCAGCAAACTTCTCCCTCATCTAATATAAACTAACGAGGCACATCACTCCGTCCGACTCTGCCAGACAGTGTATGGGGAACAGCTGACATGCTGTACTTCCATTAAACTAAGCATTCTTGAAGGCTCAGGGCTGCAGAGAGTGGAGCGGCACAAAGTCGGGCTTCCCGAGTCCGCAGCTCTGAGGCGCTTCGTCTTGCGGTCTCAAGTTGCTTTCTGGGTCATCGCTGCTCCGTGTGAAGACGAGAAAACGAAAAATTCACAAGCAGCAGAATATGAGTGCATCTTTTTTTTATATATATATATTATTATTATTCTATTACAGTTGAGGGATCCATTACCAGTAGGAACGCTCCAATCACGTTTTTTGCTGCCGACTTCGATCAGGGCCGATCGAAATCGGCCAGGTGATCTGATTAACAGCAGATCACCTGGATCTGCTGTTAATTTGTCATTTTTAGCTACAAACGATACAGTGTTATCTGGCAAAATGGGAAAAATGATCTGGCAATAAATTCACCTAGTTTAAACAAAGAACATGAAAAATTACTTGCAGACACAAAACCGCAGCTACTCTGTCAAAAAAGGACAAGTGAAAAACCCGCAATCGGTGAAACGATGTTTAAACGGCGAGGTCCTCGACAGCCGAAGTTATACTGGAGTCAAGTGAATCTCACAGCACTGAACATGTCAAATCATGTCAAGGAAAGAAGGAAACATTTATTCAAAGTCAAATGCAGGTTGAGTTGCTGAATCAAACCTTCCTGAGAGCACAGCCAGCTGGTTCCGACTGAAGTGAGTAATTCTGCAGAATGCAAGAGGAGATCGAAACATTTTTTTGAGATTATCTATTTTTTATGTTAGGACACAGCAAAACTCTGAAATCTAGAAGTGACCTGCTGCAGCTTTAAGCTGATGCTTGGTGTGAGAGCTCAGTGCCGGGTGAAGGTTGAGCGGACAGAGTTGATTTTTAATTAAATCCAGGAACGATCAAGCGGTCGTCAAACGGTTTGCGTCACTGATAAACACACCCGTATCGTATCCAAATCTTAAACAACCGACACATCCGAAGAAACGCGGTTAGAAATTAAAAGTAAATTTGTCAAAGTAAAAACAGCTAAATTTAAGTCGCGAAAAAGGAGAATGGCGGAAACAGAAGTGAGAGTGTGGCAGAGCGGAGGCAGGAAAAGAAAGGCCCCTCGCCAAGCGGTGAAAACAAGATGGACAGAGTACCTGAGCACTTTGCAGTTCCCCATAATGCAATTATCCAATTGGCCCAGTGGAAGTGGGTTTGGTCACCAATCAGGAGGACGCTGGAGCCTAAAGGAACCAATCGGATTGATGTAAAGCCTTCAGCTTAGTCTTTCCTCCTATCATCTTTCAGACATCATCCATGCTGTACATTCATCCAACACTTTGATTGATTAGAACACCTGTCCTTCATTACCTCCATCTTTTCTCCACAGTACAGCTCAGCAGAGCGCCACCCGACTGGAGGGAAACCAGACTTTTAAATTCTTTGGACTTGGACTTTTAAATTCTTTCAGCCTTGTAGGACGAAATGATCTGAACGAAGGACCCTGAAGCCACAGCATTCTCTACTTTCACTGTCATTGTTATACTCTCCACTGTTCCCTCTTTATTTCTCCAAATATTTTGCACCTCCCCTCCCTCACTTCCCCCTACTCTAATTAATTCATCACCCTGGGGACCCTGCCCAAAAACACACACACACACCCCCACACACAAGGGATAGTGGGGAGGAATCTGCATTAATTACTTTTCCTCAACACACATACACACACACACACACAAAAGAAAAGCTTGAAACAAAAGAAGCTAGCAAGTGAAAGAACGTCGACAACAAAAGCACGATAAACAGAATTGTTTACTCTGCCCTCACCTCTGTAGCTGATCCCTCATGGGGATGTCATTAGGAAGTTCGCTCCCTCTCTCTACTCTTTTATCATTTTCCTTTTCTGGTGCTCCTGCCTCCTCCTCGCGCCGCTTGTTCCCCTTTGAAGAAGTTTGGAAGAGTTCAGAGGGAAGGAGAGGCGCGACTGGGACGCCGAAAATATCCACGGGAATCAGCCGACCTGGAGAGAGGAGAGAGGGCCGCGTGTTCTCCTGCGTACGGCTGCGTTTCGGAGTGTTAGCATGTGCGGCTAATTGACGCTTCAAAAGTAGCGAAAAATGCTGACCAATCCTGGCAACTGTCACGAGAGGTGGCTGAGCAGAGCGGGGAACATTTGATGACTCAAAAGTGTGACTTAGGAACAAGCTATCCTAAAGTAAAATGGGCTTCGTGGGCTGCCGTTTGTAAACGTACGCAAATTTTTTATCAGCCTGTCAGAGAAAACAAACAAAAAAAAGTGCTCAATTTTTAAAGTCATATATTCACCACGTCATTCGTGCATTCATAAATGTCATGGTCCCAAACCAATGAATTACCTTGCAAATTAAATATGTATTTTTTTAAGCCGTTTATTTTGTTACCAGCTATATGTTCCGTAATGAGCCAAATATTTAGCTTACTAAAATGCAGCTCCATATTAGATATTTAGTTGTGTTATTTATTTTCCAAAATAAACATTTAATTTTCAAACTAAATAATATTCGAACAAAATATTTAGCATGCTAACAAAATATTTAGGTTGTTAGCTAAACATTTAGCTTGCTAATTTCGAATTTGGTCCAACACACGCAAAGTATTTAGCTAACATGCAACTTAGCTTGCTGATAAGCGGAAGTTGACTATCAAAATAAAAGCAGGGCCTGCTTAATCGTTTCGGTCATCGTTCAAGTTGCTTTTTTTTCTTTTTTTAATCTTTTGATTCTTTTCCTCTTGACATGTCCAACATGTTAGCTACTGCGCCGGCAATCTGCCACTGTGGTCAATTAGTCAGAGCACTTCCGGTTCAACTAAAGTTGCTCTACAGCATATGTTGTGCTGAAAGAAGTTAACTCATCAGCAAAGCTATTCAAGCCTACAATAAAATCTCAAGGCTGAGCATGTAGCAGCACCACAGATGTACCCAGCTAACATCAGTGTCCACAGTCCACATTTCTAAAGATGTTCCATGAATGATCAGGAGTTCTTGAGACATTACAAAGCTCAATGGATATTAATGAAATTTGCACCAATCTGACAGTTGAATAACCTAAATAACATTAAAAGACAATAAATGATTACTTTTGAGTTCATATGTCTGTTTATTCAATAGTTTTATTCAGTGCAATTGAAAATCCCATTTATTCTGTCGACATACAGTTTTTAACATTTTTACTGAGTCCCACCACTTACAGAAGATCTTTTGAAGAGTTTTACTATAATGGAAGCATACCTCTTCATTCTCTCTAAACTCGTTTTCACTTGGTTTCAGAGTCACATAAACTCCACAGGTAACCACGTCCGTCCAGACTGCGGTTTCCTTTGCGCTCCCTTTCTTATGACAGAGCATCTGTGACTGCCGGATATCGCGTTTCAACTTTTGTTTCCCAGCGCTCTTAAAACCGTGATCTTGTATGACAAAAACACGCAGCCTTCCATGTGGTACCATCTCCCAACCTCCACCCTCCACCTGCTTCCCCCCGGCCCCGCCGTTCCCAAACCAAACTGTAAACATGGTTAATTGGCTCATAGTGGAGCACCACAAGGGGTGAATTTTTAATGGCAGAACAGAAGCAAATCCTTCATGTTTGTGGGGAAACGCTAGATACAAAGGGGTTTTGGAAGAGAAGCTTCAGCAGAGAGAGAGAGAGAGAGAGAGAAAAGTCAAAATTCTGCCAGCATATTACAGTAAATGACACTGCATGGGGATGAAAAAAAAATGTAGACTTGTTATATAACTTCTGGTAAGGTTTGCACTTCAGCTCCAGCCTCTTTTTAAAAGAGTAATCATGTTTTGCCAGGCTGGGCTAATGGAGAGAGGGGTAAGTGTTGCCTGAGCACCACAGAACCATAAAGTCTGCAGTTTTTACTATTTTTTCCCTTTCTTTTTTTTCCTTTGACAAATTAAATCATTTTTACCAATAGCTCCTCAAGAGAGGGGTAAAAATTATTTTAAAACTATACATTTTCTAATAAAAATAAATGATATCCTATAAATGAAAACAAATGGGGTACTAGTGAAAAATCACGCCGGTTTTAGTGTCTTGAGCTCTAATTTCTTCATAATTCTCTTTTGGGAAAGAGACGTAATCTACTTCCGGTTTAATTATAACAGACGAAGTGATCAGAAACTTTTTTTGCTGATCAGTTTCATAAAGCTCTGACCTGCTGATACCAAATTCAGATGATGCCTTGACGATTCCTGATGACAGTCATTAAAAACAAAGGAAAATACACGGTTCATACAGTTCTTCTGGCTTCTGCCACTGCCCTGAACGAAATCCGCAAGACTGTACCACATAATTGAAAACAGTCAGTTCTGGGTGGACTTTACAATGTATGGTAGTTAATTCTTGTGACTGGTAAGTCAATCAGTGTGCTGAGGCAACACGGTTCATCAGGCGGAGCACACTGTGAATGATCTGCAGAGATCCAGTAGTGGAGGATACCAACTTCAACCACAGATATGTTTCCATCCAATAGCCAAGCAAATTTTTGAACAGACTTTTAAAATGTTGCAAAAACGAAAGAAAATACAAATTAGGCGTGTTTCCATCTATTGGTTTGGGGCGAATGAACCAGGCTACGCAAAGTGTGACCTTGTCAGACGTTGACAGTATGCATGGCTATAAACAGGAAGTAGAGGTTGCAAACTAGCAGAGAGCACACATCTCAGAAAAGTGGAGAGAGTCCCCTCTGTCCTGAGCTGGAAGTTTGGACTTGAGTTCTGTGCCTCTGGTAAGGTACAGACCAACCAGTGGAGGGGAGTGTTCCCAAACAAGAGTGTTACTTGCCATCCATATCAAGATGGAAGTTTGGACTGGGAAAGTTCGCTACGTCAGAACTTATTCTGCAAATGTGTTTCCATCTTCTACGCATACGGAATTGATCAGGCATTGCGGTATTAATGGCATCAAGTAAAGATCAAACTAGATTTCTCAATCTGCCATTCCAGACATTTTGTCACTCTGTGTGACTCTGCTTTCTGGTGTTGACTCAAAAAGATTTAATCCTTCCTAACTTGCTTTCTGCCCATGTCCTCAAATTTCAATCAACACCATTTGTGAGGGACAGATTATGGAGGCGTCATGGTGTCATTTCCTGTAGCCTAGTCCATTACCACATCAGACTATACCTTAGGCAAAACCCACCAAACTCACATTGTCTTTGCTTCACATTGCAAAGACAATGTGAGGCATCCGTCATCAAGCCAGACTTTTTTCCCTTGGACTACATGATCTGCACCCAAACTTAAAGGTTGGTACTTCTTCGCCCCCAGCTCTAATCCCGTTTGCTGCCACAAACCAATCAGTAACTATCCCAACTCAAGCCAAGAGAAAAGTCAATGACGAGCCAAGTCTGTATTAAGCACACTATCGCTCAAGTAATCAAATCAGAGCTTCCACACACACACAGAAAAAACAGGCAGATTTACTTCAACACACCATTTAGTCATAGTAAGACTCAGCTGAGGGAGCAGAAACCAACTTGTCTCTTCCTTATGTCATGTCCTGGGAAACTCCACTGTACTCCTCGTCCTAAACTGGCACCGGCTACATGTGGGGAGGGCAAATGGAGGAATCGGGGGTTTCTTGGGGAAAGCGCTTCAAGACGAGAGACATCCATACAAACCCAAACCAGATGCAGGGATGTACGGATGGATGAGTATAGAGGAGAACCTGACTCATCCTTTCAGTGTCTCCCTACGGATCAGATTTTTTCTTTTTCCTTTAGAGATTCCGATGTAGACTTGTTTCAGTGAATGTTGTACTTTCGGGGGCACCATTGAACGGGTAATTTCATCTTGATTTGATTGATTAGTAAAATAGCCATGCAAGACGAAAGTAGGACTACTTATGCCGCAGTCTTTATATAGTCAGGAAATCTAATGCAACATGCAGATTACCTCCCAAAGACTCCATTTCACAAATTCTCAGGCAACTTGAACCCTCTGATATTGACATAGAATATAATTTTACCATGATTTATTGACTTTAAATCATAATGTCACTGTGTACCATATGACCTCAGTTGGGTAACTTACACGTTTGTGGTCAAAAAATGAAAAATTGTACAAATCTGCTTAATTTTGCTACAACTGACAGAAACTGTGCCGCTTGGTTTGTTTTGTACTTTCAGGTAATGATTTTGATCGTCTGTTGGTTAATTGTTAACCGTAACAGGAAGTAGAAATGTGTAAGCAGACAACTTAACTGTGTCATGGTTTTCTGAGTATATTTGAATATTGGTAAGTAGCATGTGTAGCATGGAGTATTTGTAATTTGCATCTCTGAATGAATATTAATGAGTACTTCCTGTAGGAGGAGCTTCCTGTATAAAGCCAGGAAGTGAAGATTCCTCTTGAGGTTTGCGCCTCAGCGGGTGTTGAACGCCGGAGCTTCCTACCAAGGGGTTGAATTCTGTTTTCTATATTTTGTTTTAAGTTTTGCTTTATTACTTTGTAAGCATTGGGAGTTTTTTTTCCCATAGATTTTTGGTTTATGCTATTTTTTTCCCCCCAGTTTTTTTTTTCATCCATCTGCACTTTTGCACTTTGCTTGCTGGGGAAAGACGGAAAAAAAAAATCAAATCACACCACCAGCCGAAACCTCAAATCCCCGAGTCCTTTCATCGTTTAGCCAAATCCTACAAATAGGGTTCCAGGTCTTCTAGGCTTTTATAGTTCTAACGCTGACCGACGTTATTCGCACCCCAGGCAATAATATCCCAAAAGCCCTAAAAATACTCATTTTCTGATGCAGTCACATGATCTCACACTAATGATGTTCAAAATTGAACTTTTAGTTTGAGTATTTTTATTCAATGTGGGGGAAAAAGCGCATGATGGTTAACTCATTCACCAGAACCCTTCTAAGGATTCTTTTAAAATGAACTTTAAAAAAAAAAAATCATATTTAGGGATGAGTTCCTTTGGCACTTGAACCGATTCAATACCAATATCCGGTGCCTGGGAATCGGTATCGGTACTCAATGGTAACTTTCTGTACTTTTGTGTGTTGTATTTTTTTAAATAACAAACGTAATTTTTAATTTTTTTTTACACATTTATTTCTCAAAATATAAAAATATATCAAGGCAACATCCAGCTCTTTGTATTATGACATCACGGCTGTTTAATAAATTTCATTAAAGGGAAACCTCTTCAGAACAAGTAACGCAGTGAGTATTGTGTTAATTGTGTTTATAATAATTGTGTTTTGATAGGTTTTATATTGTCACGTAACCAAAGAAATCATCCTCTTTTTAGCACCAAAAGATGATAAACAGATTTTAGCAGAAAAAAAACAAGCATTATTTTATATCAAGGGCAGAAAACCTGGTGCCCTTGATATATGATGGCAGAAATATCGACAAGATCTCCACAATGTTCTAAGATGATATATAAGAACAACTTTGGGAATGTGAACCATCTCCCATTTGTTTTCCTTCCTCTGCCTTCACTTTTTCTGAGACTGTCAGAGTTTTCTTTTTCCCAGTGAGACGGGGCAGACAGGTTGGTCACTACATCCATCGCACCCTTCCTCGGCTCGACTAAATCTTTCAACGCCGAGCCTGGGGAGAGGCTGGAGTCATCGCGAGCGTCCGCAAGTAAATAACAAAAAAAAAAAAAAGAGAGAAAATGTTCAAGCATTAGCGATCGAGGCTGAAATAGAGTGAAAAATAACAAGAAACACGACGGCTGTGATGTCACCCACCATTGGAAGCCATTAGTGGTTTCAAATGTTCCACTGAGCGTTTTTGAGTCGGCGCGAAAGCCCATTGACGTCTCGCGTCACCCTATAAGTAACTCAGCGCACAGTGGCGAGGGTTCAGCGGTGAACCGGGCGCAGTGGAGGAGGAGTGGGGCGTCGGTAATTCTTTTTACCGTCGGCTTCAGCTGCACCTAGAAAAGAAGGATAAAAAAGAACTCCCGCACAAACGCGTTTAACGCCCTCTCTTCACTCTGTCTTCGCTATCAGCACCCGGCAGCAAATCTTGTGATGGAGTGGCCCATCCTCGTTCCTCCTTCTGGTTTCTTCTTCTGTGTTTTTGTGAATTACAAAATATCATTGGTGCACGAGGATAGAGAAGATTTAGTGTGCAAATTTTAAATATTTTAAAACTGTTGGAAAAAAGATGAGACCTCACAAGGTATCTGACTGGCGAGTGCAATGAAACACAACTTAAACATATTAAAAGGACAGTTTTATGTGTTTTCTAAGTACATAGTGACATTTTTATAGCACAAACAAGGAACTATGTTACCTTCAGTTGTCAAAATAATGCTGTATATATCAAATGTGATGTAAAATCAATTTGACGTTGTAATTTAACACCTTGAAATTGGGCCTCTGTCTCTTTAAGAAACCCTGCTCTTCCTGAAACTCCTCCTTCAGGAAGTCATGACATCACTCCTCTATTAACCCTTTAACAACGTTTTTCACTGAGAAGCAGCTGGCATGATGAGCTCAGCAGATCTGTGGTTCCACCAGGTGTTTTTGCTAATTGCTGCTGGCTAGTCTGAAGGGTCTGAGTGGGGTAGGGCTGCTCTGTAAGGCAGAAGCTTAGAAACGTAGAATCTGTCGCTATGAGGAAGAGCTTCACCTCGAAGGTGGGGCTAGGTGCACCCAGGCGTTTTGCCACATCAGATGTAAAGCTCAGAAATGTCCATTTGAAACGATACCTCCCCTTTAAATAAAAATTAACAAGATTTACATGCAAAGAGCAGAGTGGACACGCATGCATCCTTTCATAGACTTTACCGTAACTTTCTGAGCTTCAAACAGGCACTGGAAAATAATTCTCCAAAGTTGAGCTATGGTTCCAATTTCAGTCTGACTCATAGCTGATAACTTAATTTTGCTTTTCATTCCAATTCTACTGCAACAGCGAGAAACTGAAACTGCATCTAGTTATTCTCCTCTTGCACTGAACTTGTCATATTCCTGTGCGATCCGAACCCAAAACACAACCAGCAGCCCAGGAAAAGGCTTAAAAATGTATCTATACAAATTTATAACAGATATTTTGCACGGTTAGTCTTTCTGATCTCTCAAGCCTCCCTCTGTCGTTGGAGAAGATCTTTGTCTGTTCAGAGTTTGGCACCAAAAACGTTAGAACCAACAACCAGCCAAAACTAGGATCAAATGGTTTTCACGAAATCTTAAAATGGGCTAAGCATAAATCTGTCACCCATTTTAGGCCCTTTTTTTACAGGGATCCAGCCGCTCATTTAGACAACCTCAGAGGCTGGAGCCTCTCACACCGGCACTTTCAGAAACCAGGTGTGAGTGAAAGTTATCTGTACACACACACCCCACACCAGGTGTGTCACCAGGTGTTTCCCCCGAACGTTTACCGTTGCCATTTTGCAGACTAGTGTAAAAGTGGCCAGGAGGCTAATGGAGTGCTGTATATTTGTTGACAGCTGCATGTAAACTCCATATATAAGGGAAAAAGATCAACGTCACATCAGTCTGAGACGCTAATAAATAGATTCATGAGAGAAGAATATTACACCTACGACTTCAGCGTGTTTTAGTTGGTTTCATAAATAAATTACATAGTTCCAGTTGTAGTATTTTCCTATTAAGCACCATTTTTATTTCCGTTAAACATGTTTTTTCTTATTCCAGTAGGTTGAGGTAACAATAATATCCTTGCTGATAAGGAACATGTCACATGTGCGACGGGTCACTGTTTTCTATAAAGTAGAAGCTAGTGAGGTGGAAGGAAGGTATCAAAAGCGTGTGACATGCTAACGTCACAGTGCCATCTAGTGGCCCGGCATTACAACTACAGCTAACTCACGCCGCCTATATGTGGAAGTTTCCCCCAATCGACATTTGAAAATTCCGTTAGTTTCCAGGCTCGGCCTCGTATAAACGTAGCTTGAGATTTGTATAAATTTGGGAGATTTTGCTTCAACCTCAGAACCACACACCGCTTTCTCTTAACATCTTGGAAAAAAAAAAAAAGAAGCAAATGAAGACCGTTGTAGTGTGACAAAATGAGCAACAGTTCAAGGAAGAGTGAAAACTTTTGAAAACACCAAGTAGCTTGCCAGCTATGCAGCCAACAAGCTGCTTTATAGGAACAGGGACTGCAAGAAGGAGAAGAAAAGGGAGGTTGTTGGGGTGGAGAACTTGGACAGAGAGTGGGGGGGGTTATGTTTCCATGCCTTCCAGTGATTGTGGACGGTCCACAATGGGTCCAAAATGTCATGTATGTAAATGTCACAGTTAGGAAGCAGAAGCCAGCGCTAAAATGCCTAAAAACTGTTCTGCTAGAGGCCGTAAACTTAGCCTGAAATGGAACAAAGATTTTTATCAGAGCATAGACCAACAATGTCCTCCAGGGAGACTCTTGGAAAGACCCATTGAGTTTGAGATTTGACCTTCATTCAAAGGACTCTTCTCTCTTTTCTTTCTTCATATCAAGTCAACAGATCACATAAGATTGCAGCCATCGCTACCATTTTTTTCCTTCCAAGACCGAGGGACCCATTTGGCATGCGCCTCGCTGCTCCCCGTCCAAAGTTCAACACTGCCTTCATGGTCAATGAAGTCTTAAAGGCGGAGATAGCTTTTACCCGCGACGTTGCCAGTTCACTGTGTCTTATAAAATGCAGCGCATGACTATGTGGCAGCGAATGTGAGAGGAACATGAGATTTTACTGCGTGACTCAACAAATACAATACAGAGCAGATGAGTCACTCGCGAATGTAGTTACTGTTGAGCTTGAATAGCACAGGTCACGGCGAATCCACGGCGCAACGCGGCGCGCCGAGCGAAGGGGTCTGCAGGGAGCTCACTTCTGGTTCTGATTATTTTGCAGAGAGTTGTCTCTTCTGCGCGCCCCTTGCTGTTATAAGCTTAGCACATTTTGTGAAATGTGAGCGCCAAACACTAACTTAAACATCCAGAGGGCTTGTCAGATGCAAGGCAGGGTGGAGGGAAGGAAAGGAACATTGGGACTTTAGTGGTTTTCATTTGGGAGCTCCAGGGTCATCCAACATTTCATAGCTTTGGAGAAACGGTGAAAGTTGCCACCCGAACCAAACGGGTTGTGTTGATTGTGTCAAGATGTTGACGGTGAAAGGTCTTTAGTTTGTCTTTGCAGTTTCCGAAGATCTTTTGACAGTGAGGAAGAATATGCCATAAACTATCAGGTTTAAATTCGGATTTTCGTTAATGGTTTCTTTGCATGTTTTATGCTACGTATCAACTTCTAAGTGATGCAGCAGGCAACTGTCCTTGCTGAAGTTTACAAGGAGCAGCGCCAACAAGCTGTCACACCATCAAAAATGATTCATACCCCTCAGATTGGTTCACATTTTGTCCCTGAAAGGCAGCTGTACATTTTGCTCAGTCCCTTTAACCATCCTGCGGTGTTGGCTTTCTGTCACTGTCCGTGGTGGTACTCTTAAATTCAGCAACAAAAAAATGTACTCAAAAAGTTTTTCATTGCCTAATTCCTTTTGTAGCTCTTGGTTACTGTATTAGGCTACTTTTCTCAACAAAATATGACAATGGCAAAAGGAAGGAACCTTTGCACCTTGGATCCAAAGTCAAATACCGAGGCTAACCATTTGGGCAACTGGGGACTGGATTGCGACTGAAGGTAAGCATGAGCTGCAAAAATGGAATCTTAAAAGAATGAGATTTTGTAAGAAGAGGCATAGGGAGCCATTCACACCAGCCAGGTTTAGTCAGCTTTAATTGGATTCCAGGTTGTTTGCCTAGAACTTTTTTTGGGGAGGTGTGAATGCAAAATAAAACTGATGTGGACCAAAAAAAATCAAACTGGTCCACCTAAAAACTGACGTCTCAGTTTGACTCCAAACGCCAGAAGCAAATTAGAACTCAGGGCATTCTGGGTAAAATACAACCAAAACAAATGTGCAAATCTTGTGCTAGTGGGAGAATGGCTAATGCCCATTTACCAGAGACAAAAAGAGAAATCCTACAACTGGACTTTCTATGCAAACAAATTAGAGTTTATTTTAAGTGGACTAAATGGAGGAGGAAGCTTATGCCATCAGACCGTCAGTTCCCAAAACCACACACACACAAAAATGACCCCATCTCTTAAAAATGTGGGGAGGATAATGCCACATATGTCCATTCATATATTTAGTAAACACTATTATTTCATCTGGACCTCCGTATAATAGGATAGACTCCATCTTCGCAATTTTTTTTCAATATCCAAAGCTATATTATTAAAATTACTCCTATTATATTGGTAAATTACAAAAAAAAAAAAAAAAAAAAAAAACAACAAAAAAAGCAGATGCTTTAAATTTAGGCCAAACTATCTTAGGGAGCAGAAAACAGGGATTGTTTGAACATGGGAAACCTCAGCAAGATGTTTTCTATGCCTGCAGCTTTTTGGGATAACCGAGAAGAAGAAACATCCCCATGACGTAAAGTTGCCAGGAGTTTACTGCTCTGTCTATTTACTCTGCAAAACCATTCAGCGGGGAATCATCTGGATGCAATACAGTCATCACAAAAACACGAGCCGTGTTTGGCGTATAAACACGACTTGAGAGAGCGCATTCGAAAGGGCTCGACATAATAATTACTCGAAGAGAAACCATAAAAAACAGAGAAAGATTTAATAAAAAGTGATAATTAGAAACACAAGAAATCAGCCAGCATGACAGAAAGACGGCGGGAAACAGCCAAGGATGTAAGAATTGAGTTTATTAAAAAAAATAATAATAACATTATGTATAGGCCTATCACAATAACAATCTGCTGGGCAATTAATTGTCTCAAAAATTATTGTGATAAACAATAATATTGTTTAAGGACCATTTTAAACTGATGTAATGGTAATGGCATAATAATGCAAGAACATCTGCCAAAAATAAATACACTTTATTTTCAAAAGAACACTTAACACTGGAACTGGTAAACAAAATAAACAAAACAACCAAAAACAGAAATAAAATGAGCAAAAAATGCTCTTCAATAAAAACTAAACAACATAAAACCAAAGTGGAAATAAAAACTACATTCAACCAGAAGAGTGCAGATTATGAAGTCTGTTGCCCTCCAATAATTATTAGATTTAGACAGAGAAGATGGGCATATCCTCCACCTGATGCAATAGTTCACTCCTCCCTTAAGTCCAGTTCACACTGCAGGATTTTTTGCTACAATTACACATCAGCTAAAGATCATGAGAAATATCACTGAGCCAAACACCAACAGAATCAACTAAAATAAATATTGCCCAATATAGCAAGAAAACACAAAGGCAACATGGATCGTACAAGGACTTTTCTATAAACTATATAAAAAAAATACAAGTTTAAAGTGGGGAATGAATAATTAAATTAATGAGTTGATTAAAATCTAGCATTTAATGTTTCACAGTCTGAGAAGCATAAGAGAAATGTTTTGTGGCCTAAATCCATAGAAAGGTGCAGCGGTAATAAATTATAAAAGGTTCATGTTCTATTGCATCCAAGTAGAGAGGAGAGCTGCAGTCAGGATTACATCAAGCTCTAATCCTGTTATTTCACAGCGTTTACTCTGTGAAATTATAATATAATCCCGTCAGAGTCGGAGGAGGTATGCATATTTCACGAGTATTTAACAAACAGCGTGGGAGACGTCTCCTCAGAAGGCTGAAGCCACAAACACAAAGCAGCAATTTGTCATTTCTGAATAATCTGTGAGGTATTTAAAGCAGTTTTAAACCCTAAAAGGTTACTTTTGAATTAAGAATTTTTTCCCTTTGACAAATTCTGTTTAATTCGACCCCAACGAGAAATTTCAGCGTTGTCGTAACTCGCATCATAGAAGTATCTTTAAAGAGTCACAAGCTGTGTTTCCATTACAAATATGCACAAAACTTTGTCTGTGTTCCGCTAACGCTTGAAGACACACAATTTCGCAATCGCGGCGTCTCCAATGAATAAGAAACGCAATAAAAATATGTTTGTTCACGCATTAGGTCATTAAAACACATGGCACGCTGTGATCTGCGAACCACTTCCTGTCGTCTTCTTCTTCATGGTTTCTGCCAGTGGCAACGTCCGGTGGTTGATCATGTGACATGATTGACTCGAGAAACATGTTTCTATGGCGGTTTTGAAAATCATTTTTTGCCAATTTTAGAAAAGAAAAAAAAAAACACCTCTTTCTCGTGCCAAAACTTTTCAGCAAAAAACAAAGATTTTATTCTAAAATTGCCATGTTTCCATGGAGTGAATGTGGAAGGATCTACAGTAGCAGTCTGTGTCGCAACAAATCTAAAGCAGCCTCTGACTGAAAACTGCTGCTATGCTGCTTTAGCCACACCTCTTTAAACGCATTTTGGCCGCATCTTCAGAAAGTCAAACGTCTATGTTACAGAAAATGTTCTGTAGGTTACAGGAAACATGACATGTTTGTCACGCTGTAAACATTTTTACCTCAGCACTCTTCTTCCACAAAGTTCCATCCAAACGTTTTGTGTAAATGAGTAAGAACTACATTTCTAGCAGGGCTGGCCTCATTCAGACCCTGGTTTTACTCTGGGATAATACAGAAAGAAAATGACCGCCTTTCCTTGAAATACTTCCTATAGCTAAACTGTCCATGCATAAAAAAAAAAGACAGCCAGCACATCTCCACAGTCATTGTTAATGTGGTGCTATGTGTCAGGTAGAAGAGCAGAGCAGATGGTAGTCATTATCTCTACAGGACCCTGAAATCTGAGATGTATTTTCTCTCATTTCATTGGTCCAAAGTCAGCTTGGTTGTGAAGGAGTCGTTTTTCCACGATGACAGTGCATCTGTTGAGCGAACAGAAAGAATTCCGATTCTTTCCTCCAGGATGGGCAGAATTGAAATCGTTCTGGTTCTTGACAATAATCCCTCCTGCAACGCTGATCTGTCAGCTGCTGCAGGAGGTTTGTTGGGTCCTGATTGATGAAGCACTGATTAAGTTGCTCCCTCCAAGAATTTCAGTCATCAGATTAATAAGAGCCCTGATATTTTTGCTGCGATTGGCTGCACAGTAGCACAGTGGGTAGCGCTGTTGCCTTGCAGGAAGGAGGTTCTGGGCTTGGATCCATTTTCAGTGGAGTTTTGCATTTTCTCTTTGTTCATACATAGCTTCTCCCCAGATACTGTGGCGTCCTGCGGCTTAAAAACATGGCTGCCCGGTCAGTGGCCTCCAAATGAACTGTGTGGATAGTTGGTTGGTTGGATGCTGGATAATGTTAGTAGAAACGCTGTATGATATTATTTCTTTATCAGAAATACACCTGGATTCTTGCCTTGATTATTTCATGAATTTTTAAGAACTCCTTGAATTACTCGTGGCAACCATCCACTCAGTGCAAAATGCCTGAGTGGACCTAGCTCCACCTTCGAAGGACGAACCTTCTCCTTGTGGCCCTCCTCCCGCAACTCCCTCCCTAAGCTCCTTCAGACTAGCCTGCAGCAATTAGCAAACACCTGGTGGAACTGCACATCTGGTAAGCTCATTACATGAGTACCTTTTGAGCGCAACGCTGGTAAAAATGTTATTAAAGGATTAATAGAAGAGCCATGTTGTCATGACTTCCTGAAGGCGGAGTTTCAGAAAGAGCAGGTGTTTCTTAAAGAGACGGACAATGGCTCGATGCAATTTGTTGGGTTTCCTTAGAAACTTTTTAATCGAGTTTGAGTAGTTAAATGAGCATGCTGTACTATCTAACAACTAGGATCAATTGGAATGTATGTACAATTGAATTGAAATGAATTCAATCGTACATACGTACAATTGCGATTGAATTGGCGCAGTACAAATAAACCAAATTGAAATGAAAACTGAATTTGAGGCCCAATTTCCCATGCATAAAAGTCATATTTTATACATATAGCATTTGTATAGCAACTGAAGTTAACATAACTCCTTTATTATGCTATGTTAAACATATGATACTGCATCTTTAGATGATCTTGTCCAGAGCTTCTCCAAGTATGAAGTGTACTTCCTCTAGGGGGTGCTAGCGGTCTTCAGGGGGGACACAGCCTGAGGGAAAAAAACTAAATCACAGATATTTAACCTTCACCAAGAGACAAAATGGATAGCTTTGTATTAGCTAAAGTCAGACTGAAGCTAATGAAGCTAGACTCATAGTTGACGCATTGAACTCGGTGTAAAGGTGCTAGCCCAATGCTAGCCCGTCATGCACCTCCGAATTCTTGCAGCTCGTAACTCGCGTCACCTTTCACTCAAACTGGCCGATTTGTTAGGTGGTCTTGCAGAGCAGGTTCATCTGTACCGACATTTATACGATCCCTCTGCGTGGGCTCAGTTTTGGAGAACACTGCACCGAAGTAAGCAGCAAGTATAAGAGTCATGCCATAAAGCCACACTGCTAGCTCAGCTCAAATCCTTAAAAGCACAACTATAACTCAGCCATAAGGAGTCTAGGCCAAGCAAAATTTTTATTTATTTATTTTTATTTTTTTAAAAAGAAGGCAGCATAACTATGATGATTTAAAGTTTGGGTTTTAATGAACTAGGTCTGAAGATGCTCCATTGCCAGGGGTTGTCTGCCAAGCCCTGGGAGTTTTTTTTTATTTTAAGGCTAAATAAACTGCGGTCACAATTAGAAGAGAGAACAAATCTCAGCTTTAAAAGTTGAAATCTGTTCCTCGGTATGATAAGTGCATTTCAAAGTCCTTTGCCGTGTCCCTTGTTTCACCTTCCCCTTGAGTTAACTGCTCGGCCGAGGTTGTGTCAGCTTTGTCCAGTGGTGTGAAAAAGTCCTGCATGCCGTATTACTGTGGTATTGGCCCTAATTATGTTAACTGCAAGGCAGCTTTCACTTACCGCACCACCAAGGGTTTACAGGGCTCTCATTATGCACTTAGATTGTACTGTAAACCAAGAAAAACATGGAGCCAGAACCTCCTGCTCCAAAACCACAATGTTTCCTAACATAGTCGAAATGAGGCCGTTTCTTTTCTTTTGTTGTTTGCTGGGATCTCTAAACAAATCGGACGAGAACTGGTTGAAGGAGGCGTCGGGTCTGGTGGCTCTCGGTTTTTGTTCCCGACCAACGACAACATGGCAAATTGCAGGTTTTTCTTGGGTTGAGCCTTCTTGTACCTTTTAAATTACAACAAGATCTAAAAATGTTCTTTGTCACTTCACGCGGTCCGTTTTCCCAAGGTTTATAGCTGCAAACGTGAACAGATCGCGATGCCAGAATTCAGACTGAGAACGACACTCTGTCAAATGCGCAGACATACAGAAAATCTGGATTTCTTCATTTGATACTTGAGTTCCCGTCCCCCATTTCTCATGCCACCCTGGGACACTACCCATATCGTCAATTTCAAAAGAAAGTGCTAGCGATAGCAGTGGTATAAATCTGCTTATTTGTACTTCTGACAATTTGTATCTTACTAAACTCAGTCTAGTATAATAAAACATCATTTAATTTACATTTCTTTCCAGTGTTTACGTGTACCTGCTTAATACGTATTAATCAAACTCTATAGTTTGTTTGCCTAAAAGGTCCGGGTTTGTTTGGGTAGGCATGAACGCACAATCAAATGTTGTTGCGGACTTTCGCTCACCTACAATTCCAGGTCTTGGTTCAGTCAAAGTGAACGCTGGTGCGTTTCAAATGTGCATTGAAACGTTAAATGGAGGCAGACTACGTTTATTCAACCAAAATAAACAAGCAGAAATGGCTCATGGGCCTTCGCCAAAAACAAAAGAGAAATCATACAACCACTAACGTCTGATGCCACTCCGGTTCTGTTGACATTTCGTGAAGAACCTCTCCAGTCCGGTTAGCATTAGAGGCGTCAAAGTTTGATAAAAGATGGCTCTGGCTCATTCAGAATAGTTTTGGAACACTGAAAACGCCATTTGCAGCTACTTCATTTTGGATGGCTATGAAATGTAGCCATCCGTTCATCCGTCCGTGATACAACAGGCTTATTTGCGTGTTGATGCCCAGCTCCGGCGGTCAACGGGCGTGAGGCCGGGTACGTCCTGGTCAGGTCGCCAGGCCATTGCAATGAAATGTAACCCTCTTATTCTTTATTCGAACTTTTCCTTCAGGTGTCACCACAGCGAATCATCTGTTTTATAGCTCCGTATTAATAGCTGTATTTAGCCCTGGAACGGTAAGAGATTCTCAAAGTACCTTTTGTAAAAAAATACCAAGGTTGGATATGAACACAAAGATTTAAAACATAGTGAGCCATTATATTGCTTTTATTTGAAAGAGCTAGGCTAACAGTTTGTAGTTTAATAAGAGTGATGAAGAAGCAGGAGCTTTCTTTTAGCCAGCTGACAGGCCGTGCTGACTTTAATTTGTAGGAACAGTATGAGGAAGGGCTTTGTGGTTTATGAAACCATGACTTTAAGAGATCTTGGTACACCTTGATCTTGGTAAACGACCCATTCCTGGTTATATTTAGTTTCAAACACTTTACCGGTTACGTTGACCTTTAGGATTGCTGTAAACACGTTTGGGGCTTGAGGAAGTTTGCCAACGTAATAATATTTCCTAAAGGTTTTACAACTTAAACCTTGTCAACTTTATTTCGTGTCAGGACACTTTTCCGAGGCTTTCCAGCTTCACGTTACAATAAATGGTTGCGTACACACTTTCAGACCAGTTTGAAAGAAACTGGTAAATGAACGGAACGCTTTTGTTGTTTTTGTAAGTAGAAAAAAAAAAATCCACAACAAATATACAACGCAAGAAGAGTGCCAGCAGTTCTTGAGTTCCAGTGACATGTCAGTTCCTCTGGAAGTTTACAAGTTATAGTTGAGCTGTATACATCTGTGTGCCTCACAACATACGGTAGTTTACGTGGATCCTAACTAGTCAAGCACCACTGATAAAGCATAAATAACATTTTTTAAAATGGCAATAAAAAAGCAACACCCTGGCAGAGGCCCCATCTGTACCGATCAGAGCCAAAACTGTGCATTAGTCGAATTAGAGGCTATTTCAGAGCAGCTCAACCCAAAGCCAAGAGCGTTGGGTATGCTCCTAAAGATTATAGCCCGGCCTGCAGTCCTGTTTCCAGCGCATTTCTGCTAAAGATCAGAGTCCTCTGGCTAAATAGCTCTGCAGTAAGTGCCATGAAGGAAGACTCGCATTCAGCCAAGTCCACTGGTCCACTGGCAGCAGAGAGGCTGGCAGAAGAAATTCCCAGTTCCATAGTTTAAACAGCCAACAGTAGATGATTGGCCTGGCAAAACACACTCACTGTGCCTAGCAAAACAGATGGCAGTACTTATGTTCTTAACCCTTACTCAGGCCCTGCATTATAAAATATGCAGCGGCAAATAATAACCGATGGCTCTCACTGCTGTCCCGTTTCACAATGAATTCTATGAAGGTTTTCCGTAAATTACCTTAAGCTGCCAGATAAAAGGCGCCTCGTTAAAACAGGTGCCTTAAAAACCTCAGATGTAATAGATTAAATGAGGCAGGGAGAATTTAGCCTTTTGCTGGGGAAAAAAAAAAGTCAAGATGATTCATGTGTTTATTTAGATTAGGGTCATTTTTATTTAGGGATTTCATGGAATCATGGGTATTTGATCGGTTACCGTGGAATGCAGATTTTCTAAATCTGCGTGGTTTTGTACCAATTTCGAAAGGAAATCCGTTGGAATTTACAAATGGTTTTAAGAGGACAGATTAGACATGTTTTTATTAAACATACGGATATTTTAGGATCCTTTGCGAGACTCTAAAAGCGTCACCTGCACTGTGCAAAGCTGGCAGGGACTGGAAAACCAAGTAGCTAGCTGCCTTGCTAGCTTGTCAGAGTCTCTCGGTTCCCTGAATGGTGGCACTAACTGGAACCAGAAGGTTCTCTAAATTGGGAAAAGATTGGAGCCTGATGGGCATTAGAGCTGAACAAATAAACAGGGACGCAGTGATTCTGAAAATGTATTTTATAATTTGAATCATACATATTTGTTGGGTAACAAAGATTGCCTCCCTACATCCGTCACATGTTCCTCTGAAAATACCGACAACCCTGGGATGGTAGATGTATTGTTCACCTGCCAAAGCACTGGCATTATGGAATTATGCTTACAGTGCTTAGCGAGAGCATCAGAAGTCATTGAAAACAAAGTTCGTTATGTCAGTAGCTGGAGCTATAATGGCCATCAGCATGGATCCTGTGGGCGCCGTGGCGGTCTGCAGTAGATCCAAACGCTAATCGTAGTATGTTGGTACAGAAAATGTCAACAGAAATAATCAGTCAGAAGAGTTTGGTTATTTTTGTAATGAAAACTAATGGAAAGACTTGATGACTAGCTAGTTCTCTTTCCAATATTAGCATATTGTGTCATACACATGCTTCTCCTGAAGCCAAATTACTTAATATGGTATTACGTTTATTTTCCCTTTATGCCTTTTGAGTTATGAATTCAAGAATCCAGAGGGGTAATTGGTTGAATACGCCATAATGCAGGAGCGGATGTCGCGCTAGCTTAACTTGTTTGGTCGTTTTGACTGATGTGGTCAAAAATATCAAATCACAGTCAGCTGTTATCTGTCCATTTTTAAAATTATATTAAGATGAAACAAAATTGAATGCAGTTGAATTTGTCATTAAGTCCGAACAAGCTGAACAGACAATCATTCATTTATTTTGCCACAGCGACCAAAACACCTCTGATTGTGGGCCCTGGTGATTACACGAAAACAATTAAATTAAACAAAGCATTTAAAATGGCCCCCTTATCTTTGAGTTCAATCAATTGCCTTCACAAGCTGCCTGACGACTGCTAATGATTAAAGTCCTGCTCTAATCTCAGTATAAATTCTACTTCGCTTGGAGGCTGGAATTACAAGTGACACTTCAGACAAAGTTTTGAAATCAGGGAACATCTCTCCAATGCAAGTGACTTCTGATCACTTGCAGACTTCTGAAGTGATCAGAAGTCTGCAAGACTCTCTGAACGTTGCAATCTCTCGAACCTGCAAATCCTCGCTTTAGCTCCTAGCAATGCTAAAGCTGTCATCTGCTTTGCGGGTTCTTTTCAACATTAAAGTGTATTTCTACACTTTTTTTTAAGGAATCCAGATTGTAAATATTTGGCTTTTTTTTTTTTATCAAAAAGACGTGGAAACTCAGTCAACCCTGTGATCGCGTCATCATTTTCCTGCTAATTTTGATTGGATTCTTTTCAACGCAGCATGTTATTTGTGAAACGGTTCCTTTTTTTTTTTTTTTTTTTTTTTAAAGCAAAAAGAGAAGCGGAGTTTAATTTATCCCAAAAAACACTGTTGGAATATCATCTACTTCTCATAAAACTCAGTATTTTCCATTGTCTAACCTTGTAAACTTAATGTATCATTGCACTCCTGGGGATTTCTATGTCTGAGCGCACATCGTCTAACACCTGTTTTTGTTAATTATTTAGAAGCTTATTTTTTTTTATATATATAATTATCTTGATTGCCATTATGGCAATCAATACCGAGGTCCCATTAAGTGGAAAGCTGTTGTTATGTACGGACCAAGTTACAAAAAGCAACTGGACGTATTGAAAAGGACCAGCAGTGATTTTTGAATAGCACTTTTGCTTAAAATCCATTGTTTTCAACTACACCACCTGTATATCAGAACAAAAATCAAACTCAATATTCTAAAATATTTTTCAATTGGATTCAAAAATACTTTATCTTTCCTAAAAAGGAAATTAAATGCTGTTGTAACTTATATTATCCTAGTTCGGCAGTGAGTGGGTGTCCATCCGGTCGCTGGTTGGCCTGATTTTAATGTAAATATTCTTGTAGCCCTTGACACATTGACGGCATTTCATCTAATCTGACAACAGGGAGAGGGGTTGTGTTTATGGAACCCTAATCAATAGACGAGCAAACCGAACGCATGAGTGCACGGCCTCATGTCGTCGAAAAAGAACGGCCTCCGTTCACCTGGAGACGAATCAAACGCCAGGGCATGAGCGACGAGCTAAAGGAAAGGTTCCCATAGCAATTTTCCATTTATATCAACACCAGTTTGTTCTCTCTGCACAAATGCCCAGAGATACATTTTGTGACACACAAACAACTGACTGAATGCCACGCTCAGAATCTAGTCCAAACCTCAAGCCGCAGAACTCCAACCTTAAGGCCTACACGTGGCTCGACGGTGGAAGCGACGCCAAACAGTAAGAGAGCAGCAAAAAGGAAGCCTAATTAGACAAGAAAAAAAAAAAAATCGAGCGAAGGCCCCTGGACTTATTGTAGCACAACAACAAGAACACTAACTACTCAATGGATTACACTTTTTTTTTTGTCTCAGACAGAACTGTTACACTCGGCACACAACCGAATGCTGCATGGCTATTGCTGAACATTTGCCATAAGGCACAGTAAATTGCTTGAATGAAGTCATTGCAAGCTATTGACAGTTGCATGTGTTTATATATCCCTTGAATAACCCAGCCTATATATCCTTTATTCTGACTTGGTTTATGAATCGCCACAGCTGCTATAGCCATAGATTTCTCAAAGGAGGTCATTAAAGTTTCATCTAATTTAATCCACAGATATAAAAATCTCATAAAGAACCTCAGGTGACTGCCAAAGTTTGAGCAACAGATATAAATATGTTTCTGTCCTATACAGTTAGGAAAGAAATTCTCACAATTTTCATCTCCCTTCAGTCTTCTACCTAAGATTTCTCCCATTGAGCTCGATTTCTCAGGTTAGATTTCATCTGGGTCAACCAGCAATCAGACGGCGTCGTGAGCAATGATGTCGAGTTTCTGCTTTGAACTACAGTCTGTCTCTGGTTGCTTTAACAAGAAGCAGGCGGTTGATTAGCAACAACAAGCAGCTGTATGGAGGGACATAAAATTAAAAAAGATGCACTGTCCAAAAGCAAAGGTCAAGGTAGTTGGTCCAAAGTTCGGGCTTTGGTGGCTTGAAAGAAGACTCTAAGACCCCGATTGTCGAGCTTATAGACGAGAATCGGGGTCTGGTGCTTTTGAGGTGAGGAGCCAGAGAGGAGGTGTTGGCCAGAATCGAGAGCAATGATTTTGAGGACTTGAATCCCCTTCCTTTCTTTCTCATTGTAATTCTCAACTCAAAGTTCAGAAAGCTGTCTTCACCAAGTCCAGATGGCTAATTGCTGCCAATTGGCTGACTCACAATTGAAAGAAACAAGAAATCAAACAGGTGTTCCAAATATTGTCCCTGGTAACTCTATGTCTGAATGTGCTTGTCTATTGAATTAGCGATTGTGTATTGAAAGAATCTATGGCTGTTGCCTCACAAGAAGGTAGGGGTAGTTTGCCTGTTCTCCCTGATTTTCTCTGCATACTTCAGCTCCTCCAGTCATCCAAAAACACACATTTGGTTAAGCGGTTGCTCTCAGTTGTCCTCGGGTGGCATAGCATGCAATGCTGCCAGCACCGTGTATCTTTGTATTGCACTCAAAAATCGCCCGTCGAAGTGCGATATTTGGGCCGAGTCGCTAGAAATCCTAGCGATTGAAGTCTCCATCAAAGTGCTGCCTCTTTTGTATGTTTTGAACTAACTCCACCTAGTTATAACTGCTAAGCTCTAACGGGACAACCGCATTTCAGAGAGTATATTTAGCATTAGGAACAAAGATTAAGACCGAGAAAGAAACAAAGTCTGAAAAATTATCTCTCTATAGCCCACCAATTCCACTAGATCCCCGATTTCTGTTTTTCATTGCCATTCGAATTGTGTGAGGCCAAAACATGTTGGGGAAAACACAAACAGAGAATCAAATGGTATAACAAGTTAAAGAAGTTATGATTCATCTTTGCCGAGACATCTGGACCAGGGCAGCCGATGGGAAGGCGGGTGAGGACATAGAGCTTTGTACTAAACCACGCTGTCAGGTCCTCACGCAGGCAAGTAATGTCACATTTTGTTTCAGGACTTTTTGGAGAACTCCAGTGCCCTTAAAGCCCTTTTATCTCAAGTACTGATTTAGAGATACAGCAATTACATACAAGTGGAAAACACATGGAGCAAACTATGAGTGCTCGCTGGAGCAGTAGCACTGGAAGATGGAGTGCACTGTGGAGTACACTGGCTTAATTAGGTAATTCACTGTGACAATCAATGTCTGCAAGGCCTTTAGTCTCAAACAGGAGTCTTGATCTAATAAAAGATGAGTTACTGCCAGGGAAATAAGATATTAGTATAAGATTTCATATGCTTTTGACTGATTTTAAACATTTTAAAGCAGAAAATGTCACAGTAAGACAACTTAAGACGTGCTCGAAGGAGCATAATGGCAGCGAGTCAAGGACATTCTTAAAGCAAGCTGTCTGCTTTGGCAACATGTGATATCATCTCACCCCACTTGCAGTTTCAGTTTACATTGCAAAAGAAAAATAAAACTTTGCTGTTGTACGAAAGTTTCAAAGTAAGATCGTGAAACCTATGAGGCATTCTGTGTGCCCTCACATGAGTATAAATGTAGGCTGCCCTAACAGGAAAAGTGGCACAATGACGCAATAATGAAAACAATAAATAAATTTCCGTGAAACATCCCCACAGAGCTGCAACCTACGTAGAGAAATGTGTTCATCTTAGAGCGTTTGCCTGAGCCAAGCTCCCAAACAAGGATGATAAGACTACTGACAGCACCAATCAAAAAATGATGGATGAAATATTCCAAAGGGACAAAAGCATTTTGCCAAAAGCAAAACAAAAAAAAAAAGAAGGGTAAATTCACATTGACATGAATGACCTAAGTTCCTCGGTGTTGCAAAAGCAACAATCACATCTGCAGTGCGCATTTCACAACTTCCAGAGTTTCAGCAGCTTTCAGAGGTCGATGGAGCTCTTGTCCTGTATTATTCTCAAAATGTGTCATCGTGATGACTGGCTTTATCATAAAGGATTTTGATTTATTACACCGAAGATGTTTTCAAGGTAGACCTGGCATATGTTCTCTCCAGGGTATTCTGGGTCAGCTGTAGAGTGGCCTCCCTGCCTCACCTGTCTGGTAGACCCTCTGAAGGGGGGTTTCAAGGAAACATCTGGACCAAACCCTGAGCTCCACAGTCTATTTTGCGAGGCAGAATGTAGCCATTTCAGTTTTTTGCTTTATGATTTTAGAGTTATTTACAACCAACCCATTTGATCCAATTTACACGGATCAGAGTTTGTTTCTCCCGTTGGTCTGGACCTGTTGTGGAGGTGTGACTACACTCAAGTGGATCTAAACAACCGGACTGAGACCCACTTGCATCCGAATTTGCCGATGCAAATCCAAAATGTATATTACATCGTAAAACCTAAATTGTCTGAGCAGCTCTTGACATTCATAATGCAAATATGCACAAAAGAAGTGGAGCAAGCAGAACTTACAAACTTCTTTTTCCGGGTCTGGGCTTTGTTTCATCCCACCCCCCACGTGCCCTCTGTCTTTTCAATCAGTGATCGTCATCCTCAAGCCTTGCATTACAAATTATAGTCCACTTGCTAAAAAACACAATCTGAACGCAAACTACACCAAATCAAAAATTAAAGTCTGCTTTTCTGTACAAAACCAGCAGACCAAAGAACTTTCCTGATGTTAATACTATTCATGATCTATATTGTATAACATCAGGTAAGGGTAGAATTGTAGACAGATTGGTAAAGTGAATGCTTTTCCTTTAGGCACAACTCTTTCCTCGAGAAATGCCTGCTAAAGTCTATCTGACAGGACACCGACATATTTGAACTCGTCTGCCTGAGGTAAAAGCTAACTCAAAAACCAGATGGGGCAATCCAAAGTCATGACTTAAAGACGCTAACTGAACAGTAGCAAAGATGAGACCCTGAGATTCCTAAGCCAGATACCGTCCTCTCATGTCTCAACTTTGGCAGAGTCCAAGTTACACTGGATCCACTTGCAGCCGAATTTGCCGATGCCATTCTAAAATTTATATTACATCATAAAACCTGGATTGTCCTTTGTGCACTATTGTGCCGACATTCCGAGTCTGTTTCAAGTGTATTTCAAAGATGATCCTTTTTAGTAAGTTTTTCATAAACCAATGTGCCAAGATTGTACGTTAGACTGGCAAATATACGATCAAAATTTACTATGGCTGTCGATTTATGTGGAGGACTTAATTTGAACTTTTTTAGAAATAATTTGCTGTCCAAAAACACATCAATGTACATGACATGGAACGTACTTACTTACCAAACGCAGACGGCATTTCCATACAGTAAAAGATACAGCAGCACCAAAAACAAGCAATACAACGATACAATTTAGAAAATAGTCAATAAAAAGTTGCTGCGTCAGGATGTATGTATCGAAATCATGATTGTAATTCACAAGACTGCAATGGACAACAAAGACGACTGGAAGTGGTAGGGGAATTATGTTTTTTTCAGATAAGGTGTAGCTGGTTTCACCAGAACTCTCACAGCATCATAAAGAGTTTATAAAGAGCTGTACGTCATTCCAACAAGTTCGATCCTAATTCTTCTCCAAAATCACTGACTGCAACTTCCCCAAAATGCCGCATACGTAGCCGCTCGTCGCTCCAATGCCTGAATAAGACGCCAATGTCTCCTCTGATGGCTGATAGTGCTAGTGTCATGGCTAAATGTTGAATATACTTCATGTAACTGTTTACGCCATAATTTTTAATGACTTATCATGTGAACTAGCCTAGTCACAGTTAATTTCATGTCTTACCTAATGAAAACACCGTAATTGTGAAATAGTTTTTTTTTTCTCTCGACAGAATAGCGACAAAGACTTACGCACATTTGTAATGGAATTGCAGCCATGGTCTCTTTCCCTTCCCTTTTCTCTCCTTTTTCATGTCTGCTTCTAATAAATCGTGTTTTTGCCTTTAACGAAATCTCAGTAAACCGTCAGCGATCTCCTTAGGGCCACTGCTCTTTCACAGCCGTGCCGAGCCAGGGCACTGGTACAACACAAAGTGATTAGAAACTTTATTGTCGGTTTAATTTCCAAAGGGCAACCCTTTCCTCTGCCCAACCACCAGTACCACTCCCACCTCTCACATTAAACTGGAACTCCACTCTCAGACCCCGCCCAGATCTATTCCTCCATTCCCACTGCTGAACCAAGCCGTAGAGTCTCCAAACCCCATGCACAGACCAGGCCCCGGGGTGGGCCCGCCGCTTGCCGCCATCTGGACTCAATCTAGGGTGTTTGTCGTCGAGAATTGAATCAAATTAAAAAGTTTAATATTTAATGCGACACCAAATGGAAGCAGAGAGGGGAAAGAGGGCTTGTGGTCAGTGCTAATATCCCCTTCTTCAAGAGTTGTGATGCATTCCTGGAGGGAGAGTTGCTGGAAATATGCACACATGCATCTGCAAACGTCCACATGAGCACTGGCACTGGCAAACCCAATAAACACGCGGGCGAAGCGCTCAAAGGAGGAGACGGAACAACGGGGCACGTCGAGTCGGAAGAAAGCGCACGGAAGAGACAGTCTGTCAATCACGCCCAGAGCTCGGAAAAACTGGATCTGTTAGAATTGGAGAACCTGTGAGCTGCTTCTTGCTACACGTGACTTAAAAAGCGGCAACGGTCTGTGATTAATGCCAATGCTGTTACTTTTATTGATAATGGCACCGCAGCATATTGAGAATGGGTCATTCTGTGGCTTACAGCCCCGCTTCACAGACTTCAAATATTTAGTGGCAAAATGCACAATGATTGATCTTAACGCTGGTTTGGGGTCTACCATTGGATGATGACTTAAAAGACGTGGAAAAAAGGGGAGCTAAGGACTTTAGAAGTAGGAGTCTGTTAAAATGATTTACCTCAGCAGATTACTGTATTGCTGTCTCCACTAGCTGTAATACCAGATAAAGTTTAGTACCAGAGCTTTATCTGGAACTGACATAAAGCTCTTATTTTATCTTAGTAATGATAAAAATAGTAACCTGGTACAGATAAGCTATTACAAGCTCACCTAGTACCAGCCAGATAAGCTAGTGGCTAGTAGTAGCCACTAGCTTATGTAGCTTATCTGGTACTAGCTAGTCCATAAGGGGTTAAAACCTTTGTAAACTTCTACCGTCTTAGAATGACTTAAATCCCAAAACAACAACATGTTTTTTACTCATTAGTATAAGATGCCTTTCTGGTTGTAGATTCCTCCTCTGCAGCTCCTGTACGTCCAACACAATATGTACGACTCTGCAAGGCTGTTTAATCAGGCAAGCGAAAACACCTGTGTTTATGCACAATGACGGCGGCTGAGCTTTGGTTTCTGCAGGGCTTTTCCAGCTGCGCAGTTTAAAGTTGAGTTTGTTTAGTTGTCAACAAAATATCTCCAGACTTTCACTTGCCTTTTTTCTTTGCTCCAGTACATGGATACACTCCTTCTCTTTCACGTTCAGTGAACTTTTCAAAAATTCCATTGCTAAATGTTAATATAACATGAATGAATGTGTCGAACGTGATTTCTACTCTTTGCTGTTAACAAATCACCCCGACTAACTTGTGAAATCAGGGATTCCGTAGCTGTTTAAGGTAACAGGTGCATAAAATCCGGCATCCAGACACGGAGACTGGTGAATTCCAGCAAGCTGTTATGCCAGCACTGGGCTATAGAGGAGTGTTCTTTAGAGCGATGAATCATGCTGCTGTCTGGCAAACCAGAGGGTGAATCTGGGTTTAGCAGTAGGCAGGAGAACCACACTTTGCCTGACTGCACTTCAAGTGTAAACCTTTTGGAGCAGAGCAGATAATGGGATGTGACAGTTCTTCACAGCTTAGTTTCAGTTAGTTGACATTTTGTTCTTCGGGACCTTTAGGAACAGTTTTGGGGAAGCCCCTTCCTGCTTCATTGTTCATTGAAAGGCCATTAAAGACAGGAAACAGAGGTTTGGTGTAAAAGAGCTTGTCAAAATCCTGACCCTTCATAGCCAAAGGCAACTTTGGCTCCTTTCTTTTTTTCCCCCCTTTTCTGCTCAGCTCTCACACTTGGTGGCGCCGCAGCACTTTGTTTATAGAAGTGAAAGGTTTGATTAAAATAGCATACAAAAGTAAGAATTCCCACTTTCCCAGCCAAACAAATTCATAAAATTAAGCAAGTAAAAGGCTTCTCATATAGGGGACAGTGCATGCAAAAGGATCTATCTACTCTCTGAAAAGAGCCGAACATCTCATAACCAGGCCTTCTTGTCCAACATCAGTGTCTGACCTCACAAATGATAAAAAAAAATAACAACATAATCTCACTTCTAAGCCTTCCCAGAAGAGTGGAAGCTGTAATAGCTGGGGAGATCACAAATGATTATATATAATTCATGTGGGACATCGCACCTTAAATTGTCTATAAGGAGAGGTAAAGTAGTAATTTTGCCACTACGTTTTAGAAGTTTCTTCGACTGATAAAAGTTTTCCTTCGGTACACATTTGCTGACATCGTGGTTTTTATGTCTCTCATATTTGTGACACATGACGAATCAAAGGCTCGGGAATTATGTAAGCTGTCGACACGAATAACGGAGCTAAGCAGATATGTAGACAGGTTTTTTTTTGCATAATTTTCATGCCAGCTGCGATAGAAAACGTTAATGTAACACATGTGCGGCGTGATTAAACTGGCTGATTGTCCATGTGTGCATGTGATTAGCAGTAATGAGGATTGATTTCAGATCATAAGACCACCCTGACAGCAACAAACGATTGGGCACCACCTGGTTGGCTTTCTCAGCGTTCAGCGAGAACGGATCCCATATCGCCCATCGTCATAAAGTCATTTGACATCGTCGCTCCCCCTTTGCCCTACACCCCTGCAGCGACGTCACCTGCGTACGTTTTGTTTCCCACAGTTGGGCCTGTCAGCATCCCAACTATCTTCCATCAGCAGTTAAAAAAAAACACCAAATCACAAACACATGCGCTATTATCTGACTGTCAGGAGGACGAAACCACATCAAGCGGTGAAAAATCTATTAACATTGGTGTCGGGAAGGAGATAACGAAAGGGAAATAAACAAATACGGCCGTCCGATTTATTAAGAACAGCTCAGATGAGCTTCGCTACGATGTTAACGGAACAATCCAACCATGAAATTAGATGAAATCTTGGACGAAGAGCAGACGTGCAGTAAGTATTCACACCCACAAACTTCTGTGACCTTTGTTGCGTTTTGATCAGACATACAAGTATGAATTTGTGCAAAGCTGAAGCTCGTTCAGATCAGACTTTGAAAGTCTTGTCACAGATTATCAACTGGTTTTAAGGACTGAACTTTTGACTCTATCGTTCTGTCAAATAAATGTGGTTCGTCGTAAACCAACGGCGGGACTCCGATTAAAGTTTTAAAAATGAGTTAATTGCAGGGTGTGTATTCAATTATTTAACTAATTGCAATTATTTATAAACTGTATATTGACAAAATAAGCAACATTTTCATTCAAAATCATTTTTGCTGCTAATTAATATACTAATAAATAGACATATGAGCTCAACAGAAATATAATTTTCATCTCTTATTAGCGTCAACCATCAGATTGGTGAAAAGAGCCATTGTAACCCATTCAGAAATCCATCTTTAGAAATGGATTTCTGAGTGTGGATGCTAACATTAGCATTGGAGACATCTGTGCTGCTCAAACATGTCTAGCATTCAGAAGCTATTTTAGCCTTAGTTAGCTTCTATGACTAAGGCTAACTCCTCTAACTTCAACACAACTCTAATCTTTTCCAGCATCCAATCATATTGTTTCTATTCAGCAAACATCAACCCCGTTGGGTCAACGGAAGCAGATTTGTCACTTGTGCGTCAGGTTTACAGGTGTACCAGAAACACGCTCTAGCCGGAACCATTGTATAAAAAATATGCGATTACTCGCATTCCAATTTTTGTCTAAATTAGTTTAGTTTTACCATCTCATTGTAGGTTTTATTGCTCCATTATCAAACATCTTAGTGAAACACGCTGAAGGTTGTAATCAGAACGTGAAGAAGTGTTTATAGCAGGTCTGTTTCCAATGCAGCAGGTGACATAGTTAGCATTGCTACGTTCAATCAAGCTAGCACTTGTTTAAATCCAATTCTTTGTGGAGATTACAAGCTCTCCCTGTTACCAACTGGATTATCTCTACGTATTCGATTATCTTCCCACTATCCAGTCTATATGACTAGAAAAAAATCCATATATGTTCAGTCCACTTACCATTTACCAGTAGTAGTTTGTCTCCTGCGTCTCTGCTGTCCCTTTGGGCTGTTTTGGGTTGCATTGGGTGTACCCAGCCTCTTGACCGCCAGAGACGGCCTCCAAACCACCAACATCGCAGGAAGCCAGCGGATGGACATATAATTTACCATCAGGGCAGAGGAGAAATTCATATGCTGATGCAAATGGTCCGAATTTATGGTCTTGTAAACAAGCCGGACTCCCTCATTAGATATGGTTTTCTTGCTTTTTCCTCCTAATTTTTCTCACACATCTACGATCCCCCTGATTGCCACATTTTCAGTCCAGCAAACCAGCCAAAGCACTCAAAACACTGCAGGGAAATGCCAAACTGACCACCAACCTTCTGCTCAGCAAACGACCTCCTATGAAGACGGCGGGCGAGATGCTGCCAGACCACGGAAAGTGAAATCTCTTAAAAGCTGCGAGGTATTATTCCTTCACAACATTGATTCTTCAAATGTATGCTTTTTAGCAAAGTAGAATACAGTAAACCAACCAATAAACCTTTTATTCAAACTCATACTTTGAAATTTAAAGACATTGTGCTCAGGTTAAAACAAAAGCACTGAACAAAAGTCGTCCCTTTTGGAATTCAGAACTTATTGAAATTGAGAGAGTAAATATAGTTTGCGAGATTTAATATTTGACATACTAGAGAGAAAAAGTAAAGTAAAATCTAGATGCTCCTGTTATCAAACTGATTGATCTTAAATAATGTGCCTTATTGGTGAGCTTTACCTAAAATTATAAGCTTATACTGTTCTGCATACCTATTTATGTTTCATTACAGTGGACCACTGACTCCATGAATATTGTTGATAGGTATAAATCTTGCCTTATGTCTATTCCTTTTTTCATGAATGATTGGTTTTTGTAAAATAGTATTTTATTTTATTTACCCAAGTACAGTTCAAAATATCCTGGCCTAATTATTATTTCCGTTGAGATCGAAACTTTTCTAGATTCCTTAGAACAAAACAAGACGGGATCTAATTAGGGCATGCAAAGAAATAAAGGTCAGAAGGAAAAATCCAGCAATGAAAAAAAAAAGACATGTCAGTGCTAATGTTTTAGCTTCAATATTTAGCTCTGGCATCCAGGCATTTTCCAGCGGTTTTTTTTTTGTTCACACTCGGAAATAGTGATGAGTAAGTTCCAAGGTGAGGAATTGCTAATATTTACCAAAGCTGGAGTGACTAAAGGAACTGCCGCTATGTTACCAGTTTCCTTTCAGACTTATGCGACTCGGCTTCGTCGACGGCAACGCGACTTCGGTAATCGGAGGCGAGCGTCAACTTCACTTCCTACTGTTTACGTTGGAGCGCGAGGGCCCCCGCTCCGCGGACTTTTACTGCAGCCGTTATGGCAGAAACAATAAAACGATGGAAAATATTCCAACATGAGTGTGTGCAATAAAAAGATTTGCGTGTACATGCACGCAACGAGCGTGTGTGTGTGCGCGCGCGCAAGCGCGTGTGTTGCTCACGTGTTGTCTGAAGGCATGTGCGAGTGCGTACAGGCATGTGCGTAGGCGTTCGGTATGCCTGCCAGTCTGGGGCTCTCCTGGCAAAGAGGGCTTCCCAATGCAGCATCAGAGGTGACGAGGTGCGAGGGCGTATGTATACACACACACACACACACATACAAACGCCAACGCACGCGCACGCACGCACACCGAGGGTTTTCCTCAGTCTCGTGCCAGAACGGAGAGGGAGAGGAAAAGACCGGTGTCGGGTGCTGGGAAAAAAGCAGCTTTTTAAAATCATGAGGGCTTTTTCCACTGGCACGTTCCCACGTTTGGGAAGCACAACAGAAGTGACAGGTTAGTAGGTTTTGCTGTAAATTCAGCTCAAACGTGCAGAGAAAAAAAACAACAACCAAAAAGAAGAACAATATGCTCAGCGTAGGAAACTAAACACAGAAACTGCTGACACGACAAAAATGGCGGAGCCTCGCTAAGGTCCTCGAACTTCACGTTTTGTCACGTTACGGCGATAAACTGAAGCCAATTTTACGGGAGTTTTCATTTCGCTTTTCACTTTCTCCTTTTTTTTTAAACTTAAGAATCTTAAAACTGAATTTGATGGTCAGATTTGCTGAGTCAGTCCTTTGTCTTTAAAGCTACAAGTTTACATAGAGGCGGGCAAGGCGAACACAGAATCTCATTGCGATATTTTGTAATACTGTTGTGATAAATCTAAAGATTATGATTAAAAAAATCCTACTACTTTTTTTCTTTAGGTGACTGAATGGCCCAGCTTTCATATCGCCACAAACACAAATATTGTTTTTGAAAAATATCCCCATTTACAGCAGGCTTCTTCTCAGTTTAAAGATTTATATCTCTGAACTGCACACAACAACTGCATTTAATCATATTTTTGAATTTACTAATATTATATCGACGCTCTCGTTGAGCGTCAATATAATAATATTGTGAACTCAATACACAAAAAGGAAACAAAACCTATTTACTCTCTCAAGTCAATATTTCTGTCTGCCATTTCTATGTTTTTTCTTTGAACTTCCTTGAACTGTTGTTTTTTTCTCATTGGTTATCTTTATCTCTCTTTATTTTGACATGTCTTTTCCAGACCGTTGTACGAAATCTGCTTTATAAAACGATTTGACTTGACCCGACACAGAAACAGCGTTTTTTCGGAACGTAAAAAAATCTTGACAAGCAGTGCAAAAAAATTTTTTGTGATTAATGGCGCCTTGGCGACATCGTGCCAGCTTTTCGTCATCTTCTCATCCTTGTGGCAGGATGTCAGCTCTTTCGAAAATACATTTGATTTTACTGGAAGTCATAAAAATTATTGTGAACGTTAAACCGTCATGTGGACACGACCTGAAATTGAGCTAAACTTAAAGGAAAAAGTGAAACAAATTCACACCACAGTACAACCACTTCATCTAGATTCAACTGGAGAAGAGCTTTTTTTATGTGTTCCTACCAGCGTGTGTAAGATAAACGACAAAGGAGCTGCATTTGTAGATCTAAAAAAAAATGAATGTAATTATATCTCAAGTTTTTTTTTTGTGGTGGGCGGAGGAGGTTTGCATTTTACAACTTTAGCTTCTTGCTCTAAACGGGCTGTAAACATCCCTGCTTGGTTGTGTATTTTGAATCGCTCCCTTCCCATTACCTTACCCATTTTTCCCTTATTAAGACCCAGACCAAAAATTGCGGCTTTGCTCATAAAGCATCGACACAAGTAGCTCACTCCGGTGACGTCTTTCTCTGCCTCCGGTGAAAGGTTTCCCTACAAATCAAACACAATTAATCCATAAAAATTGGAACATTTTGTTTTGATGTCCAGAGTAGAGGAGGGTCACATGTGCAAAGCCAGCAGCGAGTGGTCACGGAGACTGCGGCCCCGTCCGTCCGTCTGTCCAGGGCGTAAAAGCAATCAAATCCACGACAACACCGCAAGGTGATCGACAGCGGGAGACGTGACTCACCTTTACCGCGCGGCTTGTCAAACGCGGGCTAAAGTTTTACAGGAAACCGACCAGAGTCTATATTAAGTTTTCATAAGTTACAGATCGGGAAAGGAAAAGGGGTTCTGGGAAGGGCAGAAGCATGAGAGCACAATCGAACAAATGGACAGTGTGACATGTAGTTGACTTTTTTTTGAGCTTCACGTCGTGTTGTAACGTTATTCCCTCATCAAACCTGGGGTGTTGCTTTGATTCTTTCATGCTTGCTTTGAGAAATTCTTTCATCTCCATGGCAACCATTCAGCTGCGCAAAACGTCTGGGTGGACCGAGCCCTGCCTCTGAGGATGAAGCCCCAGCTTCTGAGCAACTTCCCCACTCAGCTCCTTCAGACTAGCCAGCAGCAATTAGCAAACGTCTGGGGGAGCTACTCATTTTAGGAGCTACTTCTCAGTAAAACCGTTGTGAAAGGGTTAATAGAGGAGCCACATTGTGATGACTTGCTGAGGGCGGAGCTTCACAAAGAGCAGGAGCTTCTTAAAGCGACAAAGGCTGAATTTTAAGGCGCTAAATTCCTAAGTCAAATTAATTTTAAGCTATTTTTGATATGCTTTGCCTTTTTGTAACAACTGAAGTTAACAAAGTTAATTATGTGATTGTGCTATAAAATAATTTTATGAAATTTCCTACCTTTTTTTTCTATAACCTACGATTTCCCTAACACACCGTCATGCTTTTCAGTACAACCCAAGACATGTAATATTTTCCTGTTTTAGATGGAGGAAATTTGTAGATTTCCTCTCTTTAATTCTCCCATGTGAATTCCTCAATGATCCTCCAAAATGGAATGGCTTCGACTGATGACAACTGCTAACAGGACACTGACTGCTCACATGTCCTCCATGAAACCAACTTAAAATCGACTCTTCATCAAAATAATCGTGGCTCATGGAAACTCAATTTAAAAATCTTGCCTTAAAATCAGACTATTTAAGCGAACCGGGATTGTTTCATTGGGCAATGTTTGCATGTTACTGGGATATGAAAGACTTTGGAATGGACGGGGATAAATTGCCGTGAGACGCCGAGCGGTGAGCGTATGAGTCATGCCGCTTTCCCCCCTCAGTCATTATTCTGTCAGAGAAATTTTACTCGAAACCCTTGCAGATTCTCGACGTAATCCAGACTCTGCCTCGGCTGCGAGTTAATACGTTACTAATTGCAGTCTGCGCTTTCTGCGTGGACGGCGCAGGTCGCAGACAGGCTGGATACGCGACACTGTGTCCGGCAACGGCTACTGTACTCCCGTTTGTTCCTGGTGGAAGGAAATGAGTTTCAGAAGGCTGGATTTGACAGCTTCATTTAGCATAAATGGAAGCTGCACTGAAAGTAGTTCTTTCAGACGCCTAATAGCCGAACCATCCGGATGTACGGCGCAATTTCTTAGTTTCGCTTGGAAATCTTCTGGGCAGAATGAAAAACAAATTTCTACTAGTTTTTATGCTGTAATAATCATAACCACCAGTGTATTTTGTGGGCATTTTATGTAGCAGACAAACAAAATGTATTGAGTACCTGTAATGTGGGAGAAATGTTTGGGGAAATAAAAAAATCTTATTGTGATTTTGTATTAAGGGCACCGTAGGGTTGGACAATAAACCAATTATATTTTGCAGCAAACGTGATCAATATCAATAGTTAATGGACTCAGACTTGAATAAACACACATAATTTCTCTCCAAAATATTAATTAAAGAGGCACGATAAAGTAGCTATGTTAACTTCAGCTGTTTAAAAATGCTGCATGTTAAACAAATTGGGCCTCTGTTTCTTTAAGAAATTCCTGCTCTTTCTGAAACATTGCCTTTAGGCAGTCATAACAACATTGGTCCTCTATTGACCCCTTGACAATGTTTTTACCAGTGTTGCTCTGAGAAGCAGCTCCTACACTGAGCTCAGCAGATGTAGCAGTTCCAACATGGGGTTGCTAATTGCTGTTGGCTAGTCTGAAGGAGAAGTGAGAGTTATGGAATGGGGCTTCTCTGTGAGGGAGAAGATGGAAAGCAGAAAGGAATCAAGGCAAACACTCCAGGTTTGTTTTTGGTGAGGGAATAACATGATAGCATGATGTAAAGCTAAAAAAAAGTTGGTTTTACATAACACTGTCCCTTTAACAAAAATAGATTACAGTCAAACCAGCCAATAACTTCAGTACTGGACCCTACATCATGCAATCTGTCCACTGGTGTGAAAATAGTGAATAATTAAATCAACTAATAAATTGCTATGATAAAACAGGAATGAAATACAGAAAAATACCTTCAAGAATAATTAACTAAATCATAATGTGAAGTGTCAGGAAAATAGCGATTATGTGGAGATATTTTTACCACTGAGAGTGGACACATGAGGAGGGGAGAGGAAGAGGAGAGAAAGCTGGTGTGTGTCAGAGATAGAGATGGAGGAGGGGATGTGGGGGGAGCCCTGATGTTGTCCAGACGTGGACAAAACAGCGCCAAACTGGAAAAAAGGAAAGGGCAATAAAACACTGGACATGTGGCCTGATTTAGGCTTGAGAGCTCGACAAAGAGAAAGTAACTTCACTGAGGAAAAAAACTCAACTAACTTCTATGTTGCGCTTTTGTGCATAAGGAGGGAGAGGACAGAAACAGAGAGCGGAACCGGTGTGAAACTACCGCCCTGTGTTCTGACTCTTGATTGATCTTCAATGATTTCATGATGAAATCAATGCAGAGAAAAGCTGAACAAAATAGTAACAGCACAACGTGGAAGAAGCAATGTTTTTCTTAGAATACCTCGGCGTCGGCGCCCATCTGCCGGACAATCTGGTCACAAACAACACTTTCCTGTTCTGTCAAGGGTTGCGAGGTTCATTTTGAGCAGTAGTTGAGAGCGCCATCAGAGAGAGCATTTATAGCATGTGTATTTTAAGAAGGAAATAAGAATGCAGTAATTAAACCTGAGTTATGTCCCAATTTTACTCTGCTGTCGTATATGTTTTATTTATTTGTGTTGAACTATTGCTTTGTATTAAAGGGCAGTAGTTCCAAATTTAGCATAGTTTTAAAAATTTTCTTACTTAAAAATAGATTTATTTTTAGTTGACCAAGAGAATTTGTGAATGAAAGTGGAGTTTGCTTTTTTTTGGCCTCATTTTCCTTCCAACTCTCTGACGCTCATTTAGCACCGCCTTGTTCCCTCCCTGCCTCACACTCCGACTGTCAAAATGTGTGCCACTTTTTCTATATTTTATCCACGTCATGATTATATTCTACTTTGTGTTGACCTATCACATACAATCCCAGTAAAATACATTTAGGTTGGGGTTGTAACTTGACAAAATGTGTAAAGATTACAAGACAGCACATATCTTTATTGAGTTTTATAGGGGTTTTTTTTGTGCTGCTGTCAGTTTTTGCCTCCCGAAGTCTTCATGCTTTTCATGCAGCCAGCAAATAAGCAAACGTATAAAGTATTTATTCATCACTCTGAGGTCTGATAAAATCTAAACCTTTCCTGATTCCTCTTCTTCTCCGTGACTGTGGTTTAATGCAAACAGTAAGACTTCGAGCTTAAATGGAGTGTTTGGATTTTTTTTATTCAGCCATAGGAAGCTCATGTCAAGATCACTAAACGTGATATTGCAAAACCAAACATCCCATATTCCACAGCTGGAATTTTAGGAATTAAACTGCTCTTTGCTGCTTAAGAGACCTGCTGCTAAAATGACTTGAATTTCAGTCAAGGCACTTGGAGTTCTTCAATCTGGTTAGTTAGTCTGCTACAAATAATTCACAAGTACGTCCACCACTTTCCCCGAATTCAGAGTGAATCGCAATCTGAATGAAGAGTGTGAAGCTAAAGAGGAAACGTGAATGGATTAAACGGTGGAAGACACCAGAGCGTTTTGTCAGGAGCCTGATTGAAGAGACTTTCCTTGGAAAAGCCTCAAAAAAGCTCTCATTCCTCTGTGAACCTTTCTCTAACTTCCATTTGTTTTCTCAAAGAAGCGATCTGCCAAAATACTTCATTACAGCAATAACACAATTAGGGCTGAAGGTAACGAGAATCGCACTCGAAGGGTAACCGGTGAGAGGGACTGATGGTGTTTAAATATCTGATTTGTCAAATGCAGTTTCCTTTTGGGACTTTTTGAAATGTTCTTTTTTGTACCTAACGGTAATGAGAGATGTAAAACGACTTGGAAAAGCAAAGTGAGAGCTGGATGTTTCCAACCATTTTCATCCATATGGGATTTTTTTCATTTTGCGGAAGTTTTACTGCCACATTCTGTAGTACAGCGCTAACCTAAGCTAACACTAACCTATCGTATCATGCTAATTGCCTGCTCTTCCTGGGTGCATCTGAGCAGGTAAGAAATGTTTCCACTTTTCACAGAAAGGTTTGTTGGTCTAACTTTTGTTGCCAAAACTCTCGTGATTGGTCTCAATGTCATTGTCTCCACTTTACGAACATTAACGTTGGTTTTTCTTCGCCGTGGAGGTCGATTGTTTTTCAGCGCAGGCAAGTTCCAGATAGCTTCTTAGTGTCAAGCTGGCGTATTACATACACCACAGGCAAATGTTAGCAACTGGGTAAAATTTAAAACTTCAACACAGTCCATGACTCCATTAAGCTATCGTTTCTTGTCCAGGCCGTTTGTGCGAAGCTATGTCAGAACGTATTCGGCAAATTAATTTCCGCCTCTCCTTTAGCGTATTAACTCTTTTTTTTTTTTTCAGAAAAGCCCAAAAACCACCTCAAGCAGGTGGATTTAAAAAAAATTTTATTTCGCTGTTTCCATCAACCTTTTCTAGTACGATACTTTAAAATGCGCGTAAACATTTACGTAAAATATGACTCCTGGTACCTGACTTGACAAGCAACACTTTTACAAACAAATTGAACACACTGTCTTTGGTGTCTTTGACACCTCACTGTCAAAGACTTACAGTGAGGTGAGAGGTGAGTCTTTGACAGACAGGAAGCTTTATAGAGACACAATAAATATAAATGTATGATTCAAAATGGCCCAGTGCTCAATACTTTAAAAACTTAAAAACAATTTTAAAAAAAAACCTAAGTATTCTCATCGGACAAGATAAAAAAAAATGTATATTAAAACTGCAAAATTACATTTTCTTAGCTCATGTCATTAGGAACAAAACTGCTTTCATTTCATTTCCCATTTGGAAAGGCAGATATTTGTCCTTATCGTCTAAAACAAGCTAACTTTAACTCTCAGTCTCCTAACCTTTACCTACTATTTTTGAATCATCCTAGTACGTTTCCTTCGACAATTATCGAAGTGTGTCAGTAATAATAACTGATCAAGAGCTATATTCAGGCCTGTAAGCAGTCAGTTGGAGAAAGCAGAACCATTTTAAATTTTGTTCACCGTAAAACTGAGTTTATTACAGCAGACAACTATAATCAACTGTAGAGCTGACAGCTTTGTTCTGGAGACCAGCCCAAAGGCATCATCCTACTTTTCCACTGTTTACCAAGAGGTTAGTAATGTTTACCTTACAAACCCAGTGACTAAATATTTCTCTGGAGTCTATCACGATTAAAAAAATAAAGCCTGCTGACACAGCTGTCATCTGCAAACAGAGCATCATTCTACAATCTACACACTTCGCCAATGTAACAGGTAGCATTAGTGACAGATCAGTGAAAATAGAAACCTAATGTTGGATTCATGTTTTTAATGATGGATGTGGTCAACACTCGCCGGAGGGTTATCGGACTAAAAAAAGGAACGGCTGGTGGGAAACATGACGAGCAGAACATGAAGGTGAGCTTCCGGATCACGTTGCATCCTGAAAGCTCGAGCACCAGAACTCTATTAACCAGCTGTGGTTGGCAGCAAAAAAAGAAAATAAACATAAATTTAAAAATAGTCAAGCGCAAAGGTTTACGAGGTACAAGAAGTAACAGCATGACTAATGCGTCTGGAATTATACCCTACAATTCCACGTTGGGATCGGTTTCTCAGGTGTCTGCAAAGGTTTTGATTGATTTCTCTCTTGACAATCCGTGACATAAAAAGAAGTGACAGATATTTACGGCGTGACGTCAGAAACTTACCTGAAGACAACAGAAGTTTATTGAGACGACGTATTCTGATGTTTGCGCAAAAAAAAAAAAAAAATGTGGGTGACGTTTTCAGGGCTTGAAGTGGCGAATCTGGACATTTTCCAAAGCGTAAGTGGTCCATCTGAGCTCTTCCCATGCGTGAGAATCGCACCAGTGCAGACTCAGACACCATTAACATGATCTGATTCAACACTTTAAACTTCGTCTTTTAAATGACTTTACACGGAGACAGTCACCTGTTTTTCCCCAGGATAAAAACACATAGGGACATGTAAGTGCATGTTTTATTTGCATGTATCCCCAGATGGAGCTAAAACCAAGGTAATAACATTGATAAATGTGTCCTTGTGTGTGCATGTGTGTGTTGGTGCGCTTCCAGATGCAGCTGAGTAACCAGGAAATGGGATGTTAACCAGAGTCTCACATCAGCGGCCCACAGGTTAAATAGGGTCACATTCAAAGGAAAGGGTTAAATGGAGCCACATGGACACACACACACCCGCACACACACGGAAGTGCATGCGTGTTCGTGTCCGCGAATGAACACGTTGTACACAAACAAGTGCATAACGAGCTTCAGAAGACGAACTTTGACAGTCGCTGCCAAAGGTTTTGGCAGCTGCGCTAATGGCGTCTTGCGGCTTCTGTCTTAATAATTTTTTTATTTTTTTTTTTATTTTTCTTTTCCTACGTTCTTCTAGGGTTCACTGAAACATTCCGCAGGAAAACCTTAATTGGAAAATTGTAAAGTACTCACTCCTGGAATTTGTTCACATTTTTTTCCCGTTTCATGAAATTATTTGGGCCTAATGTGACGGAACAACACAAAGAGGTTAACAACTCGCTAATCCTAGGTGAAGAAATCCTCTCAACTGGATTTAGGTCCAGTCCGGACTGTCACTGGACCAATTTGTTGCATGAATATTATTCAGTCAAATGTGGGGCAGAACAGTTTGTTGTGGATTAATCCAAGCAGAGCATCTTGTCAAGTAGCCAATAAAGCTATTTGCAACAAATCATTGTTCATTTAATCTAGGGGGTGTCGCCAAGGGCAGCCCTGGGAGCCATTTGTGGCCCATGGGCTAATTTTGTGTGGATTCCTTTAGTCACCAAGCATTCTGCTCTCCCTTTAGTTTTATGGTAAATACAAACGCATCTTTCCAATGAGTAAAACATTCAAGGGAGTTATTAGGGCACCCAAATATCTTAATTACAATATTAAAACCTGGCTGCATATAGCAAGTGCTAATTAAAAAAGGAAAGGAAAAATTGTGTTTTTATTGTTTTTCATTTACTTTAAATCAAGCCTAAAACACATTTCTAAAGCAGCTGTCTTGCTTTTTATAAGGGAAACATGCGAAACTCTTTTGAAGGATTTAATCTACAAAGATTTAAACATTCCTTTGCTGCAAAAAAAAGTTTTATTTAAACAAGTTTATTGTTGAGCCGGTCAAAATGTTCTCAATAAAACTTTGTGATTTTAGTTTTTTAAAAAACGTTCTATTTGTTTGGCCTGTAAATACTCTTTGGTTGCGGATTTTGAACAATGTTTCAAAAAGTTTGGACTTCATCTACACACTATTCCAAAACAATGTAAATATTTTAGGGTCAAAACCTGTGGCAAACAAAATGAAGTGAGTGAGCTTTTTTATTTTTTTTAACTGAACCGAAATACAGCAAATTCTGCAGCACATCTACTTGTTAAGTTTGCCAAAGTCAAGTTAGCATAACTCACCTACTTTCTTCTCGCCATATTTTTTAAAAGAAACATTTCACTGACCAGTGAAATGTGATACCCTTGAGCTTTGTTTTCTTGTCATACTGTTGACAATTAGTTAATTAATAATCCATTTCTTTTATATATTTCACATTTAAGATTTAACACCACAGCTAAAACCAAAGGTAGTCATCGTCAGTGAGCAGTTTTCTGTCCTCCTGCAGGGAGCCAGGGGCAGCATTTTGTGCGTGTGATGTCACGATGCGACGTGTCGATACAGACAGGATTCCAATATCAGAACCTAGCTATGTCCTTCATTCTGTGTTTATCCACTGCTTAAAGGGCCAGCGCCATCGCTGCAGTCAGTGGGAGTTTGTTTTCTGTGTGAAAGTGCGTGAGTGAGAGCAAAGCCCGCACCCCTGGGACCTGCACCTCAGACCGGCAGCTGAAAGTCTTCTTCTGCTACATATTAGTGGTTTTTGTCAGGCGCATGTGTTTGGCCACGGTGCCATGGCGACGGGCAAGCTGAGGCCTTCTGTGTTTATGTTAGCACTGCTTGTGATGGCACGGATCAGAGGAGGGAACCAGGGAGAGAGAGAGAGTCCCTGACATTATTTTATTTCTCTTCTAGGTAACTTTTCCACATTTCGCATTTTCACAAATGGATCGATGGATTTTTTTTCTTTTTTTTTTGTTGCGTTTGTTTTTAATCTCACCTTACTTTGATGAACCCTACATAGTGGAGCTATAAAGGTTGAAAAAGGTTACCATTTTGGAGAAGGTCTCATCAACATCAATATTTCCACTAAAATACATAGCATATGTTTGATGGAGGAAAAGCCTTTCAGACTCTGAGCTCAAAGCAAGATGCCCAAATTATTATTTTATAACCAATTAATTTAATTTCACATAATTATCTTGGTAGAAGCCATTTGTTTGTTAAATAGTTAATGAAACATATTCACCGTGTTGGATGTTTGTTGTGTATACTCACAGACGAACGAGATGATGAGTCCAAGTTTGTCGTTTATTGTCACTGCTGACTCCATCACGGCTGCACACTGCACCCCTCCCTCTCTTGCAGGTACCCCTGCAAAATCTTTTAGGGGTATGCAGAACCCGTTATGTGTTTAACAGACACATAATGTAACTTTATAGCACAATCAAGTAACTATGTTACGTTCAGTTGCTATAAAAAGGTTCTATATGTCAAATATGACTAAAGAAATTTTACTTCCTAATTTAGTGTCTTGAAATCGGGCCTCTGTCTCTTTAAAAACTCCTGCGCTTCCTGAAACTCCAGGAAATCATGGCTCCTCTGTTAACCCATTTTTACAAGCTAAGCGGTTGCCACGGGAAATTCAAGGATTTTCTCAAACACTAACGCAGGGGTCACCAACACGGTGCCCGCGGGCACCAGGTCGCCCGCTGGCCTCTTCTAAAAATAGCACAACTCAATCGTGTGCTGCGTCTAAAATTAAATTTTATTCTGTTGCTATTCTTTTTTAATCACACTTGCATTCATATAGATTTGATTTAAAATGACAATATCTCAAAAATAAGTTCATTACATATTAAGTTTAAAGAGGATTAGGTGAACTCTGACCTTCTATAGTTCAAAGTTCCCAGTGTCCGTGGAGAGTAAGCTAGCTCGCGCAGCACAGATCCGCGCAGAATGCAGTTTCTTACCCCGAAACATGGCAGAAAAAAGAAAGAAAACGTATCACTTTCACAGCGAATGGGAGGAGGAATTCTTTTTCACGACTGTAAAAGAAACCTGTGTGTCTGATTTGCGGGGCAACTGTGGCGACGGCAAAGCGGCACAATGTGGAGAGACACTTCACATCGTGTCACAAAAGTTACCATGCTAACTACCCACCGGGAAGCGCACTACGGGCAGAAAAAGCTCGTGAGCTAAAAGCAGCTTTGGGTAAGCGACAGTCTTTTTTCACAAGGCCGGCGAAAAAGTCAGAGAAAGCGACTGAAGCCTCGTTTAGAGCCGCACATTTTTTGATCAAGAAGAAGAAAGCCCTTTCAGACGGAGAAGTTGTCAAAGAAGCAATGATGATAATTGCTAACACTGCGCTTAAAGACGAGAAAAATGGAACCGATCTCATCTCCACTCTCTCCGACGTCCAACTGGGGGCATCTACGATGGCTAGACGAGTGTCAGCTATGTCTGGTAACTTGGGCGATCAGCTGGACCGGGATCTGGCTAAGTGCAGGTGGTTCAGCATCCAGTGCGACGAGTCCGTGGACAGCAGCAGTACAGCACAGCTGTTGATTTTTGTCCGGATGGTGTTTGATGATTTCTCCACAAGAGAAGAACTTCTGACACTACTGCCCTTAAAGACAACTCCAAGAAGAAGTTGACAAGCTATAACGCGGTGAAGGAGTTTTTCGTGCAGAAAAAGGTACCATTGGAAAAGCTGGTTACGGTGACTACAGACGGGGCTCCTGCTATATGATAGGCAGACATGCGGGTTTCATCGCTCACTGTAAACGGGACCCAGACTTCTCAAAATTTCTGCATTACCACTGCATCATTCACCAGCAGTCATTATGTTCAAAAGTGATCGGCTTTGAGCACGTGATGACTCCCGTTGTGAAAATAATAAACAACATCCGCTCCAAAGCAAAACACCTCAGGATTTTCAAGGTGCTACTGGAAGAGATGTCAGCTGCATATGGTGACCTGTTGCTACACACAGAAATCAGATGGCTCAGCAGAGGACGAGTTTTACTTCGTTTTTTGTCACTTTTGGGTGAAATCAAGAGTTCATGCAGACCAAAGGCGAAGACGTCTCACTGCTAGAGGACACAGAGTGGACACTTGACCTTGCATTTTTGACGGACATTACTGGGAAACTAAACCTACTGAACTGTGAGTTACAAGGCAAAGGTAAGACTGTTGTGGATATGATAAGTGCTTTAAATGCATTTAAAGCCAAGATGAACATTTTCTCTGTGAATTTGCAGAGAAAAAAATGTGCTGCACTTTCCCTCAGTGCGGTCGGTGCTGAAAGACAATGCTTCTGCATCTGAGACATTTGACAAAGTTGCAGGAAAGTACTGTGAAGCCATCAACAGAATTGGCCAAGAGTTTGAGAATAGGTTTTGTGATCTTGAACAGATCGAGCCATGTGTGTCATTCATTTCCAACCCCTTCATAAACGTGGACACAACAATCCTTGCTGAGCAACTAAGTGCAACGTTCACCTTAGATGCTGGACAGGTGGAGATTGAGATCATAACATTGCAAAATGACCTCCACCTCAAAAGCCTACCAGGCTGCACCAAACTTTTGGTGCCTTGTTGACACAGAGAAGTACAGTGGTGTTTGCACAGCAGCTATGAAGGTGGCCAGTATGTTTGGTTCAACCTATCTCTGTGAATCAGCGTTCTCTGATATGAACTTCATTAAGAACAAACACAGAACACGCCTCACTGATGCACATCTGAAAGATGCACTCACAGTTGTAGTGTCAAGTTACACACCAGATTACAATGCACTGGTGAACAGCATGCAATGTCAGTCTTCCCACTAACTACAAAGTTGAATTAAAATGGTGAAGAACTGTGTGTCATGAGTTCAAAATGTGACAAGATTTATTTTAAATATGTCAGTTGATTCTTCTTTTACATTAGATAATTGATAACTTTTTGAAACATGGTGCAACATAGTTCATGATTTGTTAAAAGGGTTTGTCGGTGGCTAGTGAAAATGAGTGAAAGTGAAAATTTCTATGTAAATGTAGTGATGTACTTTAAGTGATCATCTGAAAATTTAACAGTTGCTGAGATAAATAGAGATAAAGTGGTGGATATTGATATGTTTCCCATTTTGCTTTCATTGTTGTGCTAAAATTTATTAACTTGATCAGTGTCTTCACATAGATAAGTACCATTAATGATAATTAAAGTATAACTAAAAGCATATTGAGGAAATGTATTATTTCAGAAGAGTGTATCAAACTGGTAGCCCTTCGTGTGACTCAGCAGCCATGAAGTAGCTCTTCGTTTCAAAAAGGTTGGTGACCCCTGCACTAACGGAAGAATTAATGCAACTTTATTCCATGTGCAATTTTGATGAGAGAATAATATTATAAAATGATGTGAATCTCAAAAGTCTATTTGGCATAAAACCGCCCCTTAAAAATATGTATTTTTCTCATTATTCTGGAACTTAGCAAACAGAAAAGAATATTGGTTAAACCCAATCAAGCCAAACTGCTGAAGGTTTATTCTGATTCCACGTCAGACGGCGTGGGAAAAAAAAAAGAAAAACGCATACATGCATGTCTTCATATAACGTATGTAAACTTCTGGTTTCAGCTGTTTAAATAAAAAAAATAAGCACAAATAAAAAGGTTTCCCACTCCGAGAAACCACCTCTAACATCCCAGCATAATCCACACAAGCTGTGACACACCTAATGCGCGTGTCATGATGCACATTGTTTTATTTATTTTTTTTACACAGTTTGTGGTTTTCTGCTTTGTTAGCAGTGCAAACTATGTACTGAACTCATTTTCTGAAGAAGCGCCGGGTGACTCATGAGATAAACGCATCCTGTTTGAACAGCTTGTTGCTTCCTTTATGCTGCGTGTGAAAGTCGCGTTCTGCGGCCGCGGTTCGCTGCCAGGTGAAATAGCTTGAGGACGAAAAATCCACACTCTGATGAAGCAGGAAAGAAGAAGGAAAAGAAAAGTCTTGTTTGACAAGAATACGAGAAAGAAACCAAATTTCATATATCTGTTACACAATTTACACTAAATTACACACAAGCACACACACAAATATCGCTGGATCCTGGTTACATCTGTCCCAAAAAAACTAACCACACTGTTTATCCACCTACGCTCAACTGCAGCCTGTTGCCATGACAACGGCAGGAGCCATAAATCCCCGTATTGAGTGAAACAATCATTAATCTTTTTCAAGTCTCTCCCAGCGGCCCTCTTAATAGTACGTTAGTGTTCCAGAACTCCTCGCACCGGAGCGTCGGCGGACTATCGCTCGCCATATAAAAATACGAGGCCTCGCTGAGCGTATCTTGGAGACGCGAGGCTCGCGATCAGAGAGGGTTGCCGGTTTGAGTCTAACAGAAGCCGAGGACAGGCCTGAGCTGCTAAAGAGTGTCCATTCTTTGAGCATCCAGCTGGGACCGTGGAAAGTACACAGTGAGCCCGAAGTAATGAGTATTCAACGACTTTATTGACCACATGTGTTAAAATAAAGTATGTCCCTAATACAAAATCATCTACGGATGGGGACTTTTTTTTCTTTTTTTTTTTACACGGTTTCTAATTTTTGGTTTTGTGCACCGCGAACGGTTGTAATATTTGCCTCATTTAAAGCTCTAGTAATTGCTCGAAACTTCGGAACATTTAATCACCACAATCAGCGGGGCTCAACCAAATCAAACGTGTTTTTGAAATGGACTCGTTTTTTTTTTTTTTTAAAGTCAAATTAGGTTCTTAGTAAAGATGGACTGATTAGGCTTTTCCGGTCCATTAAAGGCAGCTACAGATTTCTGATTTATTTTTTCTGATTCTTCTTTTCTACTCCCAATCATGGTTATTTGAGTAATTCCTCTGGCGAAAGCTTCACGTGAAGCGACTTCACGGCGCAAGTCATATGTTTGTGTTTTGTGTAACCAGGTTTTTTTATTTTACTTTTTTTTTTTTTTATCATGTCTTGTACAATAGACAGCCCACCAAATCTCGGTTATCCTTAAAATTACAGCCAGGACTTTTAACACGTTTACTATGATTAACAAATTTAAAAAATGTTTTATTACATATTTAATCCTTCTTTTTTTGTTTTAAACATACAAGAGTCCTCAGATGGAACCTTTGGATTCACATGTTTCCAGTTTGCCCGTAAATTTGATGCACGAGTGGCATCCTGAAACAACAGCGAGATGAAAAAGTTGCTTGTCTTGAGCCCGTTTTTTTTTTTTTTATGCTTCAAAAGACAATCTGATGAGGCACTGACTGGAAAAGACTATATTTGCCTAAAATCACACCTCTATGCTAAACATTAGCATGTTTTGCTAATGTCAGCATCCACAGTCCACATTTCTAAAGAAGGATTTTGTTCAAAGAAGCTACATGAATGATCAGGAGTTCTTAAAGCAGTTGAAAGCTGAACAGTGGAATAGCACTTTGCTTTGATTGCTTAATTAAAGACCCTCAAAAATTTGTTTGTTTTTTTTTATCTTATCACGAGTAAGAACGCGTTTATGTGTTGTTAAAGAACTTTGCAACCTTATTAGCTAGACACATTTCTACATGAAAGCATTGGAGCTATGATGTGGAAACACAAAGGATACTTCACCATAGAGCAGCTGATTGGCTTCCTGGAGGCTGCAGATCAACAGGAGATCACCAAGCCAATCAGATGATGATGAGGCCCACCTGTAACCCTATAAAAGGCTCCTGGAATCACTCCTTCACTGGGGCAGCTTTGGGAAGATGTTTCATAGAACTGTAGTTCTGTGAAGTGACCCCATAATGTGTTTTTTAGGGCCTTTTGAAGTCTGTCTTGAGCAACATTTGAGTATTTTGGACTTCTGAGCCCTTTTACTTGAATTAGAAGTTTGGTTTTGAATCTGATTGACTCAAGTTGATCAATCTAGAAGATGATGTTTGGATATTCTTTAGTGAGTTTGTTTGGAGGTTAATTGGGTTAGAGTGTACCCCATCTGGTTTCTGAAACATTTCTTTCAAATAAACCTGTTTAAACTTTGATCTTTTATCTCCGGACACATTTACGTTGCCACCCCCCCCGACTTCCTCAGCAGACCGGAGGATCATTAAGTATGGAGTTGACTGAAGAAAAGGACGTTAGTTTAATCTATGGGCAGGAACAAAGATCAGAATGCACTGAAAAGGTGAAGGGTGTTTGTGTGGAACAATGGCCTAATCCAGTGGTTCCCAAAGTTTGGGGCATGCCCCCTAGGGGCTGCACAGTGCCACTGCTGGGGGCAGTGAATGAAAAAAAAAAAAACTCTCAGGGAGCTGTTCATGTTTTAACCCCATTTTGCAAAGAGGCTTTTTTAAAAAAAGAAATATATTGATGATGGCAAAGTTGAATATTGGTACAAAAAAAGAAGTATGTTTGAAAGAAAACTGTTCCACAGTATAGAACTAAAAAAAAAACAGTTGCACAAAAGTGTTTCACTTTACAAATGGTTTGTAGTTTTTGTTGCAACCTGAAGGATGTGGACTTCGAAAGCAAAATATGTGTATAGGTTTATGTCTGGTTGAACGGTGCGTTTGCCCAGTTGATTTTTATTTTTTTTTGAGGGGGGTTATTGTATTGTAATCCATAGGGGGCCCCTGAAGAAAATCTCTGCGAAGCACTGGCCTAATCAATCAATTTTAGGACTTGTTCCTACACATGACTATGTTCACAGCCAAAATTCAGAAAATTAATTCAATGTCAACTCCCTGGCTCATCCAGTGCATGATTACTCAGTCGTTTGGGATTCTTTGGCTGTTGTTGACATCCACTCGAAATTTCCTGTCAATAGCTCCAACGGAAAAGTACATCCTGAGAACAATACTAACATGTTTGACACATTCTGGATGCTAGAAAACCCAAATGTAGCTGCTTTACTGCCACAAGCTGGCAACTCAAAACATAGCAGAACATACACAGAGCTGCATTCTTCATTTTTTATTTGTAATTTTTTTTTTTCTAGCTGTCTGTTCCACCACAGAGGCCTATTTGTTTTACTAGCCATCAGGCGAAAAGGCTAAGTTATACAACATTGGGAAAGCGTTGTGCGGTGGGTTATTAATGCAGTATTTTATGACGGAGAGTTATGATGTTGTGTTGCAGGGCAGCAGCTCTGGGGGGTGAGATGGATTGTGCAATGATCACATTCCCGTCTCACCATAATGGAGTTGGATTACATGAGAGGAGAGGGTTTGGTTTTTTGAAGGTCTTATTAAAATGTATTTGACACCCACACACAAACATTTCAATGGAACCTTGCTAAAAAAATAGATAAATATCTCCACCACAGAACATAAAGTGCCACACTGTTAATAAAAGCCATAATATGCAACGAGAGTGCCAAGTCGCCACCCCAGTCAAATATTTGACGCGTGTCTCTCGGGCTGCCGCCCATGGGAATGCAAAATCTACGGAAGGAAAAAGTGGAGAAAGCGCTTAACGTTCTCCCTTTGACGGTCGTAAAAACTGATTGTCGATGTAAAACCCCGAGGCCTTATACGCAGAATGTTGTTATCAAGCCTGTAAAAGCGAATAAGCATAAAATCTCCAGCTTAAACTATGTGTGGTCCCTATTGACTGGAAATCTAGCATCCGTTTTGAGTTTTTCAGCTTAAAAACCCTCATGTACATCAGAAACTGTTTTCACACGAGATTCAGATTGAACCTCGGTATAAGAAGTCAGTAATGATAAGGTTGGTCTTCTCAGAGTCCTGGGAGTGTTACCTGGGAACAAAGTAGTTTCCTCTCAAATTCAGTAAAACTAAAAAAACACTTTGAGAAATTAGATGTTGCAACGCACTTAATTCAATAATTATTGTAGATGGTGAAGGCTGTGGGCAGGAAAGGCCTCCTGTTGCAGTCTGTATTACAATGCATTGGAAGAAGTCTCTGACTGAAGACTCGTTAGCTGGGTTTTCGATATGTGCAAATCTTTGTCTGTATTCTGCTAATGTTGAAAAACAATTTTGTAATTGCTGCGTTTCTATTGAACAGGAAATGAACTGCGAGTCACACTTGAATAAGCTTGTTCACGAGATAAGTCATTAAAAATCATGGCAGCGTCTCACGTAAACATTTACATGAGATATATTCATAAGTCAGCCATGAAGCTGGCACTCTTCATCTATTAGCCATCAAAAAAACAAACAAACCATCATCCAACGCCTACTTCCTGTCGTCTTCTTCGTTATTTTCAGCAATAGTAATATTCAGCTGTTTAGCTTACGTGACTTAAGTGGACAAAAAAAGAAGTGTTTCCATAACAGTTTTGGAAAATATTTATTTTGATGTGGCCGAAAATCACCTCACCCCAGGGCGAAAACTTCTTAATGAAAATGAGTTATTTTGAAATTGGCGCCGTTTCATTAAGCAAATGTATTTCCGTACTTTCAAATTACGCAAACTTATGGTTAATGGAAACGCAGCTGATGACAGTCTTGTGGAGAAGATGTTTTGTCATTTTCTGTAGACAACAGGCAGTCTTACTTTTCCTTTATGTCTGAAGCGAAAAGAGTGAAAAGGAATGGTGAGAGTACAGTGTCCTGTGAGACTCCTGCACTGCTAACCAGCAGGTTACACACACAGTCCTTCAGTTTCACAAACCGTGGTCTGTTTGTTAGGCAGTCTTCGATCCAGGTGATTGTTGAGGCCTACACCTCAACATGTTAGCGTTTTCCAACATCCACAAAATCTTTACAGTAGCAGAATATAATGAGAAAACGACCCAAAAATGTCTGCAACTTTTCACCATGCTGCAACAGTTCAACATGATGAAATATTGCAAATTATGAGGTCACTCCAAGTGACCTTGACCACTATGGTCACTATGAGTTTTATTTTTGAATCAATTAATCACAAAATATATTTTGGTATGGAAATGTTCCCTAGTGGGGAACATTTGGTACCAAATGAAGTGGCAATTTGAACAACCAACACTACCAAAGTGCCAAGTAACCACCTTCTCTTTGTGATAAATTCTATAATCATTTGCTATGGTAGCCATTTTTCTATAGTACAAATACATGTTTATGAAATCCATCCTTGGCTAGAACAAACTCATTGAAAACGTAGCTAGTTCACAGCCAAAACACATAAATAACTGCAGAGGACAACAATGTAGGCCAATTTTAAGGGTGCACATTTTGATACGTTGACCTCTGAGGTCCACAGAATAACAACCAAAAACAAGAATCACATAAACTAAAGGAAAGACACAAAGAGCGTAATCGGGTGTGGTAATATCTCTTTCCACCCTGACCATGTTTTCCTTACTGGCACTGGAGTATCAATGAATTTTAAGGGTCCTTTCTTTCTTTCTGTTTTCTTTCTGCCCCTCTTTTTCTCCATTTGACGTCAAACTGTACAGCTGTGAAATGTGCTGCCTGGATATGGCAGCCTCACAAAACTTAATAGCACATGTCAAGAGTCCCTGAGTCAAAACCAGTTGTGTAACATCAGGGGATCGTATTATGTTCTATTTTTGAACTGCCTTGGCAGCAGTCGGCCTCTTACACAATAAACGGCCCACCTTATTCCTAATCCACTCCACTTTTATCAACGTAAACTAAGGCTTTAGACAGAGGACCTTCTTCTGGTTGTTGTTTGCACATTTAGGCCCGAGCAGCTAAGCGCTGCGAAGGCCTATTGTTTTTGCGCTATTATTTTTCTGCCCCCCCAAAGACGTTTTAGGGGGTGTCAAAGTGCTGCCGTAGCTTGGGGCAACTTTTAAAGATGAGGTCAATGATGAAAAACTTCGTACCTGCAAAAACAGCTATGACAAAGCCCAGCAGCTGGTAACCAACCACAGTCCCATGTAGAGCTTTACAGTCAACTCTGGCTTGATACACGTGAACAGATTTTTTATCTTTTCAAAGATGTTGGCCAGGTTCTCAACTTTTTGAGCAACATGGAGACCCATCTTAGCCAGACTCGAGTGTTTTTCTGGAGATTCCAATGGCTCAGACACTTCCGGTATGATGCTCCAGTGGATCATACCAGATCCACTGGATCCCGGTATCAACTGATACCGGTGGATATGGTATGATCCACTGGAGCATACCGGTGGATCATACCGGTATGCTCTAGTATGATCCAATTCCAGATAATTATTTCCAGAATTGTCTGGAAATCAGATAATTCAGGGAAAGGCTGAGAATTACGAGGAACAGAAACATGGGGATGGTCCAGCCATGCCACGCTGTATACATGTATACAATGAAGGCAACAGCAGACGCGTAACAAGAGTACCAGCTGAATAAGGCAGAAAGGTTCCTATTGAAGTTTGTCACTGGTCTGACCTGGTGCACATTTATACACCAGATTTTAATTCCCAAGCATCATCATGAAGAGTTGCCTGAATTGGATGAATGAATGAAAGTTTCTTCCTCTCCTATAACGAAGATGTGAGAAACTAGTTTTATTGTTACTGACTAATTTCTGAGATTAGAGTTCTGTAGATGTAAGAGTTGATCAAGTTCAGAATAGAGTCTCTTGAGATTGTTTTTATGTTCTCGTTGTTGCTGGAAATAAAACAACTTTAGACAGACAGAAGTTAATAGTTTATCTTCCTAATTTCCGAACATTGCAAACGCAGACAATGCAACAAAATAAAGAAGAAAGAAACGCCTTTTTTTAAAAACCGTAACATAAGAACTTTTTGGAAAAGCACTTTCATTTCGATTTTCTATTTCCTTTTTTTATTTATTTTAGATTTAAAGCAAAGGCAATCATGCCGTTGCATGAGAGACCAGACTGTACAAAATATGGCTTTCCTGATGCTTCTTTATAAAGACAAAATTAACCTTTCCAGCTTAGCATTTACTTTATTTGCATCCTGAATGTAGTGATTGTAAAACGCAGATTCTGACCTTTTATCTTGTTTTCCAAAAGGCTTCCATGATTTCTGAATCCAAAACGCTCACAGTCAGACAGGGGCTAAAAACATAAAATGATAAACAGAGCCACCTTGCAGTACAGCCTTCCTGGTTTCTGCTGAAAAACCTGTTCTCCCTCTCAGCCTGAATGAACCATACATTTTGTTTTCTATGTCAACTTACAAAACAGAAATTTGCTTTTAAATACTTTTTTATGTCCATATTTCTTCTAATTTCATTTTCATACACAGTGGCGGTAATAAAAACAATCAACTGATTTTGTAAATAATGACAATTTAATGCGAAGTTGGCACTTTTAATGGACTTTTAATGCAACTTTTAGAGCAGCTTTGCATTAAAAGTGTCATTATTTACAGAATGACACTTAATGACAGCAGTCATAAACATTCATAAAGACTCCTTCATGTTCATGATAGGTGTTATGTCATGTTTATGACAGTGTCATTTTAGTGTTATGCGCACCACGTCAAATAAAGTGTTGCAGAATTTATTTTCTGTGCATATCCGTTTTAAAGACTTTTGTGTCCGATATATAAAATTGCTCACAACTAAATTACACTCATTGCTTCTATGTTATGCCTTTTATCAGTGAGGCTACGACATTATTAGCTCATAATAAGAAATCCATATGTAGCTTCTAAATAAAACCGTAAATGTTAGTATTTTTCTGAATTCTCATAAAGGAAGTGATGGGCCAACATTGTTACTGTGGATATGATTTCTGTGACTTGAACCTTTGGCTCGCGGTGGTCAGGAAGCGAGTGCTTCAAAGGCTTCCAAGAGCTTCCTGGGGATCCTCACTGGGTGAGATGTTTTTTCCTTTTCATCCTAAGAATAGGGATGCTAATCATTCAGAGTGAGCTTTGAGGAGGTTGCCAAGGTATATGAAAACCTCAGACAGAGCAGCATCTCAGGTCAGAGGAAAGAGAAGGGGACTCCATGGTGGGATTTGGCCTAAAGACACTCATCGATGCTGCCTTTCAGAAATAAAAAAATTCCACAGAAGCAGAACATTGACTTTTTAATGAGCTCTGCTTTTGACCAAATTTGAAACGAAAGCCTGGCCTTTAGCTCTTGGGTAGCTTGTTTATTAGATTTGCAGAATTACAAGGAGATTCAGCCTTTAATAAGTTAGGATTTCCTTTCACTGGAACTAAAGACCGAGGCTGATTCCTGAGAAAAAGACCCACAACAAAATCTTAAACTCCACCAAACCTTAAATTTGATCAATTTTGGCAAACTCAAACTCAACCATTGGCAGTCTTGTTCCAGTTCATCATAGTACGAATAAATCTGTGATTAAATTGGCTGCATCCTAGTTAAGGTTAGTGCCTACCTGAGTGTGGGTCGGCGTAAAGGCCGAGCCGAGCATTGTTTGCCCTTCACGCCAATGTGATGAAGGCCTTCCATGTAATTTGTGGAGTTTGGTTCCATTGACGTCTGTCTTTCCTCGGACCTCCTTGTTTGATTGCAGGTCCATCTTTCCTCAGACCTCCCTGGTTGATTCGGAGGTCCATCTTTCCTCGGACCTCCCTGGTCTGTCTTCCTTCAAACCTCCATGTTTGATGGGAGGTCTGTCTTTGCCCGGACCTCCCTGGGTGATTGGAGGTCTCTCTTTCCTTGGTCTCCTCTGTTGGTAGGGAGCCTTCTTTTTGCAGGGTGACCTCTGATTGGGTGGAGACCCTAGGATGGTAATTTTCCAGAGCAAGCATCAATTCCACCTTCAGGTCTGCAACCTGACCCTGCAAAGACTTTAGTGTTTCCTCCTGTTCTATGAATTGGGAAGCTTGTCTTTTGAGCTGCTCCTCATATTTAAGTCTCACTCTATATTCTACAACCATTTCTTCTATTAAACTTTTATTGCGTATTTTGTAAGCTCCCTCTTGAAATAGTCCATCTGTTGAAAAATGGTCTTGTCGGTTGTAACTGTGGAGAAATCTTTACATCTTTAATCTCTGGTGCGTTTCTTCCATGGTCACACACGTCATGCATGTGACATTCTTTTTCCAACATTCCCTGCAGTTTTTGAATCTCCTGCTGTGCAGTCCTTCATTCTCTATCTTCATGGTGATCAAAAATCTTACTCTGTAGTTCTTTTTTGAGATCGTCAACCTGCCTTGTGAAGTCAATGACGTGTTGGCTAGTCTCCTCCACAACTTCCACTGAGGGGAAAATGTCAAAGCCAGCAGATGGAGTCATTTTCTGCTCGACTTCCGGCGACTTTGGACTCTCAAAGTCGCCGGAAGAGCCTGATAGATTAACAGGTCATACCTAAATATCTGCTTCTTTAAAACGGTTCGTTAGGACTTTATGTATGTTTTATTTAGAAATGTTGATGCATTTTATGAGTAATTGTTCAGTGGTCATTTAATGTATTATTTAATTATTATTTTATTAACGTCATTTACCAGTTTGACTTCCTATCAATGAAGAAAAAATGTTGTTTACACCGCAATGCATCTGGGGTAGATGACGTAGGCGAGGTCCAGCCTGAGCAGTCATTTTGGGTACATTTGTGAAATTTTCAGCTGGTGTGGTTCACAGTCATACTGCACTGTGTCAAATTAGTCAAAACCCTTTTAAAAAACTGTTCCCCCTTTCACCTGTGGTGGCGCTGAACCAAGAACAACTTAAGGAAAAGACACAAAATCCTCTGAAGAAGACACTGAGAGTTCTCTTTTGTCTTTATCAAAAGGCAAAGACATTTTTCCCGTAAGTGTTAGACACAGGTTTGTTTTGGTTGCATTTACCCAGAATGCCCTGCGCTTTAGTTCACTTCCTGCTTTTGCAGCGGGCTCCAATCTGCCTGGCATTCACATAAGCATTCATGCCAGAATTCACTTCAACCGAACTGAAACCGCAGTTTTTAAACAGACCAGAGCTCACTTTTTTGGTCCACATCTGAGTCTGCATTCACACCTCCCCAAACAAACAGGATCAAACTAGAGTTCAAGTAAGGACAACTAAACAGAGATGGCGTGTATCCACCCTAAAGCTATTGAGGTATTGTTGCTGTTAAAGCAACCTGGTCCGGAATGTACAGTACATTACAGCACAGTAGATAATGAAGGAGCAGAGAGTTACAAGACAGACATTAAAGGACTCAATTTTTCTGAATGTAATTACACTTATGTGAAATTTAGGTAGGAACAAACGTTTGTGTGTAAAGTTTCTGTTCTTGATCTGAACTTATAATTGCCTGAAATGTAAAGTATTTATATTGAGGTATATTGTTGCTTGTTCAACTCTTAGCTCTTTGGTTTAAACAGAAATGTTAGTCCGTATGTCCTTCCTCTATTTTGCCAAAAGAGTTGGATTGGGACAGTCCTCTACTTCAAAGTGAAAAGTTTAAGGGGAGGTAATCAGTGGTATACGGGAAAAGGTGACATGGAGCTCACTGTCTATAATATTGTGGAGGAACTTGCTCCCAGTGGTCCCTTTTTCCCCCCCAGTAAACTCAATCCTCATTCACTCACACTGCTCACAACCGCAGAAACAGCATTGTCATGGTGTTTGTGTTTAATTTTCCTTCCTGCTCTTGTGGCTTGGCGTTGTACATTCGTTCTCCCAACGAAGCAGATGTCTTGATGGAGATCCGGTGACAAGACGTTGTTTTAGAAAGGAAAAGAAATCAACACAAACAGTTTAATGGCGACCAAATGGCGCTGTCCTCGGGGGGCCTTTGATGGCTGTTCTCACAGCTTGGTTGGTGTGATTAGCACGCTGACTCAGTGAGGGCACCATTGCTCGTGAGGATTAGGGGCGAGAGAGGAAGGCGCCATTAGCGAGGTGACATGGGAGGAGTTGGGAAGACTTGGGAGGGGGATCAAAGAGGAAGTCAGTCATTGTTAAGGGGTTGGGCATCAGACTGGGGCCTATAATGGCAAAGTTTGGCCACTGAAGCCCACCTTGTAAACACATGTGCATCTAAGTCTGGTTTGTACAATATCTGTGTTTGTGATAATGAAGGAGCAGAGAGTTGCAGCACTCTGTAATGTTTGTTTTTCTAACACATTCTACTGTTGTTATCCTCCCCTCCCTCTGCCTCCTCTCGGTCTCTCTTGATGCCACATAATGAAATCCATCCATCCCAATTAGGAGGTGTCAGTGTGTGTTGTAGAACGGAGGGGCTTGGAAAACCAGGGAGTGTTTTTGTCTTGCTTATGGAAAGCAACTGTACAAATATCTCTACAAGTGAGACCATCCTAAATCCAACGTGGTCTCCGTGTGTTGGCTCCGTTGTAAAGAATTTTGAACTCTAATTGTTTTGAAGAATGCCCTCTACAAGTCATGAGAAAGTCCCTAATTATGAACAGTTTGTTCTTTGTAAGTGCGCATGTATATCTACTTCCTGAATTTTCTAAACGCTTAATTCTTGGACGAAGGTTTACCTTCCAACAAGACAAACACTGTACAGCTCCAAGGAAATGGTTAACATCAAAGCATGTTCATGCATTAGAATGATTTTCTCGAGTGTAGACCTCGATTCTACTGGAAACTAAAAATTTGCTGCTTAGTGTAACCAGGATATTTTTTCCTATTTTTTGTTTACTCAAATTTAATTATTTTTGTTCAAAGTTATTTAAAATTAAAATCCTCTTTTCTGTTATTTCTTTAGCCCCACAACGAGAACAAACACCCTTCTTTGTTCTCGCGTGGTTTTAAAATCATATGATCAGCTGCACATCAGCGTCTTAATAGACAGCTACTGTTTATATAGCTGCTTCTTACGCTGTCGGACGCTATGCAGGTAGGCTTCTCACCGGTTTTAAGCCTTTAGCAAATATCTATAGTGCTGTCATCCATTTATATGCCTCTTAACTTTTAGATAAAATACTGTGGATAAAACCCTCACCGCATCACGAGGTTTGGCTTGGGAGCTAGCATGCTAGCACAAGTTCCTGGCTATAGTTTGGACTCAGTCAGTGCAATCTGATCCGAGTACGTTTTGTCTCCTAAATGAAACATTTAAATAAAAAAATGTTTTTTTTGTATTTGTATTGTATGTTTAAAGGAAATGAGCGAGTTATTTCATCAACTCATTTCATAACAAGGAAGAAAACATGTACATATATGATTACTGTTGATAGAAAAAAAACCCAAAAGATTGATTAATCGAGCCTGTTTTCCACAGGCCAGGTTCCCGTCTTAGATCAAGATCCCGTTCTAGATCCAGATCCTGTTTCTGATTGTTTGTTGCCATGAGGACCAGACTGGCGAGTTAACCTAGCTAACGAATCCCACAAAACATCGCATCCTGGTGGCTCCTTCCCGTTTGGTGGGGAACATTTACGCCGCGGTCAGTCGAGACTGGACTAGACTGGCTCCTTTGTTTTTTGGTGGTTCTTTCGCTCCTTCAAGAAACTGAATGGATTAAATTCCCTGGCTAAGGGGGAAATGTATTTTTGGATTTCATAAAATATTGCGAATAGTGTCTGTAAATATTGTACATTTAATACGCTTACATTTTGCACCATTTTTGTTGTCTGTGTGTTACTACAAATTGCCACTCCCTCCAGCAGCCGAATCTGTTAATTTTCTTTGTCTGATTTAGTTTTTATTATTCACTCATCTATTCTAACATTCATATAGGTAATATATGTTACATTGGATACCAAGAAAACAGTAGGTCCAGTTTTCTAAGTGTATTCACACCAGCCATACTTAGTTCGCTTTAATCAAAATATAGTTTGTTTGTTCAAGTTGAAGTGTGTTTCAAATATGTATGTGAATGCCAAGCGGACTGGAGGCTGCTCCAAAAGCAGGAAGTGAAATATAGCGCAAGGCATTCTGGGTAAATACAACTATAACAACCATGCGCATCTATTGCTAGCTTGAGTTATGGCTCATGGTCTTCTGCCAAAAATAAAAGAGAAATCCTTCAACCTCTATCCACTTTTTATTTACATTTTGTAAGAAGGAAGTTGTCAGTGTCTTCTTCATTGGTTCTTGGTGCTGCACCTCCACAGGTGAGGGGGGAATCGGGTTCCTCAAGGGGTTTGGTTTGTTTGATTTAATGCGGTATGAACGTGAATAGCACCAGCTGGCAATGGAACAAATGTAGCAACTTTGGTCCTCAATCGAGCTGCATCTACCAGACTATCACGTCTAAAAACATCCTAACTGACAATCATCCAACAAACAGCGTTCTGCAATATATTTGTGAAGGTATTACTGTGTCCAGGGCTGTCGTCAATATGCTCTGCTAGTATTCCAATTACACTACAACGGTCCCTTGCCATATCACGGTTCACCTTCTGCGGTCTCACTGTTTCGCGGATTTTTTATGAATCAGACCACTTTGTTTCGTATCTTGATTGGGTCAATGGACATCAAACTGCTTTGTTTTGTGTCTTGACTGGCCAATTGAGAGTCGGTCTACGTTGCAGCCTGTGTTCTTTAATTGTAGTTTTCATCTCGATTCCTGATCGCTTTTGGGTTAATTCAAGGTGAAGTCTGTTGGCGATTTTTTTTCGTTCAAAAAGTTGGATTTATTTCAAGCCTCATGTCGGGTGAATAATCATTCAGAATTTCATCATGTTGTTAAAATTATGCAGGTTTCTGAGAGTGTAAACTGTGTGGCAATGTGGAAAATGTTAATGGCAGTTTTGTAAAGAGTGTGAAGCGGGGTTATGCTGCCTTAACATGTATTTGAATAGGGAAAAATTAAACAGTCGCCACTTCACAGATTTTGTTTATTGCGGGACTTTTTCAGAATAAACGAGGGACCACTTGTATAAGTAAATAAAAATGGAAGCACCAGTTGCTAAAAACAATATACTCAGCCAAATGGGCTAATTTACTGGTCAGATGTAGTAATTTATAGGGTGGATGTAGTGTTCTCATCAAGGGTGTAACAACTCTGACTAAACACCGAGTTAAACCACAGCAAATGATGGGAGAGAGGCGTGAAGTAAGGTTGACTTCCTCGTTTACATGCTGCGGTGAAAACTGCAGACAGAATGCACACAAAATACAAACTTAGTTCCGTGTCTAAACAAACCTTGCAGTACATAACTTTGTGGCTGATATTTTCATCTAGCTATTTATGACGGGTTTCTGTTAACTGCAGCGTTCATAATTAGGTCAAACATTAGTATTTTAGCAAAAATGATGTCAGATACATCTTAAGCATTATGTATCTTATCATAAAATGTAATTTACAGCATTGCTTGAACTAAGTTTCTTCGTGGATGGCAAAAGATTAAATGCTGAAGACAAAATAACATTTAGCCATGCTTACAGCTCCAGGAAAAAGCGGAAAATTACTAAACAGGAAGTTAGTCACTGACACCACAATGGTTCTTCAAAATAAAAGCCTTAAAAATTTACTGCAGCTAAAAATAAGTTCAAATGCCATCAAACCTTACAATACCCATACAAATATTAAAGAAAATGCTGTAAAAGCAGCACAGTGGCAGTACATGTAAAGGAGCTCATTCAGCTGCTTCACTTTACTTCCTCCGAGATAAGATGCTAACTGAGAAGGATGAATATTGCAAACGTACCTGTGCTACAAATTTAAGCACAGTTGCTAATATAGCTAACCATCTACACTAAGACCCAGTAAAATAAGAAAACGTGTTTGCCTTCTTGTCAAAGACTTTATATGACTTAATCGTAATCCTCATTTTCCTGTTTATTTACTTGTTTCATGGCCAGATGTGTACATAATGGCTGGCAGGATCATGTTTATTCTACAAAGTCATCTAGTAGCTAAAAGAGCATTTAGTGGTGGTACTGATGCTATCTTTGGTTTTGTAGGCAAACACCTTTCTTGCCTTCCATTAAAGCAGTATTACAGTCTGTAATTAAAGTTTACCATTTTATTGGCATGGAGTCAATAAATGACTTACTAATAATACACATTCTCCTGTTTTTTTACTTGTTCTCTTTAGCTTTTCAATACAAAATAACTTGTATCAAATTACGTGACAGGTTTCAGCAGGATGATCAAAATTAACTTATAAGCAAAATAAAAACATTACAAGTGGAAATTGTAGTGAAATGCAGCTCTACAAAGCATTGACTCAGGCACTGTAATATTGTGACAATTATCTTCATTATTTCTGCTTCATCCTACCAAGCAGTATCAGCCAGTAAAGTGGGTCTAATGCTGAAAATGCTTTTTTTCACAGAATGTCTCGCCCACCACCTCCACCTTCTGGGCCAACATGCCGCTGGAAGGTGTTTTTGTTTCCAGAGGAAGATGGGTAAATTACTTCCATTCTTTAATCTGAAACATCTTTCGACCTCCCTGTTGTTTTACTTCTACACTCTAAAAACAAAGCAGTAAGTGACATTATGTAGAGGTTTTTATAAACTTAAAGATCTGTTGGGATTGTTATTTTTTTTCTTCCACATTCTAAACCTCACTTTATAAAAATACATCTGAAAGGAAATTTTCCACGAATCTCCGTGCTTGTGGAAGGTGACTCTGAATTATTGGTGGAAATAAACATTTTGTCAAATGCCATCATCAAAATCATCGAGCGAAGACAGATAAAATATGTTGATCAGCGGTCGGCTCCCTATTAACTCTGTACAGGTGGCATAAGGTTAGGAAATTTTCAGAAAATAGAAAATTCTCCCAATGATCACTTTGTATCATTCTTCCAACTTGTTCAAATGTTACTCACCCAGTGTGATGCTATTTAAACACTAGGTGGCGCTTTGTAAGACAGTCAGTGTCGCCTAGTAATGTTTGGTGGAATCTAGCCAAATGATTCCTGGCAGTAGGCATACAGAAGACATTCGCCTATGGCAAGAAAAAACAGGTCTCTTACAACCTCAAACATTCCTGCATTCATTTGGTGTGAAGTGCTTTAGAAAGCAACTTTATCTGCTTTTCTTCTCTGGTGGATATTACCGTGAAAAAAAAGAAGAAGAAGAACATTTTGTGGGAGAGAGGAATGGTGGATTTGTTGTGACTGACAACAGATACGTGATCTTCCCATTTGCCATATCGTGCATTTTATCTTGCAGGGCCATTACTAATAATTGGAAAAATCTGAAACAGTCAAAGAGGTATCTAACTTATTTCGCTTTTTAGAGTGCACACCAGCCTGGAGGAAGAGAGTGCAGGAGGATAACAAGGAGATGAGGGGGTTAAAGAATTGGGAGAAAGGCTCAATGGGGACCAGCTGTAGGGTACTGGGCAAAGGCCAGGGAACGTTCTGCATGGATAAAAGGAGGACGATATACCCCCAGGAGAGAAGGGAAGGCCAGGGAAGAAAACACCGCAGATTAGATTTAGACCGAAAAACATAGAGTGGAGGGAAAACACCGGGAGATACTCAAAGGCAGAAAAGCAAATAGAGAAATAAACATTACCAGCAGGAGAAGGAAAAGAGGAAAGTGAAACCTGCATAATCTGAACTTGTGGTTTCAAGACTCGCAGCTTTCACAGGTTTGCTTAGTTTTTCTCCTGTCACTGTCAACGCAGTACAAAACCCTCCAGAACTTCAGTGTTTCTGAACACAGCGAAACAATGTCACAGGTCAAGTGAAAGATCACGTTTTTTGATGAAACTGACGGCCATTTGCTGAAGAGGATGACAGTCTTTTCAGTAGTGACCGTCCAACAGTCCAGTTTAACTGTGACTTGACCCTGTCTCTTCTAGCTCAATTGCAATGCTACATCATGCTGTGAGCAGAGGGATATTTTAGGAATGGCTGCTTGAACATGAGTAGCTGAGGTGGCTCAAAAGCTCTGAAGTTGCTGACTGAAACGCGCTGAGAGTATTTTGTAAATCGGCAAACCCAGTTTCTGAAATCTGCAAAGTCCTAGCAAAGTCTTAGCCATTATAAGGCTCTCAGACACAATGCGCAGGTGTAACAATAGTTTCACACCGTTCCATGAGATCAGCAGGTGCTAGCAATCTATCAAACTATAACAAGGTTCCAGCACAAGCTGGAGAGTGGACGAGGGTTCCAGCAAAGGGAAAACTGTTTTCTATGCATAAAAATAAATTCTGCCTACTAGATTGTACTTGTTAACTATTTTAGCAGAAACTACTATATTGGTAGCTTTCCTGTTGCTAAGTTCTTCAATAAAAGGCTAACACATTTCTCTGCATTGTTTCTTGAAGGCTGCGATGGACTGGTACCCGGTGTACCTCACCTCGCATCTGAAACATTTGCTGGAGATAGGCACCAGCACCCCTCCCAAACCCGCTAGGGACAATGGTGTACAGAAAATGGATGGATGGATGTTTCTTGAAGGCATTTTAACTCTTACTTTTGTGAGTCTTGTGGTTTCAGTGGTTCTATTTGTGAGTTACTGTGCTGTAAACAAAGTATTTGCCCCCACAGATTTCTTTTGTTTTTTTGTCCCATTTTCTTATTTCAAAAAACAAAAAGACTTTTAATGTCACACAAAGCTGTCTAAAGTCAATACAAAATACAATCTTTTCCCCGTTTTCACCTAAACCTAGCAACATATCGTGCCACCATTGGCTTCGACATGCTGTGATGAGTGTCTCATCAGACCGTCCCGAAACAACACAAAACACCAGTGCCACCCCGCCGGACCACTCACAGGGTGAATAGCTTGTTGTGTCCTATAAACACTGTCTCTTAAGACAACAGAAGGGAATAGTCTGCTTGAGGTAATAATAGTGCAACTAGAATTCATCATAAACCAGACCAATCTAAAACCCATTTTGTCTTGGTTTTGTGAGTCTTACAGTGGTGAACTTGCTGGTTTGCTCATTATGACTGAAATCTGCTTAAGGTCACAAACCGATGAGATCTTCTGTCATGTTTCTAGTAAGATAAGACTCATCTTGAGGCATGAGGCAACAACTAGGTACTTTTGAAAACTTTATTGAGACTGCTTATGTAATGATTTTTTTTTTTCTTTGTCTTGGAGAGGCCAGTGGTTAATGGTGGTTCTGAACAACTGGTGATGGATGAAGGAAATGTAAGACACGGATCTCCCTCCCTAGTAGTGGATGGAGTAGAGTTCTAGGAGGAGTTTTGAGTGTTTGGGTGCTTGATGATGGTTTATCCAGTCCCTGATTCTCCAGATTTTCCTTGAGATTCTGAGAAGGCTTTGAGCAGACGATAGCTAGTCAGAGAGGACTTCGGACTGAGCTTTTCAGGACGGCCAAAGGAACAGGAATGGGAATTTGGGCAGGATGGTAAGTTTCTGACAGGGAAACTCAGCATTCAGACTCTGGTGAGAAAAAAAATCAGGCAATGACACTAGCAAGCCACGCCCTCTCTCAAGTCAATGTTCAATTTCTTTAATGAATTTAACATCTGACTAACAGCAGAAACATCAGTGATAGTTTTATGTGTGCAACTGGATGTAAATTCTGGCATTAGGAGTTTCAAAGAAAGGGTGCTACAGTAGGCTGGGAGTTTCTATCAGATGCCTGGGAATGAAAGAGAAGAGCAGTCAAGGAACATCAAGCAGCTGCTGTTGGATTGCTGGGAGTTTCCAGCAAACCAAAGATAATCAGCTCTCCACAGCTGAGATGCCCACCTGTGTTGAGGAGCAGCTTTCTCGGTGGAGCAATGCTGCCACCTTGTGGTACGGCAAGCTAGTGAAAGGTGATGGTCAGAACAACTGAATTTATAACAACCTGACTAAATATGAAAAAACACTCCAGAGCGTTGAACTCTGGCATAAAGCGTTTTATTTCTAAGACTAAGCAAACATCAGCTGGCTGTCAGGGAAATCATTAAGCATTTATTTACCATTTTTGTGTAGATACTTTTGTGTGGGTGCACTAGGTTAATTATTTATTGCCATCACATTTAAATAAAATTCAGTCAAGTGAGAGATATTAAATCATTTTCATTAATAAAGAAAAAAACAGTAGATGAGGGAAATCTCAGCTTACTTCCTTGCTCTTCTGGAATGAAATAACTTGGCAGGAAGTTATAATCTTTACTGAGGACATCAGAGTGAAGTTAGTTTGCTGGGATCTCTGAGCTTTGAACTACAACTTCAAATCTTTACAATTGCGACATCTAGTGACCAATTTTTAGTATTTTATGCAATGAAAATAAAATACAAGGATACAGTCCCACAACAGTTTTTGATTTCCTCACACAGCGTTAGAGCATAGCTGCCAGCACAGTCTCTCTTTTATCATAATTGTCATGGATGATGGACATGCAGGTCGCTAGCTTGGTACAAAAAATGCTTTGCAGTTTTCCCAGCTGATGCAAATGGAAAAAAAATGGTTATTCTTTTTTTTATTGCTAAGGAAATTTTACTTGAGCTCAGGCAGAGACTCCCAAGAGTGATGATTTTAAAAACGCCATCAGGCCCTGATGTCACTACCTTTCTGTCTGCTAATGGAGTTGTCTCAGACATATTGTTGGCCGGTAATGAGGTAAAAAGAAGGAAGGTTGCTACAGATAAAACATTTTGTCAAGATAAGAGACATTTCAGCTGAGTATATAACAGAAACATACCTGTGAAGTCTCCCATTTTGGCCAGGACACGTCCGTATTTTACCTCCCTTTTTTCATCGTGGTCCCGTATTATTTTCTCCCATAAATGTCTCGTATTATGGCCTCTCATCGCTTTTACGCTAGTTTCTTCCCCCCACTTTGACATCAGCACTGGATGGCGACATTTACCGTATCCTCAAATCCGAAAACCTGACAGACATGCACAGAAACAGTAGTTCATCTCCAGGTGAAACGCTTGCTGGAACCTCTCGTCGCCACTAGGTGTCACTGTGCCACCATCTTGTGAAAAGCTTCACACCCATCTGCGGTCATATATATTTTCAAACCTGATTTATTTTGCTCTTGTACTGACTTAATAGTTTTTTTTTGGTATTAATATTATGTTTTTCAATAAGAGGCTTCTACTTTCTTTATTGGTTTAATTTATTTCATAAAGGAGGGAATTTAAGGTGAACAGCTTTAAGAACCAGATAACGTTTTTTTTTTTTTTTTGCTACCAAGGAACCAAATCCATGTGGGGATATCAGTTACATATTGATGGATAAAATAATACAAAAAGGTTTCATAAGAGCTTTGACTAAATACAGCTTCGACACAGTGAGAAGTGCATAAATATCCATCTATCCACTGTTTGTGTGTAATGTGTCCAGGTGGTAGTGAACCTGAGCCTCTTCCTGGAGAGCAAATATTGATTCAAGGATTGTTAAACACACAAAACACGGTTGGATTAACGCTTAAGACTTTGGTCAATAAGTTAAAGGTTTTTCCTTTCCAAAAATGCACTTGAACCTGGTGAGGTGCCAAAAACCCCAATGGAATTTTCTGATTGTTTGAGATCAGATCCAATTGCAAGCAGGAGCTCTGGAGAATCGTGATGTGAAGATGTTTTAATGACGATGTTGAACATGAAACTCTCAAGCTGGAATGTCAGGAACAGGGCGGGCAGGCAGAGAAACAGGAGAAGCGGATACAAGATGGGTGAACTGAAGAAGGGAGAGATGGAAGTGACAAAGAAACCTGGAAAGCTAATTAGAGGTGAGTAGAAGCAGCTGGGGAAGAGAACGGGCACAGGAAATCAGGTCTCTGTTGAGCTGAAGTGAACTCGAAAGCGGTTGGATTGCTTATGAGAACGGAAACCAGCAGGAAGCAGGACATTCTGGGTAAATGCAACCAAAACAAGCACACAAGTCTAGTAATAGAGGAAGAAATGACTTTTAGTCATTTTCCAAATACAAAAGAGAAATCCTCCAACTGCTTTATCTCACAACACTCCATTTCTGTTTACATTTCCTGAAGAAGGAAGTTGAGCTAAGTGTCTTCTTTAGAGGTTTTTCTGTTGTTTCCTTCAGTGGTTGTTGGTGCAGCACCACCACAGGCAAGGAGGGGAACAGGTTGTTGAAGGAGTTTGACAAAATGCAACATGAAAGCCAACCGCAGCAGCTGGAAAATGTTACAGCGGTTGCAATTTTGGACCAGAGTCAAACCGAGTGCACCGGACTTCAAGGTATGACAACACCATCGCAATGACAACGGTGGCCGGACTGTGTTACAAACAGCGCAGCCCACCACTGCAGCTCATGAATTGTTGACTTAAGGTCGGAAGAGATTAAAAGAAATCTGAAAAAGAAAGGCATCCGTTTGGTGAGTTGGTGGTAAAATAATAATAAAGAACCAGAATAAAAGCCTTATTGGAGAATATATTAGATCTTGGATATGTTTTAAACTAATAATGAAAGATTGTCCTTGCAAACTCAGTCTTGTTTCCCGTCTCGTCTTGCGAGTTTTAGGTATTGTTGCATCCTTACTTTTCCTACTTTATATTCACTCATACGCACCATGGAAACTGTGTTAGCATTATACTTCTTAGCTTCTTCATTGTAGAAGGTAAGAAGAAAAATCTGCAAATACTAAACCGTAATTAGGAGTATTAAAAAGTATCAGAATGGAGCAACATGTCGTGAAAATGACTTGCTCCCATTTGGTAATTAATCACTAGTTTGTGTTGCTCTGTGAGATAAAAATCAGTAAAAAATATGGAAAGTTTAATCATCATAGATTGACTCAAAGTGGAAAATTAAAAATCATTGATACCCGACTTCTGTTTCTTTTTATTGGTTCGTTTGTTGCACATATATATTGCATTCAGAAACCGAGCTTGGTTAATCACGGTGAATGTTCAATCTCCCAAACGAACACCAAGAAAAACTCAGCCTAAATATAGAAGCGGAAAAAAAAATGTCAACATCAATAAAACCAGCAGCAAGAAAATGTTCTGCTTATCAGACACAGAAATGGAACTGCCTGAGAGAAAATGCCAAAAAAAAATACCACTAAATCTGTCGTTGGAGCATTAACCAAATAGTACATTACAGATACTTAACAGTGAGGTATAATCTCAACTGTTTATTAAATCCTTCAGATCCCCAGCGCGGCTCGCATCAATAACTGCAAACAGCGGTTCTATTCCCTGTGTGTGTTTGCTAAAGAATATTGAGCTCTAGCTCGACTCGTAAGACTTCCAAAAGACCGGCAACACAAGCATATTAAAATCCACCATGTGGCGTGAAAGACAGAACTTCAAAGAACTTTGCTGGAAAACATTTAGCCATTCAGTTATCTGCAAAAATCTTACTATTTCAAAATAATAGCCTGGATAGAGAGGTTGACATAAAATCCCTAAAGGCACAACTTGTGCAAGCAGAGAGGAGGCAGCGCTGAACGTTAGCAGGAAATGGATCTTCTTGGCTTTGTCAACTTGGAGAGAGAGATAATTCTGCCTGGATGTCCACCATTTAGTTAGTCTAATGTCAGTGCCCAATGATAGCTCGCATTGTGACAATGCTGAGACGCTAACAGGCTAGGCTAAATGCTTCCCCTGACTTGTGATGCGTTTGTGCATCACCAAGTTATTTTGGATCTCGTTAGCGAGGGATTTCTAAGAGATTGTAAACTGCTTTTATGACATATACACTATGTTAGTGTATATGTCTAACATAGTGTTTTGTTTTATTGTGGGGAGCTGGGAGATCATCGTTTTCTTTGGAAAGAAAGTTAAGGCCAAATAAGCAACTTCACATTCAACACAAGCCCCCCAAAAAACCCACGACTCATTCAATTTGCAAGCGACTTTAGAAACAACCAAGCTCAAGCGGGCTTAGCAACACTGCTTGGAACCAAGAACAAAGTCGTTTCTAAAATAGGGTCTGGTCCGATATAGTCACACTGAGTAGGTGCTAGTAGAAAAGAGCCATTTATACCAAAATCCAAACAAGAGAAATTGACAGTGAGGTTAAATGCTTTAGTTTTGTAAACGGGGATTTCAGTCAATAAGAAAACACAACGGCTCCCAGAATTTACTGCAATAGGTACCAAAATGCCTGACGGAATTCGTTTCACGATGCTCAGATGTGTGTTTAGCCTTTTTTTTTTTTCAATCATAACTGAGCAAAGAACAACAGAACGACGGTTTTGGAGAGACAATGTCATCTGTCCGTCAAAGTGAGAACAAAAGCAGCTCAATTATCCTGTTAACAATGCTGTTGCTAAGCATCGTAAATGTGTGCATAATAAGCATGGATCTTGAGCAGGCATGTAGATGCCACGCTGCACACGAGGCTTTGTGGAAAGGCTGATTTTACACCTTGTATCTGAGAACAACCTTGTAAAGCGCCGTCTAAACCGCTGGTGGAAGAAAGTACTATAAAAAGCTGAATTTAGCAGGTTGTTTCTAGGCCATGTAAAACAACAGAAGGCAGTGTTCTGCAGGTGTTGAGAAAGGGGGTGTAAGTGGCAATCTTTTCCCCTAAACATTTTAGATAAAGGTTCTTTTAATAAGTCAATTTTTGATAACAAAACATCAAAATTGATGTTGCGACTGAGCTTTAGCTCTTGTTGTGGAGCAAAATGTTCAGCCTCTATGTCCGCAAAACTTGTACAGACAATAGCCAATAAGAGTAGAAACAACTTCACAATGATTCACCGCTTTTCATTTGTCTATCACAATATGCTAAATAGAACCCCGGCAAAGTAGTTTCTAATGAGGCTACAATACACTGAAAACTGTAGTTGTAACTTAAAATATCAAAAAAGTTCGGGGGAAATTGCATATTTTTATATCTTTTATGTAGGACAGATACAGATGAACATGCAGAAGCAGGATTACATTTTTCTGGTTTCCAGCGAGGTTTTGTTCTATAATTATCCGTTATTTCCAGCTCAGCAAATGCCCGCTAAGGAGCTGCGTAAGGAGATGAGCCGCAGAACGAGCTTGAATAAATAACAAGTGGAACCGGGGTAGATCATTTTTGCACTATTCCCAGACAAAGGTAGCTCGGAGGGAGGAGGCGGCGGCCGATAAGGAGAGGTCAAACCATAGAAACGGATCATCCTATAAATGACGGAGGGCTGATGAATCATGGCGGTGGGTCCTTTCAGCAAAATGAGCTGCTAGTGATTATGGGGAAAACCTTAGAAAGGAAGATGTGGAGGTAGAAGCACCATCAGCGATTCCATACGTCATAAAATTGCACAAATTGGAATTAGGGAAATACATTTTCCTAATGGAAACGCAACAATTTAGACATTTTTTTAAACATAAAACGTGCTTGCTTTAGGCAACTTTTCAGCTGTATCGAAATATTTATTTTGCAAAAATGCAATGGGAACACTTTTTGGACATCATGTGAGTCACGTGATCAAGAGCCGGATGTTACTACTAGGGGAAACAATGACGACAGGAAGTGGTAGGAGGATAATGGTTTGCAGCTGGCTCCACCAGAACTCTCACACCACTGAGCAGTTCATAAAAACCTCTTTGTCCCTCTAACCTGTTGACTCCATAACTCCAATTTAAATACGTAGCCACTCCCAAGTATAAGGTCCAAGAACTGAGGGAGACACTGACGTCCGTTTAGCTAGCCGTTTAGCTGTTTACATTATAACTTACCATGTTCACAAGCTTATTCAAGTGTGATTTTGATTTAATTTCTTGTTTAATGGAAACAGCGCAATTGGAAATGTTCTTTTTCAACATTAGCAGAATGTAGACAAAGATTTAAACACGTCTTGTAACGAAAACGCAGCCACTGACCTCTAACTGGATTCGAAAGGACCCCAGGTCTTCCAGAGGGTGTCGGTGAGTCGAAGTTCTTTCTTCACTTTTACAATCCAAGGAAGTCATTTTCTATTTCTATTTTCTATTTCAAACTCAAAGTAGTCAACTTTTCTTACATATCTTAAAATGGAAAAAAGGAAAAAAATATTAGAATTTATGGTAGTCATTGTTATGTATGTTATGACTTAATTGCAAAGATCAGAAATCCACAGGAAGGAAGAAGAATCGGGGTTTATTTTTTGGTTTGCACAACCACCTGATTCTAGTGCCAAAGTTTTTAGCGAAAAACATGTTTTTTCGAAATTGTCTCATTTTTCCCCCAAAAAACATTAAATTACGTGGTCAATGTAAAACGCAGTTGCTGTTCCATTTGCTACTAACCAAAGGCAAGTCTAAGCGGATGGTGGGGTAGCCTAAAGGAATTCAGTGTTTTGGCAACTTCACAGTTTTCTGAAAATTTTTTCCAAAAAACTTTATAACTCAAAGAATTGAAAAATCAAAGGGGAAAGAACATTGCTAATCAAAGAAGGCAAAAATCCTAAAACACACATAAAAAACACAGGAATAATGAAGATATTAAATACGGAGGAGCGAACAAAATACAGTAAAACCTTTGAAGCAATAACAACGCGCTGAAGAGTCAATAAAGAAAGGAACGCAAACATAAATGACACCCTGGGATCATTACAGAGGTTTTTATTGTCACAGCTTGACGTGAAATTAAATTTCAGACACATTTCCACTCAGATAGATGTAATTAACTTAGAAGTGCTTCAAAGGTTCACGTAGAGGGTGCAGCTCTCGATTTCAAGCAGAATGATTCACAAAGCGTAGCGCCGCGCAACGGCCTGAACCCTGACCCCGGTATGCGAGACCAATTAGCCGAGCTCGTTTTAGAAACGTTAACCGTTGTAGTTCGGGGCTCTGCGGCTCTTCGACAGTGAGGTGTGCCGGTTCGAAAACAAGCAGCACCTGGCAAAAAAAACCCAAAGCAACGTAGAAATGGTGAAACATCAGGGCAGTTGGCATACCGCCTCTCTGACCTCTCAGTCTCTAACCAGAGTACGTGACCAGCGTGTTTTTTTATCAGCAGACTGCACACTTTAGACGCCCACAACTTGTCGTAAATCCAAGTCGTGACGGTTTTGTTTGTGTGGATCTTGGAGTATTGCATGAGTCACCGGGAGTACCTCGGACAACAAAGAGACGGAGACTGGTTTGGGTTGCAGGAGCAGTGATATGTGCAGTGATATCTGCGCTCAGTGTTTATTCGGGCTTCATTTGAATCCAGCGGTTCTCGTCTCGGATGCAGCACAACGCGCGTTCTTAATTGAATGAAGGCAGCAGAGGCAATCAGTAAGCACCTTGCGGCTTCCACGCTTTGTAGGGATACGAATGTAGACGCAAACCCACGCAATGCATGACAACAGTTCCTGAGAACATAACACAGCATTAGTCGAGTTTCTCTTAAACTCCGTTTCTGTTTTCCCAAACTGTTCCCACTTGTTTTGTATGTTTAATGTCTTAAGATTAATCAGAACTAGAACTGCTGTCCTTTTGAGACTCGTAGTGTTTTCCTTTAATATTATAAACTGCTATAATCTAGTTTTATTTCATTGAGTCCTTCACTGTGTGGGATAATTAAAGTTTAGCGCATCAGAGAGCGTGGCCTAAAGCTACACACTTTGAAAGTTTTCATCTGTGTCAATTTGATTTCTACCGACTCGTGAGAAACCTGAAACTGATCCATCTGACCTATGATATTAGATTCTGCTGCTCCAAGTATAAAACATACTTGTGATAAATTTCTTGTCAGATTTAGAATTTGTCTTTTAACATCACAAATTCTAGTGATGTTAAAAAAAATTTTATACTTTTTTTTTTAGCTTATATTGTCGATAGATGGTTTTTGATTAATTGCAGTTAACTAATTAAAGTTGCACCACCAGATGAAAATGAAAAAAAATGTTAATTTGTATTTTAATAAAAGCGTTTTTTGTTTGTTTGTTTTTTTAACTAACCAGTAGCATCAGCCCTCACGCTGGTAGTTTTCTTCCTCTTCGTCCTTGACCGCCATCACCCGAAAACTAAACCCAGCTTTCCTAACCATTATGACTGATTTAGTTTTTGATTTGCCTATTCAAATTCAGTTGCTTCGTGCAGCTGTCCTTAGCGGTGAGCTCATTCCTCGCCGCCCCATACTCATTTACGCCTAATTATTTTGACTTTGTTCCGTTTTTTCTTGTACCGCTCTCAAGGGGTTTCTTTGTCCTCCTCCGTTATCTCCCAGCAGCAAACGGCTCTTGTTAGAGGTATTGATGTGCGATGTGGAGGTGGAGAGATTCTCAACCTTATTAAGGCGAGGAGACGTTCTGCAGGCAGCCATTGTTCCCCCGGGTGTACAGGTGGGCGACAGAAAAAGGTGCGTTAGCACAAATGTGCAACAGGCATACGTTACTAATTCAATTCCCTTTGGGTTTTTGTTTTTAATCTGTGAAAATCACATGTGATTTCATGGAATTTTTTTGCAAGGGAAGCAAAACTGATGAGTAGTTCATGCAGATGGAGCACTAACCAAGTATTGAATGCGTCAAAGTTCTACTTTTTTATTGGTTTGATGTTATAATCTACTTGTCTCAAATTAAAGTGTGAAATATTTCACTCAGTGTTGTTACAGCTGCTTTTTCTGCTGCGGATGGGTCTATTTCAACCGCACTTTTTCCTTCCACTCAATCTTCCAACAACGTTCTTGGAAATAGCAACAGCCAGCTTCAATCAACAAGATTTGCTGCAGTTTCAAAAATAACACAAAATGCTTATAATAATAATAATGTTTAATATTATAAAAGCATAAAACAAAATAATACAGTTGGAATTCTGCAATCTCTACCTGTTATTTGAATTATAGTACAATTCAAATAAATGAAAAATACAACAAAATTCAATATTTTTCGTGAAGCTTGTTGCTATTTCTTTAAATTATTTTTTTCCCATTTGGATTTTAATGTCGTGTTTCAATACCAAACACAAAACCAAATTCATCTTCAGTTCCAAAATTGATTGATCATGACAAGAGACATTTTCCCAATGGCTGCTGGTCGAGCTTCGGGTCCTGGAACTACAGTAAGGGCTTTGTTCGCATTGTTAGCGTTAGCATAAAGTCAAATTTGTTTTCAATCTGGGTTGTTTCAGATGTTCACAGAAAGGGAGTTTCAGACAGAGGTCCAATTTTAAAGCGTTAAATTGCATTGTCCAATTTCTTGAAAGTCATATTTGATACATGCAGCATGTTTATCAGAAGTGAAAGTAATGTAATTACTTGATTATGCTATAAAATGTCACTATGTGCCCCTTGAAGAGAAAGATGTTTTATGTCTGGCTTTCTGTTGATGCCTTCAGTTCATTGAAAACTTAAGCTCACATTGACAAAAGTCACTTGCATTAGTACACAACTTTTCATCTCTTAACAGAACTATAACAAAAACTACAGCTCCAGTAATTCCTGTACAAATCAATATTCAGCACATACACAAATTTTAAACATGTACTTATTATGGGAATTAATATCAATCAAGCCGGTAAAAACATGCCATTTGTGCTCAGAGTTGGAACCGAACCCACCCCAAACGAACAGGCTACAGCATGTTCAGTATGTGGGTGGCGGAATAAGCAAAGGCTCACAGGGCATTGCTTTGGTGCCGGTAGTTGCCAGATGGGCTTGACAGCAGGGCAATGGTCAACATTGCCAAGGCGGATCACGGCACCAGACCAAATGTCGTGTTCCTGTCCCTCTACCAGGCGTTATGGTAGCGGGTCCACGAGAAGCGGGACTCTGGTGTGAGCTTTATGTTGGTTTTTCTGAAAAACGTAATGCTGATTTCGTCCCAAATAGAAGAATTAACGTGTTGTAATGGAGGTACAGTTTGTGTGTTTGTTTGGAGCTCCATTAGCCATCGCCGTAACTATGGCTACTCTTCCTAGGATAAAAAAAGACATTCATTACAAAGACACTTAATATAAAATTAGCAAGAAAGCACACTTAAGTGTACAGTTGCAACATTTAATATAATAAAATGATTAAGCAAGGATCTTTTTAAAAGCTTTAGAATTTATGTTTAAAACAGATGATGGGAGCGAGATTCTTTTTTTTTATTTCTCGAAATATAACTGGCCGTTTGAATTAAGGAAAGTAAAAAAAGCTTTTAAACACCTTGCATTAAAGCTATGCTTTAGATTGGCTAATAAAAGTTGATTTTATGAAACATTTAGTATCAAAGAAACTGCAACTACAACAAAAAAGCATGAAAGGCCTATTTAAAAATTCTATTTAACTAAGGTATGCTTTGTACATACTGGTAATATTTGTGTATATTGAACAATCCAGCTGCCCTATTTTGGAATATGGACACCTGGATTGTCCATATTGGATTGTTCTTTATTACAAAATGTTCTTTACTACATTTTGTGTAATAGAGAACTCCCTCTCCCTTTGGAGTTGTGTTTCCAAAATATAAAGTATAAACTTGGTAGTAGCTCTCTTACAACTCTGAGAATACAAAGTTCTAACATAATGAAAATTTAGATCATAGTTTTGCCTGTTTTCGTCTGCAGTGTTGTAATTTTCAATTACATTTTGCTGCAACTAACGATCCCCCAGACGCGCATACACAGACCCGAATCAGCTCCAACTTCCTGTTGAGGCGTTTCTCCTCGCTTCCTGATAGACGACCACCAGCTGCACTGACCCACATCGGAGTGTGTAGTGGGCGGAACGACGTGTGTGTGGGTACGTTCGGCTATCTTTGGCACAAAGCTGGTCTCTGTTAGAGTGTGAACGCCAGCATGGTGGATGGCAACGCGTAAGGTCTTTGTGTCGCACTCATCCGATCAGCCGCCATTTTAAAAAAAAATTTTCCAGAATGTATGTCGGAACAAAGATATTATTGCAAATTGTCACAGTTGTATCCATCCATCCATCCATTGTCTAACCGTTGTCCCTTACTGGGGTCAGGAGGTGCTGGTTCCTATCTCCAGCTAATGTTCCGGGCGAGAGGCGGGGTCACCCTGGACAGGTCGCCAGTCTGTCGCAGAGCAACACTGAGACAGACAACAAACAACCATGCACACACACACTCACACCGAGGGAGAACTTAGAGAGACCAATTAACCTGACAGTGATCTTTTTGGACTGTGAGAGGAAGCCGGCAGAGTACCCGGAGAGAACCCACACATGCACAGGGAGAACATGCAAACTCCATGCAGAAAGACCAGTTGTATACTTTTTTTTTTTAAATATACCAATTTGATTTTTTTTCATAGCACACATCTAGAATATGAAAGATAATGCAGCTTGGGAAACTGAAATACACACAAAGCTGCTGACAGGCTATTGGATAGCATTTGTAAAGCAGCCACGCCAGGTTTGTGGTTCTTGGCTCTCATTGACTGTAACCCCAAGAGTGGAAATAAGGAAGACTGGAGATGGTTGCTTCTAGAGTAGATTTCCACCCAGCGTACTAATGCATGTTAGGGTATATTTGGTGTGAACTATTAAAATATGGAGTTGTAAGTGTTTTTATTCGAGTGGGTCTTAAGTATTTGTGTATTTCAACTGTCCCGGGGGTCAACTGTACAACACTTAAGAATTGGGTGCCTGCAGGCTGCAAAGGTGACTGGAAAGGTTCTCCTCAGTAAAACAGTAAAGGGTCAACAAACTGTGGCTGGTGATCTATAAATACAAGTGACCTCATTCTGCAGATCAGCGCAGCTTCAGGAGATACTCAGCTCTTAGTTGACTCTTAAATAACTTCAGTCTTCTATGCATTGCGCCCTTGGGGGTTCCTGCGTCAATAGCGACTCGTCTTTGTCTTTTCCATTTAACTGGAAGCGTGGCAATAGAGATCTCTGACTCTACAGCCGTTTCATTTCTAGGTTTACGCAAACAAGAGCACAGCAGTGCCTGCGAGGGATGAGATCAAATCAGATATTGGACAATTATGGCAGATTCTGCAGATAGGAAGACTTTTAATGTCTCGAGAAACAAGGAAATTACAAAGGGCCTACATCAATATCCGTGCCCACACACACTCGCATACTCACTCACTGTCGCTGTTATCGGTGATACAATCTGTCCCTGGGGGACCGCTGCCATTGGCTCATGTGTCCTGCTGACATTGTCTGAACATGGCAAGGTAGTAGGAACAAGACATTTGCTGTAGGAATGTGACACAGACGGTGACTGTGGGGAGGCTGGCCGCTGTGTCTGTGTGCAGGGGAGCAAGGATGACGAACACAATGAGGAAGGTACAACTGGAGGACATACACACAGAGAGAGAGAAAGGAGAGAGGAGCTGAAAGGATTTTTAATTAATGTCTTGTGGATGGCTTCATGTAAATCCGGAACACACATAATACACATCTGTTGCTACAAGAAAATCCCTTAAAACCAATTTCACTGTTTTTTATTCTTCCTCACTAATTATATCTATTGCTTTTTCCACCCATCTGGCAGATCAAAGAAAAATAAAATAAAAAAACATAATAATTTAAGTCATCATTCCAGAAACATCCATGGTTTTCATATTGAGAAGATTACTCATATTCTAACATGGGTCCCAAGACTGGATTCTGTCCCATGGGAAATCTGCTACAGGTTATGGAAGCAGTACGCGTTAGAAAGAAAAATTGAAGTTTGAGAATTTTCTGTCTGCAATGGGGAAATAAAGTATTTTCTCCCTAATGCCCAGTTCACACTGCAAAATTTGCTCTTATGATCATCTTTAGACATTCCTGCTCAGTGTGGTGTGTTCAGAGTGATCTGCCAAAACACTTCCTGGTGTCCAAATAAAAAGTTATTTGATTAATAAAGTTATGTCCACTCCTCATTACATTGCTGACTTTATATATACATCCAAATGGAAACAAAGACATCAATGAACATGCACACCAAAATCCAAGCCTCTAATCAGTCTTTGTCCTTTTGGACAAGCCCCCATATGTAACGTCCTGACTAAAAGAGCATATCAAAGAACATTGCTTTGATGCATTGAGATAACAAAAGTCAGGAGAATGTTGACTTTGACTGGCCTTAGCCCAGACGTGGATGAGAAGAGCCTCTTGGTGGGTGTGGTCGAAACCCTTTTTAGCCTCAAACACCCCAACATCCCAAACCTTCATGTGATCATTGGATATCCGCCATTCCGGTACATCAATAGAAGAGCAAACAATTACCAGGCCACACTGCACCAGCAGGGCGCACAAGGCCAAAAAAAACGTACCCAACTTGTCATGCAAAAAAGTAATTGATCTTGAAACTTAAGAAATGGTTATGCCACCCTCGGCCTCAGCAGCTGTCATTTTGGGTCGCTTTTCTTTAAAGAATTATTTAAATTCAGCCACTTTTATTAAACTTTGCCCGATAATCTGGAATAGAAATTGTTTAACAGAAAAGAATGTAAAGGGGAAGATACTGTTTTACAGCAGACATCTCATCAAACAAACCAGTGACAGAAACAAAAGCGAGTTTTCATGAAAACGTCGCTGTCCTTCTCATTGTACCAATCTTTCTTTTTGCAAGGATCCCATTCCTTATATTGGTTCCCTCTGACCATGCATGATCTACTATCAAAAGAGCATCTCAAATGACTCTTAAATAATGAATTAAATTCGATGAATGGAGGCGCAGAGCGGCCAACCTCTCTACCACCCCGCCTCTCCGAATCAGTCTGTCGAAGGGGCCAATCAGATGCTCCAGTCGTGTCTGACACTTCCCACAGTCTCCTCCTCCTCCCCCCTCGCTTATATAGTCTGTGAGCATCGACATCACAACACACAAACCATGCAGGCTGCTCAGGAGGCGAGCCTTTGCTGGCAGCAATCTCCCATTGATGGACAGAGAAAAAAACAGGGTGAGTGCTTCCTCTGTCTTGTCACCTTTCATGTTTCACCTCATCCATTCAGCCTCTTTTTTATTTGTAAAAGTTGCAGGTAGAACTTGATTTGTAAGGTTATTTTTTATGCATCTTGTGCGTCCCCCCCCTCCCGTCTCGTCTCATGGTCTATTTTCAGCTCTTTTCATTCTTCTCTTTCCTGCTGCAGATAAATGCTGACAGCAAACCTTAGGAGTAAAACCACTAGAAGCAACGTCAGCTTCAGAGATTCCTACCGCTACGTCAGAGGCAGCGGTATAGTGGCATTCAATTCAAGGCGCGCTGACAGGACCAGCGTCAGGCAGCCGTTCTCACTCTGTTCCCCAAGGACAGCAGCTCTGGGATGGGCTGCTCTTCTGGACGCCAGCCCCCGGCTTCGGTCCTTCACCCAGACCTGGACTTTGGCAACACCGGCGAGGCCAACACCTCACCTCAAGACTCCGACAACCAAAACCAGAGCCTGAGTGGCTGCGGAGATGGAGCTGACGGGGAGGACAGCCTCGGACGGGGGCAAGCCAGACCCCCGGAGTCTCTCCACACCCTGGAGAGGCTCGCCCAGGCAACGGGCGGCACAGAAAAGTCCTGGTACCGCTGCGTTTTCCCGTTCGGCGTGATATCGCTTGTGATTGGCATGGCGGGCACCGGGGTGACGTTCACCTTCAACACACTGCCCCAGACTAAAGTGGTGTCGGTCGCACTGCTGTGCACCGGCGTCTTGATGCTGCTTGTGGCGGCTGTTTGCTGGAGGGCCCACAGACTGAGAAGACGGAAAAAGAAGGAAAGTGGATTCTTTACTGCTGATCAGGGCACTTTGTGACAGAGCGGGGACTTCTGCTGGACTGTCGCAGAGCTGTAGACAGGTTTCCACTCAGCACTCACTGACGAAGTCTTGAACTTGAGCTCTGACAGATAGTATCAAGTATGAAGTCACTTTTCTTACTGTTGTTGACGAGTAACAACTCAAGAATTTCCTGATGTGGTACCCTAGCAAAAATACAGTACAAACGCAGGTTTAGTTGTATTTATATATTCCAAAGCAGTCAGCTGCTGCAGACATTCCACCCCAATAAGAGTGATTAAGAGTGATGGGTGGTGCCTCTGTGCAACTGCCATTTTTCTTGACTCAAACTGTTTCCAAGTCAACAAATCTGTCTTTCTACACGGTGACTGGAAGAGCATCCAGAAACAGGTGTGGGAGGGGTTGTGCTGCCGAATTCGATTTTGACTTCTCCTTAAAAAGACTTTAAACTGTTGGATCTATGTGTTTTGACATTTTTGTGCTTTGGAAAACTCTTAACTTCTTAACTCTTAACTCTTGACACTGGTAACTCCCCCACGCCGAGTTAAGAACAGTGTCTGGAGTGTATTACTGGGTACTTCTCTCCCGCTGCCCACTTTGGGTTTGAGGAATGCTTTCAACCAAGGCGCCTCAGGAGTATCAGTTTATTATGTCGTTATTTTCTCCCTGAAGCTTCGCGTGAGACACAACAAGTCTTGAGCAAGTACTGCCAAGAATAGAAATGCATACCGGTCAAATCTAGTCTTTGTGCTCCGGTTTGACACTTTGAATGTGCAGCTGGTTAAGGAAGGAAAAGCAGCATCTCTTTTTTTTTCCTTTCACTACAAATGGAGCTGAATGGTAACAAGAGCTCATAATGGCAACATTACTCCACTGCTAAATGAGTTTCCTTTCACTAAAGGGCAGTAAGTTTTCCTCCACGTTCTACTCAGAGCCTCCAACTTCTAGAGTGCAGTGGTTCATTACGTTTACAGATGTCATCAAATTTGGCAAAACAATATGCAATACTCAGCGAGTCGACTTTTTCTGCAAAATTATTCACGTGCAAATTTCTGTCTACAGTGTAGTGCCATCCGTCCGTTGTCTCTACCCGCTTGTTCTCGCCGTACCGCAGGGGGAGCTGGTGCCTACCTCCAGCGGTCAGTGGATAAGAGATACCCTGGACAGGTAACTCAGTCCATGACAGATCAATCAAACAGCATTGCCTTTATCTCTCGTCATCCATCTTAACTCTCAAGTAATAGACTTTTGGCATTATTGGATCTTTTAATCTATATAGTCTATATATGGCATGGAAATCCCCCTACAGATGTGTCGGGGTACTGAGTTCAAACTGATCAAGAGAATTTGGATTTATCCCCCAATGTTTTTTATCTAATGAGGAAACTTAATCAGTTTTTCCTCTCCAAGTCTCACTTTTTCAGAAAGTTCTCATTCTGGTTGCTGGTCATTCACTTCATATACTTTTAGCTAGGTTAAACTTGTCATCGGTCATTATCTTAAGTTTGTTTATTAAATAGGAGCTTGTTACTAAAACGGTCTACTTTTTTCTTTTTTTTTTAATCTCATTCACAAAACAGCTTTGTGTGCTAAGCTTATTGAGATGACTTACTTTCACTTACTTACTAACGCAGTAAGTTTATTCTATTTACCAACATGTAACAAATGAATTGTCTGTTATTTTTTTTCTTTGCTACTTTTATTCTTTTGTTTTATTTAGGACTATTTCTGTGTAAGGGTCAAAGTGTGCATCCATCAGTTTATGTTGTAAGTGAGTAAGTGAAATCTATTATGAACTAAATAATAACTAATAAATAAATAAATCATTAGTACAAAGGAAGACACTACTCGCATGGCGCACCGCATTGAGGGATTCCTGGTGTGTTTTCGCCTTCCTACAGTCGGAGAAAAACCCACAAACCTTTCTGTAAGTCAACCTTTACGTCACTAAAGGTTACGATATGCTTAGGAACTCTCCAAAGTTAAAAAATGAATATAAACCCTAGCAGATAGCTTTTATAGTAAAGCTATATGGGCCACATGCTGTATGAACAACAATGGTAAAGCTAATGAGCATCTCGCTAGTTTAGCTAACGTCAAACGATTTCAAACCTTTACCTTAGAGTGGACTTACTTTCTTTAACTCAAATAATACACTCAAGTATTTATTACAAGAACCTGACTGATCTGTGAAGAAAGAGTGAAATCCCACTCTCTTCTTGTCGAGCTAATATGTAGCATTCAAGTTAGCCGAAACAGCTATGGTAGCATACGGTCACTACCAGCAGCAACGGGGATTTGGGATAGACCCAGCAGTATCACATGAGCTCCAGAGTTGTATTTTATGGATGTTGTTGGATAAATATTGTCTCTCTGACCTCATCTTTTGCATGAAATGTTAGCATTTGTGGAGAAGCAGCTAGTTCCTGTGTGTTATTTGCAGTTTCTTTGAATTTTTTTTATGGTTCGTTACAAATCTGTGGTATAAATGGAATTTATTTGGTGACAGTACTTCTTCTTTTTTGAGACTGGGTGTTCCTACAAATCACATATCATGGATCTATTGTACTACTTATTATCCATAAGAGTGTAGCCACATTTATGAATGTCTCTTTAACAGTGTCTTATTATTATTCTTGTATAAAGTGTAAAAACCCTGTGTATTTTTACGTGGAAAAATATTTTGTAATGTAGTAGAGAATATATTTGAGGCCTTTCACTACTATCCTTATATTTCTATTTAGGATGTCTGGTTGTAATGACTGTAAATTTGTTTATATGAATGTTAAATACACGTCCAAAAATGAGAATCTGCCGTTCCACTCCAACTGCTGCATATAAATATGAAGACTTTCGTTTGCATGCAGGACATGATCTTTATTTACTTCAGAGATCAGGAACTATTGAGCATTTTAGTTCTTGGAATGAAACACATCAGTTGGTTGTTGTTAGCTTGCTTTGAGTCTAGCAGCATGGTCAAGCTTATCTCTCAGTGCCTTTTTTTCTTGCTATGTAAAAAGTTCTACGTGAAGTGCAGTTATTTGTGAGCTGTGAAGGCCGACCGGCGTCGGCGTTAGAGTAGCCCAACAGAGAGGCAGAAATACTGCGGTGTATCCAGTGAAAGTCAGGTTCAGGTCTGTGGAAGTGAACTGGTGTGCATGAAGTTACTGTTGGTTCTTTTGGTCTAACTGCCTGAAATGCCAAAAAATATGATTCGAGAAGTTTATTTTTGCGTCTCTCAAATGTCTGTAAAAATGTTCATTCTTTCTTGTTCACTGTTTTCAAAAGCACATAATTAAAACCAAGGTTAGTTTTTGGAAACAGGGTCTGATCGTGTTTTCATTTGTTTATTTAATCTTTTTGGGGGTTAGTCCAGGACTCTTCTTCAAATGCCATATCATTAAACTTCGTTAATAATAAGAAGTCATTTTGCTGTCATGTTTTGGGTTAAATAAATGGGTCTTCTTGGCACTTAGGTGAAACATTTAAAAAAATAAATAAAATTACAAACTTAAGCTTCCTTTGGAAGTTTTATTTAAAAATTGCAGACAGTCAATTACAAGGTTGTCCAAAAATCTTACTTTTTAAAAGAAAAAGAAAATTTACCAATGTATCTTTTGTTGTCATTTGAAAATACACAACATTTTTATAAACACTTTTTGTTCTAGTTTCTAGTGCAAATATCTTAGTACACTTGAATTAAGACAAAACTAACTTACAAATAACTTTTCAACAAGATATAGAAGCTTGTTTTACATTAACAACTACTTAAAAAAATTTATTTCACTCATATCATGGGGGAAAATGTCTTGTATGTAAAATAATCTGCCAATTGAACCAGAACCTTTTTTTAAATTAACGTTAGGGATTATTTACTTAAAACAAGCTTCTACATCTTGCTGAAAGTTACTTCTCAGGTAATGTCTTATTTTAAGCGCTCTATGATATTCATACTAGAAACTAGACAAACACTTGGTAAGATTTTGTGTTTTTTTGCAGTGCACTGCTGCAGCATGCCAGACGATTGATTTGGAGCAACCTTTAAAGATGCAACAGTTCTTTCATGTTGGCCATCTTTTTGTCTGGGGAAAATCCTGAAGCACAGTGTGTAACTCAGAGGAACCGTGTGTTACAAATGAGGCTGGATCCTGGAATCTGAGGTACGGATGTTAAGTATCGCCCGGTCCCCCAAAAACATCTATAGTCTTATCATTACTCAGCCACTCAAATCATCTCCAACTGTAGAAGTCAATGCTCGCTGACATCCATATATCTTGTCAATTATTGTGCTCCGGTTGTTAGTCATGCCAGTCATTCCAGAGTGTGAAAAGGAGCGTGCTCCACAGATTTCCGCTCAGAAATCCACACTCATCGCTTTCTCTTCCCCATCCTCCTCCTGCCACTTCAGCGAGCGCAGCTGTTTCATATGAATATTTAAATTAGCACACGTCCTGAATCTGCCCCCACCTTCCCCCCAACCCGGTTCCTCCTCCGACGCCGCCGAACCTACAAGGTCTTCTCTCTCTCCTCCTGCACGGAGGCTAAAAATAACTCGGTGTGATGTCAAAAGCAAGAGAGCTGGGCAGCTAGAGAGGCGGGCCCCCAGCTGAGGGACGAATGTGTGAAAAGGAGGAAGCAGGAAGGCTGTTTAATTGAACCGCACACTTTTCACGACAGTTAATGGCCTCTGGATGGGCAGAGAACAGCTTTACAAGAAGAAGAAGAAGTGGCTGTTTCCTGCAAGTCATCCCCAGCAAATTTCAGATTAAATAGAATAGAGTAGAATGGTCCTTTATTGTCCCTGAGAGGGACAAATTGAATCACGCAGATACACATAAACATGAGCTGCAGCAATACAACTTTTGCTCCTGTCACCGACGGTCTTGCTTATAAAATGATTTACAACATCAGCCCGTTTAAAAGTTTTTACTCGTTAGCATTAGCTTGAAGCTTTGCAGCTATTTTGAGGCTTTATTTAATCACTTATTGATCCATATTTTCTGTTCCATGTGTGGAGTCGAGGAAAGAGAATTATATTGTATTATAACACTCATAACGAATGTATATATTCATAGACGGATGGAGAAGTACGTGTTTACAAAACGTTGCCAGGCAACAACGCAACCCTCTACTTTTACGTTACTTCATGACTGTTTGAAATAAATAAATAAGATGCAGTGAAATAAATAAATAACTGCGAATTACGTCCCTTTATTCAAATTTCTCTCTTGAAGACAACAGTCGTACATTAGTCAACTTGCAGACTCTTTCCCAGCCAGCATACCAAGGTGGGCCCCATATGGGGAAAAGGAGGGCAGACAATATGCCCTCCTACGTAGGAGTGGCCCTACATGGGCAAACCCTTGTGGGGGCACCATGGAAACCGCGGACAAACCCATGTGGGCCCCATATTGTCTGCCCTCCTTTTCCCCATATGGGGCCCACCTAAGGAGGCTGGCTGGGTTTGGTGCAACAATAACACCAAAAGTTTAGAAACGAGTGTTTCTGACGTCAGCGAGCTTTTTTTTTGACGGGTCACACGGTCCTCAGAAATAATGGGGCCCAACACAAAGGGCGCTGCAGCAACAGCTCTGATCTTCCAGACGGGTGTTTTGTTGAAACAGAGGGTCACTGTTTCACGGGGCCGGGCTTTCAGAGGTCGCCTCTTTCCAGGCTTGTGCTTTGGGTCAAAAATAAACTAATGTTTCTCTGCATCTGGGTCAGGATGGAGCACTGATTTAAAAACAAACAAACATTAAAAAAACGTGTGTTGGCCTACATATGTTCATTCCCTGATATCTCAACACAGCCTTGAAATAAAACCAACATAGATGTAGCTTAAATATCAAACGTAATTTCATGTTGACCTTACAAACTTAAGACGTACATTTTTGGCCAGTTTATTCAAAACTGGTGTTGCTACATGTGGAAAAATGCCATTAAAAATATAAACACAGGTTAATTGCAGTGACATTAGCGGAGTGGCTCTCGGCATAATTGTGATGATTGACAACGGGCAGCAATTTTTTTTTCTTCCACTTTTTATCTGCTCTACAGTCATATTCAGAAAGCTGGAATATTACTGAGAAGTTAATTTTCTTCAATGAAACACATTGAAACATTAATTCCACGCGGATTTGTTGTTGTCAAACCTTCATCCCCGTTTATTATTAGGATTTACTGCAGACGGCCAAAGAAAACACATTTCATTTTCTTGAAAATTAGAATATTACATCAACAACAAAAAAGAAAACAGTTTGATTGTGGAAGTGTTTGACTGCCACAGCGAGAAAATGAATAGAGGAGCTCAATCTCTATAGAGCAATAAAGTTTCTCATTTTAACAAGATATAAAACTCATAATGATGCACACCGCTCCTGTGTCTATTTCCTGGCTGTGGCGGGTAAACACTTTCGTAATTAATACCTGCTTGAAGGGTTTCAAATAGTACTTTTAATCTGTCAAATGAGCCTCATCAGAATGCATAATCTGAGTTATGGCATACAATTATTTTTAAATTGTCTGTTATGATCAGAAGAAATAAAAAAACAGAAGATAAATCCACAGAGAAGAATCACACTCAACAACTGCTGACAATTGACCAAGTCCTACTCCCAGAATAATTTTTTTATTAGAAATTAAATTATATATTTTCTAGAGTTATATGTGATGCTTTATTTCTGTTTTGTTGTATCGGGGTTGTTTTGGTTTCTCTTCATGTTTACTTTCATTATCTGTGGCTCCTCCATGCCATTTCTCTCTCTCTCTCTCTCTCTCTCTCTCTCTCCCTCAGCCTGCCCTCTGCTCTCTCCTCTCAGCTGCACCCTGTTTGGAATTAGTCTCCCCTCATTGTTCCAGTAATCAAGCTCCCAGTATTTAACCTGCTGTCTTTTCACCTGGCTCTTGTAAATTCTTGCTTAATTTTGTTTTCACTCAAATATTTCATCATCTACTCATTGCCTCTGTCTAATTAACACCTTGGGTCCAACAACCACAGAAAATCATAAGTTTATTTACATTTTGATCCCTTTTTGAGCCATGAATAAAACAAAAACTGCTTCGACCTGCTGTTTAATCCTATGAACAAATAACCACATTTTCCTACAGTAAAGTATACATAGATTTTAGAAAGCACATTTAAATTCTAGTAAGTACAAGATGTGTCTCTAGAAGGTAATGTTCAATGACAGATGGCGTCATTTTCTCTTCCTGCAAAAAATGGCTAAAATGTACCAAATGTCAAAAATAGCGAATGGACAAATTGATCAGCACCGGTCAGGGCAGAAATGTACGTGCTGGAAAAGTGAAACCTGAGTGCCTTTGCCAAGCAGTTTGAGGAAAATTTAGACCTCTCGGGTTACTCTGTAAAACCAGCAACTGGCAGGAAATCTAGCTGTTTCTTCTGGTGTCATTAGAGACGATGACAGGAAAGCACATTGAAAGTCAAACGCTCCATAAAGAATGAGGGAGGTGTAGTCTGGTGGTTGCAACATCTAGATTTTGTTTATCACAGCACTGTGTAGCATAAACGCCTGATGAAGTTACACTTAGCGTAGCCTGGTTGATTTTCTCCAAATCAGCAGATGGAAACATGGCTAAATGGCATCTTGCACCATTTAAGAGATTCTGTCATTTGGACCTCACAAGACTTTTACTTTGTGCGCATTCCGGCAGGATCACACTGACCCTGGGTGGGTTTTTATGAGGTGTTTTTCGTGTGTGTATATGTGGTTTTGGGAACTGACAGTCTGACGGACCAACCTCTATCTGACTCCCCACTATCTGACTGACATTTTCTGAGCGTGGCACTGAGACCGTGGTACGGTTAAGATTCCCATGACAGTATCGTGGTAACAGAGCTAATAACTAGTGTGAAAAAAGGCAGCAACTTGTTCCAACATTTACTGAAGTTACGACTATAAAGGCAACATTTTAGAAAAAATTCAGTAAGTTGACAACATGTAATTAGAAAAGTTTTAGCAACCCCTGTAAATGCAAACCCCGATCATCTGTATTTTAAGCAATTAGCACTGTTAGAAAAGCTGGTGTCTTCACTTCATGGCAGTCATTTCAACATACAACACAACAGAAATGTGACAATAATGAAGTCAGCCAAAGAGTACAACACCTATCTTGGTAATCCTGACCATTTCTTTGTTGTACCAATCATATAACAAATAATGAGAGAGAGAAAAGTCTTCCTGCTAATTTATTTTCAATAATTCTGAGCTGTTCACATGATCAGAGCCTGTGTTTGAGGCGCTACCTGTCAAGCTTCTCCAGATTAGCTCTAATCGTCTTCAAGCATCACTTCCATCTGATTACCCCTCAGCGCATCCTCTCATATCTTTCTTGCTTCCCTTTTGTAATTTCCTCTTCGGTGGTTAGAACCAGCGGCTAATTAGCTTGCGAACGATTCCTTCTTCATGTTGTGTCCAGTGTCAAAGGTTGCCAATCACTACAATTCAAATCTCAAACATATTTCCAGGTCTTTGCCGTCCTCCATATTTCAATACTTTTGGTGGATGCTAATTATTATTATTTTTTTTCACAAAACATGAAAGCAGAAGGTGCTGTCATCATAAAAGCTGAGCTCTGCCTCTCATTTTCTGAAGCTATCACCCGGCAAAGGATCATTACTGCACACACGAGCGTAATGGCGCCACTCAGCCTCCAGCTCGGCATTAAAAGCCCGAGACGAGTCAAAGGTTTGTGAAAATCCTCAGGGCACTGCTACACGATCGCAGGGATTTCTTTCTGGGTCGATACCTTTCAAGAATGGAAACCAAATTAGAAAGAAAAGCCTCATTTTCAAGGTACATCTTGTCCATGAAACACAAACTAAACAACTTGCATAAACGAGGAAATACCACTGGGGTTGGAGTGATGGCTTAACTGTGTGTCGTTCAACCCAGACTCAAAATAAAGGAATTCTTTAACCAAGGAATTCGTTTTGCAACAATTACTTTTGGCCAAAAAATGTCATTATTTTAGGATGGTGACAACATGACAGATCTAAAATCAGTTTAATTATCTGAAATATTCTAGTGGCTACCACCAATGCTGGGCACCACTAACCGGAACGTTAGTTGGCGCTAACCCCCAAAAATACTAATCCATGATAATCGGCTCTGCTAGCAGGCCGTATCAATGTGGTTTTTAGCAGAAGCTAACACTAAATCACTAAATGCAACAAATTTGACACCAATTTGGTGTCAAATTTGTTTTGCTCAACCAGTTGTACGGTTGTGTTTCAGGACGTGATTTTATTTTGGAACAGACCTTGTTGAGTATTGCTAACTCTGTCGCTAATTGATGACAGCAGAGTCAATTAGACAACAGAAGTAAGAATCCTGATCAGTCTGAAACCGAAACGTCAACAACGATGTCGAACTTTATTCAACTGGACGTTTACAAAACAGGCAAATAAATTAGCCCCGTAGAATTTATCCGGAAATAGTAATTTATAGGAAGCTAGCATCTGAGCTGAGCGATAAACAAAAAAATTAGCTTTAAGCATCTTAGCAGAAATGTGCTCATTTTGTGACATTGCCTGTCACAAAGTGGAAGCCCACTGAGCGTATGTAGACGTTGGTGGATGGAGTTCCTACACACTTCATTTCAACATTCATGCTCTGAAAATCCAAACCGTTGGCCTAGAAAATGACTTTATTTTGTTCACCTTTAAATGACAACAAGCGACCGTCTCAAGAATATGCAAAACTGGCTGCAAAGACGCTGCTGATTTACGTTGTGAGCCAATATAAGAGCACACAGTGTTTGTGTCGGAACAGCTCCTGGAGCTCCAACCTGCGATATCATCGGGTCTGTCACCAGAGGAGTTAAAGCTATCTCCGCTCTCCAGCCGACACTCACATAATGGCCCCAGGAAAGATGGTGAAAGCTCTGAAGCTACTGACTGGCACTGCTGTGATGGTGTCTGAAGAGAAGTTCACAGAGACGTCCAATCACACAACCGACAGCAAAGCAGCACACACGAAAAAAACTGAGATTTATGTATATGTCGAGTATAACAGTAGAACAAAAAACAAAATGGACATACACTAATCATGGGTTATAAATATGATCAGTTTGAGGCTTTCGAGTCTTCAGTTTACCCTGTGAGGACAATCGGATGTAGACGATGAATTCCTTTTATAAGATGCACAGATCACCACCAAATCCCCTCAGGTTTAAGGAGTTTGATCATTTTAACTTTAAAATGGTTCTCCATAAATTATGGACTCTTTCAGTCTCTCAGATCAGTGTGTGTTGCTTGCTTGATGAGGGATGACGTACCCTCATTACGGTACGTCATAACAATCGCCGTTTGTTTGATCGTTTTTATTTTTCTGTTTTCTCCAAGGCGGATACGGTGATCGCCGTTTTCAGGGGTTTCTCCTACATTGTTTTTTTTATGCATGTTCCTCCTCCTTTAATCTCCGACGAAAATCATGTTCTACAGGCGAGCCAAGCGCGTTAAGTCAGTCTCGGTCTGCGATGAATCAGCAGTGAGTGACAGCAGCGTAAATAGGATCTCCTGTCTCTTTGTTCCGTCGGTGTGGACACACTCCACCATTCGGGGGACAATGGAGGCCCTCTCTGTTTATCGGTGAGCATCCCATCAGCCATAGAAGCATCAATTATTTTGTCTCACGCAGATACACACACCAGCACAACAGGAGCAGTCGGTGAAGTACTTAGAAGCATAGTGGACATTTCTATTACAGAGGGTGGCTTTTACTTTGCCCACGATATCAAGAAGGCCATGCAGACACAAACCGTCCCTGGACACTTTATTAGACACACTTGTGTCTGCCGATGCTACATATTCTTTCGGAAAACTCATTCTGGATGAACTCGCACCGACACGTCCTGATGCCATCCTTTGTTGAGAGAGCATTTCTGAAATCCAGTCGCAATTTGATTAACGAGACAAAAAATTCCAACATTTTGAGGCAGAACAGGAGAAGACGGCAAACACGACTCTGTCGATATCTGCTGCCGAAAGCTAAAATAAATGACACATGAAAGAGTAATAAAGTTCAGCATATCACTGTAAAGATCTTTAAAGTGTGGGTGGAAGCATAAACATTTGGCCCTCAAATCAGATGTTTTTCATTCCAGATGCGCGGCGTCGGGTTTTTGGTCGATATGCGATGCACTAAAGTTAATTTGGCCCGTAACCAATATCGATACCAATATTTCTCCAAACCTTGTAGAAAGGCCTGTGGGTGAGGTTTTCCTTTCTCTGGTTAATTGCTTTCTTTTCCCCCTTTAACCAACACAAACTCATCGTCCTGGGTGGAATGGCAGTATTTGAGATGCTTCATTAGGTTGGGAGTGTCGGAGGACTTTGCTGTCGCTCCTTCTCACATCACTGATGCTGAGCAGTCACGGCAAATATCAGACTTGGCATCAGTTTCCAACGCTTTAAAAAACGTCCATGTTGCTGTCATTTTCACTTCCTCTCCTGTGTGTGATGTTGTTACGTTGTGTTCTGCTGCAGGCATCATTATCACCGCTTTGTCATATAGAAACACCTTTTGTATCGGTGCGTTATTGTGATGGAATGGCTGATTTCCGATAATAGATCTTACAGCTGATATCAGCCGACAGTCACTTGAACTTCAGCACGATGGCTAATTTTCAAGATGGCCATCAATCAATTATTGTCATAAAATGTTGCACATTTTCATGACTTGAATAAACTTTGTCATGTCATGTTTTCAGCGTTGGTTATCCTCTTCATGCAACTTCAAAGTAACAATAGGGAGCAAAATCAAAACGAGGATCTGCTGTTTGCCAGTCGGTGACTGGAAGGAGGTAACTTGTACGAGAAATCCGTGAGCGGGGCAAACACTTTGATCGGCGCTGTGTTCAGGGAAGATTGCTTCAAGCATGATGCCCGACATGCGTTTAATCGAAGAAATATATTTTCTTTGTTTAATTGTTGAGGTAATTCTCCCCAGTGATGGATTTTTTAAAAAAAAGCTAAATCTAGTTACAGAGAGAAGTGGCATGGCAGGAACACAGCTGAGGCTCTGTGTGTGTGTGTGTGTTCTCTCACACACACAGCAGATAAACCCATCAATCCAGGATACACTTCCCGTCGGTGAAGGTGACCATTATGGTTTGCGTTAACGGCAGAGCAGATTATGCTTTCGGGTCTTCGGTTGCATCTTAAGTTTCTTTACCGCAATGTCAGCTGAAGTTAGCCTATCATGGGAGATTACACAGCTGAGCTGTGTGTCGTGGCTTCTCCCTTTACAGCTGAACACACACTCTTAAATTAAGTATCCAGGAGATGCTTAGATGGAAATCCTGGTTACAAACGAAACAGAAAACGACGCATTCTCAAAGACGAGAGAGATGGGGGGGGGGAAATACCGTCTACTGAAAGCCGAGTTGGTTTGTGGTTGTCGCCTGTTATCTTTTCACTGGGCATTCCAGCTCCCTCCAAAAGTACAAAACTTTATTTCAACGAGAAACCATTATTTTAGAGAGATGACTTTTATATCTCAGCATAACGAGAAGGTTACTCTTTTTTACTAGATAAAAATATGATTTAATGTCTGAGAAAAAGAGGCTCACACAACAACGTAAACTACATGACATCTCCAAATACTAAGAGGTGTTTGCTGTTTTATTGTTATGATCTTCATTTTAAAAGAGAACGCATTTTGTTTTAAATAGATATATTATAGATCTCATTATAACAAGCATTTTTAAACTTGTTAAAACTAAAACATTTTGTAACTCTGACTCGGCTCCTGAATTTATTTCCGAACTCCTCCGTACTGAAAGTCTGCAGTCAGACTAATTAATCCTTTAAATGAATTAATGGGTGCAACTGGTTCTCATTATTCAGATTCATGTAGATGTGGGGGCAAAAAAAAAGGATTAAAACAAGACAAAAATAAGTGCATCAAAGTTGACGTCACACGTCCATGTGGAGGTCCAACCCCCATCAGAAACACACATCGCCTGCCTACTGAGTCATTCATGAAGGATCCTCAGCAGGGAGCCACAGATGGACGGAGCGTGTGGAACGTCGGCTGCTTCCTCTAACTGAACGGCGAAGCCTAAAGCGGCGCAGCGCCTTGTGCCAGAGAAACACGCTGGCCTCTTGCAGTCCTATAATAAGACTCACTAACAGCACGGATGAAACATTACACCTCATAAACGCTTTATCGTCTGGATTCTTTCCTTCGCCTCTAATCTTGTGAAAATACTTTCTATGTTCTTTAAAATTCTACCTTCTCCGTAAACAGAGTTCACACATCCACAGTATGTTTGACTTTTACTTCATGTTTTTAGCTACAACAATGCTGCCTCTACATTAGCTCCACTTAAAATGTTTTTTTTTTTATTACCCTGTATGCAAACATATGGTTTGAACGAATCCAGCCAATGCAGAGTCACGTTACCCGTCATCACTAGTGTCAAACGCTGCTTTCCATCCTTTAGAGACGTCACACAGCAGGTTACACTCAATAAATACAAAGCAGCAATGACGACTAACCAAAGATACAACCTTTCAGAGGATCAAGAAAGCACATAAAAGAGGCTTCTGTGTCCATTTCACTCCCACACATCACAACGGGATGGAAGAGCGATCCAGCCATGAAGCGTTTATGGGAGCGACTCGAGATGTTAGAGAACAGAGAGAGTAGGTGTGGATCAGGCTGATCCGTGAGAGGGAAGGTAGCCGGGACCCACTGGTGAGGAGTGAAAAAGCAAAAGGCCAAGAGCATTAAGATCATAAAACGAGAGCACAAGGGAAAATGTCACTTTAGATCTCAAGCGTAAGCTGAGCTCTGCTAGTGCAGGTTTGAGCGGTTTGTTCAGTCTTGTTACACAGAGAACCAAAGTTGTTTATGTCCACAACGCATGGCAAAGGTCCCTATGTTTTCATGTGCCGTCGTGAGATGTATGTTATTATGTAACAGGTGGGAAGATGGGTATCGTTTGCATATTCAAAATAAATGATATCACAACATTTCAGAAAATCTCCAGAAAATTCTTGAATACAAAAATTCCCAAATGCAACACACTCAGAGATCCAAGCAGCGATTCATCAGACTGTACATACTTAACTTTATCCATCCTGCACATCTGACACTAATTCTGCTGTAATATATTCAGCAAGTATTATAACCTGAAACAACAAAATTGGGCTAAAAGAAACTTTTTTTTCTCCTGTATTTGCACATTTCCTGAACACAGAACTATAACTTTCTGCAATAGTGCAAATTTTCACATAACTAAAATAATGGCCTTTGTCATTTTTTTCCCTAAATCATATTTTGGCACAAATTAGTAAGATCATTATTTTAGGAAAGTGGTGAAATAATAAAAATGCTTCTTCCATACCAGATACTTTCACCCTCAAAACCTCTTTGTCCAAAATCAGATAGCTAGAACAAAATTATCTACCTAACTGCCAGGTGTTTTACTTAAAAACTGTACAGAAGGAGAAACCACACATCAGAGGGCCTCCAAAATGCTAACATTCTAACATTAAAGACAATGGCCGTCTGGCGTGTTAGCATTTAGCTGGAGGTGTGAAAGCAGAATGAGTTGTGTGAAAACAACAAACATTCTATTCTAATAACATTCTACTCTTTCTGAAGTGGGTGTCTTTAAATTCTCTGCTTCAGGTGTGCAGTTCAGTGATGAACAAGACAGTGAACTGACTCATTTCTGTCTTTTCCAGGGATCAGGCCAAAGCACCTGACCACTCGTCTGTCCATTTCCATCTTTCACACCATCCAATCTTCATACAGGAACAAGTCACCGAGCTACTTGAACTCCATTTGAAGCAGATACTGACACCACTAGCATGTTGCAGTCTACCTTCTCCTGAATTGGTACTGTTATCAGTGGGCAATGAAGGGTCAGCGCCTGAAGATACCAGCAGAACTTCAGCTCTGGCATTCCCAAATCAGACACCCACCAGTGGAGGGTGAGATTTCAATGCATTGAGATTTCATCTACAAACAATAGGAATGTCAATAGGGGGAAACCTTGGCAGAGTCCAGCCTGCATTGGAAACAAGCTTGACTTTGTGCCAAGACTGTACACGTCACTCTTGCTCTGACTGTGCAAAGTCCACATAATTCCTGATAGCACCTATGTGTTAGAGAGGAAGGCAGGGTGTGGACCTCTGTCTTCATCGAAGAGTTACTCCTCCACATAGAAAGAATTTAGCCACGGTGGTGTGAGCACCTTATTGGGAAGCTTCCAGGCTTGTGTGTTCACTTGGATACTGTCTTGATTGACAAGAACCCGTCAAGTATAGTTGTCATTCCAAAGGGCTGCCATCTCCTTTGGGATCCTCCAGTGTGAACTGCAGATGACAGCTGGGGAGTGGGATGTCAGGATTCCTCTATTGGACCCTGTTACATCTGTGACTAGTTTGGATGAGTGGAAGAGAATGCTGAATGTTGGTTGACTATTTAGGCGGTGAATGCTGTGCTTGTGCTGTCAGTAGGAAAATCTGCTTAGTGTCATGGGAGATGAAAGACCTGCAAACATTGTAATGCCTCTTGGGGTTTTTTTATTACAGTTCTTTTGGATTTAATTCTATTCCCCAATGAAATAAAACTGATTCTACAGACCTAAAAAAAAACTGCAGTTTTGAGTTCCCACCGTTCTGTCGTTGCAATCTGGCAACCCACAACTTTTTCCAGACATATGTCCAGCTGCTCACTGCACAGGTTGGCTATTTCACATCGTTTCTTGACTTGCAGCTAGTGTAAGCATATGTCTTCAAAGAGCATGTTGAGAAACACTTCATTGGGGCCTGCATTGGACATTTCAAAATAAAAGCCTTTACATTTTTCACATCAAGTAATTGCTCTTTTGAACTTATTACAACTGGTTTAGCCCAACCATTGTTAGATATTGGATTAGTGTGGCCATTTCATACGAAGCTAAATGAACATTTCAAAATAAAAGCCTAAATATCCCTCTGAGATTAATGCACCGCCGCAGGCGGTGCAAATATATTAGCCTTTATTATCCGTTGCCCTAAGGTCAGTAATATTAGCCCTTACTATCGTTTGATCTCAGGTTAGCATTAGCCTTTTCCCGTAAAAAGCTTTCCCCTGTTTTTCTTGCTTATTAGGCATGTTTAGTATACTGACTATAGTAAGTCAAATAGACACATCATGCTACTGATACCACACATGACAGTGACAGCATTTATGCTAACATTAGCATTTTAGCTTATACACCAATTTCAACATACAGTTTTGCACAAGTCCATGTTAGTCAACATGCTTTTGCTTCTGCACATGCTATTGACTATACTGTAGCTAAGCTTAGCATTGATGCTAACTTTTAGCATCAGAACGCTGGGTCCAAACCGACGGGCACACTTTGGCAGGCCCCGGTTAAATTTCTGCAGGAATTTTCTAGTTTTCCTCCTACTATGTCTCAAACAATAGATTTTTCTTTGAACTATGTCCCAGCAGGTATGAGACGGCTGCATAGACTTGTGGAAAATGGAAGCCAAGACATGAACAAATATAGAAACAGGCAGACGACAGGGATGACTAGAACATTTCAAAATCCAGAGGAACGACCATGTCTGTGGCACCCAGTGTCAAAAACCTTTGCACCTCTATCTGATACGCTGCCTTCGTACTGAAACATTTCAGAAGTTCCTCAGAGTTTTGAACAATTCATAAATCTCTCATCTGTCACGACTGCAAAGCTTTACCTCTAAAGGTTCCCTTACATTCAGAAAATGAAAGCAGCACCTCATTCAAAGGGAGGCCGGTCTGGTGATGACTCGATGTTAATTCACACCCTGCTCTCAGCGGATGTAGGCGGACCACCGAAGAAGCCGAGCGCGCTGTGGGACCGTGATGATTAAAGCCACTGTTTGTCTTACAGGGGACGGAGCAGAAGGGATAAAGATGCAAAAACAAGAAGGGTATTTCAAGGCATGAGGGAACGTGTTCGTCAGTGCTTCTAACTTTCACTATCACATACGCAACTTTTATGGCACCTTCCTCCGCAATTGTGCAAACAACAGAAAGTCTACAAAGGCTGTTATTTCAATAACCACAGTGGTAGTCTTAGCTATTTACTTTTCATTCATTTTTTTTCTTATGGACCTTGTGCTTCTTCCACAAGACATTCTGGTTTGAGACGACGACGTCTTCGCGCCCGAGTGTAATCCATGTAAAGATCGAGGCAGCATGGCGGTTAGAAGATGTTGCACCCCTGGGCTGACCAATACATCAAGTTCAATCGCAAGACAAAACAAAACATCACATTCTGTCTTGAAATGTGATGTTTGGTCAATGACTTGCTGCTGCGCAAGCCCAATCAGATTGATGACCGACAGAAGGCGGGACATTTTAGTAATTTCCTAAATTTACATGGTGGAAACATGGGATAAAGCAAATCAACACCCATGATCAGGCTACTTACCAGAGAGCAAGTAGGCTTTAATCTAGGATAGAACAGAAGGATCTGACAAGATGTGACTGAAAAAGCGAGGCGTCAGTGCTGGGGAGAGGGATTATTAGAATGAACACAGATGAGTTTTTTCAGTCACAAAAAATAAGAATGCCATAAAAAAAACTGAATCACAATCCAAATAATGAAAAAAATGTGTAACAGGAAAACAGGAGGTCAATGATTGGACACAAAGAAACTAGACCACCACACTTCACACTTCAGCACCCTCACTAAAACAGTCAAACAACAAAAAAATGAAGTAAGATTTAACTTTTTTACGAAAGCAGGTGAAATCCTCAGATGCTGACATGAAAGAAAATTCCCAAAAGCAAAGATCTGAGGATCCACGCCTATGTAAAAGCGCACCACCTGCTGCAAATCAATGAGTCATCCACCATGCATCGGCTTCAATATCAGCCGTCTTCTCTCTTTGCGTCTGGAAAATGTAAAGTAGTGAAAAGTCTGACTACAAACATTCACACCAGAAAATCAGCTAAACTGTCAACATCATTTTGCTACATTATCCATCAAACAGCCTATTGCCTAAATGTACACAGAGCGCCCGCTCTGAGCGTAACGATGGAACGCCGCCAAAAACTCAGACAAAGCAGTGAACATCTGTTTGAGGTGGAGAGCGTGCCATCTCTGTTTCTATTCACCAGAACTCGCCTCATGCAGACCGGAGAGAGGTTTGTGTACAATTATGTCTGTTGAAATGATGGGCTTCTATCATGTCGCACTGTCAAAAAAGAAAGCATACACTTTTAGTTGTACAAATTGTTTTAGTCACGAAGGTACGATGGTGTAAAGTTCTACTGCGGCAAAGGAAGGTTCATGAGTTTGACTTTTCCCTTCAGCTCCAGTGGCGTCCTCTGCGTGGGTTTCCTCCGGTTCCTCCCGCTTCCACCCACAGTTCAAACAGACGTCTTGGTTTGACTGAAATCTCACTTTTAAAAGCTTAGAGTGAGATTTGCGTCGTCTTCACCTCCCATGTCAAGCTAGATGGAGTAAAATCCCCTAAAATGACAGCAGGATTGGGACAAATATCGTTGGCAAACATCAAACATTTAATACAACACAGAGCAGCAAAAGCTGATGAAAAGAGGGTTTCAAAAACAAGAAGGAACTGATGTGCAGGGCATGAGGAGTTTTTGTTGTTTTTAAATATCTTCATCAGCAACAGTGGCAGTTGCATGGCTTGAGGGGCATCACATAGATTCAATAAAAAAAATACAGCTCAGTTAGAAAATATGGCATATGGTAGGTAAAGTATTGATAACAAGCTGGACTCTGTTTGAGAGTTTCTGAGGCCTTTTACATACATAGCTGGGTTTTTATAAAAACTAATATCTCTGGCACATTGTTTAAAAAAAATATTGTGCACAAAGGATCGTTTTCTAAGAAGTTTTTATGCACATGAATCTGCACAAATCCACCGCTAGGCGCTGTGTTAAACATGCCGAGACCATAGGGGGCAGTGCAGCGCAAAGCTAAAACCTATGTGAGCAAATCAGACTTGTCAAAACAACCGCAACTTCCTGTTAGGAGTTAAGCAGGAAAGTGGTTCATTTGTAAGGGGCGCAAACAAGTTAAAGTCAATATCACAGAAGAAGAAATAAAAAGGAGGGAGGGGCTTCCAATCTTAAAGTGACACAGTTAAAACAATGACAGAGTTTCTTAGAGGCGTTTCAGTCAGGTAAAGAAGCAGTACAAGTAACAATGCAAAAAAAACAAATAAAAAAAAAATATATATATATATTTTGTGTAATTATGACAAAAGAGCAATCCAACCAGGTTACATATGGAAACATGAAATGCATAGTTGAGTATTTGTTTTCCCAGATGTCCAGCTACATGTGGACTAGGCCTGAGTCTGCTGCATTAAACATTAAACAGTCTGGAATTCACTAAAATCTCTTTCTATGAGTATTCGTCTGTCAAAATTATAATCTCTACTAATAGAGTTGCAGAAACTCAACATCAGCCCCATTGGAAAAACTGTTAATAAATGAATAATCTATTTTCTAGCCCCATTAGCAGCTGTGGTGTCTTCCCCCCCCACCTGAGGAAAACCTCACTAATTTACCCACAACATCACATCATTAATAGATTTGTTTTCCCCCTTTAAGACAGTGTTGGCTTAATGCATCAACAAAAACAGGTGTGTGAACACCTTTTTGATTAAAAAACGACTTGCATCAATACTTCACCTCTTGTCTTTGCTCAGTAGGGGGGTCTCAAGAGAAACTACTCGCATTAGATGGAAGACATTCTCCACTCGGCCACATAAACCGAAGGTGCACTCAGGTTCCAGCTTTGGTTGTGTTGCTCAGATACGGATAAAAGAGCTTTTTAAAAATAGCAAAGTGCAAGTACTTCTGAAGGCAATAAGAGGCTCAAAAGAAAAAGAGGGAGAAGGGGGAAACATAGACGAGACGCACCGTGGCGATCGCGTTCTGTCTGTTTCAATGTTGGAAACACGCAATTTTGCAACTGTGGCATTTCCACTGAATAAGAAATGCAATTGAAATCACATGTGAAGAGGTCATTAGGGAACAAAAGGTGCCGTGCCGTTATCCTAACGCTAACACCTGTTGTCTTCTTCTTCTTTGTGGTTTGCGCCAGCAGCAACATCCGGTTGCACAATATGTGACTCATGTAATGTGAAAAAAATTGCAGTTTTGTGCAATAAAGTAATTTCCATATGGCCAAAGAAACTGTCGCTAAAACTTTGTTGAAAAACAATTTTTAATTTCCATGAAGCCAACTTATTAAAATGTCAAATTGTGCAATTAAATATTCAATGTAAATGCAGCTAATGTTAGCCTTCCTGCTAATGTTAGCCTCCCTGCTAATGTTATCTTTAGCATATAGACCCAAACTGTAAGAGCATGTTGCCATTTTCCTTACATGAATTATAGCAAACTGCAAACGGGACATTTTTAAGCTTTTATGTCAACAGTAGCTTCAGTAAACTCCAATAGAGGTCGCATAAGTTACTATTGAGACTCTTTCTACCGTCGGTTTTTATCTAAAGTACTTTAGTCATTTCGGATGCATATGCTGTGTCGTTTGTGCAGACCGTCTGCCACCTTATTAGGCCGTACGCTGTCAAAAATAAAACCGTGTTCATGTGTGCCACACGTGTGAGTTGCAGTGACATATGGCGCAGATGGCAGATATCAGACGGTAACCCCGTCGCCCTCCTCCTGGGTCGTTTGTCGTCTCCGGGGGCAGAAAGGTGGAACTGAATGTCAAGAAGAGAGCAGAGTACCAGAGGATGAGGGCAGACAAAACTGAGGATCTGGGCCTTATAGACAGCCCAGAAAATATTCCTTTATTATTTTATTTTAGTTTTGTGAATCGGAGGAGGATAAAAGGCGTCAAGCGGGAGAGAGAAGTCTAGAAACACAGAAACTGTCTTTGTTGAGGAATCCATGGCAACGTTCCCACTTGAAGTGTTTCTTTTTTTTTTTATAGCACTTTGCAGAGAAAAGAATCGGCTGGTTCACGTAGTATGACTAGTAGTATCACATGGAGAGCGGATTTATTTTTGAAATTCTTTTCTCAGCTGCTCAATAATCACATCACCGCCTTCACCACGAGACGGACCAGTGGATCGATTCAAATTCCTTCCTCACCAGCTGCAGATTCGCAGGGTTAGAACAGGAAATCGGCTTCTGCTATTGTTGGTGGTGTCATATTACCTCGCGCTGCCGTTTATCCGGCGCCAGGTAATGGGTTACTTTACACAGTGGAACACTCTTAAACACGTATTTCATCACATCCCTCGGCGTGAAGCGGTGCAGAAAACGGAATCATCCTGATGTTTCTGTTACAAATTCACTAGAAACAGGATGGCAGTCATGCATGAGTGTGTTTTTATTTGTATTTATTTTCAATAGCAGGTTTTATGAAAAATTATATTTTTAAGGTTGCATCATGGTTAGCACCGTTGTCACGCAGCAACAACTGCCCATGCGTTTCATAAACTGTATTGTGTCAAAACATGTCGATATGGCTTTTATTCTATGGTAATTCATTTTTCATGAGGAATTGATATGGTGTGGGAACATGTGAAACGCATAAGAATAATGTGGAAAAAGATTCTGTGTTGTTTAGTGACATGTGAAGCACTGGATAAACTAACACATGAATATATGGTGTAGTAACATGTGAACACTCACATATGTATGATACGTGGAATTACAATTGTGAAACGCATGGAAAATCCCTACACATGTGGAATACATTCTTATGTTTCACATGGTGAATTTATATTGTTTAACATGTGAACACGTGGTTGACATGCGGAATTACATTGTCTAGGAATATGCGAAACACATAGAAAATTCTTACACATGTGAAATGTCTCATCTTTCACATGTCCAAATTATGTTGAAAAACATCTGAAGAACCTAAATGTGTGAAATGTTTTTCTACATTTACATGGTTTATAACATGTGAACGCTTGGTTGACATATGGAATTGCATTTTATAGTAACATGTGAAACATACGGCAAATCCCCACTCATAAAACATTTTCTCATGTGTTTCACATCTTCCATGTGTGACAAGATGTTCAAATGTAGGAACATTTTACACATGTGAACGGTTTTGCCACGTGTTTCACATGTGGATATTGTATTGTGTACAACACAACGTCCACAATACATGTGAAACTGCACAATACAAACCTGTGAAAAAACTTGTCTTCAGAGTCATATGTGGAAACTGTACTAACGTGAAAAAAAACAACTTCCAACCATGAAATATTTACCATGCGAAAATGTTTCCAGATGTAAAACATGTCTTTCACATGTTACAAATTTTGTTGCAGTTATTTTCTCCTGTCTTTCTGGTATGATCACATGTGCAACCAGAATGTCTTACAGAATGTGTCATTCTGTAAGACGTTCAAATAGCTTTTAGTTTGAAGTTTAATTATTTTAGTAAAAAAGGACTGGGAAGAAAACGATCATCCTCGACAGACATTAAGGACAGCAGTCCGAGTCAGAAAGACAAATGAAGCATCTACATTTTGTCAGCCTCCTTTGTCAAAGACGGCAGACCTCTAATAACGCCAGACGCTGTTGGATTTCTCTTTCCAATCATGTTCTTGCAAAATAATAAACTGGGTATTTCCTCACATTATGAGAGACGGACAAAACAAAAAAAACAATTTATGTGACAAGAAAAGTGGTTGGCATTCTTTCACACACAAAACGGAGAAAAAGCAGAAGTGCTTCGTGATGACTCAAGTCTAAGACAGCTAACAATCACGAAGCCCAATTATGGCGGAGAGGAGACGGGCGTCCAAAAGCGACGGCTGCTGGAGAAATGCTTTTGTTTAATGGCATGGAAGACATGGAACAGAGGGCGAGTCGTTTTTTCTGTGCTATGAAAATCCCAAAACCGATAAAGTCCATACCAAGTCAGGGTTATTTTAAGTACTATTCACATATCTTTAACATAAATCAATGTTTTAGAACTAATAAAAGCAGCTGGAGAGTATTACGTACCATCTGCCTTCCAATAAGAATAGTCTTTTTGCACTGTTAACCATCTTAAAGGTGACAGAACATATCCTTTTATGAGTTTGTACATGAAGCAAAATCATAAGAGGATGATTTTCTTCGATGTACAACACATTCGTACAAAAAAAAGAAGAAAACGAGGATGACTTCTTCAGTCTCAAGCAGCTGTACACTAGTCAGCAAAGTGAAAATTCACAAGGACACGGATGAACGAGTTTGATATGGGGGGGATTCGATCTCAGCCCAACAGAACAGAGGCTGATGTCGTCCATCAGAATTAAAAGTTGAACAATCTGGCAAAGAAAGTTGGGTGCTTGTGGAAGTGGAAATCATGATCATAGTGAAGAACTACCCTGAAAAACCTCTTCATTATACTATTGACTAGCAACAGAACGACTTCAGTGAGAGGCTTATCCAGACCCGTCGTTACACAGACTGCTACAGGAGATCCTTAGAGTTATAGATCAGGATCTACAACAACTCTCAAGAAAAGTGGATAATATAAGTAAAAAAAACATTTATTTCCCCTTTGGGATCACTAAAGAATGTTTTGAATTTAATCAGATATCATTAGATCTGTTTTTTAAAAATAACGTGAATTGTGTGCTGGGTTGGATTTTGCGTGTTGACAGCTGACAGGCCCATTTCCCTGCTGCTTCTTCACAAAACATCCAGCCCAAAGAGCCGGCTAATGAAATTCAAATGAGAAGCTGCGCGACACGATGGCCATAAAGGTGAAAGATGCTCACAGTCTGATCATCTCTTACAAGATGCAAGATCGTGACTGATGAGTTTAATTGTGCAGCAAATGTATGCAGCGACAAAAGGTCAAGTTCTGTAGGGCGTTCCTGAATCGCCTACGATATGGATCCGTTTTTTTCTTTTAAGACATTGTTTTTCAGCCCATAAATTTTAGCTTGAAATAATGTGATATAAAAAAATAAATGTGATGTCTCTCGTATCCCATCCACAGACGATGTAAAATCTGAACATAAAGCAAGTTTAAGCTCTAGAACGACAGAAAGATAACCAAGCTAGAAAAAACTTACACTAATGAATGTAGTAGGCTCAGAGAGAGTTTCCATGGATAGATCTGAAATGTTAATGTATGTATGAGGCAGACCACAGTCTAATATTTATTCACTTGCTCGGCATCAGAGGCGATGGAAAACAAAAGGCCAAGAGAGAGAAAACGTGTGCAGTGAGGGGAGCCGCTGTGTGGCTGGGCTGTTGACATTTGCTAACAATTGCTAACGTTTTTACCCTGCAAACTTTTGCATCAGACCGATGCAGGAAGATAACAAATGTGATGCCATAAGCATTAGTAATGGAGCGTCTCCAACTAGATACATCAACTTCGATCTATGCTTTGTGAAGACTTTGTCAGCTTCGTTCACAAACGACTTGCTTTGGCGATGAGCTATGTGTGCGGCAGCCATATTGGAAGAAACTCAAGATATCTCTGCAAGCTCTGAATTTTTCCAGCTGGAATTCAGACTTCATAGAGCATTGATGTACTTTTCTATGGAAAGATTTGACTTCAAAGTACAATAGGAATGCACTGTAGTCCCAAAAAACTTTAATAAAATAAAATAAAGAGGGCAAAGCTAGGCTTGGCTAGGTTAGCAACAGTGTCTTTTACTACATTCTCAAATAAGAAAAAAAAATATATGGAAAAAAAACTACCTTCAAAATAAAAGACTACAGATTTCAAATAGTTAAGCCTCACAAATAAACAAGGTTGTACAAAAAAAATGGCAGACACTGGTGAAAAATATTTATTTACCTATTGTACCATCACTGAGAGGATAAATGCTAATTTTGAAATAATAAAATAAAAAATATACACCTGCATGCACACTGCCTCTTTCTGCTAAGCAGGGCCTCGCTGCGTTCTCTACTCTTCAACCTGAGTCGCTGTGTTTTTATTATTAACTTTAAAATTGTGCAGTTTGACATTTTGGAAGCAAATTTGCTTCATGGAAAAACGGTAACTTTGAAAAAGCTTGTTTCTCAATCTAAAGTTTTGCCAGGTGTAAAGCTTATAAAACACAATTTAGTGCAACACTGTCCAAGTAGAACCTCCAGCTATCAGTGAACTTCAACAGCTTGGTTTTAATGCTCCTGTGTCAGGAGTTGTTTCAATCAATTTTTATGCAAAAATACCAGCAATACCTTGTGGCACATTCTAAATGAGGGACTATAACCTTTAAGTTTCGTTAATAATGTGTTTTTTTTGTTGAGGTTTGGACAAGGGATCCTCAAAGGTGCCGTAAATACTCATCCCTTTGTGTTCGGTATGGCTCTCTCACATTGGTCCACTGGGCGATTAGCGCTCCCTGAAGAGTCCGTTCTTTGGCCTGTTAACGAGTAGTGAGTTTGCAGCCCAGTTTCACCTCATAGTTATTAGCTCTAACTGCACAGCTCTTTTACATAAGTGGCTAGTGCCTGGCTCATGCTGGTGAATAGGTATCTCGGTCTTCCGCTGCCACACCACTTTAATAGCGCTTCCATTCCGTAATGAAGTTACTCTGAAGGGAGACCCGTTGCTAGTGGTGATTCAATTACCCTTTCTGCCTTCTGGCTCTCTTCTGGTCGTCGGCTTTGCAACAGAATTCAGCAGAAACAATGTTCTGCAGATGTACGTACAAACCGGCAACCCTTTCATCATCTAAATAATCCATATGAAACGGCCCAGGATCCCTTCAGTGTCTGTTTTGCCTCTCAACAACAGCAGGTTGTTGAGAGGCATGAATGCGTAACAGAGGCAGCCTGATTTCTCATCCCCCCTCCAGCTTTCCATCATCATCAGTTGTACCCCTAAATCTCTTCTTTCTTTCCCTTCATCCTCCACCCGTTCTACCATCCATCGTCCACCTCTCAGGATCCGACGGGCTGGTTTCATCATTTCCCCTGTTCTGTCTAAGCAGGATAGATGGTGTCATAGTGGGCAAAATGACTCGGCAACATGTTTCTCCTGGAGGTGCCGCCTAATGTATGCCAAGGCAGGCGCTGCCAGATGACTGGATTTTAGGTCCAAGGATGGCAGAAGGTCATGCTGCTTCTTCTTCTGTCAGTGGGTGAAGCGAGGCGAAGGTGGGAAGGGCCACTACAGTCTGCAAACCTTTCAGCCTTTCAGCATTGAATAAGCACGTAAACCCATCAATTTTGGGTGCCCCCTTTACACTTTTACACAAACCCAACTTGCAGTATGGTTTGGATTCTCTTCGTTTCATCCATGGTGTCACTTTCATACGACAACCTCAGTGTAAAGCCTGTTCTTGAAATTACAGAACTCATTGCCTTTAGGAGCCTTCAGCAGCAAATGCTCATCTTTCATTCGTCTTGTCCAGTCACTGACCTGAAGGAAATTTGTTCCACTCTTGTGGACCCACAAGGCTTCTCAATTGTTGAAGGCACCACTTATGAATAGCTCCTATGAGGTAAAGCAAAACAATTTAATCCCTAGGTGAAGAAACATTCAACCTGGTGCCTAGATGTGTTCTGAATGCCTGAGTGTGTGCTATGCCATCAGTTATGACCAATGATCAATGTGTGATCACTTTCTTGGGGCGGGTAACCAGATGTTGCTGTGCTAAGGAATGAACCCCATTTCCCAGGCGGCCATGTTCTGCCCACACCACCACAGTTAGATGGGTTTTCTCGCTACAAACTTTTGGTCAACAGTTAAACGTAGAGTGATGAAAAAAGGGAATTGAGGAAAGCAACAATGAATGGTGTGTGAAAAGCAATCTGATTAAAAGTCATGTCTCCTTGACACAAGATGCTTCAATGATGGAGAACTGAAGATGCTTCCAATCGAGGAAAGTCAGTCGATATCAACTCTGTTCACCGTGGACACGTTTTGTTTCTGTTTCAAGGTGTCAAATAGAAAATCTGAATTTTCCAACCTGAACTAATGTTACTCAGTCACAGCACCACTGAATCAGATATATCAACAGAAAGGCCAAGCTGTATGATTACATGTTGGGGCCTTTCAACTATATTGTTGTCCTACCACATGCAATAATTAGCGTGGTGACTTAGTTAATCATTTATGGAATTGAGCTGTTCTATGAAATTGACAGCTTGGAAAATATTTTTGGTGCACTATGATCGGTCTGTCACTTTAGTTTTGCTCATGCCAAGAGGAAACCTGGTGAATTTAGACAGAATTCTAAATTCTGAAAGATTCTATGACCCTGGATGACTCTTTTAGAGAAGAGAGGGGCTCCTGAAGGAGAGAGAAAACTATTTAGTTTGATTAATAGGCAACACTGCAAACCTGAGCTGCTCAACCACACTACTCTTAGAAAGAAAAAGCTTTTTCCCCATCCGGTCTGTCCAAAAGCTGCGCTTTTCTAATCGGGCTGTCATGAACTTTACTAGTTAAAATGCTTTTAGAGTCTCAGCTACAGTTCTGGGGTTTTGTGGTTTTTTATTTGTATTTTTGGAGTATGCCAGTGTAATCTATAATGTAACTTTCATTTCAGAAATGACTGGCAGTTGTCTTTAATCTTGTGAAATCATTGTAAAATAATTAGCCTTCGAATTGTTTATGGCCAAATTTCCAGAGGTTATCGAACAGTTAAATGCTGCTCAGCCCAGCCGGATACGATCCTGTCAGGACAGCTGGAAATGTAACTGACCAGTCACGACATACAGACATTTATTTTTTGAGATAATATATTCCACAGTACACAGTTCTACATTTCTTGTTTGTAGAGGTTTTAATAGAATCCTGCCAATCACATGTTCCCAAGTAACTGATCAAGTGTTTAGAGCTCTTAGAGCAGAAGTGTCAGAAATTTGCTGCTGCTCTGCCCTCCATTCAAGTGGAGGAAAAATCCTCCGACTCAGCTTCCATTTCAATCGAGCCACCCATTGGGTGTCTTGTGCGTTTCCCCCGTGTTTATTTAGTTCTGTAATTTCCTCTCAGTCGATCTTTTCAGTTGACTCAGCAGGTGAGTCCTGTTTGTCACCCTGCACAGGGCAGATGTAGCCATAGCAAACACATTCAAGCAGCTCATCAGCTGTGGCCTACCCTGGATGCCCTGTTCAGTTTCCATGGCGAGAGTCTAATATCTGATAAAAAAAAAAAGATGATTTCACTGGCAACATAACTGGCAATTAGATTTTACATTACTAGACAGAGATTTTAGACAACTCCTCTTTTACTTCAGCTACATTGATCATGAACACGATGCTAAAGGCATGCCAATACATCGCTAGCCTAAGGTCTATGTACTGTTGTCTGACCCAAGGATGCTAATGCTTAAGGTCACCTGATAGTACAGTGGACTTTCAGGTGTGAAAACGCTCTTAATCTCAAGTTGTACCATAGATGTTTGGAATACAGCATAAAAAAAAACAGATCAACATTTTTTCCAGACTTTCTAAATTGATACATCTCACATTGACACCAGAGCCAAAAGTACTTCAGTTTACTTGACTGAAACATCTTCTTAGCAGCAGTGAGTGAGTCTCACAGGCACCCCCCCCCCACACACACACACACACACCCCCGCACACACACAGGCAAATTAAATGACTTTGGTCCAAGTTTATTTGTTGTGATTCTTGCTGAAATTGTTTGCAGAATCATGAATGGAGTCTTATCTCGTTTATCGCTTAACATGACTCATGTTGACTGAGTATTTTATTACAGTGTTGTGAAATGTATTGATTTGCCGTGTCAGAAGGTGGGCCTCTTGTTGCTACTTATTCTAAATAACAGTTTGGTGTATAAACGCCTTTAAAGTGGATGGGAATGTGCTGCTGGGAATACTTGCTCGGTCCTTATAGCGCTCACTAGGGCTCTCCCCTCCCTGAGAAAAGGTTTGTTCTCCCAGTGATGGATGATGATGGACAGAAATGAGATTTTCCTCCAACATCCTGCCGTCAGACCGGGAGGAATCCGCAGGGAGGCAGTTCTCCAAGCTCCTCGTCTGCTGTCATGTCTTCTCTCTGGCTGCATCTCATCACTTACGACCCTTAAAATGCCCTTGGGCCTCCCTCTGGGTGTCGAAGCAACTGGAGTATTTCTCTCTGCTAGTCGTGACAAATGTGCCTAATTAGTTGTCTCTTTCGTGTTGCTTATTACCTTATTGAAATGTCACCTTTTTGTTTCAAGATCAATACATTGATCTGAATATGACTCCAAGAAAGGCAATCATGATAGACACAAAGAGCAAGGCTCAGGAAAAGAGTTTAGCTCTAAATAGAATTGTATGCTGTCTTCTGAAAGTATTCACACCCCTGACTGAAATCACAAACTTTAACATATTATTCTGAGGATTTCGTGTGATAGACCAACAGATTCATGTCGGTCAAGTAAAATGAAACATCTTGAATTGTTTTTGTCACATTTCAGTCATATATGGATTCATTATACATTCCATGGGATGCTAATGCTAACAATGCGCTAAATGAGCTTCAAAACACCACTGGCTCTACAACAAACTCCTTGGTACCTTTCTCGTTGTACCTGAGGGCAACGAAACAAAGCAAATCTGACAGATATGATGTTGAGTTTTCATCGAGAGGAAATAACACACAGGACTATGGACTTGGATCACATATTTGCCATGTTCTCCATGCCTACTAGACTCTGCTGAAACAAAGCAAACTTGTCCAAAAGACTGTCACAGGACTATTTTCGGTGAATGGTTTTCAAAGGGGCACCCACCTGGAAAAGACACATTGATCTGGAGAAATATACATGTATCGTCCTACGGTACAGATCCTAAATGAGGGCAATGGGTGTTAAGGTCAGAGTGGCCAGACTTGAGATGAAGAGAGCCGAAGCACATGCTGAGAAGGTCCAAGGTCACTTTCCCTCCATAGACTAGCATAGTGTATCACTACGACTGCACAGTGCCCAAGGAACCTTTCTATGCAGGGCCGGCCCAAGCCCACAGTTCCTGACAGTACCCCCCACCCCTCCTCAGCATGATCACAGCAGCAGGAAGAAAGAGCCTCGAGAGGACTCACCCCAGCAAAGTGGCAGTCTCTCAACAGCTCTCCTCTTGGACAGAAGTTGGGAAGTCCTGGATGCAGTTGTTTACGCCGTGTGCCGGACTTTAATTGTTATGAGTCTCTTCGAAAGAGACATTTTCCTTTTGGAAGAGCTCTATGGCTTTGGCTATGTTTCCTATCAATCCTGTCCCATCCATAATATTCAGTTCTACAAAACCATTAAGTTACGATTCGGTAATATCGTACTCATAGGAACTATTCATATTAAACCGAATGAAATGAATTGAAGGTTATTCAGAATGCTACAAACAGGTCCAACATCGTTCTAATGTGCTTTCAGCCATTTCTAACGAGATTTCTCTGGAATCCCTTCTCTGAGACAAAAGGTCAAATTGTAATAATATCACAATTTTCTCCGTGCCGTGGGCTCATGTCGGTGGTCCAAGCGAGTCTGATGATGATGATGAGCCTCTCTCGGAGGTCTGTTGTGACCTTCTGTCTGGTCTATAATGGCATCATCAAGTTGATTTGCTACAGGGCTCCATGCAGAGGTCGCTAAATCTCTGAAGCAACCTTTCTTATTAAAACTATCCTGGCAATGTTTGTTGGAGCAAACAAAGCCTTTCTCCAGCATAAAAGATGGTCGTCTTTTATTGCTCTTTCCTTCTGTCGACATCAAGGTTCATTTTCCTCGTCCCTTTGGCGCCTGGCAACGTCCTCGTATGTTTTTATAGTAACAAAAAGTCGTTTCTGATGAAGCCCTCTGCTGCCTTGGTACTTGTCCATTCTTCATCGGGCGGCGAGGAGGAGACGCTCTCGAAGCGACGATGAAAGAGAAATAAACAGGCGCTCCTTGTTGAACTGATTTGGATTAACATTTAAACAATACACTGCCTCTCAACTGAGATTATAATACGGAAGCTTCATCCATCTGCCAGGTTCTTAAATGATATATATCTAGCAAAACACTTGAATATATCTGAAACTAATGACGTACATTAATATTCTCCCCTCTTTACTTTGATTAACCCCTCAATAAAATCCAGTGAAACTAAATGACTTCATTTAGAAAGTAATTGAAGTGAACGAAGTATTGGAAGAAAGCAAAATTTTAGTCTACATATGCTCCAAATGTGGTAGGGACAAAAAGACACTCATGAGTCAGGGATCCTGAAAACAAATGCATGCCACACTTTTCAGATTTTTGTTTGCAAAAAATGTTTAAAACCTAGTGTAATTGTCCTACCTCTTAACATTTTGTTGACCTTTCACCAAAGAAAAATCCCCATGTATCAGACTATAATCAGTTAATTAGTCCTGCTCTTTTTTTTTTACTTTGCATTTGAGTGATTTACACAAAGATCTGGAAAAATCAACATAAATTAAACTAAATATGGGAACTCAGGAGTGTGGTATTCCCCTTTAAACAGCTCTTTGTTCATTTTTTTGTGTTGCCTTTTATATGAAATGATGCAGCTGGCACCTCCATATCTTTGGTGGAAAATATTCTTAATAGTAATATGGGGCTTAGGTGTAAGAAATTACATAAAATAAAATTAGATAAAGAGTTTAGATGAGATTAGCTATGAATCTCAGATTGAAGTTGAAGCTGACGTCACAGCAGGAAAATAGCATCTGACTGGTTCATCCTTAAGAGGAAAGCATGAGCTATATTTAAAAGTACATCTATTTTCTCTGTGACATATTTTGCTTGTTTATGTTAAATTGAGAGATCTGCTGAGAAAGCTCACCTGAACTCTTGCGACCCTCCCGGTGAGCTTCCATTAATAAAATGTGCCAGAATGACAATTTAACACGAGTGGGCAGGAGAAATTGAGCTAATCTTGGGGACCGAATGAAGCTTGAACGCAATTTTTAAAAAAGCAGGCGCCTCAGACAGCTGGAATCAGCCAAACCGCATCAGAGAGGAGACAAGCATGAGTCATCACATCTTATTTATTCATTGGACATGCAGTACAGCCATCTGTATGATAAATATTGTCTAATAAATATTGGCCTGCAGAAACCATAGCCTATAAATAGAGCCTGAGAATACTACAGAGATTTATTTTATTATATATAAATATACCAGCACTGACGATTGTCAGAGAACTCTTTGGAATAACAGTGCCATAACAGCGTTTGTACATTCAGTCATTCATTCAGTGCAAACAGTCGGCAGCATGCAAAACATTAGATTTACGCATAAATAGATGAATGTGTAACGTATTTGATTCAGTTTGGCATCTGAATGTAATTAAGGAACACAGAGAATCTGGGACAGACGGTTCACAGAAGGCTTACAGGGTGAGGAAACGCCAGCTGTTGGCGAGAAAACGTGTCATTTATGCCTGGAAGTTAATATCCCATTCATTCTCGTGGCTTTCACATCATATTCCAGCATACAGATAGCTTGAGGACAACGGTGACATCTACTGGCCTTTTTAAGTAGTGCAGCGAAAATTCTAAACTTTTTATTCTTCATTTATGAAGAAATGCAAATATATGTCCTCATGGGCATAATGTGTAGAAGAATTTAACTAATATAGTTAAATTAAAGGTGCCAGTCAGCTGGTGCATAAATAAATGTCAAAATTTGTTGGACATGGTTTGGTAGATGGGTAAACATGCACAAAGTGGGGTGGGCTGCAGAGCCAGGAAAGATTATCCCACTAAACTAGCACGGCTATCTGTGAGTACAGATGTGTCCATGCACAGTGGATAATCCTTTATCACATGCAGTTCAAATGATTACTCTGTCCTCTGCCAACATATCTACTTGCTACAACCTTCAAAGAGATTTTGGTGGTGAATTAGATAGAGTAAGCTTGTTAAGTTGTAGGTATGCTGTGTTTTAGACTGGCTCTGTGATGTTGGATCCTCATGGAAGATAAGCAAAGGTAAAAGGCACTTTCTCCATGTTGCTCTAAAGCATTCGGTCATGTTAAGAGCAGGTTAATGGGATTACACTGGTTTATGTCGTGCTACAGTACGTTAATAATCAAAGATTTAGTTAGTTTCCAGCATTATAAGGAGTACATCCCAGCATTTTCTAACAGAATCATTATTGGATATATATCTATCCATCATACAGGCAATTTGACAGTACCCTTGGTAAAGGTATTTACTTTACAAGGGGTACCAAGAAATGCGTAACATCACAATGACATGTTAACCAAATGATATTTCAAGTGCATAAAAATATATTGATACCTCTGTTCCGTTTACACTTTTCCTAGAAGTTAGTCAGTTTTATGATCAGATTCAGAATTATCTTCCATTGTTGCTAAGGAGCTTGCTTTGCCCAGCTGATACTGGTCAGGCTCTTTAACTTGTAAGGCCCTTCCATTTTTTCTGTCAAACTCAGCTGTAATCTCTGCCAGTGTCTTCCCCTTAGTCTCTGGCATGGTTCGACCGAGCACAACAGCTGAGACCAGACAGACGACCAGGAAAGGTAGGAAGCAGTAGTTTCCTAACCCGCTTACGATGAAAGGGAACAACATTCCAACCAGGAAGAGGCTGATCCACATAAGCGAGCCGGCGACCATGTACGCCGCTGGCCGAGCTGTCTGGTCAAAGATCTCCGCAGGTAATATGCCCGTGACCCCCGCAGGACCCAAGCCAAAGCTGAGGATGTAGGCGAACACACATGCCATGCTGAGGTACGGCATTCCTGTGACACCATGGCTTTGAAGGGTGAGAGCAACAGTGAAGACAATGGTCCAACAAACCATGAGGCTGTACCCACCGATAAGAAGGTATCTGCGGCCCAACCGTTCAATCAGGACATTACTCAGCAGGGAAGCAGTAAACTCAGATGCCCCTGTTCCAATGGTGATATACTGAATTTTCTCTGGTGGAATCCCTGCTTCCAGAAATATGTAATATGCATAAAAGTAGATGGAGTCATTGCCACAGAGCATCATGGCGCTGCTTGCAGTCATGACAGTCCTGAGCTGAAGTCGTAGGTCTGGATCTTTGAACAGAGACCACGGCGTCTTGGCAGGAGCCGAAGAACCAGACTTTAAGGCCGCAGACGTTTGCTGCTCTTGAAGCATCTCCTCCATCTCCAGAGGGGGAACCTTTCCTCCACGCAATCTTCCAAGAGCCTGGACACAAGCTTCCCTGTCTCCACGGTCGATGAGGAGGTATCTGGGGCTTTCGGGAAACCAGGGCAGGGTCACTAGCTGGATCAATGCTGGCAAAGCATTGCTAGCCAGTAAGTAGGGCCACAGGGGCTCTGTACCCAGCAGCTCAGTGAGTCCGACAACCTGTCCAAAGAAGATTCCAAACGCAGTGAAAACGGCAGAGGAAAACGCCACGGCGCCTCTGAGGTGTTTGGGAGCACTTTCTCCAAAGTACATGGGCTGGATGTTCATACTGACTCCGGAGTTGATCCCAACCAGGAAACGAGCGAGGATGATCATCTCAAATGATTTTGCCACCTTACATGTCAGCACAAGCACAGCACCAACCAGCAGGAAGGAGTTGTTCAAAAGCAGCGACATTTTCCTTCCAAAACGAACCGCCATGGGCCCTGCTAACAGTGCCCCCAGCAACCCGCCCAGGGAGAACGCCGAGACAATAAAGGTCCACACTAGGGTCACTTGAGGAGCATCCAAACCTGTTCCCCAGCGGTCCATGTATGTGTCATTGACGAAGTTCTGGATATAGCTGGTCGGGGCATTAATGATTGAGATGTTGTAGCCATACTGGAAAGTTCCTCCAATAGCAGCAAAGAGTACAGTTAGTGCAAGAGTCCTGGCACCCCCTGCAGAGTTGCCTCTTTCTTCTGGCTCATTTGTACCTGTGGAACTCATCTGGATGCCAATCGTTTAACAATGTCCTACAGCTTTGTATTCATTATAGTCCTCTTATAGGCAGCTTGGAATTACGAAACCTTTTCCTTTCTATCACTAAAATAAAGCATTTAAACCATCTTGGGACTTTGTTATCCAGCTTACCTTAACCTTGTCTGACTGATACAAAGATAGGAGAAACAATTTTTCTGCCGTTGAAGCCGGTTCAGAAGGTTCTATTTCACCCAGAGTTTAGACTGTCAGGTAGTTTCCCGCCAGATATTCTAAAAAGGTTATTGCTGTTGTAACATCAGAATAGTTTTCATAAAAATATTTATATCTTTGTACTTCAGTTAAGCATAAAGACGGTGAAAATAATAACAAGTGGCGGAAGATATTAAGAGTAACTAAATGAAATCGTTTGGAAATGCTACCTGACAGCCTAAATTCAGGGGTAAATATTTCACAGCTGAAACCATGGTTGAAACGCCTTCTCATGCTTCTTCCTGACTGCGTAACATGCGTACAGGCTGTTGATTGGTTTATATCAGAGCATTACGACACACTTTGATCTAGCCGAGAGACGATCACGTGGTTTGTTGTGAACGAGAGATAACGAAGACTACTTTTAGTCCTTTTTTATTATTGAATTTAATTAGACGTAATTAAGTTGCTTTATCTCTTTATTGGAGGAGAAGAAGGTTTCCAATACAAAGTACAATAACTATATTGGTAAATAAACTCATTAGTATTACATTAAAAACATACATTTTCATAAACAATACATTTTAAAAAATACAATAAAACAAACAAACAAGAAAACACTGTCATCTTTATGAAACACTTATTTTCCCTACTCAACCTTACCTTGACAGAGTATTCTTCATTAAACTTTCTTGTTCTAGGATTTATATCTACTTTCATGTACCGCTGCTTTTCAGAACTAGAAAAGTTCTGAAACTACAGAGAACTGTAGTTTCAGAACTCATTCCTTCTTGCACACTTTTATCCTATGCATCATTACTGTATTTTCTTTCTCCATCCAGCCACAGCTGATCTGATGAAGACAGATGTGGTTGTAGTTTATGCCCACAAGGGGGCAGAAGACCACAGTGAATACAGTTATAAAACCTGAGTCTCAGAGATGTCTCTCATGACATTCTGTCTCCTTTAGTCCCAAACGCCTTCCAGGTTCAATCTGGACATGTCTCTATGATCTCGGCCAGACAAACCCTAATATGGGTGATTATTCCTGTTCACAGAGGGGAGGTGCTGACATTTCAAGATACAGGAATCGAAAGACAAGTGAACTCATCTTTGAATTAGGAACTGAAAGTGAAAAAAGAAAACCTCCAATAGTCCCCAAGTTCAGATCTAAAACTGACAGCCGGATTGTGGATCTGATTGTGGAGTTAGAGTAACTTTTAGAAGGTTGCTAGTCTTTCAGCAGTAGAAGGTCTGAGATGCTTCTACAGCAGCTGCTGGTCCTGCTTGGTAAGTGATCTCTGAGCAAGGTATGAATCAACATATCAGGAGCGGACAGTAGGCTCCAGAGGCTGGACTGTTATGGTTGCGGTAAAACCAGTCTCCACTTCGTAAACAGCACATATTACACCACTCACACTTACAAACCTCAAAGAGTCATTTATGGTGGCATGATAAAGCCACCATAGTCATTCCTGGTTTTCTAAATTGCATTCATACAGGCTTACATTAAGACTGTGTCTATAGCTTACTTATTCAGAGTTATTTGCTAATCTACTGTACAATTTAAGCAGACGTACAGCTAGTGAACAAATGTTTCTTGACAGGGAGACAGATTTGATACAATGCAAGAATCAGTCACTGCCTGCCTATGTGTTCTCTTTCACTGTCGCTCTCAATGTCACCTTCATCTTGAGGATGTGTTGAAACCAGTGCGTAAAAACCAGTTTATTGATCACATCACAATACTCAAAGCATGTGAAAAAAGTAGTAGCTTATAGTCCGGAAATTATGGTAAAAGTCTTTTGCCACTTGGTTTGAAACTCTTCTATGCCTCATTCAGCTCCTGCCATTCCATAGTCATAGTTACTATGTATGTCTTGTCATATACAGTTCATTTCTCCATGTAAGGTCTTTCCTGGATGTGTGGAAAAGGTTGTTATGTACAAACCCAACAGAGCCAGAATACTATAGTCCATTTGGGTCAACTCTGCCATCGTCTAGGAGAGTCACTGTTTTCAGAAAGGAACTTCACCTGTTCAAGGTGAAACATAGACCACTCGTAACAGCATCAGCATTTTTTAATCCTTAGGTCAGAATCAGATCACATTTCGGCCAGGTCCAGTGTCCTGGACCACCACGAACCCGTACTAAGAAGACAACAGCTATAGAACTTTCAGAAACCTGGGTAATTTTTCTGGTTTTGTACTGAATCAGAATCAGGCCACCTTTCTGCCAATGTATTGCACCACAATGACTCAGTGCTGGGAGGGGCACAGCTGCAGGTTTCATGCTCATTCAGAACCTAGAGGTCTCATAAAACAGGATGAAAATGTTTGTTGTAGCTGGGATTCTCCTTTACGGTAAAATTCATTCATGTTCTCTGAAGGGTGTAGGGCGTGGTGTTCTCTGTGCTGCCTTGTTTAATGTTCCATGAATTCTTTTAGAGAGGTGACTGTTCCAGGAGTCTCAGAAACAAAGACAAAAATTAGAATTTACTTCAATAACCAGGAGAAATGGAACAAACCAGCCTTTCTTTGTTGATCCGACCTGTTTCAGCTTGTTACCTGTTACAGTAACTGATTACATACACTGGACACAAGTGTATGTAATCAGTCTGTGTTGCCAGTTCTTGGTCCGGTTCTCACTTGATGAGGTACAATAAAGCTTAAATTTATAACAGGAACATTACAGCAAACTTAGTCACACAGTTGTTAGAATAATATAAATATTGACATTCTGTTTATATTGAGTCTATATAATGTGAACAAACAATCAAAAGATCTAACCTGTCCTCGTTGTTGGACACACACCCGTTCAGACTTCTTGCAATAGCAACTCCCTTCGTTTTCTAGGAATTTCCCCAAACTTTTCTGTTAACCACTTGATGAGGCAACATGATGGCACAACCACTCTACCATGATGTCCAACATCTCTTTGCTCTGTTACAGCTACAGGCTGCAACCTGTTACACTGTGATAGTGTAAATTATGTTAAGCCAGCAAAACCAGTCAATGTTAGTTTACACTCATCCAATTCAGAGTGTGTTTCAAGAGTTCAACATCCTGCCAGAACCTTGCAGGTTTTCAAATAGTGCCGGATTTCAGAACACCAGCCTGGTTATATTTTATTCACAATTATGGTTCTTTAGGACACATGTCTTTTATGATTGGAGGTCTACCTAACACAAGCATGAAACGGGTAACATCTGATTAATCTTTGCATGAAAAGACAACCATCCAACCTCCTGCATAAAGACTTCAAAATAAGAGCAGGAATATAAACTTCTAGCTGAAGAAGTATTAATGGTTATCAACTTATTACAAATATATTAATAAGTATTAAAGTTATTAAATTCTGTTTTCAAGTTGAAGTTGAAACTTCAGAATGAGTAGAAGTTGGTTATCAAGCTGATGTTGAACTTTGAATTTTTTTCTTAAAGTTTAGAAAACAGACAGGTAAATTAGCGTTTTAGAATTTATCCTGAACAGTCAATCTAGGGGAAGCTAAGTGTGTTAAATGTCAGCTAAAAGTTAGAAAAGACACTAAACTACTGAAAGAAATATTAGCTATTAGCAGCAATTAGCGGCTACTAATGGAAGCGTGGTCACTACTGTAAATACTTCTTTACCTATTTACTTACATCATGCTAACATCCAGTCTTGTTTGATTGAAAATGTAGAAAAAAATAGTTGTGTCTGTGTTTTCCTCAGTTTCCCAGCATGCTTTGGGTGTGGAGGTGTTTGATGGCATGGAGTCGATCCTGCTACCCTACCAGGTCAACATCTCTGTTTCCATGGAGTCCACTGTTGTGTGGAGCCGCGAGGACCTCAGATTTTCTATTGTTCACATCCATCAGCAGAGCGGCGATGATCTGTCTGAGCAGAATCAGCGTTACCGCGATAGAACAATGATGAGCAAAGATGCTCTGCAGACCGGAGACCTCAGTCTGACTCTGATGAACCCTACTGTCTCTGACAGTGAGACATACACCTGCACTGTCCGTAGGTTCGGACAGGAATTGAGCCATGTCCACGTACATCTCCAAGTAAAGGGTTGGTGTGGATCTAAGTCATTGTGGGATTCTGTAAAGTTGCTAAATAGTCACATAGAAGTCACTCAGTTCCTGATTGAACCTCAGATTTTTTCTGTGTGGTTCCTGCAGAACGTCCTAATCCGACATGGTTGATACCTCTGGCAGTGGTGCTGATTCTGTTTTTCGTCCTGGCTGCTGTCTTTGGTTTGGTCGTCTATAGGAGATATAAGAGGATAAAACGTGATCCAGGTATGTAACCTTGAGATGGTATCTGCTTCATTTTCAGACTGAAAGGTTTAGACAAACTCTGACTAAATGTAGCAGTATGAGACGTTCTCCACCATTACTGCAGATCATGACCTTCAGCGTTCGATTGACCCTGCTCTCTTGCTCACTCCTCAGTCTACAAGCTGCAAGTGGTGAAGACTGCAGAGGGGGCGGAAGCTGTTGTCCTGCCCTGTAAAACCAAAGTTCATCTTCCTCACACGGCAACAGTAGAGTGGAGACGCGTAGACACGGACCAGGTGGTCCACCTGTATCCAAGCACCGTACTGCTACAGTCTGAGATGGTTAGAGGTCTTACCCAGATGGAGGACAACCCATTAAAAACCGGAGATCTCAGTCTGACTTTGTTCAGCCCCAACCATTGTGACAGTGGTCTCTATGTCTGCACCGTCCAAAAGGGTGGACACAACCTGAAGCAGAAGGTTGTGTCTCTCTTTGTCGAAGGTTAGCTCCCTGCCCTGTTGTCTAAGCTGGTTTGGAACCTCCTCCTGACACCATATGGAACAGATCATAAATGATCATTAATTGTGCTTCTTATTTAATGGAAACACGGCAATTGCGAAATTGTGTTTGTTCAACATCAGCACAATACTTACAAAGTTTTACACACATTTATAGCAGCAACTGACAGATTTTAAATATTCTTACTTGCTTAGATGCTTGGTTTCATTGTTCAGAATTATTTTTAAATAGTTGTGTTGTCCACAGAACATCTGCTCTGGTCCGACACAAACTCCGACCAAACCGACCACATGCTAGAGAGGAGCAGTCTGAGACAGAGCCTGAAGAGCAGCCTTGGAGGACGATATAACTACAATCAATCTTGTTCCTCTCTGTTCGTACACCATTATCCGTTCTTCTTTTTTGTGTAACAAAGTTTTCCCACGTCCACAGGACCTATCTCTGCTGTAAATTTGTGTTGATTAACTGTCTTGTGTCTTCTGCAGGACTTACAACAGAGCCGCATCTCACCTTAGCAGATCACACGAGGAGGAGGCAACTCCAGCACTATCTGGAAGACTATCAATTTTCCAGGAACTGTCTAGATTAACAGTGAGGTCAGCCAGCGAACTGTCTTTCTCTAGTGTCCCGCCTATGTAATATTTCTGCAGAAAGGAGGATCGAACGGTTGGACAGACCTCCACATGTGGCATGTCTGTGGTGCTGGACATCTCCACTTGTCCCAGTGTTCAAGTTCTGCAGAACCCAGCCTGCTTTTTAGAACACCTTCCAGTCAAATATATATGCAGCCTTAACTACCCATGACTCTTCCTCTTCCATGCTTCCCTTTGGCTGTACATTGACTCTTTTTTAATGAAAATGTTTTTGTTCTTGTTGTTGATGTTTTTTATATAAAGTATTTTCTTCCAATAAAGTTTTTGATAAATTTGCATTGATGCCATTAAAAAGGTTGAAGCTCTTCACTGTCCTTTCATATTTCACCAATCATTGTTTTGTTTGGACCGGGGGCGAAAGTAGACATAAACTGACCAGTTTGCATAAAGAACCCAATTGTAAAGAATCATCTTCATCAGGTCAGCTCAGAATCAGACATCAGTGCCGCTGCAGTAACAGGATGCATAAATGTTAGATCAGACAGGATGCGAAACTGGTGATTCTCCTACAAAAGTGACAGAAGCTGTTTGTTCGGAAGTGGTGTGTTGTTCTGATGACAGGAAGTGGTCTTCTTTCAGCAACTTGATTTTCAGACTCCATCCAGACATCATGAAGCTTCCATCAGTGTGTCTGCTGCTCGGTGAGTCCAGAACTAGAACTTCTACATCCATCTCTTGGTCTGTCTGTCCTTCCAGGGTCATAGCAGGTTCAGCTAACGTATACAGATTAAATAACACCCTGAAGACTTTATCGGGATGGTTCTAAATGGTGATGAAGATGGATATGAAATAACGTGGTCGTAAATTTTGCCCTGGCTTTTTACTTATTCATGTTTCTATTAGTTATTTTATCATTCTAGAATGTGTCTGTGACATTGTGAATTTGCTTTCTGTCAATGTTCGGGTGCATAAATTTACATGAAAATGTGTTTTTAAAAACTTCCTCTGAATGTAACCAATCATCTCTCCCTTTTTTCAAATCTTTGTGTTCCAGGAGTCTCAGCTGTTCTTCTGGCAGGAGGAACAGATTCTGAAGGTTGGATAATTTGTATACTTATACATTGTAATACCTATGAGGAGGCAGTGAGATAAATGTGTGCGATGTCAAAATTTGACGTAGCAAACATTTACCTCGCTTTATATGGAAATGTACATTCTGTCTCTCCTTTAGCGCATTAAAACTTTTCTTTTTTTTTTTTTCAAAAATTATGTTATGATTTGCGGTGAAGGAAGTGAGGCAGACCCAGACGACCCAGGTTGAAATGAAGAAATAGATCATTTTAAGGATGGAAAAAAATACACAAAATCCAAAGTAAAAAAATCAGAGATTCAATTAACTGAACATGACAAAAAAAACCAAATCCTAACAAATTGAGGAAGTTCCTTTAAATTTTTTCTTCTCCATCAATCTTTTCTAACTCAATTCCTCAAAACGTGCATGTATAAAATAAATGTTGATCATAACACGGCTGCTAACGGTGGAGAAATGGCTTGAATGGAGAACGCATGAGACAAGTCAAAATATCTGAGTACCATCAGCATATAAATGTTTACGATACAGAACCCTGTGGTACTCCCCAAGTAACAAACTGTAATCTGCCAGACAAATATGATCTGTTCCCACAGGATGCTGGATCCTCTTACTGGTTGATGTGACAATTGTGACTTGAGATTCTTGAAATGCCTCGAGTTAACTGAAGAAAGAAATGCTAAAAGGATTACTTTGATCTTCCCATTTGTCCTCCAGTGTCTCTGATCGTCAGACCAGACCTTCAGCAGTTCTTCAGTGGACAGTCAGTGACTCTGAGTTGTCTTGAGGATGGAAAGTCAGCAGATGGATGGACAGTTAAGAGGACCAAAGGAACACTGACTGAAAACTGTGGAGCATCTGGATCAGACTTTGGGGTGTTTAAGGACTCCACCTGTGTCCTTGATCTCTTGTCTTCTTACACTGGAGCTTACTGGTGTGAAACCAGCGCAGGACAGATGAGTGACCACATCAATATCACTGTTAACCAGAAAGACGGTATGGTATTTTGCTTGGTTTGAGGTCTTCAGCGTCATGGACTCCAGTTTGTTTGGATCCCTATGCTAGTATTGTTGGGACCAAAACATTGACTTCAGTCATTCTTTTGAACACTTAACTCTGTGACTTTAGTGAACTATGGTTAAGTAGTTGTTAAGTAGTTATATTCTCAGCATATATGTTTTGTAGGAAATGTAGTAATTTGAGCAAGGAGGATTGCTTAGGTATCAAATGAAAGTGGTCAAGAGTGAAGCCTTGGGGTACCTCACAAATGATCTTTGTTAGCTTATCATTATAATTAAGAGGGCTTTGAATAATCCTTGTCTGTCAAAAAATATCAGAGCCAATTTAGGCTATTATGAGATAATTCTTACACCTTTCTTATTCTATTAAGATCAACTGGTATCCAGTGAAACTAGGACAGGTTTTTGATGGAGTGCTGACAGAAAATTTTAATCCATTAATTGTAGTGCTGTGTATGAAAACGATAACGGGAAGGTTCTTTAATCAAAGAGTAGTGAAAATGTCTGGCAAAATTGTGAGGACAGATATGGCTGGATATGGATATCACTGGCAGAGATGTTGTTTGGCTGGACAATTGTTTTGTTGTAGTGGATGATAATTGCTTACAGCACACGCAGTTTCCAGCACCTTTCTTCAAGCTGACATATTATGTACTTCATGGTAAAACATTACCGATTGGGTAAAATCAGCTCCAATCGTTTAAAACTTTAACATAGTCCAGCAAGCAATTGTGTCTCAATAGCCAAGGGTCCACACATTAGAAAAGCATAGAATAAAGGGCTTTTTTTTTTTTACCAGACTAAGAGGAACACAGCTAAGGAGTTACCCAAACCTGTTGGAACCACGTCAAACTTTTCTGTATCTGGCATTGTATCATCATGATGGGGGAAACATCTGTGTGTCTCTCTGTTCAGACAGGGCTTTTATTTTGGAGATTCCTGCTCTTCCTGTGGTGAAAGGAAGTAACGTCACTCTGCATTGTCGTCACAAAGATGGCGCCACTCGTGCAGCTTATTTCTACAGGAACAGTCATATAATTGGAGATAGGGTTCAGAAGGCCATTATCCACAGAGTCCAACAGTCCGATGAAGGTTCCTACTGGTGTTCTACTGACACTTCTGGATCATCACCTCAAAGCTATCTGAGAGTCAGAGGTGAGGATTGTGACATCACTTCCTGTATCCAGACATGGGCTGAGGATTGATTTCACTTCATGATTTCAATTCACAATAAATATTGTCTCACTGTACAGAACATGCAGATAATTGTCTATTTACAGAAATATGTAATTACATCAGTCCAGTACTACATACAGATGCAGATGGAAAACCATTTATTGTAATAGTATCGTATTTATGAAAAGGTTGAGTTTATTATCTCAACTAGCACAATTTAAGAAAAGACAGCTGATTTCATCGCTAACTTTGCAGCAATTCCTCCCTCTGACCAGCAGGTGGTGACTGCTTTAGTGACCAAACGAATCTTTTATCTCTATCCAGATCCTCCTCTGCCTCAACCATCTTCCTACCCCATGACAGTTTCCACTTCTTCAGCTGATCGCATTAATCATACAGCAAGTTCTCCTTCTCCTTCTGTGTCATTGGTGCACCTCCTGTGCCACCTGCTGGTCATCTGTCCGTATTGCGTGTGCAGCTTCCTGCTGGCTTCAATCTGCTGCAGCAGGGGCTCGGGTAAATAACTTTTACCTGTGAAAATATCTCTAGAATGACGTCACATAGATGATGTTTTTATGATATCCACACTATTTGAGATGTACCTGTATGTGAAGTGCACAACACAGACAATTCAAAACTAAAAGATGACAAAGCGAAAATGACACATCAGTAATGATTGGATCACACATAGTGCTCACTTCCTGTTAATATTCTATCCTTTCACCCCTGCAGGAAACCAAGCTGTGGTCTCCATAGAAACCACCCAGGTTGGTGAACTGGATATCTCTAGATACAACATCAGTGATGTTGCTGCTGATGTCACTACAGAGCATGAGTTCTGATGGAGCGTGAGCTGCAGGTTTGGGGCGCATGTCCGGCTGCTTTGCCACAAACAAGAAACCTGGACCTGAACCCAACCAATCAGAGCAGCTTTTGAAAAGAAGTTTCACTTCCTGCTCAGCTTCTTCTGAGTGAGATAAGATCTACTGACACTTGGACCACCAGCAACACCAAATTGCTCTGTATTTTCAGCTTGACAGAATCGCTCTAGTCTAGAGGAACTGATATGCTTGAATTGGGTCCATATTATTTATAATGAGATTTGGTTTCTACATGTCTACTTTCAAATTTGAGCCAGTTGTCGATTAATGGTTTATCAGGTTAAAATTAGTTAAATTCTTTTAACTAATGGCGTCCTCTCTTGGACCTTCATTTAATATTGTAGCTTGGCCGCCATCCAGCAGAGGGCGACGTTGGTAATCCTTCAATTGAACGAGAATTAAAGATGTACTAATTTCTGTAGCATATGGCTCTTTTGTTTTATGTTTGAAAATATTTGTATTCAGACTTTATTCTAATAACTGTGTGCTCACAGTACTAAAAATGCCCCCTTTAACTCAAGCTGGATCAGGTCACCAAATGCAGCCGTTTTTCAATGTATAAACACTGTGAGGAAACAGATAATAAAAGAAGACATTTCTCTTTACCTGAAAATATATTTACTAATTATACAAAGATTAATTTGATAAAACTGATTTTTTTTTTATTTCAATTTTTGAATATGTCTCTGATATTTAATTACCTTACTGCTATGGTTTGTTATTATTACTTCCCGCAATAATAGAAAATTATGATGATCAGCACATAATGAAGTGAAATCACTTAATCTATATCAAGGACATAAGAGGTAAAAATAAATAATAGATAAAAACTCTTTCAGGATGTGAGACCGATTTACTCAGATTGATCTGAAACAGCTGCAGTAACATAATGAGATATAAAGGAAGCATAGCTGCTCAGGAGTTGGCCGGTCAAACAAGGTCAGCTGTTGAGGATTCATTGTGCTGAGGCAAGAAATGTGTTACTGGAATAAAACGGCAAAGGAAGAGAACCAGGCTCCGTTCCAAAGCTACCATCCAGTAACAACAGGCAGCGACGTTCCATGAAAGACAGAGGAAAACATTGATGCTTTGATACATCAGGTCTAAGCTAATGCACTATCCACAAATGGTAGTTCCTTCTACATTTAGAAATTCAGGAGATACAGTGAACTCGCACCAATCCATGGCTCAGTCACGATAACAAATTTTGCTTAATTGTCTCAAAAATTATTGCAATAATCGATAATATTGTTTAAAGACCATTTTAAACTGATATAATGGTCATGACATAATAATGCAAGTACATCCTGCCAAAAATAAATACACTTTATCTTCAAAAGAACACTTAACACTGGAACTGGTAAACAAAATACCAGCATTACACTAAGGAAATGAGGCATGGAGGGTCAGTGGAGAGCACCGGAGATGAGCCTTTTTTCATTCAGTGTCATCAATAGAATGAGAAAAAGAGATGATAAAGCTGATAAATTAAAATGAGGTCGATAATTTACATTTATGGTGTGTTTAATTGATTTATTGTTTATTGACAGCCAGACCTAAGTATTTGCACATATTTCTGTGGTAAGTAACAAAAGTATTTGTGGTGCTCCTGTGTGTGCTTAGGGAGCTAATTACCTGTATCCCTTAGAGCAGGGATAAGGAAAGCTGTTAATTGGGAAATAAACAAAAAATAAATATACATTTTTTAATTGAAGCAAATTGTACATATGATGGCTCCTGTGATTTCAACTTGGTCACTCTGCGCCACGTTGAAAATAGTGATTCATACCAATGAGTCGAGTTATTCTCTGATTTTTCCATTGAACCACAACTAAAACCAGTGGGAAGATTAGGACAGGCAAATATTTAGAATTTTTGTTCATTCTCCAATAATATACATTTCACATGCACCCAATCATTCTGTAGCATTGAGATATCAGGATGTGAGAAATGTCACCAGTCACCAGTCAAGGCACAAGTCACCAGTGTCAAGGAGTCACCAGACAGCAACTTTAACACCGATGGAGTCACAAAAATAGGAACAACATTAAACTGATTTGAAATTCCTCCCGTGTTTGTCATCAACACAGGGTTTTTTTTCCAGATTAATTTGGCAACGCTTTCTTCTGTATAATTTAAGGAATAAGTCTTTCATTTCAGATCAAAAGCAAACTTCTTGGCTCACCCCCAAAGCACTTTACCAGCAGTATGAATAATTTTGAGTCCAACCTTAAAATTTATTTTAAACTTTATAAAATAAAATGAATAATAATCTTTGAACATAATGTGTGTTTTGTGGCTAAAGCAACTATCTTCGTCATTGCTTCCATTATCTCTCTCCTTTTTTCCCCATTAAGGAGTCGAGGATGATGTCAGAGCGTCAGACCAGGTTGACTGAAGCAGTGAAACTGAGTAACTGTTCAACGCTAATGGAACCCTGCAGTCACTTCCACAGTCAAGATGCTCTCTGAGTCAAGTCGAAATGTATAACCTTGACACCAAATTGTGAAAGATTTTCTTTTTATTCAGCACAAGAAACCACAATGAGAAGCCACGTAATTCTTAACTCAACTCCACGTGTGTGTGTTATCTGATCAGGAAATACAGGAGTCAGGTCAGACTGAATGTTGTTTGGAAGTTTACACTAGGACTTACTGATACAAGGCCATTGTCCAAAACTGGAAAATTCATCAAGACATGGCATGAGCAGAGTTGATGAGAAGACCCAGAGGCTCAAAGTCACGGTTAGTCTAAGGCGGACCAGGACCAAAACAGACTTTAGAGCTAAAATCTACAGCATGATTGTTCAGAAAATGGTCCTGAACTCTGGCCGACCCCTGGCAAAAGATGTGAAAGTGGTGCGGCAGGAGGCACAGTTATGAAACTTCCTCTATCAGCTTTCGATGAGAAGGCTGAAATCTACAAACCAGGAATCAATTCTAACAGATTTATCACGTTTTTTTTACCTGTTGGTCCACACCTGTTTGTGTTTCTGATGATTGCACTCACCTGTTTTCAGTTGGTCAATGAGGTATTTAAGTAACTGTCTATCCACTTGTTGTTTGGTTGTTCTGAGTTTTTCTTCATCCCTAGCTCCTGTGTTTCCCTTGGAGATGCCAGTGTCCTGTTACCACATTAGTCCTTTGGTACAACAAAAAGTTGGGTCAACTTACAAGCAAAGGAAACAATGTCAAGGGTTCTCTAAAGCATAATCTTGAAAATGCTTCAATTAAACATAGAAACAAACGGTTTCTATGTTGCAGAGTTTTGAAATTGGACTGAACTAGAAGACGACCACTATGCCAAAAGTCAAAAGCTTAACAATTGTACAGCAAGTTATAGACCTATTGACTGTTCCGTCGTTGTTGGTATTCCCCACTGCCTTGCAAATGTATTCCTACCCATAAAACTCTTTTCCATTTTCTCACAGATTCTTATTTGAATATAGGTCTCGGCCATTCAAACATGACAATGCTTTGACCTATATGTGGTATCATTTGTGAAGTTATACGTTAACAGCAATAATTTGTGTTATTTATCTGGTCATAAGATGAAAAAAATGGGATCTCGTTTTTCAAAGTCATATTTTATGAATGTTATTCTTTCATTTGACATTTATGACATACATTTATTATTATAGTGTAAAGCTAAATATTTTGTTAAATATTTAGATCAAAACAAATTATTTCTTTCAAAGCTAACTAAACATTTAGCTAGCTCAAAACTAATTAAATAGCTAGCTCAGAGAACTCAATGTTTAGCTAGCTCACAGCTAAATGTGGTTTGGAGCTATTTAGCTTCTAAGCAAAATTATTAACTATTTAACTTTGGAAGTCAGTTGAATTAGTTAAATCCTACGCTTTATTCAGAAGAAAAAAAATTAGCATAAAAGAGAAGAAATTCATTTCTGACGTGGTTTGGGTTGAGCATATGAGTTGTTTGTCACACAGCACAGAGCAATCTCATCCGGTGTATTACTTGTCATTACATTGCTATTTAAAGGATTTTATTTCAAAATGAAACATTGAGCAACTGGTCACATCATGCCATTTTATCCTGAGAAATGAATCGTAGAGGGAGTGTCCGTTTTTCTGATGACACTTTAAAAGCAGGATTCGTCTTTGGATAAATCAGAGCTTCACTGCCGCTCAGTTGTAACTCTGAAAACAGGAAACCTTCAACTACTAAAAGAATCTACAGCTTCCTGATTTTCTTTTTTTTTACTTCCAAGATGTCTTTCTCAGGAAACTGCAAAGTAGCTATGATCTGTGCTGCCGTGCTGCTCTTCATTCATGTGCAAGGTGAGTTCAGCTTTCCGTTTTCCTCTTTTATCGGCTGTTGACTTTAGGCTTCATCACGTATTGATAAACCCGGATTGATGGACCCCCACTTTTTGAACGCCCTGTGTGCTCTGCATTGCAGGACGGAATAACAGGACAAATAATAAATTTTATGTAATTGATCCCCCCTGTTGTCTGGAAACGTTGGCTGCCCCCATCAAGCAGGCGGTCAAGGCCTGCTACGAACAGAGGGAATACTCATTTAGAGGTTGCAGAGTGCATGCCTTCATGTAAGTGATCGCTCTGTACAAGCTGCTTCTCCCAAATCTTTGGATGCTCAAAATATAATAAAAAAATCTGGATTTGGAATTCAGTCAAGGTTCTGTTTATATTGCACTGTTATTCCATTTATATGTCTTTACATTTCTTATGTTTTCTTTCCTATGTACAGTTTTGTGACTGTTTCAAACATCTCGTGCTGCGTGGATCCAAAAGCAAGCTGGCTCCCAACGACACTTGAAATACTAGCCGCTGTAAGTGTTAAGGTTCTTGTTTGACAACGAACAACCCAACTTCAGCTCTGAAATCAATAACATGTGGAAGTTGCTTAAATGTAATGGAAACATTTCTTTTCTCAACAGAGAGGAATAAATTGCACTGTACTGTGAACTGGGCTGTCGCGGCCTACAGAACCCATCATGCATCTGGAGTTTCTGGACATTGGTGTCCTTTCTAAGCCTGCTCTAATAAGTGCAAATACTGCAAAAGTTTAAAATTAGGAAAATTAGAGTGAACATCCGCAGTGTGAATCAGATTTTAATTGGCTTTCATGCTCAAATGTCCGTGATCTTACTTTTAAGCTAATGAGCAAATTTTTCCAGAGTCTGATGCAAATAAATGAATAAAATAAATTCACCTTTTGCTTCCTCTTTTATTTACTTTTTTTTATCAAGGCTAATGTTTCCCTAATTGTCACAAGGATTATTTCAGTCAGGTTCTTTGGGATTAATTATTTAGCAAAGAATTAATAAAATAATATTAAAAACAGCTGAATTGTGTCATGTTGAAGTAGTGTTAGGAGCAAAACTTATCTTCCAGAAATATTAACAGCATCCTTTCTTCATCTTAAGTTCTCACTGTTGCTCCCAGGTGAGAGCATTGGAACAAACATATTTTTGGTTTTGACTTTTTTTTTTTTTTTTTTACCAGCTTTTCGCTCAAAATGTGGAAAATTTTAAAGTTTAGAATCATTTTGTCTGAGATGAAGATGCATCTGCCTGGAGTGGATGCTGTTGCGAGTTAGAAGTGAAGATGACTTCTTTTGTGAATTTGGACTGAAATTAAATCCACCATTTTCTCTTTCTCTAAAAAACAACTTTATTTTGACAAAAACAAAACATCAGCTCTATATATTAAGCACTTTCTGTTTATGCAGCACATTATTTTACAAACAGTGGTCACATATCTCAGCCCAGTGTCTGCTTACATGGTCTCCATCCCCAGTCTTTAAGCCCTCCTTCGCTTCACACTGCAGTCTCTCTACCATACTTGTGACTCTGGAGGGTGTCCCAACATTAAGTCGTATACTTTTGAGTCCTGGTGGAAGTGGAACAAAGTCAGGGTTTGGATCCCTCTTGGCTGGGAGGAGGATCCATCAGGTCTTTGAATCCCAGTTTCTGCAGAGGCTCCCTGGCCATGAGCTGACTGGAAGACACAAGACAACATAGAGCTCAGTTTGTCTTAACCTTTTAGAGTCGGCGGGCAACAACTGGAACGGCTTCCTTACTGATCCATCCTGCACTCCAGATAGTCTTTGGACTGCAGCCGGCACTTTGAGTTGTCGAAGGTGTTTTCCCTCAGGCACTGCATGAACTTTTCCTTGAAGGCTTTGCACTCTCCTGAGAAGAAGAGTTCGCCGTTCACCACAGGTTTTTAGCATGCAACATAAATGCTCAGTTCTAAATAAAGACCCAACGTTCTTGTTGTTACGCATCCTTCCACTTGCAGGTTTTTGTGAAACTCTTTTGCGGCTCGTTTTCTGCCGTTTAAAACTGGAAATCAGAGATCTCGGATTATAGATTTGTTTATGATGAGGTTCAGCTTTTGAGAAATCTGGACTACTTGTGATTAGCTCAGAATCTCAAATGTATTTCTAGTTACTAAACTATTCTAACTTAATGAAGAGCTCTTTAAATATATACCTTTTTTTTGCATTTACCTTACATAAAAAATATGTGTGTGTGTATACAGATATATATAATTTAGTTAGTTATATTTTAAAATTTTCTAAAATGTTATTTTTTTTATTGTATATGCAGAAATAGGAAATGTTGTACTTTTGTGTGTTTATATAGAAATGTATACATAATAAACACTCCTTTCATTTTTGTTGGAAAAAAATATTAATTTTTATTATTATTATTATTATTTTGCTGCACTGGTTTCGCTTTGAAGGCTCATTTGGAAAAATAATTCATCATCAGAGTTTCAAGCTATTTTTTTATTGCATTTTTTATAATTATGGAACTCAAAACTGTCCTAACTGCAGTCCTAAAAACATAGCGGTGAGCTTCGTTCTATATTTAGTGGATACAACATTAACTGGACCGAATAGCTTTAAAATAACTAAAAAGCCTATTAAAATCATCAATTACATGTTAGGGTCAATGGCGGGTCAACAGCGTTATTCAACCAGAAGAACAGCGGAACAGTCGTCGCCGTCGCTCACCGAAATGATCCAGAGGGAAGGAGCCTTTATCCGGAGCCCGAGGTTTAAAACTCTTTGTACTGAAATTCATAGCGGTCGACATGTTTGCTTTTATATTCAAGGAAAAGAAGAAGAATTGAACCGCCGAAGCTGCGGCTTCACAACTAAACAAGGCTGTGACTCTGCCGTCGCGGAATGTGACGTTTTGTTTTGGTGTCAGCAGCCAGACATTAATAATCGAGTCCATCGCGCCGAGTGTCGTTAACAGATTACATCGATGTTGGTTTCATTTTTTTGCTTTGAAGGCTCTATCTGGCTATAAATACGAACCGATAAATGAGTAAAGCTTAAATAGATTTTACTACATACATTTCCGTGAACTTGAATGGTGAATGAAACTCAATGAGAGTTAATTATTGACTGTTTTTTTTTATATGGGCAACTTCAAAGGCAAATAGCGGTTGGTTTTATTTCAAATGAGTAAGAACTTTAACTTTATAACCTAAAGATATAAGTGAAATGGACAAAGATAAATACAGAACAAAAATGTCAAGATGACATTACAGGCTTTATAAGGAGTGAGAATATAAGGTACACAATAAAGACAATTATATATATAAACTTTTTTAACATCTCAGTCATACTGTGGAGAGTTCAGTCCAGTTAATTTAATTATTTGGTAAGACTTTTATGTTGAGTACAATGTTTCAGTGTTTTTTTTTCTCACCTTAAATGCCAGAATATTAAAATTAAGAAAATATACTTTTTATATGTATTTTTAAACTTTCTTTTTGACTTGTGTGACACATTTTGTATCTGTAAATATTCCGTTATTGTCCCACTGTGAGACAAGAAAGGTGATTTAACATGTAAGAAACATACAAAATTATGATCTTCAATGTGGGCTTTTCCGAACATTTGAAAAATGTGCACAAATTAACAAAGTATCTTTTCTTATTTAGACACTAATCTATGAAAATGTTTTTATTTTACAGACTTCTGAGTTATTCAGTCTGGACTTCAAAGCTCTTCTGTGATAGTTCAGTAAAGTTTGATTAAAGCTTCTTTTATTTGTTCTCAACATCAACAGTGAGTTGAGAAGATAATCTCTAAATAGCCCACAGGTTTCCTTTGTGACTTTATTTTCAGCATGTGGTTAAGCTGTACCATCAAGGAGAACCACCAGCCTCAACCACATTGACATTTGCCAGGGCTGAAGGAAAAAAAAAAACATAGTGGAATCACCAAAAAATGTTCACAAGTGTAACCAGACTAGCAAAAAATTCACGGTGGTAAAAAAAAATTATTTCTTATTTATATATTTATTTATACATTTAGTAAATAAATGTATAATTATTTTTTTTAAACATTTATTTATTTTTGTTTTACATTTATGTAAAAGATGACTGTATGCCTTTGTATGAACTAAACACAAAACAGTGAGTGGCATTTTTCCAGCTGTGGGGCCATGGCCCCCCTTTGCCCCGCTCTTGGGATCGTCACTGCAATTATATTCACAAATTTCTCAATTTGTATCTCATCAAATCCACACATTGAGCATTTTTAACAGCACACAATGTACAAGTAGATATGTATTGCTATGTGTTGCTTGTACTTGTATTGCTAGTAGCAGTTAGCTTAATTGCGAAACAGAACAATTAACAAATCCTGTACAACAGACGGCTACCTCCCGTCTTTATCAAATTCTTGTATTTACTAAGTGCAGTTTACGTGTTGCGCCGCTAGAGGTCTCACTTCTGAAAGTCTTGTATTGAAGGAGGGAGAAGGTGGAGGAGGCTCTGGTGGTTGTTCTTCAGGCTTCATTATTATGCAGTCAGCGAGACAAGGTGCCAGAGTAATCAGAGCGCGGCAGAGACAGAGGCTCGTCGGCTCGGATAGCTCGGTCTCCGCCGCTCCAGGTCAGACCGGAGGTGACAGGTGATCTCCCGCTCTGACTGTCCGCCCGTCCGTCCGTCTGTTTGTCGGGCTCCGGCGGCGGATGTTCTCGGACAGGCTTCACCCCACCGCGGTGAGGCTGGACCGATAAGACGCACACCATGGCGCTGGAAGCGGACGGGAGCAAGCTGCGGCTGCAGGACGTGCTGGAGAAACCTGGGAACAACATGTGCGCTGATTGCGGCAACCCAGGTAGGACGCTGCCCGCTCCCACATCTCCCTGAAGGTGGCTGAGTGGTGGCTGAGCATGCGGCGGCTGCACCGGGGGGGACTTAATGAGGAGGAGCAGGAGGGAAGATGAGACAGCTAATAAGTCTCATGTTTCCTATCTGATCCATTTAGATAAAGAAGCAGAAATCTAAATCAATTTTCTTTTTTGTAGTTAAAGCAGGATGGACTCTGGACTTAGGTCTGAATCATAAATCCATAAAGGTGTTATCTTTGTGTGTGTGTCATTGTTGGAGCCCAGCCCTCCCTGGATGCTTTGGCCCCACTCACAGCCTCTCTGAGGGATGTGTGTGCGCGTGTGTGTGTGTGTGTGTGTGTGTGTGTGTGTTGGGGTGAGTGTGTGTGCACATCTCTGAAGCCAGTGGTACTCTGGCAGAATCAGATGGATAGCTCTGTCAGAGCGGGGGTCCCTGAATAGGTGGAGGGGAAACAGTTTGAGATCAGATAAGAGGAGGAGATCTTCTCACTGGGTCTGGGGGTCCTATTGGTCGCCATGGAGAACAAAACCTGACAAGTTACCTGCACCACACCCATCTATTCATCCATCATCTGTAAGTTTCCACGTCCATCCCTTCCTCCGTCTATCCATTCATCTATAGCTTTCCATATCCCTCCATCTGTAGGTTTATCATCCATCCATCCATTTTATTGGCAGGTTTTATCTTCAATCTACATTCGGTATTATTGCCATAAATTAATTCTATCAGTATTATTTATTTGGCTGATATGTTTTTACCATCTGTGAAAGGGAGGGTCTTTACCTGGGACCTGATTTTTGCAGCTATTTTGGCCATGAAACATTTATTATCTAAAGGTTTCAATAATCTTAAAAAATAGATTCATTTTCCACCGAAGACATTTGGTTAATACATGTTCATTTATGTGCAGTGTCTCATAGAGAGATTCCATAGAACTGATGGTAAAGTCACAGTTAACGACTCTTGAATTTTCTGTCGTTTTGGCTCATTTAAATATGCCCTATGTTTGGTTAGCCTGGTAGAACCAGCTTCTTTTTCTTCGCTTCGTATAGAGGTTCTGAACCCTTGGTTCTTGAGGAACGATTACTTTCTGGGGTTGTTGACACTGTCGAGGTTTTACATTTTACCCAGTCGCTAACATTTAGCCATGACAACATATATAATGCGCCAGTTTGAGTCTATGAAACTTACAGGAAATTGGCTGTGCTGTGAAAAATAATAATTCTCTTCTTCAAAGATAGGAGAGCCGAGCCAAAATGTCGAGACGTCTGTTAATGCTAATTCAATATTTGGAAGAGAGGCCAACACAAATAATAGTTGGTGGTGTAAAATATTAGCTTGAACTGCTAATATTTCTACTTTTTAAAACATGGAAATAATTTGTGGTGCAGAAAATTGTGCACCAGAAGGCAGAAGTCTGCTGTGGAACCGGTTCCAGTATGGCTACCTAGCTAGATTCAAGCTAGCTAGATTCAATCCAGCTAGATTCAAGCTAGCTAGATTCAAGCTAGCTAGATTCAATCCAGCTAGATTCAATCCAGATAGATTCAAGGTAGCTTGAATCTAGCTAGCTAGCTTTTATAAAAAATGTATAAATTTTATAAATAAAAATTTATAAAATTTTAATTCTATAAATGTGCAAAACTGGTAGAAAAATACCCTTAGAGGACTTGCAGCAGTAATTCCAGCAAAAGGTGGTTCAACGAAGTATTGACACAGAGTTTTAAATACAAATGCACACTTTACTTTTGGAGTTTTACTGGTAAAAATGTGAAGACTGTGCATCTTTTTTTCTACTTCATCATAATGAAGTAGATGCTAGCTTGAATCTCCTCTCCGTTCCTTCCCGTTTCTCCACACATTTAGCGCTATGTACCTTGTAAGATTCTGCCTAAACAAAACACCACAACTATCAAAACATTCTACTGTTGATTTCATTGAAATAAACCTAGATGAAGTAATTGCTATGGCTAAATAACCATTTTTCCATTTTTGTGTTCATGAGGCATGTACAGATACAAACCGTAAGGAAACCCGGTAATCAACCAAAACTACAGTAAACCCTCTTCTCTGTTACCAGGAACTCCTGGGCTTATAATTCATATCTCCTAATGGTCAAGACATGAATTATTGATGCTAGTTTGGTGGCTCGGTCCCAGCACGGGTACAGGGTGCTGTTGGGTTCACTACTATTTCTCTGCCTCTTTTAGGAAAGAAAAATGCTTTTGCAGTACTGTCTGAACTCATAAGTTCAGATAGTACAGTTCTATAATAGTAATTTTAAACTATATTTCAGAAGGATGTCGCTGGTATGGTTATAGAAAAAAATAATGTGTATTGTAAGGAACTTTCCATACTTTTTTTTTGGAAATTATGTGAACAAACATCCTTTGATCCTTTGAATAGTACATTCAAAAGGTGAAAAACAGGAAGTGCATGTTTCACAAAAATGAATAAAATCAAATTGACATCAGTTTGTTTTAATTCATATAAAGTTGGAGTTTTATTTTGTGTGAATTTTTGGTATCTTCATTGCGTGTGTGATACATTCTGTTTTTATAAAAGCATGTTGTTTAAACGTGAAAGCTCTGAAGTAGTAAATCTTATTGCATGGACATGAAATTATAAAAAGACATTTAAATATCTTATTTGTGTGCGGTACTGTAAGAAAATATTTCTCCCTTTTAAACATTTCTGAAATTTTTTTTTTTACCTGTATCATCAAGAAAACATTTAAGTAGAAACTAGCTGACAACACGAAGGAGGCTAATAGATCTGACGGAACTATCCATCCACTTTCCTACACCCTTGTCCCTTACTGGGGTCAGGAGGGTTGCTGGTGCCTATCTCCAGCTATCGTTTCGGGCGAGAGGCGGGGTCACCCTGGACAGGTCGCAGGGCAACACAGAGACACACAGGACAAACAAACATGCACACACACACCTAGGGAGAATTTAGAGAGGCCAATTTACCTGACAGTTATGTTTTTTGGACTGTGGGAGGAAGCCGGAGTACCCGGAGAGAACCCACGCATGCACAGGGAGAACATGCAAACTCCATGCAGAAAGACCTGGTGCTGGGAATCGAACCCAGAACCTTCTTGCTGCAAGGCAACAGCTCTACCAGCTGCGCCACTGGGCAGCCCCTGACAGAACTAACATGTTCAAAAAGATTAATATTTAAAAAAATCGTAAACGTGTATTGGTCTGAAAAAAAACATTGTAAGGGTATTGGCTTCCAGCAAGAGAGTCATTATCCACAAGTAAGGAACACATCAAATGGTGTGAACCTTCCGAGTAGCAATTAGGCGACCAACCAAAATTGTTACAACAAACCAGACAAGAACATTGCGACCATGCTCCAGACCTTTGGAGAAAATGGCTGACTTAAAAGCAATTCTGCAAAGAAAAGTGGGCCAATACTGTTCCCCTGTGATTTAAGACTCACTGATGGCAGTCATTGGCGCCAATGGATGGCTCAGTGACATGTTGGGTTTTTATGACTCAGTTCCTATTTTTTTGAAACCTGAGCAATCTGGTTTGGATAGCATTTTATGCCTTAACAAATGAAATCATCGTTTAAAAGCACACTATGCTTACTCAGTTGGTCTTTGATGCTAGAGTTGGTTTGGTGATTCTCAACTTAAGTGTGAACAAAAATGAAAAACAGAAGAAACCTGTAAGAGGGAAACAACATTTTCACAGAACTGTATACGGAACGCTAACGCCATAGAATGTTTTGACACGTCCAATCCGTCCCAACCCGTCTCAGCTGGGGAGTAAATTGCATAGCAACAGAAAGGCAAAGTGTTGTTATTGACCTCTGCTAATGAAATGCATCAGAGATTAATTTTTAGCCCTGGAATGGTTATTTTTAGTTCTACTACTGGGAACATTAAGAAGCCTGGTTCCTGACAAACTGAAGGGTCAACATGATTCACATTTGACAAGAACTCTGAAATGTATTTCGACCCAAGACCGTTCAAGTAGCCTGTTTGAATCCAATCCCTCTGAATCGGTCCATTTCTGGTTCCAAAAGCAATGACTTTTATCTTGTCTGTAACAAGCAAAGGGATTTTGTAAACCCATTTGCTCACTGAGATTATCAACACAATGACTCAGTGACTGTGGTTATGTAGAGACACTGATATAAGTTGTGTGTCATCATCAGCATAAACATTGTGAGAGAAGTTGAGGTTCTCTATAATCTGAGCTGTGGGATGTTAACTAAAAGTAGGCCGATAATACAGCCTTGAGGAACACCACAGCTATTATTTTATTTAATTTTTTTCAAATTTACAATTCTTGAATGCCCTTGTCTACCAATACATGTAATGTAAATAATATTGTGCATCAACCATAACAGCAATATTGATATTGGATATTGATATAGACACACAGTTTAATATTAGTATACCACTAATACCAGACAGTCTCAGCCAACGTTCCAGTCTAGAAATCTGCATGTTGTGATCAGTTTTCAGGTACTGTTTGAATAATTCCATGACAGACACTCTAAATCTATCACTGTTAAAGTGCATATTGTAAATAGCTTTTATTGATTTTAAAATGTGTAGGTTTTCTTATTGCGCTGTAAGGTCTTTAAAAAAAGCTATCACAAAACTATCAATGATGAGTACATGTCAACTTCCTGCCACAAATGTGCATCACTGAGGCCAGAAATAGATTGAAACAAAAACTGACTTCTATGTGGGTATAGGGGATTTTGACGATGATGCAAGCAACCTTTTTTTTTAGCATTCAGTTTACTGTAGGCTGAACACACAACACACTGTCCATAAGTGAGGAGGTATTGTAAATGCCAGGATAGATGAAACGTTTTAAACCCCATTCTCATTACAGACTGGTCAAAACTACAGAATTGGAAAACCATTGGTTCCATTTTATTAAACATATTAAGTGGAAACGTCGGGTTGTGCTGCTTGTAGGCGCTCACAGAAAACTATCTTAGATTATAAGCATGGGAAAGGTGTTGGTGTATGTGTGTTACTTTTAGGACCGTTAATCGGATTCTTGAAATAATCAACTAATTAATCGTTAACTGGAATACATAAAAAAGGCAATTTGCTGAAAGGATAACATACTCTAAGCAGTTTGCAATTAAGATTAAAAAAAATCCTTTGTCTGTACATACATTCCACCTAGAACTTGAGCGCACACTAAAGGAATGCTATGTTATTGCATTTTAGGCAATGAAATGTTTATTTTCTTGTCTGAAAAATTTTGTTATTTGCTTATTTGCATCTTACTAATGCACTTCTAATATTTTACTGAAAAAAAGGCTTCAGTGGTTAAATTAAAAATCTGCAGAATGTGCCAATTTTTTTTTTACCCGATTAATCGATTAATCGTCGATTGCTAAAATAAACGTTAGTTGCAGCCCTAGCTACTTTGATAACAAAGCATATCTGTTTGCGCTGGGCGGTGTCCTAATTAAACCCTCTGATCAAGACAAATTCAAATACAAGAGCTGAGGTCGTCCCAACTCTGGCAGCAGTTAATCGAATTTGCGCGAGAGTTCAGGATGCTGCATGACATCACATATTGTGCATCTACAGCCTCTGTTGTAAAACCAGGGCATTTTATCATCAGCAGTGACCTGGCTGACCCCTGCGCTAGTCTTCCTGTGTCCCCTCCATCCATTTACTGAACAGAAACACTTTTAGATGGATGGGAAAGCACATAAAGTAAACTGCTCGTTGATTTTTATGCTTAGTCACTCTTCCTCCTTTCCTATGCGTTTTTTTTCTTTGCTTCCCCACCAACCTCTAACTTTGCTGGTGAGCTTCGACGGGGCCGCAGAGAGGCAGAGCTGGGAGCTTATACCGCAGGGTTTCTCTGTAGCTCAGCAGCACCGCCGCTCTGCCCTCTGCAAAGGACGCACAGATGAGTTATTCCCACCTGAGAGGGCTCAGCATTCCTCTGAGGAGGTGGGGAAGATGTTTGTCGAAGCGCAAAAGAATTTGGGAAAGGAAACCGCAGCAGGGGCCAGCGCTTTGTGGGTTACTGGTTTGACATTTATCGTTTATTCTGGGAAATGCAGGATTCCAAAGTTTCTGTGTTTTCTGGAAATGATTCCAGCTAATTCCAGCTGGAAGTTGCTGTGTTTGGGTTGATGTTAACACACTGAGATCTTTATCGTTATGGTCATATAATGTATCAACTGCATTGATACATTAGAAACATAAAATATTCTTCATCTTACAAATTTGAGCATATCCAGCTGTTTTAACCTCTTTGCATTTTAGGCAATGATATGTCTGTTTTTGAGGTGAACACAGCACCTCGTTTGTTCCTTTGTTAGTTCCTTCATTCATTCCTTTGTTGCTTTCTTCCTTTGCTTGTTGCTTTGTTCATTCGATCCTTCGTTCGATCCTCAGTTCGTTCCTAGTTCGTTCCTTCATTTGTTCCTTCGTCTGATCCTTTGTTTGTTCACTCGTTCAATCTTTTGTTCGATCCTTCGTATGTTCCTTCGCGCAATCCTTCATTCGATCCTTCATTCAACATTAAAGGAACATTTAATGTTCCTTTAATGTTCGTTTCTTTGTTTGTTCCTTCATTTGTTCCCTTCGTTTGTTTATTTGTTCCTTCGTTTGTTCCTTTCTTCATTCCTTTGTTAGTGTATGGATCCTTCATTCGTTCCTTCATTCGTTACTTTCTTTGTTCCCCTGTTTTTTCTTCCAGCTCTGGTTGGGAGTTCTTGCAGCTTGTTCTTGATACAAATTGAGGGCTAAGCTTTTTTTCTTTCCCTTGGCTTTTGAGAAATATTGATGTTCACATGGTGCTGTCCAAGAAGCTTGCCTATTGTAAGATCGGCGCTTTAGTATTTTAGAGGTATGAAATGTCCTGGCCTGCAAGAATGCTTTTGTTGTTCTCGCCTTGAGTTAAGAGCTGATATTTCTGTTCTTGTAGACGACGTAGAGAGCTCAAGCCCAGACGGCATCTTATTATCGGCGCACAGCCTTGGATGGTACAAGTGTATTTTTCCACTTGTACAATTGTTTATTCTAAGCAGCATGTAGCTTAAAATTAACTCTGTGTTGTTTCCATCTGCCTCTACAACACGAATGTGTTAATATTTCTCTCTATTTCAAACTATTCTCTTCCCTTTAGCCCTTAAATGAATAAAAACACATATGAAGACACTTTTATTCCTATGTTAGTAACCATCACTGTTACAAAATGTAAAATGCAAAACTTAGTTTACTGTGATTTTGTTTTCAGTTTTACCTGCTGAGCTATAAACAAATTTTTTAAAAGAAATATATAACTAAAAGTATCCAAAAGGTCTTCAGACTGTTGGCTTATTAAAAAAAAAAAAAAAAAAATTGTGTCATTATTTCTTTCTCTGTTGACCAGATTTGGACCATTCTTGCCTTATCATCAGGGGCCAAACAAAATCATTTTGAAGATCACAAATGGCCCCCAGGCCACACTTTGGACACCCTTAAGGTGTTTGACTGTTATTGTAAGTCTCTGTGTGTGGTACTAACACGCTGTCAGCCTGCTGTTTTGAGTCACATCTGTTAAGATTGCTGTCTGTTTATATATATATATGTGTGTGTGGGTGTGTGTGTGCGTGTGTGTGTATGTGGTAAGTCAGTCATGCTGCTGTGGTAATCTTCTTGAGTGCTGCCTGCTCATCTACAAGCTCTGACTCAGACAGAGATGACCTCATGGCTAAATGGCAAAACACGCAGGTGGCGTGTTTTGGTGTGAGCTGGAGCCGGTGTGTGGGTGTGTGTTTGTCTGCGTGCGTGCGTGCGGGGGTGGGTGTGTGTGTGTGTGTGTGGGGCTGGTAAGCAGGAGGTTTCATATCTTTAAAGAAAGACGTTTGATTTATTCACACAGAGGCCTGGGTGCACTTGTGCTTAATCACAATCCAGAATGATTACAGGATGAAGCGACATCGATCGAAGCTTTGCTCGCTGATCCCGGGGTGTCGGGGAGAAATCCGAGGCGGGTTTTTGTTGAAATGCTGGCGAAAACCTCAAGAGGTTTAAATCTTCCATCCCGTTCCCAACATTGTCTCTAAACTTTTTCATGTTTTGAGTTATATTAAATTCCACTCCAACAATAGAGACTAAACCTTTTGCAGCGTTGTTTTACGGGTTTCTATCAAACAACGTAAGGTGCTTAAATGTGGAACCTTCATGGTATTTCCACTCTTCTTGTACTTTGACTTGGGCTGCAACTTGCAGTTATTTTAGTAATCGATTATTCTAATGATTAATTTAATAAAAAAAAAAGCAATATTCTAATATTTGCAAATTTTTCATTTATCTTTTATCTTGTACAATATTAGAAATACTCAGAAATATTCATTCAGTTACTTTTTTAAATAATAAAATGCAGTTACATCATTTCTTTCCTTTTTTTGATTATTTGTAAAGGAATGATCAGGTTTTTTTTTTTTTTTTTTTACATTAACCAAATAATAATTGGATTTTTTTTTTTACCGAATTTGAACTTAGAGAGTTCTTTGTAGAACATATTTACAGTCAAAGTTTTTTTTAAATGCTATATATATATAAATATATATGTTGTGAATATGTTATTTCACCAAAGACCTTCAAAAAACAAAAAAAGTCTGAATACTGCAGTTGACGATTAATCGATTACCAAATTAGCTGACAATTATTTCAATCATTAATTCTTCGTGATTAATCGTTTCTGACCTAACATTGACTCTATTCTGCTACCTGTTGTTGTTGTGTACACTTTATTTGTTCTCTCTCTCTCTGTGTGTGTGTGTGTGTGTGTGTGGGACTAAGTGACTCAACCGTTCCACTGCTGACCACCTACGGATGCTGCTACTGCTGTGGTGTGGTTGGAGCCCCTCACGTTCTCTAGCTGCTGATCAGTTTGTGTTCGGCCACAGATTCAGGTCACACTCCGCGCCTGTACGTCGGCCTGTTTGTGTGTGTCTGTGTGAATCCTCTGCTTTCGAGTCGGAGCCTGTGCGTGTTCCCCTGCGCGGTAATGTTGCTAACCTGATAACTGCCTCAGCTGACTTCTGATCAGATCCCAGGTGGTCTGCTTCCTGTTAGCGGGCCTCAGTAAATAAGATTCCCATCAAATGCGATCTTGCTTTATGAGCAGCGACCCTCTAAATATGTTCCTGTGCCTCCCTCCTCTACCCCGAGCAGCACCAGCACCAGTATTTATTACTCGGACTTCGTCATCCTGTCGTCTTGGCTGCCTCGCCATCTGAACTCACATCCTTTCCTTCCACTTCTGTGTTTGCTCACACCATATTGCCTATTTAATTCATCTCTCTGTGTCTCTCTCTCTCACAGAGCCGGACTGGGCGTCGCTGACTCTGGGCGTGTTCGTTTGCCAGGCCTGCTCGCTCCTTCACCGGAGCATCCCCCACATCAGCCGGGTCAAGTCGGTGCAGGACACGTGGGAGGACAGCGAGGTGGAGGTAGGCTGAAGGAAAGGATACATGATTATAATTTTTTTTTTTACAAAAGAAAGTGTAAATACTGTGACCTGGGTAGGGCACGGCTGAAAAATGTATCACGACATAAGCTTTTCTCAGTAATCGATATTGATGATTATTGATTAATTTTGTTGTTTTAGATACCTGAAATCCCACTAAACTGATGACATGACCTTTCTTGTTTTATCCTTTATCATAAGTCGTTACGAGGCACAGTGACGAAACTTGCTCAGGTTACTCTAGGTTGCTAGGTAACAACAAGATATTCAAGTTGTTGCTAGGCAGCCAAAGAGTGAGTGAGTTAGTTGATGCCTCATATCTTTTTTTAAAGCCTTCCCTCTGCCTACATCTCCCATCTCCAGAGGTTCTAAACTGGAGTTCAGTGAAATTACTGGATATCCTGTCCTATCCCACCCTCATGTTTCATGGCTGTGATGGTGGTAACCTTGGTAACTGTGGTCCCAGCCCTCTTCAGGGTCTTGGCCAGGTCCTGATTCTTCACCTGATCCAAGGTGTTGGCTCATCCTTGAAATGTCTTAAAAATTCTTAAATTCGTGTGTCTAAAATTGAGGCCTTAAAATGTCTTAAATTATTTTTAAAATGTATTTTGGCTTTAAATAAGTTCACAGGTCTTAAATTTTCTTGTGGCAGGACAATTTAATCTCTTATGTTCCATATGGTTTATTTTTTTGCGGCACATTTCTGTCTACCACATGCTGGAGTCGCACACAGATATCTTCATTGAATCTGAAACACTTTCCCCACTGTGTACTTAATATGCTTTATTTAACGAAACAAAAATATGAAATACGGTTGTTCAGACACAAAATATGTAACGTTGTTAATCGGGATGAGTAATAAAAACCAAACCATGTGTCAAAGCAGACCGGCAGACAGAGACATCCAAACACTGACACCAGTGGGAGCAGGTCCATGTTTATCTTCACATTATGCATCATGAACTAGAGGGTGCAGAAATGTCAACAATCTGTTGGGTTCACTGTTGGAGAACTGCACCAAGAAGGGGTATCATTTCATCAGCAAGTCTCCATGACAACCAGAAGACGCTTTGTAAATGCAGACTGGTTGTTTGGGAGTGATGCCAGAGAAAAAACAAACAATAGTAATGAAAAAAAATAAATAAAAATGTCCGTATTCTGGAAACTGAAATGGGTCGACATGGTGTCGTTTACAGGGTAATGCAGAATAGCAGATTACTGCGCTCCAATAAAGGTGCAACAAAAGTTGCAGATATAAACTGTTTCCTTTAAGCTTCCTTTTCATTTTTCGTGCGATTAATTGATTTATTGCTTACTGGCAAGAGAACTGCAGTTTTTTTCTGTTTTTGTTTTTCTTTCTTCTTTTTTTTTCCGAATAAACAACATCTTTATTTTTAAATTAAACCATAAGGCCTTTATTATTATTGCCATCAAGGCCTGAATGTTCTGTAGACGTATCAGATATGCTAATGTAAGAAAGCTTTTGAAAAAACTTAGATAATATGATTGAAGAATATGTTATATCCTTGTGAAAAAACATCTTCTTAAATCAAATTTAACTGGAAAAAAAGGGTATATATTGGTTATTGCCGCCCAAATTTTCATGTTGATGCCATCCCCAGTTTGCAAGCGAGACTCCACAAAAGTTTTCCATTGGGGTGTGTATGCACCTGACTATTCCTTGGGAAGATGCAGTTGCTAAGCAACCAGCTGAGATTCCAGGAAGCTGCTGATATCTTTATTTGAGCCTCAGCAAATAATCCACTACGCTTATTTCCCAAATGCTGAACCCAGCGCCTCATTAATACAACTGTACCAGCTCCCAGTTTGATCAAATCAACGGTGTCAACTTTTATCCTTTAACTCCAGATTCCTATTATGAGCAACTCCCAACGTGTGTGAGATAAAGCTACATATTTCCATGTGACCACACTGAAAAACACACAAAATCCATCACCCAGGAGGGGCCGCTGGAGCTTAATTGATGGATTGTGTAAGGTGGGATATGAAGTGAAGATGTTTTATGTATTTTTCAGGGATTTAGAGCCATTTTATAGCTTTATGTAATAGTAACTGTTACCTTTAGTTGTTATTAAAAAAAAAAGCTGCTCATGTCAAATATGACTTAAAAGAAATTAGATTTTCTTGGGGCTGCCCAGTGGCGCAGCTGGTAGAGCTGCTGCCTTGCAGCAAGAAGGTTCTGGGTTCGATTCCCGGCCCCGGTCTTTCTGCATGGAGTTTGCATGTTCTCCCTGAGCATGGTGGGTTCTCTCCAGGTACTCCGGCTTCCTCCCACAGTCCAAAAACATGACTGTCAGGTTAATTGGGTTCTCTAAATTCTCCCTAGGTGTGAGTGTGTGTGTGCATGTTTGTTTGTCCTGTATGTCTCTGTGTTGCCCTGCGACAGACTGGCGACCTGTCCAGGGTGTACCCCGCCTCTCGCCCGAAATGACAGCTGGAGATAGGCACCAGCAACCCTCCTGACCCCAGTAAGGGAAAAAGGGTGCAGGAAAATGGATGGATGGATGGATAGATTTTCTTGAAATCGAGACCTCTGTCTCTTTAAGAAGCTCCTGCTCTTTTTTGAAACTCCGCCTTCGGGAAGTCATCGCAACATGGCTCCTGTGTTTAACCTTTAACGACATTTCTACCAGTGAAACTACCAGAGTCTCACTGAGAAGTAGCTCCTCTAACGTGCTCAGCAGATGCGCACTTCCACCAGATGTTTGCTAATTGCTGCTGGCTAGTCTGAAGGAGTCCACAGCTGAATGGTTGCCGTGGGAGTTTAAAAGATGTCTCAGACATGCTTGAAAGAATCAAGGCAGCACTCCTGGTTTGTATTTGATGAGGGAATAACATTATAACATGATGTAAAGCTACAAGAATATATATTAACAAAAAATACTGAGTCTTGAAACTTTTTAACGATGCAGGGGTTAGCAAGTAGCTGTGGAATACCAACATGTCAACCTTAATTAAATTACATGTTCTCATGTTTTTTCCTTGGTGTAACATTACCCCAGACAAACGTGGAGTGGGTTGAAAAGAATAAAAAGCATAAAGACTTTTGTCACCCATTTTGCAGCATTAAGTGTGCCAATAACTGGCATATGTGCAATAATCTTCTAAGTACTAAAATTTCACTCTCTAAAGGATTACTTTGACTCACTGCGCGGGTTCGGCCCACTTGCTGTGGAGGAGAGGCGCTAACAATGTTACAAATGTTGCATCCTGAGTGTGAAACGTGTCATCTTTCGTCAACAGTTCGGTCACTTGTAAAATTTGGTGGCTCTTTGTCAAAATCAGTGTTGGTGATGACCTTCACAGTGACCTTCTCAGTGGAACGCCACAGCGCTGCGTTCCTGTCAGATCCCTGCGGGGGAGCAGAGGAGCGGGGCTCTGGGATTGTCTTTGGGTAAAACGTGCAACAGAGGAAATGAGGCCTGAAGATATTTCATTTTTCTTTTTTGGTCTGGTGAACTGAGGGGTTTTTTTTTTTTACTCTTAAATTCTGCTTTCTTAACATCTCAGCTGAAAATTTTCAGCAAATCAGATGTTTTTTCACCTTTTTGACTTTTTTTTAATATGACATACTAAATAACATTTCTGCATCTGAGTTCAGTAAAACGAAAATGAAAAACACTTTAAGGCATTCAAAATTCTGTAATTTTTACAGAATTTTTTTACGTAAAAAAAGAATTTAGGTAATGTGATTTTTCAGATTAAATGCTCAATAAAAAAAACAAAAAGAACCAGTAAAAAAAAAACAACAACAAACAAAAAACCTTTATATATAACTAGCTCGTCTTTTGTCCCTATTACAGTTAATGGCTGCTATGGGAAACGGCGCCGCTAAGGCCAAGTATGAGCAGAAGGTTCCTGCTTTCTACTACAGACCAACACACACTGACTGCAAGTAAGTCCACCGCTTTTCAGAAGTGATGCAAAACCTAAATTATGAGCTGTTTTGTGAAAAGTTGTGTCCAAGAGCTTTAAAATGTAAAATCAAGTTATATCTGAGGAACTGGACAGACTGAAATCTGTTCAGTCTGGATCGATTAAACCGCATTCTGTTAAAGAACGAGTCCCTGCGGAGTGAAAAAAAATCAGATTCAGCCATGGCTCTTCTTGGAAATGGGGTGAGATGACATCGAGCCAGCTGCACGGTCAACATGCTACTCTGTGTTTATGCCAGTCTTTTTGTCGCCTATACCAGGCGTACATGTGACAGTAACAAGAATGACGGCTTCTGTGCAAGTGAAGGTTTAGTGAAATGAGTCAGTGCTAAAAAAGAAAAATTCAGGTTTTTATGACATAACGGCTCAGCCTTTCAGCGTCATCAGCAATTAAAAATTGTTTTGTTTCCAATATTTAGCCATTATTTTGCTCTCTGAAAAGAAAGCTGAAATATTTGTGAAACAGACAATTGCGTTGAAACACAGAGGAACATGCGCACAGGAAATGGGAGAAAAGCATAAAAATTGCGCTCGATATTTAAAGCAGAAGAGCCATTAGCATAAAATTCTACGGAATCATTTAACTGCCAGGACTAGGAAATAAATTCAGGAGCAGAAGATACTTTCTTATTATAATGAGACTAGTTTTATATCTTAAAAGGAAAACATTAGTTGTTTTTATGGAGATGTAAGATTTTGTTCCACTGTCAGATTATGACTCCGAAACAAACTCATAAAGGGGCTCACTCTCACTCTCCGTCTTCTCATTGTGCTCCTACAGGAAAAAACTAAAATCTCGTTATTGAGGGAAAGTTTCTTGTTTTAACAAGATATTGCTCCTGAATTTGTTTCTTAGTTTCAAATGGTAAATAAATGCTACCATGTAGTATAAATAAAAAAAATATTCATAACAATTATGTTCTTTTATGTACCGTTTTTTTTTTTACTTTTATTTGATGTTAGACCAAACATTGTTTGTCATTTCAAGTTTTCCAGCATCAAGAAGAATGTCCCTTTCTCAAACAGTGCCATAAAAAAAACGCTGTATTTACGGCTAATAATTTGCATAGCGGGTTCATTTTTATAGTTGTGCTGTCACATGCGGTCTTACTATCCTCCTTACTATATTACCTACCATACTGTAGGTAATATAAATGTCAAGATTGCGCGAACACGCATGTTGGCAATGTGCACTCCTTCGCACCTCTCATTGTGCAGGTCTCCTTGCTTCCTCTTCCTCTTTTTCTCTATAAGAAGGCCAATAATAAGTATTTTCACAGCTCCTCCTCAGACCACTTCCTGTGTAAAATTGAAAACTTTCAACCATACTGGATTTAAAAAGAATTGCTTTGCCTGGCGGCTGCTATACGGTGCAGAGAGCATAAAAACATCCAGTGTCTGACTTTCTTGTACTTTTCACATTGTAGCCACAAGTTCAAGTGTTTTAACATCATATTTTACACAAAGTAGCACATATGTGAAGTGGAAGGGAAAGGATAAAAGCCTCTCCACCCCACTGGCCACATTAGAAAATTATGTTCAATTCATACAGAGTCATCCACTTCAGTCAAGACGTAAAGTGAAACCCAATAAATCAACTAGTATTCGCATTACAGTTGAGAAGTACTGACTTAAACCAACATGCTGGGTATTACTAACTTAATCTGTTCAGCATGCTAGTTTTGGCTTTTAAATCCAAATTAGCAAAAAAAAAAAAAGCTATTGTTAGCTCAAATGTTATCATGTCTGCTTATACGCTGACATTCTGATGAAAGCAGGTTCATGTGTGTGATCCAGTCAAAGTCCAGACCTCACAATCTGTGACTAGTCTCCATCTCTAGATGTACAGAGCTGGTAGCTGCAGGTCCAAGTAAAGATGATGCTACAGAACATTACTCAGTTGGGCAAAATTTCTCATTTTACTTTCAATTCACAATTATACACCACTTCATGAGGGTTTTTTATTACATAGAAAATGTTAAAACGTTCAATGGGTGAGAAGGCTTTTGCACCACTTTTCAGTCCAACTCTTTGGAATGTGAGACTTGTCTACCTTTCTTCCAAGAGGCCTAAAGCAAAGAGACAAAACCAGGAGCTAAGAGTGTTCCCGTCTTATTTCCGACGGTTCAGATGAAAGGAGAAATGCCTTATCGCCTCCCCGTAAGCACCACCAGGGATTACTGTTCAGGTTCCAGCGTCCCTGGAGGATCTCATTCAAAGGACTCCAGTCAAAAGGTTTGATCTCACTGTGCTGACAGAAGGCTTGATTTTATTCTCGACACAAAGGAGAGTAAAATAAATGCAGAGATGCTTTAAAAAGGCGAGATAAAACAGATTTTGAGTCTAAAGGAAAGGATGAAATGACGAGAGGAAACCAGATATGAGAGAGCTTGTTGGCATGGTGATGAACTTACTGCGTTTGTATTTTTTATTTTTTTTTGTCTGCAAGAGGGAGGGGGGGGGGGGATCCTTCTTACTGTTTTTGCAAGTCTAGTCTTTTGCTGCTTACTGAAAACTCTAAAGAACTTTGTAATAACCAGCTGAAAACCAGTGATCAGCAGCGCGGGGTCACGGCACAGATCACTTTAGATGTGTGTGCAGTTCCCCTAAAAGCTAACCGTGGCTTTTCGTTGGGTCTCCAGGCTGCTGAGGGAGCAGTGGATCCGAGCCAAGTACGAACGAAACGAGTTCGAGTTCATCGAGAAGCAGGAGCCCTACTCTGCAGGTATGTGCACTAGGAAAGCTTTTTTGTGGGTGTGTGTGTGCGTGTGTGTGTCATCATGAAGGCAGAGATTAGTGGATGTGAACATTTTTTTATCTACTTTCACCAGTTGGGTCTATTTCCACTTCTCAGAGACCTGGATCCTACATTTTCTAGATCTATCTGTGCTTCGAAACATGTGACTCAGCCTTTTAGGCGCTACGTTAATTAGCCTCATACCTCCTTCCACTGAGAATACACTCAAAGGGAAGTATGCATACTACAAATTTTGGTTGATAGATATTCCTCTCATATTAAGGTCTCTAGTGGTCAAAGAGTGAACTACATGTGGTTCGTGGACGTGACCCATCATCTGCTTGTGAACCAAGTGTAGTTCACACTTTGACCATTGTATTTGCATCAAAGCACTGTTAATGGCAACCTTAGTATGACTAGCAACTAGCATTTGTAGTATTCATACTTACTTCTGGCTGTATTCTTGGCGACAGAAATATGAAATTTGAAAATATCACTCGATCATTATGTTATTGAAAGATTGGAAAATTAATACCTGAACCATCAGCTGTAAAGTCTTAAAAAATACAAACATTTTAAAAAGACTTGAATAATTAATAAATGCTTTACTTGGGGCACAAGCAAAGCCTGGTCACCCGCCAGGCTTAAAATACACTGGAGGGGAAACGCTGGTGAAACTGAGGTTGAAAATGTAATGCCAGTCTTTAAAGATATGGGAATAGCTCTGATTTTCCTGGAAGTCTGTAGCTTCCTTCTTCGTTTTGTTTTTGTGAAAGCAAACGCACATTCTGACTGGACTCGCACGCCCGTCTAGAAAGGGACTCGCCGTGTCAGGCTCTTGTCGTTCACCCTCCAATAAGCAAAACCTTGAAAACTCCTTGCACCGACCGGCTTTCAGAGGTTCAATTACCCTGAAACGTCCGCTGACGTCTTTCAAACTTTCTTTCTGTCTTCCGCTAAGTGGTCGGTGTGTATACGTTTGCCGGTTGAAAGCCCAGTGAAGCAGTGACATTGTAATTGTCACTGCTGGAGAGGGGAAGTGCTATTAAAACAGTGAGTGCATTTCTGCTGGCTGCGTGTGTGTGTGTGTGTGGGGTGTGTGTGTGTGTGTGTTGGAACCAAAAGTACTCTATGTGTGTTGGTCTGTGATCAAGTGTCTCTATTGGTATATATTTCACATCACAGTGAAGGGATAGCCCACTCTGATTGGTTTTCAGTGACCTCACCCTTTTATTGAAACAGATTAGAACACACAAACACAAGAAAAGCAAGTCGGGTTGAATGAATCATTCTGTCATTTCTTATTTGTTCATTTCTCCATCCTTCTTCCCTTTTTTTGAGCATTGTGGCGTGAGAACCCAGCCTTTCATTGAGTGTGTGTTAGTAGGTGGCTGAAATCGACTATGTACAGTAATATTACCCAGACCGCCAACAGCAACGGTATGGAAAGGACCGGAGGAGGAAAGCGGTGAGGAAAGAGTTGATGGTGGGGATGGGCTATTGATCTATGAGGTAATGCCTGCATAGGTCAATGTTTTGAGTCAGGAAGTCGCGAAGCAGAGATAACAGACCGCAGAGCAGGAGAATGAAGAACAGCTTGTCAATGGCGGTGAAGAAGGAAGCGGAGAATAACGAGAAGACATCAGCGAGTTGTTGCACGAAAAAAAAAATTTAGCTGACATTTTTTGAGTTTTGACATTTTAGACGGAGAACGGTGTATACGGTATCGTTATGTTTTCTCATATGGTGACACAATGATGATGGTGATATGGTGATGTCTTAACTTTAAGTAATTCAGGAAATTGTTCTGAAATTCCCCCTCGACCGAAAAAGTGAGAAATTAATTCAAAATATAAAGGATGCAACATTTCTTTACGTTTCTTTAAACATAAACGCTTTTGAAATTGAGTAATCCTTCTGTGGATTTCTCTTGAGCGTTTGTCTAAGTACTGTATTTTGGGGCTGTAACACTGCGAACTGCTTCACGTTCCCCCGTTCTGCTAGTTTTACAAACATCAGGAGACCAAAAAGGAAACATTCAAATTTTCCATCTATTTAAAATTGGTGTAAAGGAGCAAAAAAGAACTGACGAGTTTCAGTTCCCTCTCTAAAACAGATTAAGAACCACAGATTCCACAAACCACCGAAATAGATTTAATGTCCGTAATTTGCATAGTTGGTCTCGCCGCTTTACATTCACATACACGTGTCTGGCAGTTGTTGTTGTTGTTGTTGTGGGAATCAGGAAAACGACCGTTTAGCATCAGGAGACGTGGTCGGAATATAAACCAGTCCCTTGCTTTCCAGATTATATCGCCTGGTCATCCTTACAAAGCTTTATTCTGTTGAAATGGGTCAGGATTGAACACAACACTTGACAGTCTGTTGGAAATGGAAGAAAAGGATGCTGTGTGGGCAGAGCGATCTACTGAAATAGACTGAGGAGGGGCGACATTACAGGCTGTAGATAAAACGGCGCATCATGACGGCATCGCATGCAATAGGACGGTCGATAGTTACAACAAGAGAGAATGTCTGCTGACTCATTCTCCGTGTTTACTCTCCGTTTCATGCACTTTCCTATTTATATCGTCGTCTTTAAAGAAGTCCCGTCCGACAGAAGCCAGTTGAAATACCCTTACCCTTTCTACTGCAGATGACTCTTTTGTCGAATGTCTTCTAAAGAGCGTTTAGTGCCATCCTCCCTTCAAACAGTTTCCCCCCCAACCTCTATACCTCCCTCTCTCTATTCAGGGTACAGAGAAGGGTTTCTATGGAAACGAGGAAGAGACAATGGCCAGTTCCTCAGTCGAAAGTTTGTCCTGTCGGAAAGGGAGGGAGCGCTGAAGTACTTCAACAAGCAGGACGTAAGCGACGTCAAAGTTTTGACTTGGCAATAAAATCTTTTTGAAAAAGCGATGCTTGTATGAAACCTTTGCGAACTGTTCCTGCCTCCATCCAGGCCAGAGATCCCAAGGCACTGATGAAAATCGAAACGCTCAACGCGACCTTCCAGCCGGCTAAGATAGGGAATCCCTGCGGCCTGCAGATCACCTACCTGAAAGACAACAGCACAAGAAACATCTTTGTCTACCACAGTGACGCTAAGGTACAGAATTATAATCTTACACTGATATATAATCTTACACTCTGGTGAGTGAGTAATGTAAGAGTACTGCAATGATTGGCTTTCCAAATGCTCTGGAAAATCTGGAAGAATATAAATGTTATCTGCTTCATGAAAAACACAGAGTCATCAGCGTAACGACAAATTTTTGGTCCGTTTTTTTCCCCATCATTGTCTAGTAGGAAATTGAACTATTTGTGAAATGTTTTTGTCATGAGCCACATTTTGCAATATTCTGCTGGAGTTCCAATGGTTTTTATTTGCCAATGAATCACATTTATAGTCAACATTTAAATATTTATATTTTGAGCATTCCTATTTAGAACTTCTGTAATTTGCCTTCCTGTCACATTCTGGTCTAAATCTTGACTGACGATGATCCATCGATGATGTTGTTCAGCACAGTTTCTTTGTTTCTTGACCACAGGTTCTCGGTAGATTTAAGGTCTGGACAGTTGTCTGACCAATGGTCCAAAATGCAAAAGAAATGACCAGAAGTGCATTTTCTTGTCAGCACAATTAAAATAAAAACAAAGCTGGACAAAAAGAAATGTCCAGGATTTCACAAAAATCTGATATTTTACCAAATTGGCCATTGCGTTCCTACACAATTCCACTTGATTCCCATGTCCTTGTCTTGGATTTCTCCCTTTGAGCTGGATTTCTCCATTTGAATTTCAACCAGGCCAATCAGTGACCAGAAGAACATATGGTGTTTATTTGCTGTTTTAGAATTGTAGTCTATAAATAAAAGACTACAGCAGACGCAGTTTCCAGTAAGCTTTATCAAGCTGAAGGAAGCCGTTACAAAAGTCACAGACAATCATTAGCGATTGGGTAAAATTCAACAGAGTTCACGCCTCCGTCTAGGAATCATTTCTCAATAGCAGAAGGTCCAGACTGTCTGTCTGAGGCAAACTGTAGAACAAGGAGATGGTTTTTACTACCAAAGTGCACTGAAAAGTAAATGTTGCATTCTAAACATAAGCGACACTGGGATTGATAAGAGCCAGGAATAAATAGTGAGAATATTAGTTGACAAAAATAATAATAATAATCTGTTTCAGACTTATTTATTAGCTTTAGCAAACACTATGCTGGATGAGAGACTTGAATCCTGAAACCTTTTCACCCTTGAAGAATACGAACCAGAGTTTGTAGAAAACAAGGAAGGACCAACAGAGGAAACATGTCGGGTCCAAAATGTTCAAACTCATACATGTGAGCCAGAATATAACTCTAACTTGTGTGTTATAAACATTTGTAGCATTTATTAGCACCTGTTCACTGCTTTGTGTTGCTCTTTTTGAAAGTGATCCCTGAATATAGCATGATTAAAATTGATTATTGAAAGTTTTCAGGTGATTGATCTCCTTTCATGTTTGTCACTTGTAAACTTCTGCTGGTATCGCCACAGCTTGTTATATGGCATGCCAGCGCAGCTGTCAAATAAGTGACACATAAATCCAGTGTAATAAAAAAATCAAACATTCTCCAAAGTCCATAAAGAGATTAGAGGATTTTGTTTTGTGACCTGTTCAGAACGGAATCTAAATGTGAAATATGTTTGGTGCTTAAATTAAGGACAGTTTTTATTGCCTCTCATTGCTGGTTTTGACTGAAATGATGGCGATGGTAGAGCTTGTACTACTGGTGAAGACTATTTCTGGATGTTATCAAGCTATTAGAACATTGATCCATCGGAGAAAGTAACTCTTCTCACTGGAAAATACATAGATTTATTTTTTTTAGCTCTCCTTCAATTTATAATGTTACTCTCATCAAAAGCACGGTTCCTTCAGACTAGCCAGCAGCAATTAGCAAAAACATGGTGGATCTGCGCGTCTGCTGAGCTCATTATACGAGCTACTTCTCTGTGAAAAGCTGGTAAAAACGTTATTAAAGGGTTAACAGAAGAGCAACGATGTGATGACTTCCTGAAGGCGGAGTTTCAGGAAGAGCGGGAGTTTCTTAAAGAGATAGAGACCCAATTTCAAAGTGTTAAATTGTGAAGTAAAATTTCTTTTATCTGCGACAGACTGGAGACCTGTCCAGGGTGTACCCTGCCTCTCGCCCGAAACGATAGCTGGAGAGAGGCAGCAGCAACCCTCCCGACCCCAGTAAGGGACATGGGTGTAGGAAAATGGATGGATGAATTTCTTTTATTTCATATATTTACTGAAGCTAACGGAGTTACTTGATTATGTTATAAAATGGCACTATGTGCCTGGAAAACTTGTAATACTGCCCTTTTATAAACATAAAGTTTAGCCAAAATTATAAAGAGCCACTTTGTAAGGTCCAAAGAGACACTTGTGGCTCCGGATGATCATTTTATATAAGACGGTGAAATACGATTGTTTTTTTTATGCTCAACATCAACCCTTCTGCAGCATAACTTTCAAATGCCAGGCTAACTCCTTGTTTTAGGAATCCCATGACGTCCATAAAAGCACTTTGCCAAGTATGCCCCGAATTGTGTGGAAAATAAATTGTAAAGAGTCATTTAAGCCAGTGCGGTTAGGGGTTTGCAGACTTTTGCAACATTTATGGAGAGCACAGACAGCTTTTCTAATGCGTGAACACGTATTAGTTTCAAATTTCCTTCATGGAATTGGTTGGATACTGTTAAAACTCATCTACACAACAGCAAACAATCTAATGCTGATGTATGCTTGATGTGCGCCTACAAGGAAAATTAGAGTAGTTCATAATAAGTACGCACGATAAATCTGAAAGGTTTCTGAGAGCCAACAATTAGCATGTTTTGAACATCAATTTTGTTTTGCTGAGACTTATCAATAACCCATTTTATTTTGTTTATTCACCTCGGATATTTGAAATGTATCTCAGCTCCAGTGTGAAATGTTCTTTGGAAATGAAATGTTATTGATCTTTGAAAGGACCAACTTGCATTTTCATGTCATTATTGTAAATTGTTTTTGAAGGAAAAGTGGCCTTTACCCTATTCTTGTTGCTGAGAAAAGCCTGTTTACAATAAGGCCCCAAAAATGTTATGCATATCATTGAACTGCAGATCTGACTACTTCATTACTTCTCTTAAAATATTTTATCTTTACTTAATTGTTAAGCATTTAGAACAAAACAGAAATCTCCAGTAAAATTAGTATTCACATTTTTATTTAATAGTAAATTTACTATTTAGTTGAGTACTTTGGCCTACATGGTGAAACATTTGCAATAGTCTTAATTAGATCATACATTTTATATTGAGGAAATGAAAACATCACTCTGACTGATTATTCATCATCAATGAAATGTGAAAAGAAATCTTGAAAATTACCTAAAATTTCCACGTCAGTTGCAGCTTCTTGGTTTAGTCTTTAAAAAGGTATCAGTTTATCAGCTAATAAAGAGATTACTGACGAGAAAAATGAATTTCAGAGTGAAGGAGAAAAAAACGGGGCTGCACAATGGCCCATTTGGTAGAGCTGTTGCTTTGCAACAAGAAGGTTCTGGGTTTGATTCCCAGCCCCAGTCTTTCTGCATGGAGTTTGCATGTTCTCCCTGTGCCTGCATGGGTTCTCTCCGGGTACTCCAGTTTCCTCCCACAGTCCAAAAACATGACTGTCAGGTGAATTGGTCCCTCCAAATTCTTCCTTGTCCCACTAAGGGACAAGGGAAAAAAAACACTGCTCCCTCTGCTGGTAGAGTAGGAGTACTGAGGGGTTGTGAAAAGAAGAGTTCACTGAGTTCAGTCGGTCTCAATCTGTGGTGGAGATACTGATGGAAATATGAAGTCGAAACGTTTATTTTTTACATGAAAAGTCCTTGTTGGACTGGTAGAATGTGCTGTAGTGCAGGACGTGTTCCTAATGAGAGTGTTTGTTTGTTTGTTTGGCAGGAGATGGTGGACTGGTTCAACGCCATCAGAGCGGCCCGGTTCCACTACCTGCAGGTGGCCTTCCCTGGAGCGAGTGACGAGGAGGTGAGAAAGATGCACTTTAATCCAGCACGTTTCTGAGAGCCAGGCTTGTGGCTCCGGTCGCTTCCTCAGTTGATGGCGGTTCATGTTTTACATTCACAACTTCACAGCACTCAGACTGATTTCCCTGGAAAACCTCAAATGAGATTATATTTCCGCGGCACACATTTTCTCCACCAGTTACATCCTCTGGTCCTAATGCTTCAGAAATGTTTTAGTTGGGCATCTTTGGTTGCTGATATCTAGATTAATTTGCTTATTTTAAATAAAAATGCATATTGTATTATTTTTAAGGCCACTTACCATTCTTTGATTCTAAAATTACTCATATTATTGTTGGTATTAATTCTAGGGGTAAAAAAAAACAACAACCCATACACACACACACACACACCCCCACACACACACACACACACAAACGCATCCATAGGCATGATTGACAGCGCTAGGACCCTCCCCCTGGCTCTGATTGGTTGTTTCTGGGAGTGGTGTTTTTCTGCAGTATAACCACAGGAAAAAGACAAAGGAGCTCAATTTTTCATAGATTATCTACCTCATACTTTACTCTCAGGACATAGTAATAGCTTTAATATTTAATATGTAAATTAATATTTTTATAAAAGTTATATTGCAGCTGTAAGTACAGCAGTAAAAGATTGGGAAAACCTAATTCAGTTAAGTTTTTGTATGATGATACTTTTTTAATATTTCATGCAAATCTTTAATGTTTTTTTTTTTTTTTGTTTTTTTGTAGCTGGTGCCCAAACTAACACGGAACTTTATGAAAGAAGGCTTCATGGAGAAAACCGGCCCAAAGGTTTGTATTGAGCCCACTGAACTCTAGGACAACCAGGCTTCTGATTATCAACCTGAAGAGCATGGCTCCTCGAAACAGATGGATAAAGTTGCTCATTGAGCCAAATCCAAGAATTTGACATTGTTTTTGGCGAATCAATGTCCCTTGAAGGTCCCTCTAATCAAGTAGTCCAAACTTTTCTTTTTGGATCATTTGGGAAAGAGTTCATGTCAAAACAGAAACTTGAGATCCTTATTCATGCTTTCTAGACTTGTTAATTTACTAATTTGCAAATTTACTTACTCGTTGCCTTTCCCTTCTCATCTGCCAAGAATTGTTGAAACCACTGTTTTCTATGTTGGGTGCAAACTGCAGAACAAAAATGACTGTTGCCTCTGTTTCCCTCTTTGTAATTTCTCTGCCTCGCTCTGCTGCAGCACACAGAAGGCTTTAAGAAGAGGTGGTTCACCATGGACGACCGGCGGCTCATGTACTTCAAAGACCCTCTAGTGAGAAGAGACCAGATTCCGTCCCGATCCTATAGAGACCTGACATGTTGGACTAACGGGACCCTCTCTGCCCCTTTCCCCCAGGATGCCTACGCCCGGGGCGAAGTGTTCATCGGCAGCAAGGAGAACAGCTACACCGTCCTGTCCGGCTTGCCCCCGTCCACTCAGGGCTGCCACTGGAACCACGGCATCACCATCGTCACGCCCGACAGGAAGTTCCTCTTTGCCTGCGAGACGGAGGCTGAGCAGCGCGACTGGATCGCGGCTTTCCAGAGAGTCATCAATCGACCGATGAGGCCACAGGAATACGCAGGTTTTTATTTGGAATGTCGGACAGGAGCAGCTAGGAAAGCGAGCCGAAACTGATTTTGATTGATTACCCCATGAAGTCCATCTACAGTGGCACATTGTTCCATTTGCTTCCATTTCCTGTGGTTGCATAATTCTTTCCTTCATATTTCTTTAGTTAATTGTAGGTGTTTTCTTGATTTTTGTGTGATTACATCATTTTTGTGTATTTAGTTTGCGTCTGTCGTCTATTAGTTTGTACCTCTCGGCCGCCGTAACATTGACACTAAGGAAGGCTAAATGTGCATTTGTTTGTGTCCGAACCTAATTTCCGTTTACTTCATTGTTTTTTCTTTCAGTGGAGGCCCATTTTAAACATAAGCCTTGAAGCCTACAGAAGGTCCAAAGCCATCTGGACCGACCCAGGCAGAGAGATCAGAGGCAGCCCCCCACCCCGCAACGCACAACAGGTGGGGAGGCATTGGGGTCCCGTCTGGGTAAGGAGGGGGTTTTTGGAATGGGCCAAGATTAGAAAAGAAAAGGAGAACAGAAGGACTCCAGTCTATGTTAAAGACGATGGTTGGTATGATCTATGGTGGAAGGGTAGATGATGATGTCTTTTAATACTGCTCTTACCAACTTTGTGCTGTACATTGTCATACCAGACCCCACTCCCTCTCCCTATTCTCCTGCCCCTCAGCCATGTGGACCCCTCATCTGCATCAAGCTACCCTTACACCCTCGGATTTCATCTTGTGAATGGTTCTTTCTGCCTGTGATCTAATGTAGCTATGTAACCTAGAGTCATGTCACTGGTCGCTTAACGAAGACGAACACGTTAATTTATTGAATGTACAGTTTTCGACCACAGTGTCTTAATCGTGTGTGTGGAATCGTCATGTTTTCATTGAGGACTCTTGCGAGGTCCAACCTCTGGCGCTGAAAAACTGGGAAACCTGAATTCTACAAAGTGCTGTTAACAGCCATGCCTACAAACGAAACTTGCACACAAACGCTCAGTGATCACCACCTACTGTTAACGACGGCGGAGCAGGCTGATCCTCCGTGTCCAACCAGGGTCCCTTTTAGGAAACCGCCACCCCAAACAGAAGCCGCGCCCTTATTTATTTGTACCGTCAAACATACCATGTCATCGTGGGATGCTAATATTTTGCTGCTTTCTTGGATTGTAATGTGACGGGATTGTAATTTGTAGAACACTTCTACAAATGTTCATCTTATTTTTTGTATCATGTTTGAAAAGGCACACTGTTTTGTTGATTCTTGCATTGTCGTGGGAAATAAATTTGAAAAATGAAAACAGAGGAACCGGAGACAAGGATACAATATTTATATGTTCTGTGTCTGGTTTGTTGTTTGTATGGTGGCCCAGAAGGGACAACAACATGCAAAAGTCACAAAGGAAGTTATGCTAAATTTGCTAGCATAATTTCTGCTTTAGTCAGAGGCTATGCTAGCAAGTTCAGAATCATTTCTTTTGTGGTTTCTGCGTTTTACTGACCCTTGTGGACCACCGTATATTTGACAGTAAAAGTATGTAATACTGCATATTTTGGCATCGACAATATACAAAGTAAATACAGTGCCGGTGTTCTGACGACCTGTGCTACCTCGTCAGATTTTCGGACGGATTTACGGGTAGCACAGATCTTCGGAACACCTGTATTGCCAAAACTGATGCAAATGATTTAATTTTGACACATTGCCAACTTTTAGGTGTGTTAGTAGTCGTTGTTTTTTTCTTTAAAGTATTTTGTTAACACTATTGGAATCAACTGAAACGTAATGAGGTTTGTAATAGGTACTGCAAACAATGTTTTTGGGCGTCGCCATGTTAAAATCCCGACTTCTTAAATATAACGGCGTTACCTGAGAAGTGACGTCAAACCCAGCTCCCATGTCCAGTCCCGTATGGTTTCTCTGCCGCTGGTTCCCACTTCCGGGATAAATAAAAAATAGCGTCACACTCACGAAGGCTGTGTCCTTCAAAGAGCCCCGCATATCACCATCACAGAACCCATTTCAGCAGTTAAAATTCACCTTTTATTTAGGTATTATCCGAGGACATTCTGAATGTTGGGCTAATGTCTAATTTGTCCAGCAGATGGCACCATTAGACTGTCTACACAGTTACTCGTCCCATGTTAGAATTAGATTTTTATCCTTAAACCATCGTTTACGATGGTGTCAGAATTACACTGCTCTAATTGTAACAATTTTGCTGTATAGAAATCAGAATTTCAATGTTTCAAGTTGGAAAAATCAAGTGCATTGTCCCTGAAATTGGAAAGTTAGTGGGTTACAAGAATGCAGAAATATCCACATATCTCGGTCTTTTAAGCTCATGGCTTTGCAATAGATCCACGAACCCCCTTTTATGGATCACTTGATCTGTTTACATCCTTTAAGTAGATCTGCAAAGATCACAAACCATTTTCAGGCCATGCAGTTTCTGTTGTGGGACCGAAGCTGCTGCAGCTCTTACCATTCATAGGTGTAGCATGCGTTAGATTTGAGTAATGGGTTTCTAACCTACTTATTTGGTTGAGCTCTGTGTCGTGTTCCTTAAGCAAAGTAGTCTCAAGTTAACATGCTGTTTTAATCACAGGAAAACTTGACATTTTCTAAACATTATCACATTCTTCATGATCAGTGTGTTCAACTTAAGTCATATTTCCTCACGGTGCTTACACTGTGTATAACATATGCCTCATTTCCACTGAGCGGTACAGCATGGGTTGGTGTAGTTTGGTTTGCTGTTTTGTATGTTTTGATTGTAAAAGTTACCCATAAAACCGGGCCACACCACCACATTTCTGGCCCCAATTCAGTTGTAGGTCTATAAGACAATGGAATGGTAAAAATCTCACTGTTTGAGACGAGCACAAGATACACTAATGCTCATGTTTGTTGTCGTAATAGTATGACGAAATATTAGCAGTTCGGAGTTAACCCTGTCTCACCAACGAGAGTCCAACTGGTAGTGGAAATGCCTTTCTAAGTACATTGGACCATAAAATCGTGTGCCAAACAGTGTCGACCTATGCTGTACCTCTCAGTTGAAACGAGGCAATAGAGGGACAACAACTCTCCACGAGTGTGATAACATAACAAAAAGCAATAACTCAAAGCAAGTGAAAGATATCTATTTTTCAGCTGAGATAATTACCTTGGGCGGTGAGCCATGATACCCATCACTAACCCTAACTCCTTTCTCATCAACAGCTATTTGTCAAAAACTGTCAATGGCAAATTTATGGGTCTCAAGTTACAAAGACCCGTCATCTCATAGTGTGAAATCTACTAGACCGCGGTCGATGTTCGCCTTTAAAAGTCATGATGATTTGGACATTTTCCAATAGACAGAAAAGTGGGCTAAATGACTGCCAGTGTACCTGCCACCTGATGATCTCCCTCTCTGACACAACCTTCCACAGGATTCCAGCCATTGCAAACATAAATTTGTCAATGCTTCTTCTGTCTGGCTGCACTGTTGTTGTTGGCCGGCAGGTTTTCATGGTAAACTGCTGAGACAGAGAGCCAATGAGCTGTACGTGCCAGGCAACAGGAAGCGTTTAAAACCGGGTGGGACCTTTGGCTCAGCAGACCCCTAGAGTTTATGCTAAAAGGAATACGTCTAGTCGGTCATTGGAATATGGAACAAACATCTGTTACCAGGCAGATGAACCTTGGTGTAAGAGTATGGAACCAAAAATGGAACATAGACTTTCTTTTTTTTTCAAATGCAAAAAAAGGTACTTGACCAAGGAGACCAAAGTATCTTTAAACAGCTCCATTTAAACCTGATAAAAAATTCCAAACAAATTGTTTCTTTTAGTGCTTTTATTTGTTACCCCTAGTTGTAAACAGATCTTCTGAGTTAAAGTCTACTGTGTCTGCACACTATGCAAAATACACTTTAAAACGTCTTGTATCTGTAGAATGTCTTTAACTTTAGATAATATCTGATTAAAGCCTTTTGGATGCATGATTGTTACATAGGAAATGTTATTCTTATTCAATGTGACACTAGGATACTTTGCAATAAGCCACACCTTCTTGAATCAATCAGAACCATTTTATTCAGTTGAGGTCCCACATTAGATAAATGATCTCACAAATTGTACAAGTTACAAAAAATAAACTCTCAGATTTTTTGGTGCAAACTGGAAACCTTATGAGCAAAAGACCAAGGCACAGAAGACAAGAGAAATTAAGACATTAATTCGATAAAAAATAATACCATGAGATTACAGCAGGCTTATAGAGACTCTTGTGGGAAAGTCACCAGACGGCTTGTGGATTCAAACTGGTGCTGAGTTTGAATGTTTTCACAGGGGTAAGTTGAGTTCCCTCTGCATAGGTTTCTTTCTATGAAGAGGGACATTTATGGTAGATAAAAAGAGGTTAACTTGTACTGAATTTTTCACTATTAAAGATGTGGGAATTGTTGAGATGGCTTTGTTGCACAAGTACTTTTAAGAAACTGTCCTAAACTAATGCTACCTGGACTGGGTTAGACTCTTCATTTGTTCTCCCCATTTTGTTCCCACACTTTGCTGATTTGTTGCAAAGTGTGGGTACAAACTTTGTATTTTTATTCAATTTTGTTGGGCACCAACAAAGTCGGTCTCAACCTGTTTTTCCCTGGTCTTGAGCTCAGTCTCAGATTCTTATGTCTTAGTCTTGGTCTCAGAAGATCTGCTCTTGCTTTTGGAGGGTGCGGTCTTGGTCTAGCAAGAACCAGTCCTGACTCTATCCTTGGTACCCATGTACTTAAACCATGGCATATCGAAATTTTCTGAGATATTTTCATGAATTTTTCAAAGTTTCAATCTTACGTATAATTTCATTGTACATTGTACAGTACTTTAGACCGCCTATATGTATGTATTTTACTTTTAAACTCCATTTGAACCAGTTGACTCTTATCAAATATGACTATTGATAAATTAATATAACTATGAGCTACCTCCACTTGGCAGATATTATTTATTAGAATGACATCATCACATCGCCAATGCTGGTTGTCACAGCGGGTATGAAACAACCCTGGTGCATGGTGGGTAGTGGCAGATGTTTTGATTTTAAGGATTTTTTTAAAGGTTTTTAAAACTATAAAGGCATGGAATGTCAAATGACCTACAACCATTTCACCATGGATGAAGGTCGATCCTGTTTATACCATAGAATCAAATCCCGGTTGCCTGTATTCTGAGCAACCATCACTGCACTCAAGAAATCCCCCTCCAGCAGCTAAAAAATGGGGGACATGTAGAGTAGTACTGCTACTTAAATTAAGAGAGGCCATCATTTCTTTTGAAAACAGAATTTACACAAACAATTTAGTATTCATCAGAACCCAAAATGGCTTTAAGATACAGAAACCATTTCACTCAGCCAGAGTTTTGAAGGTTCTTTAGGGTGGAGAAATGGGCGGTTTGGAGAATTTTATTGATTTACCCTTTCAATACGCCCAATTTCCAACATATTTCTAAGTAGTTATCAATCTTGAGATTTCTTCTGCATGACAGCAAAGGCCCGTGATGTTTTTCACAGAAACAGATGAGATTTTGGTTACTAAATGTCCGCGAGCTGCGGCTGAGTCTTAAGGTCTCCAGTCCCTGTCAAGGCCTGGAGAGAGACGCGTAGACGGGCTGCTCCCAGACAGAGGGAGGACTGCATGGAGGCGGCCCCAAGGCCAGGCTGTTGATGAGCGGTGCGGCATACGACCTGCGAGATGAGTGAAGGTACGGATATTGGTACAGGCCGGCGGGGTAACCTGAAAACGCACCATAGAGGCTGGCGTTCTGAAGGTCAGTGTAGTCCGGCGGATTTGGAAGAGACACAGAAGAGGAGGTAAGAGAGGTGTACTGAGGTTGGTGTGAGGGTGGAGGAGGTGAAGTAGAAGAGGAAGGTGACGAGCTGCAATGGCCCGGGCTCATCTGCTCCATTTTGATCTGAGGTTTTTGGCCAGTGTCCTCCTGCGGTACCTCCGCTGATGCCCCTTCAGGTGTTTTGAGGGTACAGTTGACTGTGCTGTTGGAGTGAGCTTGGGCGCTTTGGGGGACGTATGATCCATTCAGACTGCCAGGTTCCATCTGGGCTGGAAGGATTGTGCTGTGGCTATTTGGGGGCAGATACTGGTCCAGCTCGTGCACATCAAAGCCATCCATGGTGCTGATGACCTCAGTGCTAAGCTCAGAAATGTCCACGTTGCTGAAGTCGATGTTTCGGTTGGAATGAATAGCGGAGCTACTGTCAACAGGACGATGGGCATCATGCTTGTTCCCCACATACAGCTCAGTTTTCGGGGTAGTTGGGGGTGTTGGAGGACTATGAGGTTGACCTAAAAACAAACAAACATAAAACATTCAGTTTTTTCCACTTTCCATGAAAGATTGTAATTGCTGAGATTTTGTAATCTCGTCACCTGGTCTGTCTGGATTGTAATTCTTGGGGCTCTCCCCTATACCACCGAGCCGGGTCAAACCAGCTTCCATCTTATAAAAGCCCTGCTGGGGCTGGTGCTGGTGTTGTGGTCTCGGCTCCCCTTGGCTCGGTTTAGCACTCTTGCGTCTTCGAGGTTGGTATTTGTAGTCTGGATAGTCTCGCTTGTGTTGCAGTCTCAACTTTTCAGCCTCCTCTACAAATGGCCGCCTTTCTGTTTCAGAGAGAAGTCTGAAACAAAGGCAGGAAGAAGTGACTGGACAAAGGCATTCTCTCTTCAAAGTGGGCTAAGCATTATCTCTTATTCAGAAAAGGCAAAGACTGGTATTATGGATTAAATCCTTTAACCAAGGTGCTAACTTAAAACAAACATCTGGGAGCAACACCAATACCTCTCATCAGGCTAACATTATAGCGTGATAATGTTAGCCTGATAAGATGGCAACGAGGTTGTCTGCAGAGTCTACTACATTAGACTTCAGGTTAATTCATTTGCCTTGATTTATATAAAAAAAAAACTGAAAGGCTGACACTCAAAAAACAGCTGAAAAGAGCAGAATATTAACATTTTTGAGTAAATGTAAAATGTTCCACATATAATGGTTGGTGAGCGTTGCTTAAAAACAGAGACTGAAACATTAGACTTGGGTTATTTTTCAATTGAAACCTTATAATTAAATTCTGACATTAAGATATAAATTATACACAACGTTTTGATGGAATGACCATAGGAATCGTGTGCTCATATGACATCAGTTTTTAATATGTGGAAAAAAGACTGGAAAGAATTGTTTTTTTTTTATTCCTTTAGTTTGATGTAAATAGGGATCAGCTGCTGTGTAAAATCCAGCTCAATGCAAATGTGACAGCAATTCAAAGGCCCATAAAAAGGCATTTGCATAAACAGCAAAGATGTTTTTTAGATTTAGATTTTATGTGGTCCCAAACTTCAGTTTGGGATCTCAATGATCGTCTCTTCCTGTTGGCTTCAGCCTCTGGATCTAGTTAATCTAAATTAATGAAAAATGAAGGAACCAGGAAGGTAATCTGTTCAATTTAAGATATTAAGGGATTAAAAGCTTTAAAAAGAACCTCACTTCAAACATTTTAATCTCATTTTTCGAGCAGTGAGTCTCACTCCTTCGGTTCAAACCATATAAGCCAACCTTACATTGCAAATGTTCAAATGTTAAATTCCCAAACTCTCCATCATATGTATGTCTATTTTCAAGAATAACTTCTGTGGATATTTTGGCCACTGTGCTGTGAATCTTTCCCTCCTTATATTTTTGCTCTATGTCTATAAAATCATCCACTCACCTCCACAGCTTGCCCAGCGTCTTGCTCAGCTCCGCGTTATGAAGGTGCGGGTACTGGTCCGCCAGCTTCCTCCGCGCCGCCTGCGCCCACACCATGAACGCATTCATCGGCCTCTTGACGTGCGGCTTGCTCTTCAGGCCCCTCTCCCCCTGACTCGGCACGGGCACCAGAGACCAGTCGTACCCTTTCAGCACCTGCGACACCGCGTCCCGGATGCAGGCGGGGAACCGCTCATCCTCCGGGGAGCTCTCCGCTCCAGTGAGCGGACGCGCCGCCGCCAGCGCGTCAGATTCGGCAGGAGAGTTCCCGACCTCCCGGTCCGGTTCGTGCCGGGGCGTAGAGCCGCCGCTGCTCTGTGGACTACACGGATCCTCAGTAAGTAAGCTGTGCGCTTCAGCCATAGTTTGTCACTGAGCTTATTTTAGAGCGTCCAAAGTTCGCGAAAAGCTCTCCAAATGCGTAAAAGCGCGCGGTTCTGACTGGATGGCCACGAAAATGAATGACGTTCCCTCACTGGAAAGATCTGGCACCGAGATGCCATCCCCCTTCATTCTCCCCAAAGTATGACAACTTTGAGAAGCTCATAGAAAAGTAAACGCTGCAATCTCTCCACCTCCATCCGCTATTGGCTTGCAAAAAAATAAAAAATTGGGGACCTCCTTCAATGTCAGACACAGAATTCCAAGTTTAGAAAATCTGTAATTTTGAAAACTGGTAAGTAAAAAAAAAAAAAAAGAGAAAAATTCCAGTTCACCTGGACACTTATTCTCTAAGATAGATTTAATCTAAACTTAAAATATTTACTTAGCCTGAAGATGTAGACCTTTCTATGGAAGCCCAAACGTGCCTCAAAGTAATTTTGGGCCTTTAGAACTAGAGACACAACATGCATTAGGACTTACATGTCACTAATAATATTTTTTCTAAATAAGAGCAGATGGACATTTTGTAAAATATGTGATGGTAATTATTATTATAAAGACATTTCTGCCACACTTTTTTCTTCCACTCAACTTTACCTTATTTGCTTTGCATACAGAATCCTGCAAATAGGCTGCATCATTAACTTATCAAAAACTATTTGGTATAAAACAACACATATTAGGACTTGAATGAATTCTAAATCAAAACAAATGGACAGTTTGTGAAAAATATTGTAGTAATTATTATTATTGTTATTACTCTTATTTTTTTAAATTATTATTTCTTTTTGTTATTTGCTTTGGATACAGAACTCTGCAAATAATCTGCTTCTTTAGCGGTAAACCCTTGTCGCTTACTCTCCTAATGGCTGTCCGCTGGGAAACTGTCATGTCGGCAGTTTTCCCCATCAAAACTCTTTGTGGTGCACTGCAGCAGCATTGCAGCAGCAAAGGAACCATAAGTGAAAAGCACTGACATAATTATAAAATATTTAGCAATATAATTTCTCAATTTCACACATTTGTATTTTATACAAGATGCAGTGGGCATCCTTCAAAAATGTTAAAAACAACCTTTTGTAACAATCTGCTACCTGACATCTGCTACGATCTGTGAATTTACGTATCCTGCTATAATAAGGACATATAAACACACAACTTAAAAAAATTAATGAAAAAATTGTTTTCTTTATTTTTCTTTATTTAAAATATTAAGGTAATTTTTTATTGCCTTTTTTATTACATAGATCTATGTTAGTTGTCTTTTTGTTTTTATGGTTTACATGTCCAAATTATTTATATTATATTTACAGTTTTGAGGATAATTTATGTATTTATACTACTACTACTGCTACTACTACTAATAATAATAATTAAAAAAAAATAATAATAATAATAGTAATAATAATGATACTTTTTTTTCTTGTTTTTCTTACATATATACTTTTCAGATTGTTGTTTTTTTGTGTCTTTAAATCACTTCCGGATATGTTTTTGTCACGTGACCGGGAGCTCCGTAAACATGGCGGCCAGCGCTTCAGCTGCAGAGAGCTCCGTGAGGAAGAGGCGCGTGGACAGCAGGAGGACGGAGACGGAGAGAGCCCCTGGCGGCTCTTCAGACGGAACTGCCTCCGATGGAGACTCGGAGAAAAAGAAGCAGTTCGAGTCCTTACAACCCGGAACTTACTGGCTCACTCGTATTGTACTGCTGCGCTCGGTCTCTTTCATTTACTGTGAGTTTCTCTGGCTTCTCCAGAACAGAACCGAACCGAACCGAACCGCGTTAGCTGTTTCAGTGCTTCCTTTTCCAACCCAGAACTGCTCAATGCATTTCTTCAAACTATTAGGACCACGGGCGCTGTAGTTGTAAAGCCTTTCTGTATTCCGGCCTCAGTATCACATCTGTCAGCATCTGTGTTGACTGTGAGCACAGAACCGTGATTACTCCGCAGTTAATGTGTGCGGGTTGTAACATTGTCATACACTGTTATTGTGGTCATGTTGATAATGGTGTATCTTTGAAACACTAAGTTCACACGTTACAGTTTTAGCAGCAACATTAGTGTTTTCTATTGTAGCCTCCATGTTGCAGGGTCATTGTACTTAAGGGCAATCCACATTGCTTTCAGAGAGATCTAATGTGTATTAAAACATTTCTGCACTGGAACAAACTCGACCAGCTCACTTAATGTCAGTGCAGTCATTTCACCACCACAGCTGAAATTGTGGAACTCCAGCTTGAATGAATAGATTAATTGCGAAAAAGCATGAAGCACATGTTTTTGGGTTGGAGATGGGTCAGCACACAAAAAACATGAAGGCTAATGTTTTCTTTTTTGGTCTAGTTGTGGCCTTCACGGTCGCCTACAACCAGAACAAGCAGCTGATTGGAGAGAACGGGCTAATGCCTTGCAAGAGCTACCTGAACAGCGTCAAGCGCTACGTCGGAGGAAAGATCGGCGCGTCGGCCCTGGCGTACACACCGTCCGTCCTCTGGTTCTTGGACTGGACCAGCATGGACGCCAACCTGGACTGCATTGCCTTGCTTGGGATGGTGTTGTCGGGGTTCGTCCTGGTGACAGGGATGGCCAATATGGTCATCATGGTGACTCTGTGGGTGCTTTACCACTCCTTGGTCAACGTTGGACAGCTGTGGTGAGTGCACGGATCCTTTGTTAGCTAAAAAAACAAATATTTTTCTCTGAATGTGGCTAATAGACTTGATTGTGAATGAGACTGGGGTGTGACTTGAACCACATTGAAAGTACTGCTGCCAAAAGCGGGTAAGCTTTGCACTGGTGGCAACAGGATTGTGTCCACAGACGAGTGTAGGGTTGCTTTTCGTAATATATTTAATTATATGTCTTTGTGTGTTTTAAAAGCCTGCTTTGTTAAGGTTTTTGATTAACAAAAACCTTAACAATCCCAATTTAAATTGATCTACCATTTAAATTGGGATATGATTTAGTGCCATCTAGTGGCAAAACTGCAAATGACATCCAACTAAGTGCGGTCCAGTTCCTCCTTCTGATGTTGTGGTTCATCTAATCAGGTGTAGAACATACGTGTGTGTAGGAGGAAGTAAGGACACAAAGAGAATTATGCTAAAAGAAACAGAAGTTTTGATGATGTGAGGCGTTTTGCATTGACCCAAAGTGTCAATGCAAACCTCATCAGCTCACTGTGTATTCGTCATGCCATGACCTCCATAAAGGAAAACACTTTTGGTCTTTGCAACACATGCTCAAATTTTTTACACATTTTTCAAAGGAGAGGAAATTCTGATGTTCTTGTTTGTATTTTTTCTTCCTAGGTACTCCTTTGGTGAGTGAACGTCTTACTAGTTCGACCAGGGCTTCCTTTGTTTTTCCTTCTCCAAAAGAAGACGTGGATTGGAAGCGTAAGAAGGAAGGTCCTGATGTAATTTTGACCTTCTTCTTCTGTCAGATTTACCACCATCTAAACACCTTAATGCCAAAAACGTGCATAGCTAAAAACAACAACTTCCTTGTAAATCCTGACGCAGTAATAATATTGTTCTGCCTTTTTTCATGTAACTTTCAAACCGCTTCATATTTTCTCCAAGCTTACCAAATATTCAGTTCTTTTTTTTAGAATTTTAACTCTTTTTTTTAAATAGCAGTTCAGTTGTTTCAGTTTTAAATTATTATAAAAAAGTTGAGATTTGTTTCATTTACTGTATTCACTTAAAGTTCTCTTCCTCGTTGTAGTCCTGATCATCAAAGTCTTGGATTTCCCCTTATGGAGACATATCAGACCACAAAAAAGGGACTTGATGTCTGATATAAAATGTGGATATTTTTGGTGCCAAGGTGTTTTAAGGTGTCACTTAAAACGCTTGTAAAATGTTGGATTTCAAAAAAATTGAGAAAGATGATAAAAAACCTTTCTTATAAAAAAAAGTTACCCTTAGAGCTGTTAAACAAACCAAGTGATTATAGGAGCGAAAATAAATATATATATTTTTTAAATGAACAAAAATTGCCTGGTGGGTATAGATAGGGGCTAAATCATTTTATTTTTGTAAGCTAGCTCCTATCGGAAACAAATCTTAATCAATCATTATTTCCTTGTTTCATTCAATTTGTAGTGGCATTCAGCCTTTTTTACTTTTTTTTTTTACTACTCCCAATTATTTCTTAAAAATCTTGCACTCAATTTCTTACAAATTTTATGCCAAATTGAGGAGAATGCACTTGCTAAGGCTAAGCGTGTTCCAATTAACCGTGTCTCCCCATGGCAGAACGGGTTCATGCTAGTATTTTGTAGCAAAAACAAATGCAACAATTCAACAGTTGCGTTCAATTCTCAATGGAAAAACACTGCTCTTCAGTCGAGAGTTAACAGTCCTGAGCACTTATTAGATGAATAAACTGCAGACCACTGAGTCTGTGGGTGCAGATGAAGCAAAGGAATAATACAAACACGAGCATGTTTGCATCGGTTTGCTCTGCTTTCTGTCCTAAGTAATACAAAAACAAGACTTCAGTGCTAAAATAAACATCACTGTGGTGCATTTCTGCACTGCCTGGATAAAAAAAAAAAAGTGGCATCACGGTCATGCCTGGGCAGCGTCGTCTGCTTTACTGTATAAATGTGCTGGTCTGTGCAGGTTGGGAGAGCCAGCTGTTGGAGACGGGCTTCCTGGCTGTCTTCTTGTGTCCGGTGTGGACTCTGTCCCAGGTTCCCAGCGGCTGTCCCCCCTCCCTCGTCTGCATCTGGACCTTCAGGTGGCTCATCGTTCGCATCATGTTGGGAGCTGTGAGTAGAAAAAACACAACTCTCCGGTCCTTCAAATTGATCGATCACGTGGCATTCCAATAGAAATTGGTAAAGTTCGTGTTTGTAATGTTGAAGCAAACGGTGAGCAGATGGAATCATTCTGGTGTTTGCCCTAATTTTAAAGCGATACTTGGGAACAGCTGTCCTGCTCTAACACTCTGCAGGTGTTTGGTTAAAGCCAAACCAAATGCACGATCGACTCAACAACGTAGCGCCTTGTTTGTCAGATTTCACGGGGAATTATGGAGCACAGAGCCGGGGTTTATTTGGCCTGAGTGGAACTCCTCCTAGCAGGAGCAGGGAGAAAACTCAACACACCTCCACTTCTCTGAATCACACAATCTACTTCACATATAAACTCATCACTATGTTTAGGGTTCTCTTCCAGCCTAACCCTACCGAAGTCATGTCATATTTTGATGCTGCTCTGGTGTACTCAATAATATCTATGGGGTTCGCCTTGAAAATGTTCAGACTGCAGAGAAAGTGTCTGCAACAAAGTATCTGCATCTCCGGAGTGAAACAGCTTGTTGCATCAGCAGCAGGCTGGGATGGTAGCAAAAGTATAGCAGAATGGCAGACTGAGTAATACTCCAAGTATGTTTGGTATGTTCTCAGACTAATGCTGAATTGCGACACACAGGCTCTACGTTCTACACATCTCCATTTTTCTTCTCCATTTTTAGATTTAGAAGTCGCCTTGCCTTTACTCTGTTAGCCATCCCCAAGTTCCTTCATTTTGGTTGATCAGCGATCACCCTTAAACAGTCACCTTGAGCTGCACAGGAATGGCTTAAAGGTGAAGTACACCCCTGTATCCAATTGAGAATCTTTGATTACACTGGAGTCGCTTTATTACAAGTGAACAGCATCATGTTGGTAGAGGCTCAGAGTGTAAAGGCAGCAGTTTCCATCGCATCATGCGGTTTGTTTTTCCTTTGAAGATGACACTAATGTTTCTTTGGAAGGTGGTGCAATCCTTATTTTAGCACTTCTAAAAACTCCTGCTCTGGTGCCCTATTGGTGTCACATGCTGACAGATGAGATTATTCCATTAGTGACATCTCGAAGTCTTTTCTTGCCTCTAACGGGCTTCCTGCCAACATCGCCCGGTGTTGAGCCTCATCCATAAACTCTTCCCATAAACTCAGGTGAACTTTTGTGTGTCTTCTGAAGTAAATAATGTTAGCGTGATGCTATGCTAACATGCTAACCTGGTGTTTTCAGAGTGAAGTCCAGCAGTGTTCTACTACTAACTAGAGGATACTTGTCCAGGCTTAGGTCCAGCAATCTCTCTGCCTGGTGTTTCATGTTTTCAATCCAGTTGTAATTGGTGAAATATCTGCGCCTCATGACTGAAGAGGATAAACACCGCGGTATTGGACCTCACCACCTCCACAGCCGGGCTCCTAATCAGAGAGAGGCGTTCTGCTTTTGCTTAAATTCAATCAAACAGGTTAGCGGGCGCCTTACTGCGCGTTCCGTGCCCAGCCACATGACCTGGTGATGTGTCAACATCGGCGGTCTCGTGGTTTGGATAAGATGTGGCTCCCTTAGCTGTCTGGGTGGAAAACAGCCACACAAGTGAATATACCATTATGAATCCTGTCATCGAGTGTTTTTGCAATCAATCAAGGGTTTTTACCATCTGTGTCCTCAGGAATATGGTGGCCAGGTGGCATAGCCACCGTTATCTCACGGAACATTTAAGGTGGTTGCCAACTTTTAGTGTCTTTTTCCTTGTTTTTGTAAGGCAATCAGCTCCTCTCTGAAATTTTTGGATACTTTGCAGAAAACTCTGATGCAGACCAAAAAAAACCCCAAAATAACTCTGGTGTACCTACAAACCTAGGTTTCGGTTTAGTAAAGTGAGCTCTGGCGCGGTTCGAATGCCAAGCGGACCAGGAACCCTTCCAAAAGCAGGAAGAGAAACTACAGCACAGGGCATTCTGGGTAAATGCTACCTAAACCAGCGCTAGAGTCCAATACTAGCTCTTTGCTTTTGCTGAAAAACAAAAGAGAAATCTTACAAAAACCCAAATCTGACGTCACGCCACTATATTTCGCATAGAAGGAAGTTGTGACCAGTGTCTTCAGAGGTTTTTGTGTCATTTCCGTCTTAAAGTAGCGCCACCACAGGTAAGGAGGTGAACAAGTTTTTCAAAGGGTTTGCTTCGTCTGACGGGGGCAGCGTGAAAACAAAACACACCGACTGATAACGTAACAATGTTGGTCCACAATCAAGCAGAGCGTACCAGACTATCAGGTGTGAAAACACTCTCAGTGTTTAATTTGAGTAAAGCTCCCATAGCAGTAGTTTTTACTACCTATTCAAACTTCAAACTGCGACTTTAGAATGGTGTCCAGTTGTGTTTCGCATTGAGTTCAGGGCTTGTTCTCTCTCATTGTTCAGGGTCTCATTAAAATCAGAGGAGACCAGTGCTGGAGAGACCTGACCTGCATGGACTACCACTATGAGGTGACTCTTTATTTACCGGCCTATACTCTAATAAGTCATCGTTCAGCAGTGTCTATAATATGGCGATGAGACTTGAATGCATGCTTTTTACTTCTTAAAATAATTGAATCGATATTTTTTGAAATCATATTTTGTTTCAATTTGTGTTTAAAATTTTTAAAAAAGTGAACAAAAAGGCATAAAATCGTTTCCTGGGCTTTTAGTAACATAACACCCAGGCTGCTCACATTTCTGCTCAGTCATGATTGCAGCTCTGGCCCACACCGTTCTGCATGATAAAGTCTCAGATGGAGGATGGGCGCATTCTGTAATGATCAAACACATGACTGGAGAAAATACACACAAGGCCAAAGTCATGATATCGGTTGTATCTTTATGAAAGATTGTTGCTTTGTTGAACGTGTTAATTAGATTAAATGTATCTCAGTTAAAAACCCATTCTTGTTTTTGCAATTCTTGATGGACTGTAATGCATGAATGTTTTGCAGTTCAACTCTCTGGGGATCGCACGTTTTTAGGCCAGAAGTCAATGGACGAGTGAAGATTTCTAAAAGTTAAAGTTGCATTCAAAGCAACACGATCAGAACCCACGTTGGACGGCTTCACCGGCTAATTCTGAGTGAAACAGAACGAATCTTTTATATCTGTCACGTAGCAGAAGAGGTTTTGAACGGCCTCGTCGCTTTGTGGATTTCATGCCTCGCTGGGTCAGCTTCCCTGGTCCAACTTCATCTTTCGACACCCTCAGTGCTAATGTTGACTTACACACACACACGCATTCTAAGACCGGAAGGCCACGGCGCCAGTTGACGCCAAGTTAACCCCTCCGACACACTGCTCCCTTTCAGACCTGCAGTGGGACTACAGGTTTCCTCCTGTCCCGACTCTCAGGGGACCGTGGCGATGCATTGCAGGACAGTTAGTACTTTGTTCATTCAGGCTGGGTTAATTAATGCGCCATATGGAGATTTAAGCCCGCCCCACCTGTTAAATAATCCAAATTTTTGTTGTGTTTTTATACCAAAATACAATAAAAGTACTGATCTGTTTGACAGCTGCATAATCGTTTTTCCTTTCCACTTATATTTGTGCTATATTTATTTTTCCCAACCTAACCCGAGTCTGTTTGTCTGCTCAGCCAAGGTACATTTTAGCATGGACAAACACTGAGAAACCTCTGGGTGTTTGCCTGGGTGGAGGTGCAGCCGCCTTCATTTAAATAAGGTTCCATCGTTATTTAGTCTCGGAAAAGTTCTCCTCGAGGCGTGGTGCAGAAATGACTCCCCCCTGACGAGCGCCAAAGCTAGCAGTGAAAACCTCCATCCCTAGCATCAGTACTCCTCACAAATCGAACCAAAAATTATTCATTGTTATAATGGAGACCTAAGCAGATTTCCTGTGAGTGATCAAAGTTTTGTTCACATTAGGACCAGATGCGACGTCACACTGTGTGAGCAGCAAAATAGAATTCCTCTGTTCTTGAAGTTAAACTGATCAGTAAACATTTTAAACTGTCTTTAGCTAATTTCATTAGCATTTACCACATTTAGGACTAATCTCAAACATTAGTCTGTGCGTTTATTCCTTGTAAGGTGAATAAACCTGAGGTTTCCAAAAAAGAAAAGGCCAATATTTTCTCACCCAACTTGTTTTGTGACAATGAAGAGACGTCCTGTTTGCTTAAGCCATGAGACTGTCATACAGTAACAGTCACAACAACACTTCATTTCACTCTGAGATAAAGTACGTTTGAGCCTGAGTGCACTGAATTTAATTGAAATGTGTCTCCAGACACAGCCGGTGCCAAACCCCATGTCCTACTACATGCACCGCTCTCCGTGGTGGTTCCACCGCTTCGAGACCCTGTCCAACCACTTCATTGAGCTCATCGCTCCCTTCTTCACCTTCCTGGGCCGGCGACTGTGCATGGTGAACGGAGTCATCCAGATTCTCTTTCAGGTTAGCTCTGTGGAAAGCTAGCAAACACAATCTGTGTTTTTTTTTTGTTGTTGATGTTGTGTATTTGTACATGGTACCCACTCTGTTCTGTGGCTTTTGTTTCCTCTATCACCACTTCCTGGCCTCCAGGTCGTCTTGATCATCAGCGGTAACCTGAGTTTCCTCAACTGGCTGACCATTGTTCCTAGTTTGGCCTGCTTTGACGACGCATCGCTAAGCTTTCTGTTTCGCTGCGGCTCCGGAGCTAAGGAAGCGGTGCTGGAGATCCAGAAGAAGGAGGCGGCCGGACAAGCGCCCAATCCGACAAAAGGTGCCTCTACGCTTCTTTTTTGTAGAAATAAAAACAGTTTTTATGGATTATACCGGCAAGTTTAACATGCGGGAGTGGGAAAGAACCAACATAAACTTGGCCACTGCTTTGTGTCTCTGTGACATCCTGCCAGCCTGTCAATATTCAGAACCAGCAACGATAAATGTGCCCGTTTTCCATTGTTAGATTATCGTTCCCAGAAATCCCACAAGACACTCTTGAGACACTATTGACTCATCCTGTTCCTGTGTGTGTGTATGTGTTAGGCATGTTGATTCGGCGGGTGGTGAACATTTCTTTGGGCATTCTCATCGGTGTCCTGAGCGTGCCGGTGGTGATGAACCTGTTGAGTCCGCGGCAGGTGATGAACACGTCCTTCGACCCGTTGCGCATCGTCAACACCTACGGGGCTTTTGGAAGGTATAGTTTGGAGGGTTTTATTACATGACCAAACACGAACACGCCAACTTGAAGACAAGCCAGGTTTATTTGTATAGAGCATTTCAGAAACGAGGCAGTTCAAAGTTCGTTATGCCGTAGAAATATCACACAGTCGCCAATCATGAAACAAGAAATACACATTAATTTGTCAAATGCCATTAACAAGCAGATATACATCAAATATATTGATCAATGTTCCAGTTATGAATCAAAGTTAACTCTAAACAGGTGGGTTTTTGGCAGTTGTGAAGTTTTCTAGACACTTGCTCCAGATTAGAGGAGCGTAGAAACATAATGTTTGGTTCTGGTTGTGGTGATGCAGAGTGGACTAAACTGGGAGACCTGAAATGTCTGGAAGGTTGATACGACGACATGTCTTTAATGTCATTTGGTTCCGTTAAACTCTTAGGAAAGGGGCATACTTTAAGAAAAATCTACCGTTATCTCATTTAATCTTTTCGTTCCTCCATCCTCTGGGGAAGCATCACCAAAGAACGGACTGAGGTGATCTTTCAGGGAACTCTGAGCCCAGATCCCAAAGACCCTGAGGCGGTTTGGGAGGAGTACCAGTTCAGATGTAAGCCAGGAGACGTGTACCGGCGGCCCTGCTTCATATCTCCCTACCACTACCGGCTGGACTGGCTCATGTGGTTCGCTGCCTTCCAGGTACGTTAACAACTCCTACCTTTCAATGGAAGCTACTTTTCTGTGCCGAGTCTGGAATAATGTCATGTTTGCGCAGACCTACGAGCAGAACGAGTGGGTCATCCACGTAGCGGGACGCCTGCTGGCCAACGACAGCACCATCCTGTCGCTGCTCGACCACAATCCCTTCCAAGGCAGAGACGCCCCCAGGTAAACACACAAGAGCATCACCAGCTTTGCTTTCAAAATTCACTTATAAATCTAGCTACTCTGCTGAGCAGAGCACTTTTTGTTTTAGGGCTCCCCATGGTGGAACAAATAACAATTGTTTAAAAATTGTTTTATTTATAATAAAAACCCTGGGAATTTATGTTTTTTTTCCCTAACAAAAGGCAAATTGTTACCAGGTGTGAGAGTTAAACTGCCCTCCCTGGTTTATTTCAAATGTATTAAGATTTCTTGAACTATTTTGTGTCCTGCATTTTCGAGACATAGTTACAGGTGTTTTCTTTCACTAGAAAGTTAACATTATAATATATTATAGCTTATTGTTAATTGCCAAAATATCCATACCCCTCGAACTGTTTTCAATTTATTCACGTAACATTCACACACTCTTGTGTGTTTTCTTTGGATTTTATGTGATTTACCTACAGAAAGTAGCGTGTAGTTGTAAAGTGGCAGGAAAATTACACATTCTGTTGAATTCAGTTCAGAAATACTTTATTTAAACCAAAAGGAATTGAAATGTTGTTGGCAGTTTTTGCTAATCCACCTCATTTGCTTTTGCAGCTCCTCTTTAATTTTTTTTATCTTGGATTTGAGGTCAAAGTTCAGCACTTATTTGAGCTTTTGAGATTCTAATCAGCTGGTTCCAGTTGTAAAAACAAAAAACAATACCTTGCTGACATGGTTGCGCAACAAAACTATTTGAATGTAAAAAAAAAAGTAAGAGCAAAACTCTTTCTTGCTGTCCAACATCCAAAACCAGAGGAAATAATTGTCCATACAAGCAACACCTCAACCCTAAAAATGATTAGAAGTCTATACGAAGGACAAACCAGAACTAAGGTAACAGAGAAACTGTAACGACACAATTCCAGAAGAGAATAAAATACTTTTAAATATGATAACTCCAATGGGTATTTTCATATTACAAACAATTTTGGGGAAAACGTGGAGCTGTTTGCTCCACAGCAGGAATCAAAAACACAACTAGATCAGTGACTGTTCTATGCTTCTACTTTGTCAGATGGGTTCGAGGAGAACACTTCAGGTACAAATTCTCTCAGCCAGGCAGCACCAGCGCAGCACAGGGCAGATGGTGGCTAAGAAAACGCATCGGAGCCTACTTCCCTGCTGTAGACCTGGAAGGACTCAGAGGCTACTTCCAGTCCAGGAACTGGCCTCACCCACAAATCCCACCAAGCAGGAGATGAAACCAAAAGGGAAGAAAAAGAGGTCATTTCAAAGCAATTTGGAGCCAAAGTTACTCTCTATGCAGATGACATCAGGTTTCTCAAGAACTGCTTGATAAAACCTCTCCTGACTCAGAACACCAGTACAATCATTCCCAATCAATGTGAAGGTTTTGACGATCTCGGCTTTAGACACCCGAAAGTAAACGTATCAATTGGTTGAAAATTGAAAAAATGAAAATCGCCACCATGACAGAGGCCAACTTGAATCATTTTCTCACGTAGTGTCTGTGGCTTCCTGCTTGTGTTTTTTTTATTTTATTTAATTTTATTTTTTTGTTAAACTAGCTTTAGCTTAGCCGGATTTTGAGAGTTGAGCCACATTAGCATGCTATCTGGGACTGGAGTACAGTGTCAAAACAAGCTCACTTTCACTGGCGCACATGCGTAAATAGCAAAAAAGCACTAAAGGGATCTTCTTCGTTAAGACATTTTCAAATCTAAATATTATCCTTTAAAAAATCTCAAATACACAAGAGAAATATTTGATAGACTGAAAAACCTATTTTGAATACATTTGGAAAATAGTATTGAAAGAAAGATGAACAAAATTATTTTCTCTAATGAAACATCCTTTTATTAATATGAAACAGTTGAGAAATTATTCATCTTCCTCTGAGATGTACTTTTCCTTCTTCTCAAGCACTTCCATTAATAAAGAGTGAGATGTCTTCCAAGAGTATTTTCCAGCAAGGCTTGAGCACCATTTCACACAACAAAATGTGAAAACTATGTTTCCAAGAGCCTTCCCAGATCATAGCAATTCTGACAATGTGTTGTCAAAAGTAGGTTAACCAAAAGTATCCAACAAATCTGATAAACTCTGAGGTCTGATGAGACAAGAATGGGTCATTATAAGTCAATTCTTGGTCCAGAACCTGCAGCAGTGGAATCTTGAGTTGAAGAAGTTTTAAAAAAGAAACATAAACACTGTAAGTGTTAATTATTTGCATACATTTTAAGAATTTACACATGAAATCCTTAAAATGTATAAAAAGCTTGAATCATCCACCATTAATCCACAGAGAGACATGGTGAGAAACTAAAAAGCCACAGAACAGACACTGCAGTACCAAAAGAGACCAGCAGATGGTGCTGTTACTCCAAACACCCAGAATTATCTGACCCCAGCTGAACCTCTACATATAAAATAATATGTGTTTAGAATATTTTTCAACAGCTGAACTACAACCAAGAATCAAGCCTGTCATAAACTGGAAGATGTTGGACAACCATTCTCATTGAACACAGGGAAGAATGTCTACCTCCACACATGAAAAAGCCAGATGTCTTTTGGAGAAACCAAATTTTGGAATACTTAACCTAGATGAGAAAAAGAACGAGATGGGTGTGAATGCAACTGTAAAGCACGGCTGAGGAGCTTCATGGTGAGGAAATGTTTCACTGGGGTTTAATTATAAAAAAAATAAATGAATTGACAGTGGACATTGTTGAATCCCCTTCACTCCTCCCTCAGTTTGGTCCTTCTTAGCTCTTTCTTTAGCCTTTCTTTTTATTTTCCAAAAAGGAAGGCAACAACATATCATATTTCTGTCCTTCCCTATTTCTTATTCTTTTCCTTTCCTTCGTTGCGTCCTACCCCTGTTCCTTCCTAAGCATTTCTTGTGGCATGCCTTGTTTCTTCTATGTACCCTCTCTCTTTCATACCCTTATATCCTTACTTCCTTCTTTTCTCTCCTTCCTTTTTCCCTTCCTTTCATTCTATCCTACCTTTCTTCTACCTTTGTGCCTTTGTTCTACCTCTCTTCCCTTCCATTAATGGCCCTTCTTTTCTTCCTTCCTTGCACAAACATTTACCCTGTATTTATAGAGATTTTATATTTTATGGTGAATGCAAAGACTGTGATTTCTGGAAAGTTGACTTCACCCTGAGCTTAAGAAATTATGTCTGTCCAGATAACAGATAAATGTGTCTTTGTGGTAAAGGTGTTCCAGCATGTTGAATAAATTCCCCGGAGAATGAAAAGCCTTTTACTGCACAGTCTGTTTTCCACGACAACGTCCAGTACAATTTATTTCTCAGTGTCACCTGAGGATTCAAAACTGTTTTTAGCAAAAAGAAAGAGACCTTGAAAGTCTTGGTTATATTAACAAGCAACCGTTGTAATTCCTCAGACACTGGTGTAGAGCATTATGTGCAACCGCGAGAAAAACTGTACTGCTTACTTTAAGCATCTATTGATATTGGAGCTGACTTTTCTGTACTGCCTTGAATTCCCTGGTTTTCTGTTGTACATTTTGGCCATTTCTCAACTTTTTTGCCTGCTAAATCTCCAGATAACCACCCATTTTCAGTTTTCGTCAGCAGGCATCAGACTTTTATTTAAAATGTCCTGAAATATCAAAGAGTGCCATGCAGTCAAACAGGGTTCCCAGGACCTTTTGAAGAGAAACAGGCCCACAGCATCTTACATCTCCCACCATAGTTATGGTCCACTAGTTAGAGTTGACACATTCTGATCAGCGTCAAGTATAAATACATACATTTTAAGGGATACAACTGTGTTTTTCTTTTAAATATTGTTAGATCTACTGTTACCGATAAAACAGCACATTTTTTGAACCGTAAAAGAGTCAAATGAGAAAAATGAATTTACACCAAAGCTAAAGAGGCAGCGTTCCTCGGTCCGTTTGCTTGGAAGTTCGTCTGTCTTACAGCAGTCATGGATGGGCGTGTGTGCTCCACCTCGTGTTTTGAAGCTCATTGGTTTTGATACATCAGTTGCACAGCAAGGGTGTTTTTAATAGCCTCGCCTCCAAACGGATCTGCATGCTTGTTTGCTGCGATCACAGGCTCCAGACTGCAAATCAATTTCCTTGTAGCCTTTCTATCAGGTTTTTTTTTCATGGGGACTTCGATGGTTTGCTTACAGATTGCACACTCCGTCACACCACTATCTATTCCAGGCCCCCACCAACTGTGTAGACATTTCTCACCGTCCATCAATTTAGTTTTGAGATATTTCCAGTTGGGTTGATGTTAAAGCAAACATGCTAAGATTAGGAAATATTTCAGAAAAGGGTCCCACTAGGAAACTCTGCCCTCAAGATTAAACATCAAACCGCAGCAAAAGTTTTTAAAGAAAATGATGTTCTACAGATGTTTGCTTCAAAGTAGCAATAATACATACACACACTGTAGATCTCAGAAGAATGAGTCTGCCGTGCTGTGGACAGCAGATCCTTTGTGCTCTTGGCTACAAAAATGGCATGTGGAGCATGCAATAATGGATTCCTAAAAGATGTGAGCCACTGACCGAAACTTGGTGACGTGTGCTATATTTTCATGCAGGCTGGAAGTTGGTCCAAGGCTTTTATAGACAGACATTTTCTTTTCACATTTCGTCATGTTGCAGTCACATATTTCACACTCTTTTAGTGAATGCTTTCTTGTAGTGCAGGTCTTTTGGGGTATTTCTACACATCTGGATACCCCACTCTGCAAAATAACTCAAGCTCAGTCGGTCCAGATGGAGAGTTAGACTAAGTTGCACATTAGGTTCATTATCATCTTAAAAATTTACATTGTTTATTTAACTTTAGTTGCTCAAAACAAACACTGTGTAATAAAATTAATTCATTTGATCATTATGCACTGGTAAATGCAGTTTAGTTGAAAACGTTGAAGTCATTTTTATATTTATTAAACAGAAATATATAAAAGGGTTTATATATATATGAAAAAAGTTGGTAGAAAATACAATGAGCAATAATTATCCAAACTAACATTTTATATTATTTTATTGTATCTTCACCCAACTTTTTTCTTCCACTCAACTTTCCATTGCACTCAATGGCTTAATGACCTGCTTTCCTTGCTTTGGAATCTGCTAGACAGCTGTCAAGTCAGTACACCTCTCCATGATCTTGTAGACCTTAGCATAACATTTCACTGAAAAGGTCTTCTTTAAATTGATATGAAATATAAATGTTTTCTGAAAAACTGGGTTTTAGATTTTCATTAAGCCTCAATAAAGTACAAAAATGAACGCGTTAAGCTGAATTAGGAAGATAAAGGAAAGTCTCACTCAGGGCGCTTTTAATGATAGAACCACCTCTTACTTACTGGACCTGAGCTGATTTGACGATGAGAAAGAGTGATTTCGATATTCCGAGCTGCATTAATCGGTTTTCTTAAAAACCAAAACATATTTTTTGACTCTATGAAATGCTAATATGAATTAACATTAAGTTGTTATATTGCTTCATTATTATTATTACTAATAATAATATCTTGTGTTATTTTAAGTCTTGTCTTTCGTATCGAGGCAACACCCTGCTAGACAGCGCGAGCGTAAATAGTCCTCAGCCGTCTCACATCCAGCTGCAGCAGCCGGACAACAACAGCCGCCCCTCCTCAGAGCCGGAGCGCTGACGCTTTTCTTCTTCTTTTTTTATTTTACGCACAGCCATGATTCTGACGCACAGGTGAACTTCTCTTCCCTCCACAGCGCGGCAGCAACAACTTAACGTGGAGCAAAGTATTCTCCCCTCTAACCAACCCGAAACTTCACGCGCTCCTCGCTTGAGAAGCTTCAAAGTTGAACCCAGAGCCATGTCCAGGAAGAAGGCAGCGAAGGGCAAAGGCACCTCCAAGAGTCCGAAGGCGTCTCCGAGCAGCGGGCGGACGGCGAAGGGTCTGGCCGCAGCCGGCGCTCCGTCCTCGGCTCTGGTCTACCCGAGCAGACCGTCCATCAGCAACAGCGGCGAGTTTTACGACATCGCCTTCAAGGTAAGCAGAGCCTCCGGAAACGCTCGCGCAGGTGAACCTGCCAGTCAGAGAAAGCACGCGCAAGTTTTCCCAGCTGCAAATTCCACTAATTCTGCTTCAATCGGGCTGCTTTAATTCTGTAACGCCTTGTTTACCTACAAAAAAGTGAACTAAAGTGCCTAGGTGAGATTTTATGAGCTATTATTTCAAACTTTCGCAGTATTTTGGTAACATATGGGAGCGTATGTGTTGTACACAAAAGTAAAATACAAATAGTTTCGAAAATGAACAAAAACAAGTTGCATTTTCGACGCATTCTATGTGGTAATTATAGGTTGCTGTCAGTATTTTTGAAGAAATGCGTTAAAGTTGTTGTTTTCACATCCTATGAACTGTCAGTATTCCTTCTTTGGGATGCGGGTTGTGCATATAGTTTAATCTTTGTGTAGTGCGCCACAGTCCAGTGCAATAACCCACAGGAGATGACAGAGACAGGTTTCTATAATTAATGAGATCAATTAACTGCAGAGCAGGAGGAGGCTTTTGCTGGAGCAGGACTCCAGCTGATAAAATATGTTTATTGCACCTACACATCCTGCAGTAGTAGAATATAATCTTATGTCTTTCAAGTTATCATCATTAAAACATATATATATATATATATATATATATATATGACTGGAGTTTATATTTCAACTTTTTCCTGAATTGCTATATTGGTTAACAAAATAATAGCAAGAAAAATAAAATGGTCACCTTTTTTGTTTTGTTTTTGTGAAATGGAAATTTTGACAAAAGACGTGTTGACCCGGATTGTTTCCAATCCAAATGGATGTTTTCAGTATTTAAATGTGTAAAAGAAGAGCAAACATTGTGGAAATTGATACAAACTCAAACAATCCCATTCATTTTTTTGCGCAATTGCATAATTGTGAGATTATTATAAATGTAATATATTATGTTTAAGTGAAAACTATCGCCTACCTGCATATAGCAGTATTTCTTTCTTCTTATTTCATTGTGCAAATATTGTGCAAATGGAGCTTAGTACTGCCCCCTATCTCTTCCTCACCATGTGCCTTTTTCCTGTGTATTTGTGGCCAATCAGAAGATCAACTCAGTTTGTTCATATGGTGCCAATTTACAACACATTGTCTAAAGGCACTTTACAAAAATCAATCCAGTCATGCACACATTCCAAAAAAGACTGTCACTCACATTCATTCAGAATGTGAGTGACAGTGGCAAACATGCATATTTAGTGCATGTTTGATTACACTAAATGTGTAATCAAACATGCATATTGGTGATATAAAGAGAAATGGTGATGGGCCTGTGTGACACAGAGCCACAAGAGGTGAGGCAAAACCACTGCCTCGCCTCGCCCTGCTCCCAAGTATCTGAATGAGCAAAATCAGCAATTTTGACCATAAAAATGTTAAAATCATTCGGGAAACAAATTCATAGAACAATCACATGGACATATCGATTGTTCTCTTGTCATTGTTGGCATTTGACTTGTCATAGTGACTCACCTGCCTCCCCTGATTGCAAGTCACTTGCACTAACGGAAAGCAAAAATTAGAGGCTTGTGTTGAATTACGTCCAGGTCCTGAATAACTTCCTTTTAATTCTTTGGAAATGCTGGCACCATATGTGGTTATCATCACAGGGCCTTGCTAAGGAAGATTTTTTGTCTCTTAATTTTTGTTTTGATGTCATGTTTTGTCATGATAAAACCACAAACTCTTCAGGCATAAGGATTAATAATGATGATTTTCCCAGAAATCCTGCCATGCCTAGTGGTAGGGCCACCAGGGCAATCCACCACTGCATTTTTATGTTGAAAAATATGAAAAGTTAAAGAAATTTGGAGGTGCATCATAATTTGGAACTGATGGCGTGTGAGGCCAATGGGCAGGTGAAACTGTTTGCATCAACTACAAACCTTTATCTGTCTTTACTGTTACTGGTGAATAAGAAAAACCCTGTTTCAAAATACACAAGTGACACTTAGCCTGGTGGAGGGCAAGTAAAGCCTGGTGGCCCGCCAGGCTTATATTACCTTGTGACTCTATATAAATCCCTTCATAGGCTTCATGGAGATGCAACAGTTTCAGAATTTTGTTTGCAACATTTCCTTTCCGCTGCAAAATTATATACTACTTTGTGTTAAAATCCCAGTTAGTCACGTTTGTGGACATTTTCAAGGATGAGGATACTTTAACTAGACACTCTGCTATAAATAATTGTAATTGGTTATTATTTGAGGGCCATCGACCGATGAAGTCGGTGGTGTTGCTTTCCCAATATCTGAGCAAGGCTTAAGAGATTTAAATATGAAACCCTTAATAGATTAAGCGATGGATAATCAGGGATGACAGACCATAGATGGAGAACACGGAGGTAATTAGAATTGTAAAATGCAAATGGAAGACTAATAATCATAACTGACTCTGAGGAAATGTCAATCCAATCTTCCATCACTCATGTGCTGATTTGAACTCTGCCATGAACAGCTCGTCTCTGCATCAGAGCAACACATTTGGTGTGTTGCTCTGATGCAGCAACACACCAAATGTGTTGCTGCATCACATTTGCAGCTGTTTTAAATGTTGCATCTAACCACTGAAAATGAATGATTATGTTTAAATTTCATCAGGTGGATAACCATATGCTGTGTTGTTTCTGCGTCAGGTGATGCTGGTGGGGGATTCAGGCGTGGGAAAGACCTGTCTGCTGGTCCGCTTCAAAGACGGAGCCTTTTTAGCCGGCAGCTTCATCTCCACCGTCGGCATCGATTTCAGGGTATGCACTCACACACACTCACATGAAGACATCCTGAAGGTCAGAGGTCGTCACCTTTGGATGCGTCTTTTACAATGCCATGAAAAACAACTAATAGATTTGGAAGGTTTTTTGTATTTTGTCACGTTACAGCCACAAACCTTCATGGATTCTATGTGACTAACAACTCTTGCAGATGCAAAAAGACGTGGTTTTAATTTTTTTTAACAAAGACAGATCTGAGAATTACAACAGGCTTTGCTCGACGACTATTTTACTTTCAAGTCTTTCCATGTTATAGTTCATGCAGTATGTTTAGGGCCCTGCTGGAAGGAAGGAAGCTACCTCGGTCTCAATCGTTTTGCAGCTTCTTCTGGGACTAGCCTTATTAGACTTCAACCAGCTTACCCTGTTGATGAGTATGATGCTGCTACCACCATGTTTCACCGTGGAGACGGAGTGATGTGCTGCCGTAGTTTTCGGTCACACGTTACAAGTTCAGTTTTTTTCTTCTAATGCTATCCCCTCACCAAAAACATACCTGGAGTGTTGCTTTGATTCTTCCATGCATGTTTTGAGGAATCCTGTCTCAGCCATTCAGTTCTGCTAAACGCCTGGGTGCAATTTCAAAGCGACTTCCCCACTAAACTCCTTCAGACTAGCAGCAGCAATTGGCAAACACCTGATGGAACTGCACATCTGCTGAGTTGTTCATACGAGCTCTCAAAAAACAAAAACCTTGTTATAGGGTTAATAGAGGAGCGATGTTGTGATGGCTTTCTGAAAGCAGAGCTTTAGAAAGAGGAGGAGTGGTGAAAGAGACAGAGGCCCAATTTCAAGGCGTTAAATTAGGAAGTAACAATTTTCTTTTAGTCATATTATATATACATCTATCCATCCCATTTTCTAACACCCTTGTCCCTAAGTGGGGTTGGAGGACGGGGAGAAAGAAACCTTTCTTCTTTACATAATACTTGCCACTGGGTTGTTATGCAGTGACCTGTCTTTAGGCCACAGTTTTAGAAATCGTCCATATTTTTGCCAGCAAACAGGAAATCTCAGTCAGGACTAACTGACAAAGCATTTCTCGTCTCCGTTACCCGAGGGTAAGACGGCACGCTCCATTTTTGTTCAGCTGAACTCGTTGGGCAGAGAGAACTGGTACGCAGCCGTAGCAACGGAGGCTGACTCGGTTACAAGCGAGTGAGTGGGAGTGTAGCAACTCCAGGCTGAAAAAAAATCAACTAAGACTCAAAGAAGTTTCAAATACTGCAGATGAAAAAGGATATATTTAGAGGAGTTTGGATCTAAAATAGGAAGCGATCAATGTTGTGAAAGAAACACAAAACTACATTTGGATAATCAGCCTCCCTGACACATTGAGACAAAATGTGGAAATACTTCTATAAGATGACGTTATGAGAGATGCCAGAACCCGACCTTTAGTTGTGATTAACCAAACTAGAATGTCAATTATTTCCTATCCTGAAGCAGTCTGCTGCGCTGCTGAATCCCACCTTTCAGTTCTGTGTTTATTATCTTTCAAATGCAGTAGAAAGATTTGAGCATCTTTCTACTGCATTTGTTCCCCTATAAGCAGCTCTGCTTGACAGCATCAGTGAATCGGGGCTCAGAAACCTCCTGGGTGGTGGTGGTGGTGGGTTTCTCTAAAGCGTTGTGTCAGATTCTGTGGGCATCCTGCTTCAGGAAGCAGCAAGGCAGTAAAAGACAGAGAGCAGTCACCTCTCCAAGCCCTCAGCAGCCACAATTAATGGGTGACTCGTATTTTATTGCCATTGTAACGCCTCTCGGTAATTGCCCCTCAAGGCACTGCAGCCAGTACTTCGGTTTGCCACTAGCAGTAAAACAAATAACAATCCATTCACCCATCAGTATATAGAGCCTTTTCAAACTATTGTTGATATGTTTGCTTCATTCGGGTCAAAAGTGTTGTTGGCTCTGGAAAATATATGGTTCTAGGGAAAAACCCTCAATTATCTACTGACGAGGTCAGGAAATATTTAGACTTTAAGGGATTCTAGATTTCAGTTTCGGTTCTTTCCTGAAGGAAGGCAATTACTGTGGAAAATACTTCTGATGATGTCATTATAATATTCATCTGACACCTTAGAGGAAAGGGAATCTCAGTCATAATACAGTTGAAATATTTAACACACAGAGGGATTCATGAAGCAGAAGTCACATACTTTGATGTTGGAGTTCTTATTTTTCATGTGACTGCCATGGTATTTCTGCAGCCACTACAAAAATGGAAAATCAGATCAATCCAGGCTTTTAGTTTTAGATTTAAAGAGGCAGTATTATGCGTTTTGCAGGCACATAATGCCACTTTGTAAAATAATGTAACTGTTAGCTGGTTATAAAAGGGCTATGTATATCAAATCCTGCGACAGACTGGCGACCTGTCCAGGATGACCCAGCCTCTCGCCCGGAAAGTTCGCTGGAGATAGGCACCAGCAACCTTCCTTACCTGTAGAAAGGGTGTACCAGTACGGGATGCTGTACCAGAAAACAAAATGCATCGAGTTAGAGGATCCTGTGCCACTGGTTACAGGCTTGATGTTTATCTTGCAATTATTAATAAGTTCTGTGGTTAGTTACTGTGGTAGTTACTGCTGCTATTGGCTAATCTGCCACTGTGGTAGACTAACTAATTTAAACACCTGCGGTACTGATGATCTGCCAGAGAGCTGGTGTCTGGGTTGCCTTTTGTTTTATTTTATCTGAACTGAAACTCCAAACGTTTACATGTTACAGTTGTCAAAGTCAAGCTAGCGTAACTAGCTTGACTTTAACAAGCTAGCTTGTCATAATGCTGACAATTAGCAGCAAAACACTGGGTCCCATTTTTTTTACATGCCAGGCATACATTTAAGATTTAACATGTTGGGTTGAGAACTGGACAGCTAAAACCAATCGTTGTCATCATCAGTGAACAGCTGTTTTTGTCATCCAGCATGGAGCTGGGGAGGAGGGACGGTGGTGGGATCTAGAGATGGTGACGTCACCGCTTACATGAGATGCATTCATATTTCAGCCACGACACCAACGCTCATCATCAGCCGTCACTGAAGACGTTGGCGTTTTATTCACCCAAAACCTTTAAAGTTTCCATCACTTTGTGGCTGATTTAATTCATTATCAGCAGACTGAATGTTCAAGGAAAGTATTGCCAAAGCTGCTTTGTTCAAAGAGCCTTCTAATTCTTGTCAGGCCCACATTCATACATGTAGACAAAGTAATTATAGTGTGTGGCGTGTTTCGTAAGGACATTTTCTCTAATGGATTGAATGCGGTTTTTCAGGCTACTTTATTTTGACTTTAAAATTACACAGAACATTTAAATAGTCCTTTCATTATTCCATTTTCTAACACCCTTGTCCCTTAGTGGGGTCGGGAGGTGCTGGTGTCTATCTCCAGCTAACGTTCTGGGCGAGAGGCGGGGTCACCCTGGACAGGTCGCCAGTCTGTCGCAGGGCAACACAGAGATACACAGGACAAACAACCATGCACACACACACTCACACCTAGGGACAATTTAGAGAGACTAATTAACCTAACTGTGGGAGAAAGCCGGAGTACCCGGAGAGACCCCTCGCATGCTTAGGGAAAACATGCAAACTCCATGCAGAAGGGCCGGGAATCGAACCCAGAACCTTCTTGCTGCAAGGCAACAGCTCTACCAACTGCGCCACTGTGCAGCCGTCCTTTCATTATGGCTACTCTAAATCTTCTTGTGCATTTTCAGATCACTGCAGTGTCATAGTATGTTGGTATCAATGGCAATAAGTAAAAATACAGAACATTTAAAATGTAACTGGAACCACTCAACTAAATAACTGTGACATCAGCTTAGACATGAAGCTATACTGAGCTCATATGTCTGTTAATTCAATAATGTAGCAACAAAAGAGTTTTTGGAGTTTAAAATGTTGCTTAATTTGTCAATATACAGTCTTTAAATTGTGGTTAATTAGTTACAGACCCTGCAATTAAATCAGACAGAATTTTCAATGGAGTCTCTGCACTGATATTGATTTCAAATGAGATGTTGCTCAACTAGGTGTGAGAGGGTCATCCAGGTTAAATGAAACTCTGTTTCCAAATCCAGCAAATTGCTGTGATATTAAAATAAATAAATAAATAAATAAAAAATCTATTTAAATATCATGCAAATTCCAAAAGTACAATGTTTCATCTGTAGAGAAATGAAGAGCTACTTTTCTCATGTTTTGGAAATGGATTCCAGTCTTTGTGCCCATCAGGCACTGAAGTGCAGTAAAGTACTGCTCTCTAGCTAATATATGCCGTTAATATATGGCGTCTGAGTTAAAAAGCAGCGCTTTTCAGCACCGTCAGGGATCAGCTCCGGCGACCTCTGTGATAATGAGGTGAAGGTGTCAGAAACCGCGAAGCAGAGGGAAAGTTTTTTTTTTTTTTCTGGAAAAGAGGGTGGGCTTGTGCCAACGTTCTGTGCTGTTTATATTTTTCCTGACAGAAAGAGATGACGCGCCAGAAATCAAACTTCAAACGCCGCCTCACTCCCTGTTGTTTTCTGTCTTTCCCAGCGAGACCTCGGCGAGGGCTGCTGATGAGTTTCATCTGTTTCCACACTGGAAGAAGTTTTATTTTTACTAACATCCCTTCAGCTCACGCCACCTTTGAGGCAGGAAATCATCATAATTAGCAGAAATAGACTTGACATTCACAATGTTGCCAAAATAACCACATGCAAGAAGCAAAGTTTAACTTAAAGTATCCAATCATTGTTCAAAACTGGTCAGCAGTTTGTGTCAACATATAATAAATGATTGTAGCTGTCATGGCACACCTCATCATTTCCATTAGATTATATTTATATAGTTAGATTCTTTTCTGTGGTGTTTTTGTCCTGGTAATCTGTGAAACACAGACGTCTTTCACAGATTACCTGCGGCAAAAAATCTGATAAATGTTCAGATTTATCAGCCGGAGATCAGATGAATGTTTTGAAAATTCTCCCTAAAACTGTCCATTTTGTACAGCTTTAGACGACAGAGGTTGTGAATTCCTTCTCCTCTTGTTCTCATCGTCTTCAGCTTCCGAAGCAGTTTGGCTTCCGTCTCCAGCGGTTACTCAGCAGCTGTTTTCAGAGCGAAATGTTGCTGGGAACATTAAGCAGGAGCTTTAAAGTAAGCTGTCTTTCCTGAGAGCGTCAGGCAGCGTTTCATGGGAAACGTGTTCATTTGAGAGCTGGCAGTGGAGCTGCAGAGGGGAACATGATGGATCTCCTGACTGTGATCTCTGTAATTAAATGGGTAAATTAGATTGTTTGTTTACAATCTGAGGTATTGAGGATAGCGTTGCCTTCCAAAAGCATTCACACACCTTAATCTTGGATGTTGTCATGCTGGAACCATTTTATCGGGATGTTGAGCACAAGCGCAAAAGAGTGCGTAATTGTGAATTGGAAGAAAAAACGTAAACAATTTTTTTTTTAAGTAATCTGAAAAGTGTCTAGTGCTCCTGTAGTCACCTCCATTTTTTTCCAGCTGTCGTTAGTTAAAAAGTCGACTTAATGAAGAAGTTGTCCAGACTGAAACAGAGTCGGGTTATAAATCAGACACTAAACTTTGATGGTGATCTGTCCAGGTGAGACTAAATGGAGTGTGTTGGTTCGGATCCAAACAAAACGTCTGCAGCCCGTCACCCTGAAGACAGCGCTCCCACGCTGAAATGAAAAGTGTTGCAGAGATCACAGATTTAGTTTGAAATGCGCCTGGTTTCAAAATGTAATATTTGATTAGCGTAATTCTTTCAAGTCCGAGCAGAGCCCACCGATACCGACTGTGTCTGTGATGTTTGTTGGTAAAATGAAGGGTTTTTCTTGGTTTTACAAAGAGAAACCCTTAAGCTGATTTTTACTATTCTGTTTTGGGGGGGGGAAAGTGAAGACAAACAATCCCAGCTTCTTTCTAAGCTACTCTGCATTGCTGTAATCTCTGCTTTCCACCGGATTAATTTATTCCTGGTGTGTGACGGGGCTGAAGTCGGTCTCACTCCTGCAGACCAGTCATAAACACACACACACACACCCACCCCATCCAGCCTGCTTGTCTGCTCCGTTTTACCTTTCTCCTTTTTTTTTTGCATCACGTGATTCCTCAAGTACTTGTTGTACTCCCAGGAGACCGTTGTTATGGGCGAGTAACCATGACAACACAGCAACTGCGCGGTGACTGCTTCTATCAAATTCTGCCTGCTTAGCAAGGCAGATGGCTCTCGGGCTTGTTTCGCCTCAAGTTCGCCTGAGGTGGAGATGTCGATTGTTCAGACGTTGTCGCACCCGCTGAGTAACCGTGACAACATCTGGACACGGCGGCAGATTCTCAGATGGGTCTGTCGCGCACCGTTTTGATTCTTGTCACGCCGGATGATGAAAAAGCTTCACCTGCCACTCAGAGCTGACTCGTGTTGTCTGAGAGCTGGAGGCTTTCCAAGTCAATCAGAGCGGTTCAGTGAAGGCTGCTGAACGGCTCCACCGGAGCGAGACGAGGTTAAAGTGTCGGCCTGCTCCCCACGCAAGGCTTCACATGGAGAATTGATTTCTTCCAGTGAGAAACAAATTATTTTCTGCTGCCAGCATAACGGAGCGGTTGATTGTATCGTGAAAACACAACGCATGCGCTCTTGGCGAAATTTGAAATCTGGTCTCAACTTTTTCATAAAACAAAAAAAAAGTTGAAACCAGTTTAGGTTTAACCCACATCATACAGTTCAAAGGACAGTTATCCCTGATCCTGGGAAATTTATGAAAACTTTTAAATTCGGAGAAAGTTACAAAAAAAACTGTTCTTCCTATGTTTTCTGGCATTTAGCAAATACAAGTAATTTTCTGGCCTAAAACAAGATAATTTTGTTCTAACCTTTTCCTCGGACAGTGAGGGGAAAAATGCCTGCATGTCTTTTTATTCAGTGCATGTACATATCTTAAAAAAAGTAAATGAATAAAAAAAGAAGGGTGCAGCTCCACATGGGGATGTCTGAAGCTTTAAAACCCGCACCCTTCCTACAACAGATGTTTTGCAGAACAGGAATGTTTTTCCACTTTGTCCGTCTCTATGTCGTTCTCATTCATAATTAGACATGTTATAGGAAGGAGGTCAAGTTGTTGCATCAATCAAAGGAGCAGGTCTCCCTTAAAACACAATGCTGCGTCACACATGACTTAAAATGTGTTGATCCGATGAATTATTTTACGTGGGTGAACGAAAGTGAATGAATTTTTTTTAGTTGGCTGGAATGAGCCGTTTGTTAGCAAACTGCCTCGTCTCGCGCGGCGCGAGGAAAAGATTAGTCTCTGATTTATCGCAGTTGTGAGAAATGACAACACAGCTGTTAAAACTTCTGTTGCCTCCATATGGAGCGCCGTCTCGTCTCCGTCGTTATTTTTCACACGACTGCAACTTCACACAGGGGGCCCGTTCGCTTTGAGCAGCTTGTTCCAAGGAAATCATTTTAGCAAAAATATTATCACTGAGGAATTCAGGGATTCTTTGATATTTATTTTACTATTATTATTTCTATTTTGGTCTGACCTCATTTAAATATAGTTTTTTTTTTTCCTCTATTGTACTAATTAAAAAAAAAAAGACGTTTCATATAAAACCCAACAGATTAAGTTAATTTAGAAGGACCAGCCATTCATTTGTAGTGCAGAAGCAAAGAAATCCCAGGCTGCATAGGAAGCGCCTGCTTTCACCATATTTTAACTCAAGCACACATTTCATACTAATTCAATAGAACCTACAGTCTAGGTTCAAATCCATGTTAAATTGAAATTTCTTATTTTTCACAACACGAATTTGACCGTTTGCTTTTCTCTGTTTAGCCTTCCCGTTATCTGGTGAAAATCTAAAGTAACTGCAAAGTACATAGAAAGTACGGTTTCTTTTTAGAAAGGCTCAAAGACCGTCTGACTTTCTTTTAACCATGAAATGAAATGAGAAGTCAGGTTGAGCCAGGAAATTTTCTTATAGTCCTATATATGTTAGACATGCAGGACAGGATTCTGGCAACCAAATATTGCATTATTGGCTTTTAAGAGCTGAATGTTGTAGGTCATTTCATGCTTTTTACGCGTACAAAATTTCAAAGTTCACCTTTTTGTATTAAAATGTACAAAAAGACGCCATCAAGCATTTGATTTAGTTTTTGTTCAGCCAGCTCTTTGCATTTAAATCAGATTCCTAGTTTTTGTAATACTTGCCATCACTTTCTTAGGCCACAGCGGGTGACGTCTACATTTTGTCTTTTTTTGTTTGTTTTTGGCACATGTATGCAATCCATCACTCTTATTATTACAACACAGTTTTTAAATGACAGTTAATTAACTGTGAGGCATGTCTGTAGGCAGATGGCTGCAGGTTGGTTACCTGAGCAGACTACAACAATTCACACACAGCTCATTAATCAAGCTAATCAACCAAACCGTGTGCTTTTTTTTTCTCTCTCTCTCTTTTCTTGCTTTCCACCAAAAAGCTGGATGATAAAAGTCTTCAGTCTGGCGCACTGGTGTCAACCAGGGTCATTTTGTTCAGACTTGATTATTCATCTCACTGTTTATTCTCTTTTGTTTATTTATTTTTGATATTTAAAATGTCTCCCAGTTCTAGTGTTGAACGTTCATTAGGATCTAGAGTTTATTGCTCATTGAGAATGTGCTCTTGCATTATTGCGGCGTTAGCATTATATTACTCAAATGATCTCAAAACAATAGCATTATATTTTGTCCCAGTAACCTCTGGGGAAATGTATCGTTCAGTAAAATCTGTTGTCAAGGCAGGTCCACTGCCGTCCAGTTTGTACCTTACCAGACACACAGACTGCAAAAATATCAAATTCCAAACCTCCTCTGTCCTGGAGGAGGGTGCTCTCCATTTTTCTGTGCTCCATGCTGCTTGCTACAACGCAGAGCGTCAACTTTTGACAAAATTACACTTTGCTTGGCTTTGGAGATCGGCACCAAACCGGCCGATGGTTTGGGAACCCGCCTGATTTGCATTTCTCTTCTCATTTGCAACATTATTAAAAGTTCGCTCAAAATTCACGACAGTCGGATGGAAACAGTTTGTGAATCATAGTATTTTTTACTCAAAGTTAGCAGGATCTCGTAAGTGACAATATCTTTATCCCTGAATGGTAGTTTAAAAAAAAACTGGTCTACACACAATATATTCCGGTTAAAGTTTGCTGGCATTTTATCTAACATCGTTAAGCTTTTCGGACCAAAAAACGGCCCCAATAACAACACGATAATCTGTTTGGGTGAAAAATGGCAATATTGTACTCTGTACTCTGAAGACTAATCTTCTAAGGAGTTGACTCACATTTATCAACACAAGTGACGGACTGTTTTATCTCCTAATTGCTATTTGGAGGACAAGAGTACAGAAGAACAAATTGTTCCTCCGATTAGAAAGTTAAAGGACCCACTAAACTCTATTTGCATTCATAAAGATTCGGAAGGTTTATTGTGTGTCACAATTGAGAGAAAATCAACAGAACCTTCAAAAACAATCTGCATATTCAGAGGCTGGCTTTTAAAACAGAAATAGAAACAAGGAGAAGCAGCAGCCGGCAAATTTCCATCTCGGATGATTCTTCTGCATCCTTAACAATTGCCATTTAGAACAATCATGATGAATGTACGACGCTGTGGGTTGTGTGTTATAGCCCATTGGAAAACAATCAAGAACCAACTGCCTCATGTTTAATTCTCATTATCTGAAGGGCATGATGATACCTAGATGATTAGTTAATGTTTCTTCAGTGTCCTTCCTGGAAGTAGTGCCGTCTCTTCTCCGCCTGTACATCCCCACTGCGGTGAATCAACATTAATCAGATACCGGTGAAGCTCGGAAATCCTGGCTTCATGTAGACGGGACCGAACATAGCAGTGCAGCTATATTTCACTTTAATGTGCGCAGGATTTGAGCTATGTTCCAGATTAAATGGTTTTTTCCCCACTGCATTGAAAACAAATTGAGTACATTACCCAATAGGTGGTGGTAGGCAACAGAATTGAGTCCAAAAAAAGGAAATAACTTCAGCATTTCCATAACAGTATAATAAGGATGATCACAGAGTTATTCCTTAACTGATCCTCATTATATATTCTCTCTACACTAACATCCAGGTTTCTGGGATTATACTGAGATTACCTGGAGTTTCACTGGAACGTGGTATGATCTTCCTGGTTGTCATTGTAACCTCGTTAAAACCATTTCAGTTTGCTTCATGCTTTAACCAAGTTTAATGTCTCTTACGGCGCTGCATTGGATAAATCAGATATTTCCGGAGATGACTGATATTTTGAGGAAGACAGAATCTAGTTCTGATTAATAATTTGCATCACAGATTTTATTTTGTTCATTTTTAATGTGGCGATACATTTGTTTCATGTTTCAAAACCAATATTTTTCAGAAAAAAACAACTCTTCTGTGTCTCTTGTAGGACTGCTGTGAATGTAATTATGCATTTTTCCATGAATTAATGACACTGAACACTGGTGCTGATTAAAAATGAATTAAGAACTTCTGACTTCCCAGTCTGACGGATTGACTTTCTACCCAGTCAATCTGTGAGATTACATAGAGTGTCTTTGTACTCCTACTTCCAAGTTTTGCCACTGGTTTATTGAAATTAGGTTGAACATGTGGATATGTTTTGACGTAAACCACCGGGTTGTTGTCCTGCTGGAAGGAAAGAGTGGCATTTCTTCAGGGTTGATCTGGATTTAGCTTCATCATTCTCCCGTAAGAGCCCCATTTGGGAAGTGCAGATAAAAATAACTTATCACCTGATTCTTCCACCTGAGGTATGAATCGCTGCAGCTCTTTCAGAGTTACCATGATCAGTTTAAGTGGGCGGCCATGCTTTTGTAGGTCTGCCTTGTGTTTTATCCCTGACCTGTCTGCTGCCATGTGGAGGAAAAAGTGTGAATGCTTTTGCAAAAGCACAGTAATGTTATCAGGCTGTAAATGTTCCTAGCTGCTGTGAGTGGGACTCGGGGACACATCTTAAAAAAATCAAAAATAAAACTGAGGCTGTTAGATGTGATCTGAGGAGCAGAACTCAAAGCTTTGATAAACATGTCGGCATATTGCTGAAAATAGTTTGCCCTCTGGTGCTATTTTGAATCGAGTAAAACAAACTCCCCTAAACGCTCTGCAAACGTACAGCTAATCTGCTCTGTATCTATAGCAACATGCATATGCATCATACAGCATGAGTCATACATCATGAGGAAGCAACGTTATTTAAACTAATGGCCGAACAGATAAGTAATGATCATCTTTCCCCCTGAGAATCATTTTTACAGCTGTGATTTGTCAGAAGTGGCAAATGTGGGTGAAAAATCACAGTTATTAGCTTTTTAAAAGGGCTAAGACCTCCATGAATAAATAAGGTAAAGTAAACATTGTGTAAATAATAGGCTAGCATTGACTTTTTTTCACCAGCTAGGTGGCTTCACGTCACCAAGACGCAATAAAAACATGTCAGGAAGAAACAGACCATACTGCAGCTTCTTGAAAAGTCACCTAGATCATAATATTAATATGAGCAAAATTCATCCACATTATGGATAAGCAATACCGACTTAGTTTGTCATGACATTTTGTGGTGGTCTATTCCGACAATGATAAAAAGTGATCGTAATAAGGGATTTTAATAAATTCCTCGCAGTGATTTTGGCAGTAGTCTGTGTTGAGAATAAATAATTCTGTTTTTCTGTCTCTTTTCGCTATTTGCATGCTCATAGACACATGTATGCATTCACATAGATCAGTGGTTCCCAACCCTGGTCCTCAAGGCCAGGGTCTGATGCGGACCACAAAAGTGAACTCTGGTCTGCTTTAAAACCTACGACTCAGTGTGGTTGAAGTGAACTCTTTGTGAATGCCAAGTGTACCAGAGACCGCTCTAAAAGCAAGAAGTGGATTATAGTGTAGGACATTCTGGGTAAATTCAATGAGTCTAGCAGACTATTAGGTGTGAAGAAACCCTAATTTTGTCTTCAAATTTAGTTTGTCAAACAAAGCACAGTTCCTATGAAACAGCCCCTTGGAAAGCTGCCTGATCTTTGTAAACCATTGTCTATTGGACAATATATCAACGTACTGTCTTCACTTTAAGACATTTCAACAGGATGCTGGACAATTTTATCAGAGAATTCTCTGACCTTTTGTAAATCTGCTCTCAGTAGCACCTCTGAATATTGTAAGATAAAGCATGGGCTTGAACATGAGTTTTTAAGCCTGGTAAGATTTAAAATAAGACCACCACATGACCTAATAGGATTCCCAGACTATTGTTTGGATAATACTATCATGTCTGGGAAAGGATTGAATGGTTTAGATGGGCTTAGCATGCTCCTCACCTCGTAATAGGAACTTTTTCGAGTCTCTTGTGGGGGTAAAAAATGGGAGCAACCTTACACATTTACATAAGATACGTTCAGGCTTTTATTTAAAAATAGAAATTTACTGTGCCATTATAAAACGCTTCATTCCAATTCATTGACTGATGTGAGATTCTTGCAGCCTAACCTTGAGCTTAAATAGTATCACTGCAATCATGGATGGAAATTAACTCCTGCCTCTGGCTACAGGTAGGGAAATTTGCTCAGTGGAGGATAAATGGGATCAATCCACAAGCCAGAGAGCGAGGTTTGCAGTCTAAACAAGCCAAAGTACTCCATCTTTTTTAAGCCGGCCTGCTGGGGGACCCGAGCTGTTCTACAATATATCTACTTGATGTGACTGGAGCTCAGCTGGAAAACGCAGGCTAAACATTATGAATGACGATAATCAAATCGCTCCATCTGCATGGGAAGGCTGCACAAGGTCAAAACATGTCCAAATCCTTACCGTTACCATGAGTAACTTTGGTCAAACATAATCATTGCTCATATTGGTGTAAGCTTATATTCTTGGACTTGTTCTGGATGTCCATAATAATATGTGGAGGTTTGTTTTTAAACACCAAGCTATTAAACTGTAGTTCAAGTAGAAATTGTCTATTGTGAATGTAGACGTTTGTCCCCCAGGATAGAAAAAGAGGCTTTAGATGAGCCTGACTTCGGTCGACTGCCCCTCGTTTGAAATCTGTGTTGGCTTTTGACAGAAAGGCCAAGACGGAGCGGGTAAGCGCTTTCATGGATCTGTAGCTTTTATGTCCATAAGCCAGACTTCTTCGATCAGACGCAGCTGTGCCACCCCACAGGGAATTAAATAACAATAGAAAAAGTGCAGATAAGGGTAAAGAAATGAATGTAGGGAAAAATCTTGTTTCAGCAGTTTGTTTGAAAGGAAACTCGGGGATACAAATTGGTAGGCATGATCAGAAAACAGAGGTGTACCCTGCCTCTCGCCCGAAACGATAGCTGGAGATAGGCACCAGCAACCCTCCCGAACCCACTAAGGGACAAGGGTGTGGGAAAATGGATGGATGGATCAGAAACCAGAGGTCAAAGCTGATGTGAACAAGAATCTAACGGGATGGATGAGCAGGCTTGTTTACGTGTAAATAGTTACCCTGTAGATTAGTTTACAGTCCTCAGGCGTCAGAAGCAGCAACATTGGAGGCTTTTTAGGCTCGAGATGGAAGGCAGAGTCATTTCTAGCAAAACAAACAAACCTTAAATAGAATCGGACGAGGTGTGAAAGAGAGTCACGGAGGATGACAAATCTAGGATTAGCTGGTCTTATTACCAGACGTTGCACATTAGTATAACAGATTTCATTAAAGAGGATAACACATAAAAAAAAATACAATTACCAGTCACCCAAAAGTGTGATCTAATGATGCGAATAATCAATTATTTCAACTGTTAATTCCCCTCAGTGCAAAACAGATACAGAGTAACTATGACTAAGCAGCTGGCAAGAACCAATTGGCTGCAGCTTCCTCTTTTATTTGTCTCAGGTCTATTTTGACTACTAAGCTGATATTGCAGGGTTTTCATTTGAATGAAGTCGTCACAGTTAAACAAGATAAGACATTGATACTCCAGGTCGGTGTTTGGCTTTTTCAGAAGGTGGATGAGAATAAAGCTTTTTAAAATAAGACCCAGAACAATTTGTTTTAAAAATCATTTTTGCGTGATATGTTTTGGTTATTTTCCAGCATTACTTTTTTCTTATATTGGTATTAGTAAATGGCTCCGAATCAGTATTTATATCAGTTTTATTGCTCATTAACACATGCAAAAGTACCAAACAGGTGCACAAATTAATATTCTGTTCTTTATGTTGCACAGTATCAAAGTTCCCTTAACAATCTCAGCATATGCCAATGTTTTCGGCATCTTCCAGGTTTTAGTTTGTCCATGGAAATGACATTACTGTATTTTTAAAATGGTATAATTTTAATGGCAATTAAAGTGATTAATACCTCATCATTTAGGTATTAAAATGAGCCCTTTGATTGACAGTCAAGGGATAAAACCCAACAACTGAATTGAGTTGTACAGGATTTCCTCTGGTGTGTTATAAGCATGGCGGTTTTTTGAAAAAGACATGACAAACTTCTGAGTTCTGTTGAAATAATTCGTCCAGGGCCTGGCATCAGGAAGGGAGGGCGGATGTCTCTCTGGGAACAAAATCAGGCAATTTTTTGCTCCGCAACTACATCAACCAGAGCCCATTTAGTCACTTTAATCGGCAACAAGGTAATTTATTCTTGACTGTCTTGTGTTTTTCAATTTCAAAAGATTTACCGGGTTGTAGATGCTAAAACAACTTAAAACACAGCTAATTGGACATCTAGAGCAGTTTTTTCCATTCTTAATCAGCAGAGCACGCTATGTTGATCACATTTCATACTAAACCATCCGCATGTTGACTTTGGTTCCCTCCAGTCGGAGAAGACTGTCTTTGCAGACTGAGACGGCAGCAGGGCAAAGCAGATGTTCATGCTGGACCCACGGCTGGTGAAAGGAAATTACTTTTTGTATTTCTTCTTCCTCGGTTGGATTGAGTAGCCGATTTATTTGTCAGTGTCAACCAAGCGCCTGCAGTAGTTCTTGCAATCGTCTTGTTTTTGGAGCACACACCGGTCTTTCTCAGACCTACGCTCTGAAAACCTGAGGAGCCAGCAAGTTTGAACAATTAACTCTCATTAAGTCCCCATTAATTGGACAGAGCGCTGTTGAGACCTGCATTGTTAAAGCCCGGCCGTGTTTGTCGCTTTAAGCTTTTCATTGTTTACTTTCCAGCAGTGAAGCATGTAGCTGCGGCGGAGGAAATTAGCAGCAGCTGAAAGCCAAATGCTGACAGCTTAGTTTGTGACCCTGAAGTTTCTTGGTATCTGCTTCGCTGACAGGTACTCTTTCTTCCTTTTTTTTTTTTTTTTTTCAAATGTCTGGCTGAGCTGCTTGGTGTGAAAACTTGGAAGCTTAACAAGCTCCCTCGCCTGCAGGTTGATTCTTTAGAGACTAAAATTGCATTAGCACAGGTCAGAGTTGATCATTTCAAGATTCATAATTTTTCCATGAGCGTGTCTTTTAAAATTTGGCAGAATGGAAAAAGGAACAAATTTTGACCTTGAATATGCTTATCTGTGGGGCCTGTATGTTTTTTTTAATTTTTAATTTTAAAAACAAATAAATGATCACATTAACAAACTTATTCAGGTGGGATTTCTATTGGGTTTCTTATTTAGACGTTGCAGTTGCAACATTGTTTTCCTGACATTAGCGGATTGTCAACAAGGTTAGCACTCATTTGTAATGGAAGCACTATTGGTTTTTACGTCCTTCTTCCCATGCCGCCAGCATGGTATGGGCTCGTGGTTCTGGCGGCTGCAGGTATGCAGATTCTACTCTGTGTGATGCATGTAGTTTCTAAGAGGTTTTAAAGATTCCCTCTCCAGACGCAGACCTTGAGGTCTATGTTTCCTGTCTCAGCTGAAGGACTTCTTGCAGATTGATTGTTCATATATATTCAGAGCAGACTCTGGTCAGACGGGCAGATTGGCTGTCCTATGGCGGCTGTTGAATCTTAATGCTGATGTGTGTGTAGGCATTTGTCATTGTGCATCGTTTTGTCCTTTTTGTTGTCATTTTAGTTTGTTTTTCTTTTTACTATATTTGTGTAATTGAAATGTTCTGCTTGTGTAAAACATGCCATCCTCTCCGTTTGATAGCCTGTCCTCTTGGTGTGGATTTATGTGGGAGTGTGTGGGCGGATACACAGCCCAGTATACTAAAAATGTGTCAGTCTTTTCAAAAAGCCCATTCCCAAATCTGCTGCGTTCCTGTTGCTATGCATTTTCTGAGCTGCCTCGGTAATTTACTCACTCGAACTGACCAAGGAGCCGTTTGTGCCAGCTTCCAGCACTCAGCTTTAGTCTGAGTGCGCCACAGATAAAGGAGGGCAGCGGTGGCCGGTTTCATTTTCAGTCTGCCGTTATCAGCAGTGAAATGTGTTTTTTACCTCTGTTTCTGAGGGGTAGTCAGTGTTTTCTGCACCAAACTGCAGCCAGAAAGACGACAAATGAAAATAATGTAGAATTAGGAAACCGCCCAAGGAGTAATCAGAAGTAGAGCTACAACAGATATATTCTGACTTGTACTGAAGTGATTAACAATCCAAGTAAAAATCTAAACTCCGTCACATATCACTCCTTTCATCTCACTTTTTTAAATTGATCTTTTTAATAACAGTTTGTTTTGTTTCTAAAAATTAAAGCATTTTTTCAATGTTACCTTGAAAAGCAATCTTTTAGCTCTGCTTCCTTTCTACCAAACTCGTTTAGTAATTCAAATGTATTTTTATCAGATTTCCCTCTTTCCTCTGAGTGTGGTTTAAAAGGTTGCATGTGGTGAGTTTCAGCCTCTTTCTGTCCTCTGTGAACACTGCACTCATGCTTTTTTCTTTGTTTTTGTTGATCAAAAACACACAAAAGGAAACCCTGGCATCGTTGTTGCCACTGTAACAGCCCCCTCCCCGACATGTTGCTGCACACCGGCAGTCAGCTGGCTTACATGACAAAATGAATCTATTTCATTTGCACAAAAACAAAAATCATAACAGTGAAAGTTCTGATAATCAGAACCCAAAGACAAACTTTGGGTTCTGATTGGTTCCTAGTGCATTTAATGTGTCTCAGCACATTCAACATATTAGACTACTAATATACTGCAGCTAAATATTACCCCTGGTCCAAAACGACGAGTCATCATATTAGGTCCATCATATTAGGACCAGGCTTTGGTCCTAATACATATTAATCCAGAAAACATATTAAAGATTGTGATTGTAGCATGGCAAAACATGGGAAACAATTAAGGTTGTGAAAATGTTTGCACGGCACTAGTAAAATGTGAGAGGTCAGCAGAAAATCGGGTAAATTGGGTGAGAAAGGCACTATACATGCACAGAATGTGAGGTGGCGCAGTGGGTATCTGGGGCACTCAGCCGTCCCAAGTCGTGATCCCATCCGTGGTTCTTTTGCCGCATGTCTTTCCAGCTCCCCTTTCTGCTTCTCCTCCTTTCAGGTTCCTGTCAAAATAAGACACAAGTGCCGTAAAAAGTCTTAAAGACAAATAAACAAAAACTATATTTCATTGCTTCCTAAAGTAATAAATATGCCTGCTGCTATGCTGAAAAGGAGAGCAGATTTCCAACTTAAAAAAAAAATAATTAATTTGTTACAATTAACCGAATTAAGTTTGTCAAGCTTACTGTTTGTTTGTTACAACTTAATCAAATCTATATTTACTTGGATAAAATGTATTTCTGCACTTGTACAAGTGAAGACTTTTTTTTTTTAAGTTAGGTCACCTGTTTTCTTTTTCTTTCTCAAGTGTATGAAGGTGAGATGCTCCCATCTGTGATTTGTAGATGATTTTTGGATCTATTTGACCACTTTTTCTGTTTGTTTTTAGAAATTATGCATTTTTCATCCAATTTTTTTTTTTTTTTTTTTTACTTTCTGCATCTCTTTCCATTCAAAGTTATTTACCACTTTAACATGTTTTAAGTGGTAAATAAGCAGTCAAAATACTTAAGGTGAGAGCCATATTCACCGACATGCAGTTCAGTTTCCCACCAGGGGTCAATTGCCTTGCTCAACGGCACGCTGACTGACGTGTGACTGAAGCATGATGGAATGGACTTTGTTACCACTGAAATTTTCAGAATACAGAAATATTTTCCACGCTGCATAATTGAGCGATCAGCACAAATAAAACTTTAAGGAATAAATGGGAGATGAGGTAATTTTATGTTTTAATCAGGCTAGCCCACTATCTTTATTAATTTATTTATCTTTTAACTTCACTGTCTACTAAACCTTAGCTATTCATATTTGGCCCTGAGTGATTCATTCACTTATTACAAAACAAGCACAAAATAATTACAAACAGAGTGATATGTTAAACTTTCTGCATGTTTTTTCATTGTGAAACTACACAATGTCAGAAAAATATTGATACGGTTGGTAAAAATTGATATAATATAGATTATGATTAAGCCCATTTTTCTGCATACTTTATTCTCATTTCTGTTATACGATGAGGATCTCGGTTCCTAAATATAAACCTGTAGAGCGGGCATACAAAGGCAGCTAAAGACCATCCAATTGGCTCGGTACATAATCAATAGACAAAGCGTGAAGAAACTGAAAATCTATAAAAATAACAATATGGTGCAACGCTACTTTGCGCTTTAGTGGGAGGTTTGCTGGATACATGGAGACTAGTTTCCTTGCCACAGATTTCTTACAGTTTGTTCTAAAAGTGCAAGACGCCCAGCGGGAGATGCTCTGAGAAGACATTAATCTAATGGAGACAAATGAACGACAAGTTCCATTAATCACAGTAAATTTCAGTTTTACACCTTTTTAACTGTAGTCACAGAAATGCCATATCTGGTCATGTGGAACCTGTATTCTTGCTTTAGTTTCTACATTGTGCAGCTCGGACACAAACCACATTAAAGAACGGAGCAATAAACCGATGAGTGACGGAGTCTGGGGAACAATGAGAAAACGGACTAAATGACAGAAGACGAGATTGAATTGGAGCCTCAGGTTGTTGGAAAGTCATTACTAATGCAGTCGTGCAGAGTATTGCTTAAATGTGAAGGAGAAGCAGCAAGTCTGTGTATGTGCGTGTGTGTTGTAGTAGTTTAATAATTTAAGCTAGCACTTCTTCCTGGGTCATTTTCCCCAAGATGGAAGGTCAGATGTTTTTGGTCATGGAGAAAGTCTGGACGTTGGTTCAAATGTTGGCTGAGCGACTCTTGAGGACCGTTTATTATCAAGACAGGTGGACGGATATTAAAAGCTGGAAGCGTTTCCTGACTGATTTTTTTTTTTTTTTTCATTAGTAAAAGTTGTTTCTGGTTTGGGGAATGCTCAAAAATTACATATTGAGAGCCTCCGGATCCAGCAGGATGGAGTTCACACAGTTTAACAGCCGTCCTACACACAGAGCTGCAAACAATGTAGTAACGCTGAGTCACAGTCCCACTTTATTCGCTAATAGTCCTGCTCTCACCACCTACTATTAGGAGAGAAACTAAATATAAAGGAATAAAATTCAATAGAATTGAAGATTTCTCCATTAACACTAGAAGGAGATTGGGATGGATTCGTAAAGCTGCCACTGGAGAACAGCTGCTGTTCTGGAGCCGAGACTTTTTGGCTTCTGGGTAAATAGACCTTCCATTTTTAGCCTTCTCAGTGTTCAATGCCACGGTGCATCCAATTTGTTAACAGCTATACAGATTAAAAACCAAGAGGTCTATTATTAAGTTTCTATATTTACCGTGGCATGATGCTGCACATGGTGATTCAAGTCTGAAGAATCTATTTCTGCTGAATGGCTTTGGCTGTAGGAGCGAATCGGAACCGTCCCAGAACCCTTCAGTGACTCGTCACGTGGTTTGTAGAATCGCGTTTCTTCACAAGGGTCCCTTCAACCTCTAGAAAATTCAAACAGTAAAAACGTAGAGCTGATACAGATACATTAAGGTTGCTCCAAGACATTTAGGTATGGACTGGTTTTTATGTTCCAACTATCGATCTATCACTCTATCTCATTGTAACACAGTTCAAAAGCAAAAATCAACAAAAGCTACAATAAAAATCTATAATCTGATTTATAAAACTCTAAGCCAATAGTTTAAATGAACCTTTTGAAAGGGAAAATGATCCAACGCTGAAAATTAAATATTTAAATTGAATTTTCCCGAAACAGAGATGAAACAGGTTGGTTTAAAATATTTTTTTGATTTTGTTGAAAGTTCTTGATTCAAAAAAACGTGGAAAAATTTATTTATTTTTGTTTAAAGTAGCATTGATGTAAACTGTAGCATGACTTTGTAAATTTACAACTGAAGTTTGACAAATTTGTATTAGTTAAGTAATTTTGTATACATGGTGTTTATTTTCCCAACTGACATGCTAGCTGCTTTGGAGCCAGCTGCTTTGGAGCCAGCTGCTTTGGAGCCACCTGCTTTGGAGCCAGCTGCTTTGGAGCCAGCTGCTTTGGAGCCAGCTGCTTTGGAGCCAGCTGCTTTGGAGCCAGCTGCTTTGGAGCCAGCTGCTTTGGAGCCAGCTGCTTTGGTGCTTTGGAGCTAGCAAGAACAAAGCAGTAAACATGCTAGCTTCTTTAGAGCAAACATGCTTGTTAGCTACTCTTTGTTCCGTCTGTACAGAGAAGAAATCGCGTTGTTTCTGGCATCCCTTCAAAAGCTGTTGTAAGAGGTTGATTATCTGGCTAAAATATCCTGATGATTATTAAATATGTTGAAACCAAAACAGGTGGTTACCTAACTAACCCAAACCACCGCATCCCATGAAATATAAATGAAATGCATTAAAAATGAAGGAGGTATGATGTTGGTGACTGGTGGAATTGCTCCCTGGAGGTTTCACACTCAGAAAAACAGCATCTGTGCGAGTCGTTAGGAAAACAAGAAAAGCTCTTTGGAAATTGAAATAACGGAGGACTAGTTGGGCAGACTTTGGTTATGTGAATTAAAAAAAAAGAATTATTTTATCTTAATATTTAACTGAAAAGTACAAACGAGTAACTTTTCAAATAGATAAGGCTTTAAAGTTTAAAGTTATTTTTGTCTTATTTCAAGTGTAGTAAGATATTTGCTCTAAAAACCAGACAAAAATATGCTAATGCACTAACTTCGTACTAAAGAACAAATTATTGGAAAATGTTTAGGGCGACGCAGTTTAAGAATGAAAAACATAAGACATTATTTTTATTTCAATATTATATCAAAGCTTAAAAAAAAACTTTTTTGCATAAGCAAAGACAGTGTTTGTCTTTGATTTTAAGAAACGCTCCAGGCTGAGAAGTGCTACAATCATCTGTTTGTTTTAATGAATAAGATTTTAATAAATCATCTAAAGCTGCCAGTCATCGCTGTATGAACAGTCCTTTGCCACAAAAAGAATCCTATTCTGCTTTTTCAGTGGAACTCTCTATGGTCTGACCCGAGAGAGAGGCCTCAGTCTGTCAGTGAATACCAAACACTCTCGCAGCAACTCTACCTTCTGCTTCTTCTGTCTTCAGGGGACAAATATGTAGTGATTGTAAGAATGGAGTCGGTGTTTGCAATACACCAGGGCTGTGATTCAGTCTCCAAAGCCAGAAGGATCAAAAAAAAAACCAAACATTTCTCAAGCATTGCAGCTTTGTGTCTTTCTTGCATGTTTTTCTTTGCAGCTCCAATAATCTGCTTAGATCCTGATATTCCCACAGCCTCCTGACCGAGTCTGTGAGCCCATCCATTTTATTTGCCGGTGTTATCACAAACCTGGTCGTGATTGATGGCTCAGTTAGTTCCATTCTCAGTTTCACGGAGCCAGAGTCTGTCCTGGCTCTGAGGTGACGCTGCAGACGAATGGAAAACTTTTTGTGTATTTTTGTGGATTATGCAAACCGCCTTGAAGCCGTAGTGTTGGTAAATGACGCAACTCTCTGAAACAAAGCCAAGGATTTGTGTCTGTGACCTACAGATAGTGCAGTGTGGTGACAGCATTACAGCTGTAAAAGAGGGCCTCCCTGGAGAGGCCAGATATTTTGCAACAAATGTTTTCCTACATACTTCAAAATCAACTCTTTCTACCCTGTTGTTCCTCTTTTTATGTACATTTAAGTCATTGAAAGATCGATTTTTCTTTTGTCTTTCAGAATAAAGTCATGACCATCGACAGTGTGAAGGTCAAACTGCAGGTGAGACAGTTTTGTGAATTTAAAAAGGTCTAAGAGACAACTTTTATTCTCCTTTGTGTGTGTGGGTTCTTTTTAAGTTAGCCAGCTAGCTAACTTAGCACTTAGCTAGCTGGCTAACTTAACTAGAGTAGGTGAAATCTGCGGAAACCTTGTTTTAAATAGAAATGAGGCAAAGATGAACTTTGTCAAGTCAACCACTGATCATTTGAACTTACTAGTGATGAACACAAAAAAGCTGAATATAGCTGGCTAGTTAATCCAATATTAGCTAGTATATTAACTAGCCAGCTAATATACTGCTAGATAGCTTTTTTGAACTTGAACTTACCCATGATAAACACAAAATAGCTAGCTAGCGGTATATTAGCTGGCTAGTTAATATACTAGTTAATATTGGATTAACTTGCCAGCTATAAACTGCTGGATAGCTTTTTTTGTGTTTATCATGGGTAAGCTCAAATGATCAGTGGTTGGCTTGACAACGTTCATCTTTGCCTCATTTCTGTTTAAAACCGGGTTTCTGCAGGCTTCACTTACTCTAATTGAAATAACAAATGAAAGGTAAAAACATCCAGTGGTGTAAATACATTCTGGACATCTTTGTTGCCTTCAGTACGAGGGCAAAGAAGCAACAGCAATGAGTTAATGAGGCGTGGGTTTATCCATCAGTCAATTAGGCAGCCGCTCTGCCTGACTGAAGAGAGCATCAAGAGACGCAGAAGGGAGGGGGGCGGATGGATGTCAGTCAAATTCCTTTTCTCAATTACACAATCTTCCTCATCGCTCTTTCGCTGCCTTTTTTTCGCCTCTTCTTTAATTGATTCATCTGTCAGTCTGTGAAACCTGGCATTTCAGGTGCTATTTCAAAGACGGGCTCAATTACTACCATTCCTTTAATTGGCGCACCGCTTCACGGTTTCTCAGAGCTGCCTCGTCTGAGGAGAAGTGACCTTGCTACATTGTGGTCATCCCGGCTCCTCAGAGGTGGGACTGAGCTGGAATGCTGAATCTTTCCTCTCTTGTTAAATTCAGTAATTGTGAACTCCCGTCTGAGGCCTCAGGAGTCTGTAGATTTTGGCTGCTACTTTATTAATAGTCGTTAACTGCAAAATCTTTCATCTTTAAAGTGTCACTTGCAAAAAAATCTGTTTAAATGTAGGTTTTTTTTAATGAGATGTGATAAATACCAAAGTCCATTTTATTATAGCAATGGTATTACAAATGTCTGTAGACGGTAATGAAATGAAAACTTATGAGTCTGAAATGGAAAATAAAAATAGGCCTTTTTTTAGTGTGATTACTTGTGATTACAGCCAAACCAAACTGGTTTTTCAAACTTCAAATATAAATCTACATTAAACAACGTGTTGTGAAATTCAAGCTCTACTGACAAATTCGAAGCAGCCTTACATCGTCTAAGTAGTCTTGTCTAGTGAGAGACGAGATAACCGAAAATACTGCAAGTGTTTTGGATTTAAATGTATATGAGAGTGGTTGTAATTTCAGCCATGTCTTTGGTAAAATAAAATAAATATATATATATATATATATATATAAGCAATAAAACATTGAGGAGCACATTTTCCAAAATTGACACAAATTAAACAGAATTACCTGAAAATTCCAGCTCTTCATGGTGACACTTTCTCAACTGTGCAGCCGTCTGGCTCATGAGCTCAGCAGCCATATGCGACAAAGGCATATGGTGTGGTTTTTTTTTGTTTAGTTTTTTTTTCTTAATAAGCTTTTATGTGGCAAAGATTTCAGGAATGTTCTTAATAGTCACCTAAAACCTTTTCTTCCATCGTCTCTCTCAGATTTGGGACACAGCTGGTCAGGAGCGCTTCCGCAGCGTCACACACGCCTATTACCGTGACGCCAACGGTATGTGTCCTACCTGTGTGTGTGCGTGTGTGTGTGCCTCAGCTCTCATGACTGACAACACAGCTTTAATTTTCTCCTGTCTGAACTAAACCGCCCTGACATTTTGCTGTGGTCTTGTCTTCAAAATGTTGGCTGACATCTGATAGCTCAGCGTAGCTCCCTCAATCCTGCTGGAATGAAGAGGCACAAAAACTTTGATTATCGTGGGCAATAAAATGTGATCTGACAGTTGCACCCAGTATTATTTTGCCGATCTACTGGGCACAAAATAAGTCAGGTTACGATGAGTGTTCACAAAACCTATAAACAGAAGGTTGGATGTGTGTCTGAACTTAACATTTAAATCTGTTGCAATCCAAATAATCTGAAATTGTAAGTGTGCGTGCGTGTGTGTATGTGTGTGTATAAATGTATCAGTAATGGGTTTTCCATGCACATGGTATAATTTTAAAGCACAGCTAAGTAACTTCAGTTATAAAAATGCTGTATATATCAAACTTAAATGATATTTGACTTTGTAATTTGGCGACTTGAAATTGGGCCTCTGTTTCTTTGAGAAGCTTCTGCTCCTTCCGTCACTCCACCAAACGTCATCACCTCAGTGCTCCTCCATTATCCCCTTCCATTAAACACTTCCAGACGAATCTCTAGATTTCAAATAATCCCAGTAAAGTTTACATTCCAGCATAATAATCTGGTTAGTAAATTGCAAACCGAACAATTAGTTTTGGTTTCCACCTTTAATTACTAGCCCGTGTTTGATTTCACACATGGTCATCTCCTGTCCCACTGGATGTGGGGTTATTTATAACCTGACAGCTCTGTGCTCCTCTGGCCCATTGCCTGTTATTCTGATCTGTGGATTCTCCAGTTTACCCTCACTGATCTTTAACAAGACACCCGGGGAGCCTCGGATCAGAGCCTCTGAGCCGTCCGTCTGTTCCTGACTTTTAAATAAAACTCATTGAGCCTGACAGGCTGGACCAGGGGCAGAGGGCGCAGCCCAAACACAGCTAATTCCATCACTGCCTTCAACTAACGGACGGCGCTTCACGACTTGAAAAGACCCAGCTGTCAGGGGATTCGGCCCAATTGGAAAACATCAATAAGTTAAACCGAGCAAGTTCCAAAACGCGTTTGGGCCTCAGCTCAAAGTAAAAACTTACAAACAGGAAGGGTGCAATGCTGTAAATAGTATGTGCGCCCTTACAAATTTCTCACATATAAAAGTTTCAGACCAGAAACAAATTTAATGTGAGACAAAGACGACCTGCAGGATTGGAAAAGGCTGTTTTCAAATGATGATTTATTTAAACTGTCCAATAAAACCCTGTAAGGCTTCTGTGCTCAGCATGGCTCACACCAAGCTGAGCACGTTTCCTTTACAAATGTGCACAAAACTCTGTCAATATTCTGCTAATCTCAAAAAACAATTGTGATGTTTCTATTAAAGAGGAAGTGCAATTAAAATCACACGTGAATCAGCGGCAACGTCCAGTCGTTGATCATGTGACTCGTGATGCGATTAAAGTGTTTCCATTGGAGTTTCCCTACTGCTTTTTTTAATCTAAAAATAAGTGTTATTTCTAAATTTCCATGTTTCAATTAAACAAATAAATTTTTGAAATGCCAAGTTGCACAATTACATGGCCAACGGAAACGCAACTGTTGAGTGATATTCAAGAATCGTAAACAACTGTGGGGTCTTGAATGCCTCACGCTGCTAGCTTAACATTTTAACATCCATATGTCCCTCGTGTCACAGCGTACAATGGATAACGACAGACTGTCACCCTGCCCGCGAAGCATGTGACAATAAACCAGTGTGAATTAGGTTTTAAACTAATTGCGATTAACCTCATTGTTTGGAAACCAGAGTTCAATTCCTCCATGATTACTGCCTGAGATGACCAATCTAGAAATCACTTGAAGTGAGCCAGTCTGACAATGTGAAGCAGGCTAAAAGGTATCAAAAAAACTACACATCATGTCCCCCCTAAAGAAACGGCATCATTGGCACCAGGGCTTAAACGATTAATCGGATTAATCGATTGTTGAAAAAAATCAGCTAATTTAGAAATCGATTAATTGTTAACTGGAGCATACAGACTCTCAAAAAAAGCCATTGGCTGAAAGAACAAAAATATAGATAATAAAATGTTTATTTTCTGATTTAAAAGGGAGCTAAGTAGTTTTTTGTCTTTTATTGTACTTCCAATCTTGTATTGAAAAAATACTTAAGTGCTTCAATGAAAAATCTGCAGTGTGCCACTTTTATGTGTCCTATTAAAGGTGAGCTGATGCTGACCTGCTGTAGATGACGGAAACATAATTTTCTGCTTTAAACCAAAATATCCTGAACGGGGATTTTCAGCCGTCTGTTCATGACCTTCATAAGAAGCACAGTCGGGCTGTGATGATGGTAATAATCCAAAGCACACCAGCAAATCCACCTGTGACTGGCTCAATAAAAACAGAAGACATTCGGCTTGCCGAGGTCCAGACTCGAATCTGATCGTCTCTGTGGCAAAGAGATCCTAGAAATTCATCCAATCTGTGTGAATTAAAACATTCTGTCAAAAAAAACTGGCCAAAACTCTCTCACAAAAAATACGAGCGATTTTCCCACTTATTGAAACCTTTTGATGCCGGTGGCTGCTGCCAATAAATGTTTCGTATTATGAAGTACTCATGGTGTTGGAGGATGAAACGTAGTATTCTGTCTCAGTAACTATGGGTTTTGTCTAACCCACATAGCTAACCCCCCACGTATGCCATCGTCCATTATTTGTTCTTGTACCTCATTCTTGACACATTACGTTCAGACCTTACAGTATTTCCTGTGTGGTGTCTAGTATTGAGTGTTTTTCCGGCAATGGAAAAGGCAAAGAGAGTTCTTTTGAGTTGTGCTCTGCAGCTCCTGTGAAGCATGAAATGACCTGGCTACCAAGAGATTTGTTCTTATTCTTGGTGGCTCGCGTAGAGGAACTGATTTCTTTGTCCTAGTGGGGTGTGAACAGAGCCTCAGAGCTAGTGCAAGTTAGAAATCACCAGGAAATTACCTCTGACATTCTGAGGTTTGTTCTGTCACGTTTTGTGACAGATCAACACACTTTGCAATCAAATCCTCCTCTCATGTTCAAAGGCATAAGAAGCTGTTCAGATTTTTACCACTAGCTTTTTCTGAGCACAAATCTGTGAAATTCCTCAGGACTCGATCAGTTTTGACAACATAGAGGACATCATTAGTGTCTTTGTGACTAGTTTAAATCTCCTGTCTCAACATCTTTTTATATACTGTATTAGCTCTTACTAGAGAAGTTTGGGGGTCTTGAAAAGTCCCTCTGATGTGGGGTCTGAATTGACACATGGGTTCGCGATATCATGCAGTGGATGGCCCCATTTGTTGTCTGGGAAAAGTTAAGAATCTCTAAAGCTGCAAAGATATGAAAAGACAAAGTGGTAAATGACCAGTACCAGCAGCACTTGCAAAGAAAAAAGGCAGTGGGTTAATTTTTTGCGAGAACTCTTGGGATTCTGACACAGACGCAGATAAAAGCAATCCTGGTTTAAAAACTTTTGCTAATCAGCGCTGTCTGCACTGACCAAAACGGCATGAAATTTAAAGGGGCAGCATTATGTTATCAACTTTTACGAGTTTTACATCATGTTATTCCCATCTAAAACACATGCAGAGCGTTTCCTTAATTCTCTCATGCATGTTTGAGAAATCCTTAAATCTCCCGTGGCAACCATTCAGCTTTGCAAAACACCTGGCTGGACCTAGCCCCGCCTATTTCCACAAAGCTCCTCCTCCAATCTGCATTTTCCAAGCTCCTGAACCTCCTCCTCACAGAGCAGCTCTCCTCTATGACTCCTCCAGTCAGCTCCTTCAGACTAGCCAGCAGCAATTAGCAGACCCTTGGGGGAGCTGCGCATCTGCTGAGCTCATTATAGGAGCAACTTTTCAGTGCAACGCTAGTAAAAACGTTGATAAATGTTGACAAAGGGTTAATAGAGCAGAGAGGTTGTGAAGACTTCCTGGAGGCGAAGCGTTGTAATGAGTCAAAGCTTCTTAAAGGGACACATCCTAATTTCAAAGCATCAAATTGCGGAGTCAATTTTCTTCTAAGTCACGATTGATATATAGAGCACTTCTATATCAGTGGAAGATAACATAGGTACGTAATTAATTGTGCTATAAAATGATACTTGGAAATGCATAATACTGCACTATAAACTGAGTGATCTGTTAGGAAATAACAGTGACTGAAATTTATTGAATATCTACACTATCTGCATTTACATAGACATAGAATATTTCAGTAGTTTCACTCAAATGGGCAAATTTGTTAGGTCAAAATAAATATGCGTTTCTCTCTTGTCACACTTAAATGTAACAAGTAAGAATTTCCTACTGTGGCAGGAGCCGATACCTTTGACTTGAAATGTAAAGGTTGTGCTGTGGAAAACTTGCGAGAAAAGATAAGAGATTAATCCAGCAGATAAGATCATGTTTTTGAGAGTCGTCAAATCTTCTCTCCTCGCAGACCCTCAAAGGGCCATTTATGCTCCACAGAGATCACTCGGTGCATTTTTAGCACCTATTTGTGCTAAAGTGTAATATTCATTAAGCCTTTAATGTGAGAGCAGGAAGATCCTGGCGCAATCTGCCAGGCCCATCTGGTGCAGGGCACCGACGAGGTCTGGACGGGTCCAGAGCTCAGCTGCAGGCTCACGGCACACCTGCAGCCCGCTCCCCGCCCAACTGCACCGCTCCTCTCTGACTGGAGCTGACAGTTTGTCATTTCCACAGCGTGAACCGAAAAAACAGGCTGCAAAATATGAGCAGGGGAAGCGCGCTCTGTAGGAGGAACAAGTTAGGAGGAGGTGGGCTACCTGGAAACAAGCAAAATAGGGGCAAATTTAGGGGCAAAATTAGAAAGAAATCCGAGAAGAGAGAAGGACAACTGGGAAGAGACGGCTTCTGTCGTTATTTCAAAGAGAACAATGGTGACGTTTTGTAAATATTTAAATATGAAACACTCTACCTTTTTTAATTGTGTGATTGGAATATAATTGTCTCATACAAAAGAACAGAGTATTCTGTGAAAAGCACTAAATGTTCCTCTTTGAATGATTTTCTACTTTTCCTTTAAGGGAACTTAGAGTAAAAGAAATTATATCTAAATAAAAGTTAGCATTTTAGGATAATGAGTTAATATTTCCCCTGAAGATTAATTGTTCCTTTAAAAAAATGCCATTCCTATAAGCTTAGGCTCTAAAGAATGGGGGGAGAAAAGCACAAACTAGATAAAGATTCAAAAACATCTTGTGGCCTAAATGTCTCTTTTTCAAACGAGACGCTCGAAGAAACCCTCATCACTAAAAAGATAACGAGCCAGAAGAAATGGAGTGTGAAAATTGATTTTTGCGAAACAGAAGTTACAAATTATGCCTCCAAATGGGGCTTCACCATTGAGTATTTTAGGCAATATTGAGGACAAGGACTCCTGCTGCTTCATTTTGCGGTAATGGCCCCGCTGCTCTCTCTTTGTTTCCAGTGTTGTAAAGAAGCTGGTAATGGCTCTCTAAATACATCTCAACCAGACGTCGCTTTCATTGTAATCTTGCCGAGTTGGGACCGTTTCATATTTTTAAACGTGTTGTAGGACTCTGATTTTTAATTAAAAAAGACATTAGAAATCATCTTCCGTCTTTAAATTGCATATGTAGCAGTGTTTTTCTGCAGTTCCAGGGTTATAAAAGGTCATGAAAAGGAATCATGACCTCTCTTGGGTTTCGTGTCTGAATGGGAATCGGGTCGGGTGGAATGGTTCTTAGAGATTTCATCAGCACCATGTCAACTCAACAGACATGCCAGAATCAGTTTAAATTAACATCTTGTACAGAGTTCCAGGGGAAAAATCCCTTCTGAAGAACAAAGTAATTCTGTTGCACCATGATCTGATATTGCCCTGTCTTGTCCGTCTAATGGGAATACTTCCTTTTCAGACCAGAGTTTTGACTTTACATTTCAGCCTGGCGCTAGAGGGATAAACCATCACGGTCTTTTGCCAAAGAGAAATCTGATGCCATTCAATTCAATTTTTGTTTCCATTTTGTGAAGGAAGCTGAGGTTTTCGTGTCGTTTCCTTCAGTGGTTCTTGGTGCAGCGCCACCACAGGCGAGGAGGAGAACTGGTTGAAATGAATCCATTTGGAAATCCAAAACAATATTTCCGTTTTGGAAATGTTCAACCTGTGCTCAAGGTGCTCAACGTGTTCATAAGGTAGAACAGGTTGAGCACCCAACCTCCACAGGCTCCACTTCAGGGGCCTTTTTTTAAAAAAATAAATTCGTAAAAATACTGTGGCCTCCAGCATGCTGTTGTAGGACCAATGGTATGAAAAAAATAATAAAATCCACACCATAGAGAGTGTTCTACTCTTCTAGTGATATTTTGATATCTAGAGCGTCTAGTGTAATGTTCCTCATGGATATCTCATCTGTTTTGACACCATTTGCCACTCGGCCGATGAAGCTGCCAGCAGTTCTGTAAGTGTTACGACATAAAGTGCAACTTTCATCCCAGGCTGGCATTTCAGACATGCTTCTTCCACATCAGCAGTGTCAAATGTCAACTTCCCTTTGGAGCAGTCACTAATGTCGTTACTTTTTAATTTACGAGACAATAAATTGACAGAAAATTGTGACTCGTAATCCCGCCGAGGCCCCAATAAAACGCGTCCAACCTTCAAACGAGTGAACCGCTGTCAAACGTCCGTTTATTTTTCATTTTTTACGAGCTGCACGACGGTAACAATTCCATAGCAACGCTGTGAAAAGCTGCTAGTTTCATCCATGTCTATTCGTGTCACATTCGTCTGTGTTCTGGCGCTGACTAAACAATAGAAAGGAAGAGTGTCTAGTTACAGAGGAGCATCAAAGGCGTTGACGCTCTAGAAGGACCTGGTAGTAAAACCCAATCAATACCTTAATTTATGCAACTTCAATGCAAAAATACTTTATTGATCCCAAAGGGAAATTAAACGTTGTTGTAGCTCATCAATTCAAAGTCGTCGAAGGGTTATCGTAGATGGTGATGGCAACCGATTGAGTAGATTAACTCTAAATGGGCACTTAGGTTATTTTTGGACACTATTATCTGTTGTATTTTTTTCTTGATCCACTAAGTATCATAAAAGGTCAAATGTCCAACCACTCCATTTTTCAGGAAGGAGATGATGGTCCAATGTGATATTTTCAAACTGGACCAAAGTAATGCATGTCAAAAGGCATGTAAACTCTCCCAATTGAAGAAAGTAATGCATTATTACTATTATTGCCACATTTATCAAATTTAATTGCTTCGGTATTCTTAGCTTATCAACCTGTCTGAATATTTAGTGGGATTAAATGACAGACGATCTCATTTCAGTTTTGTATATCTGCTTCAACACCCCTGAAATAATTAGGTCATTAGGAGGAATGTGTAGAGCTTAGCTAGCTTCACTCTTGGGTGTGTTGATGGCAGGGAGGAATTATGAAACGGGAATCCTTTAGAAATGAGGTGAAAAGTGATGGGGGAGGCAAAACATTAGAGACGAATGGAAAAGAGTTGGATATAAATAGGAGAAGGTAACGCTTCATATTCATCTGGCATGATCAAAAAGACACCTGGATGCAGAAAACACAAGAAGAAAAAAAACCCCGACTTCTACTTCATTGAAAGTAGAAGTCGCAGAGTAAGTTGGAGTTTAAACATGATCTCTGAACACATATCATGGAACCAGGTTTCATAGTGTAACATTTTGAATCTCAGTAATGCCTTGAGCTGCAGCTGTGAGGGGAATTTTACCTCTATCATGATTGATCCGCTGTTCTGTAAAAGCTGACACGGCGGGATGAGGACTCGCCGCCCGCTGTTAAACAGGAGGCTCAGCAAAAATGACAACAGCAGCTGGACCGATGAGGGGGCAACGGAAGAAAACCATGTTGGTCACCAGTCAACATCGCTCTGTTTGTTGTACAGTAAGCCGGCGGGTTTATTAAGGGAGTGGTTGTTCTTTCAGGTATTTGTTCTTGTGTTTACCTCTCCACAGGTTCACGCCCAGATCATACACACGGATCACTGCCCTGATCTCCACATGTAAACTCTCTGCTTGGACGTCTGCTCAACGTCCCATTTTTGTTCTTTTGTTTTGGCTCAGAGTTCAGTATCAAGTATCGTAGTAGCTATGAAATGGAGTCCATGGATTATTGGATTTCATCCAATTGAGCTGATGATACCTGTACAAAAATGTGATTCATAGAAAAGACTTCAGACTAAACAGAACATTTTAAGCAATTAAGTCTTTATATGTCTGAGTGTCCTTTAGAAATAAGTCATGAAAGTTTTAAAGATGACGCCTATTTAGGGATTCTTTGGTTTGTCCCCTTAAGCAGAATCTCAGGGAAGTCTTTACCTTTTGATAAAGATGTGCTATTACCTGTACAAAGATCGGTGTAGCTTTATGCACCGATCAACCTCCTAAACCAGAAAGATAAAAGAAAGGCCGCTGAGACATGAGCTAGGTTTTTATCCGGTTTCAATTTCAGGGTAAGTTCAACTCGGCTACATGCAAAGAAATTATACCATCCCAAAATGAGTAAACCCTAATCAGGCCTATAGTCTGAATGAATTACCACATGGCACTGAAGACGCTCCTTCACCAATAGTCACCAAATTTCTCGTGCAGCTCAAAACTCGCTGCAGCCAAACTGATTGGCTGAGGGTAGAAATGATTGAATTTTTGTGGGCAATAAAACAGTGAGGCTTTGTTTTTGTTTGATACAATTTAACAAACAAATTGCATAGCAATCAAAATGACCACCTTGGCCGTTTTAGGCATTGTTTACACGAGACCACTGTATGGAGACTGCCGGTGTTCTCAGATGTTGATTGGGGATCATTTCTGTGTGTATGTGGCTCTGCATCACTGTGTAGATGAGTCTGCCAAGACTTCTGGAATCTGCTGTAGGGCTTATAGTGTCAGGATAGTGTGACACTAGCCTGTTCTTCACCTCACAGGTCCGTTCTGCATCAGATGTAATTTCTGTCTCCGACTCCTGCAACACATCCATATTCCATAACTTGACGTGTTAAACTGGAAGGTTAAGCAGTGTACATGTTTTACAGTAGAACAAATCCTGCAGCCGTGCATTCTGCGTGCACTTTCACACCTGCAGAGTATTTCACACTTACTTTAGCTGTGAACTTATTTTTTTAATTTCTCCTTACATGCCTTCGTCTATAGTCGACTTGTTTAGTCGACCTCAGTTGTAAAGCTGAACTGGACACTCTGACTCCCCTGTCCAGACCAGTTTGGCTCTTCAGCAGGTTTAGGCGTCTTTCTCACCGGTAGCTCGTCTTTCTCAGGGCCTTGATTGAATTCCACATGCTGCATTTAGCTGACGCGTTTAGGGCGGGCGTTCTTTTTTTTGAACACCCCTACGTACGCAGCTTTTTGTTGCATGTTGATGTTTGGTGTGTTTTCAGCACCGAGTCTGCAGACTCTCTAATTGGCAGATGGAGAGTTCACGAGAGACACTCGGCCATTATGCAGGAATAATTAATCCAGGCTCCGAGCTCGTACAGTTTACAGATAAAACATTGCAACACCTTCTGAAATGGAGAAATGTGCTTGATTAAAAAAAAAAAGACAGTCCCACGTTGTGAAATAATGACTCATTCCCAACGGAGAAACTGTTGACCGGCTTAAGTAAAGCCTTTAGCTTGGAGGTGTCGGGGCTTTATTTTTGACAATGTTTTTCTCCTTTCTTTTGTCTTCCTAATTGGATTTTGTGTGTATGGGTGTGTGTGTGTGGGGGTGGGGGTGTGTGTGTGTGTGTGTGTGTGGACTCCTTGTGGTTTACTCTGATCGCCTTACAGTGGCAGTCCACCACAGGAGGCAACGAGAGAGGAAATTAACCCGTCGGTCACATCGTCCCGCTCCTTCTGGATACTTTCCACTGTCCTCCTCGTCCTCCGTTTCTTGGTTTGACGCGCTCAGACAGCACTCAGCGATTACAACTTATTAAATACCCTTCACACACACGCTTGGCAGGAATACGCAGGCGAAACGTTTAATTCGGTTTGGGTCGTCTCCAGAGACGTCGCTGGAGTCGAGATGTAGAAGGGTCGAGTACGGTGGGAAGTGGAAAAAAACAGGACAGGACAGTGACACATATGTAACAGAGGCAATGACCGAGGGGGGATTACACGCGGCAGGAAGTGGCCAAGTGTTGTGGAGGTAATAGCCTAAGGGCACATTTTCCAGTCGAAGGTTAAGCCATGTGTGAAAATGAGGTAAAATGGGCCTTGTAGGTGTAATGATTTTCCTCCTGTCCTGCAGAGCTCCATAATGCCCACATCTCTCCACTAAAACGCGCCTGAGGTGATATTATTCTCTGTGGCGGCGCGACGCTGCTGGAGCTCATTAGGATTCACATGTGCAGTTATGTTGTCGGTGAGCAGACTAATGCTGCACCAAAGAGCAGAGTTCAGCACTTTCCTGAGCCAACGCCGTAATCCATTTACATTTTTTTTTCTTTCTTTTTTTTTCCCCCTGTGTTTTACCCGTGCAAATTTTTGCAAATTGTTATTCGGAAGGCGGATTATAGATTGTTTATTTTATTTTTTTTTCTTATGTGTTACCTCACCCCATGAGGTTAGGCTTTGCTACATCATTGTAGCAAATAGCCGCTTTAAAATATAAATGACTAAAAAGACATGAGCTATAAACATGTTAAGATGTCGACGTTTAAAGAGTAGCGGATCCGATAAAAGAAACTGAAGGTAAAGAGTTCCAGATTCACTCATCATGTCTTGTTTTATTTTATCTTTGTTCTCTCATTTAATGGATAATCTCCCAGCGCTGCCATGTCCCCGTTTCACCATCACTTTCTAACATCTGCACTGAGATGAATTGGTGGCCATCTGGCAGAAACCGAAGCCGAATTAAAGCTTGACAGGAGTTCCTCTGCAGGGTTTGTTGGCTTTCTAAAGATAAAATAAAGCTAAATATAAAACAATTTCTCTTTTTTTTCTTGTTTGTGTCTTTCCTTCCAGCTTTGCTGCTTCTGTATGACGTCACCAACAGAGCATCCTTTGACAACATCAGGGTAAGATCAATCACCAGGAAAGATGTTCGTCTCCCACTTATTTCCTCTTTCTTTCTTTTTTTCCCTCTCTCTCTGATGCAGTGTTGGCAGCGTTCTATCTCAAAACAGTTTTAAATTCAGAAGCCTGAACATCACATTGTTTTATTTGGGCAAAACTCGTTATTTACCAGCAGATTGTTTTCTTTCTCTTTGGCGAAGAGTTCGTGAGGTTAATAGCATATTAGCTTCACAGTAGGTAAGCTGTACGCCTGATCAAAAACAGCTGGGAGATCCTAAATACTGCGGATCATTTGGTATTGCAGCGTCTCTGACCGTTACGAGTCTATCATCAGTCCTTCCTCTTCTCTAAATTGTTTCCTCGAAGCCTCAGAAGCCGAAGTATAATTTACAACCAACATATTTTAACATGTGCAACAGTTTTTTTTTTCCCCCTCCAAGCCGTTTGCAACCGCGCTGAAACTCCCCCCTGCCAGCATCAGATAATGAACAACAAGGACGCCGAGTGAGGATCACAACAACGGCAGCAAATGAGGGAGGTGACGAAGGCGAGCAGCATGGGCCGCGCAGATAAGAGCGCGCGCTGCCGCTAATAGACGGATCTCTTTGTAGTCCCAATCTCTGGTGCGTGTGAAGTCCTCTCCTCCGTCATTCTGCAGCCATTTCCTGTCCCATTTGGTGCTGCTCTCCTCTCTGCTCGGCGCGTTTCTCTCCTTTGATGAACACGGAGCAGAGATAAGAGCAGGACATGGGCTTTGTAGGAGAGTCTGACATGTAAATAAGTGTAAGTGCGTGTGTGTGACCGCAGTGTCCATGGATGCTCGTTATACAGTACATGTTCACACCTGTCACCATGACAAATTTTGCTGGACGATGAATTGTTCCAGAATTAATTGCGATAAACAATAATATAGTGTGACCATTTTCAAGTAATGCGATGATGAAGCTCACCCTCTCAAAGATCAATAAACTTTTATTTTGTTAAGATCACGTGCCACTGGAACCTTAAGGTATTTTAGATTTTCAGAATGTCTATAAAAACACATCAAAAACGACAAATAAAACCACTTACAACTGAACCCATAAACGAAATGAAGTATGGAATCTGTAAACAAAACTGCCCTTCAAAAACTATTTATCATCACTATGGAAATGGTCAAACATTTTAATTTATTATACGATTGATTTATTGCAGACTTTGTCACATTATAACTCCAAACCTAAAATCCCAGAGTATCTTATTGGGATTTTATGTGATAGAACAAAGAAAAAAGTACAAAACATTCTATTTCCTACAAAATATCTCCCGCACAGTCAGATTGGATTTGGATCATCGGTTATTTCCAACTTTTGCCTCAGATCATCAGTTCTGTTTAGGTGTGGCCTTTGACTGGGACATTCCAACAAGTTGCTATGGTTCAATCTCAACTGTTTAACAAAGTATTGCTATTTATTTAGTTACCTCCATTGTTCCATCCACTCCAACCAGCTTTCCTGTTCCTGCTAAAAAAAGCCCAGGGTGTGATACCACTACCATATTTACCCAGCCATATTATGTGTTCAGAATGATGGTGCTTGTTAATTTTCCATTCCATTTTGAATTTAGCATTCAGCTAACCGTTTAATGCTAACACAGTTTAGCATTAAACTGTGCTAAACTGTTTGCTTTGTTCCACAAAAGGTTTACGACAAACCCGTGGTTTTCTGTCCATAGCGCTGTTCCTCTTGCCACCCTTAGATGGAGCCAGATTTGTCGAGCGCACGATTCCTGCAACAGCCAACAAAATGTTCCTTTGAGCCTTGGATTAAATTCTGGGACGAAAAGGAAACATGTGAAGCAAATTTAATCCATCTTAATTCAAATGTAAGAAGCAGCGTCACTTCAATTCTCATTTGCTTCCTCTTCAGCAGACTAATCCTTTTCTCTGCCTCATGTCAGGGAACAGCTCTGATTCGTCTGCTCCACATTGAGGTTTCCACTTTTAGGCAGTGTGTTTAGTTCCCATCATCAGGACAAAACAGCCCCAATGGTCAGTGCAGATGCAAAGCCAGTAGGAGGCTGACGAACAGTTGGTGTGTGTGTGTGTTATTGTTGGCCAGGTTGTTTTTGTTTCTGGGGCGGTCAGAGATGACATCTGTTCAACACGGAGCTTGGAAACGGATTCGAAGTACATTATACAAAATGTCTGACTGGTGTCATGTATATTTTATGGAGAAGAAGAACAGTAGAATAGATGGTGAAGTTTGGCTGCTGTTATCAACACATCTCTGCACACTTCAGCTTTTGTAAATAGTGTCTTCTGTTGAGTACTCATTACACAATCAACGTATATAATACGATACTTGGACCTTTTTGAAATCCGCACCCAAAAAAATTAACCAAAGTATAGAAAAAGTAAAACTACTAATAGTAACTACCAAACCCACTCTAAAACTAACTGAATTAGACAAAAAGTTACAAAAATTTCAAACTAAACTACAATGAAAAACCCAAAATTATTATATCATGGAGCCAGACTCATTGACCAGCCAATCCCAGCGTCGCTTTGCAGAAGCTGTGCTGTGTAATAGACACGTTTACTGAACAACTAAACTACTGAATCTTCTATATTTTGCTCAAGTCCTCAAGCTAATGGATGCTCAAAAGGCTGACCAACCAACTTCCTAATCCTTTTATTTTCAAATATCTCAGGCTGAAGGGAACTGAGAAAATCACTGACAAGAGTTCATGAAAAACCCAACTGACTCTTAAGACTCACTTGTGTTCTCTCATTTCCAATCGTCGTGTTCCATATATTAAAATTAAAATGCTTAAAAATAACACAATTGTAATTATCGATGTTTTTAAGCAGACTTTATTCTGCCACCTTCTGCTTCTGCACACAGAACTACATCATGGTTTAAACCCACTGTGTACGAATGCCATTAAACTGTGCGGTTTTTCTTCTCGTATGCTAAGCTAATGCAAAACTCATGCTAATTCCTGAAATATTCCAGTGTGCCTCAGCAGGGAGAGAACCTTGCACAAAGTAGGCTAGCAGGTGAGTTTGTTTCAAACTCGTGTTGACTACACAGCTTTCCAAGGCCGCCGCACCAGGTTGTCTCCTACATTGTGAATCCATTAGCAGCTCAGGCTGGAGGTGAAGGCCGAAGGGCAGCGAAATGACGGCGAGATAAAGAAGCGGGGCGCGCTGCTGTCCATCTCCCACTGTCTCACTCTGGCACCCATGCTTTCCTTTTCTCTCTTCTTTTCACTGCTGCCAACAAGCACGTCCAAGGCCCTCTTCTGTCTGCCTTTCTTTGCTGCTTTTATCACTTCTGCTGCATCTCAAACCACTTAGCTCCTTAAGGTCGTCTAATTGAACAGGCAACTCTCTACATTTGCTCAAATGTGTCTTTTTTTACATTTGAAAAGGTTTTATGCAAAATGTTTTGGGCTCTTTGCATTTGTCGGAGACTCTTTCTAAGTGCATTTTGTTTTACCCTGAGGATTATTGCACAGATAAAGGCTGAGGATAAACATTTACAATCACCAGCTGCTTATGTTAACTTTGCATATTATCATTTAAAATGTTATGGAATTTAATTTTTTTTGTTCTCCAGAAATCCTTTTGTTTCCAAGCTAGGAGACGTAATGGCAAAGATTAGAATTGGTCTCACCGGCGTTCCCCATATCCTTATACAGGAACTCAAAATCGGACGGCACAAAAAGTAAGATGTTATGTTCAAAACTTTTTTGCGCAAGTTTGTAATATTTAAACTTTTCATTGTATAATTACTCTTCAGGTACATTTTATATTGGCATTGGATCTATTCCCATAGTAAATGTTTCCTTTTATGGTCACCAAAAATAAGTTTAGTTTCATTAAAGGTAAAGTCTCAAATTTTTTAAGGCTTACCTGTTTGTCAACAACATTTCAGTCACAAAAATTAGCATCTGTAGAAATGTAGGTTCTATCCAGACACTTCAATGACTTTTATGCTTAAACAAAAAAGCTGGTGTCCCAACACTGAACCTTGCGGGATTCCCTTTTTCTTGTTTACAGTGTGATTCATCTAGTGATTCAGTCCTTGTTTCTGTTTGCTCAATAAATGCTCATGCTAAAATAAGACAAAAACAACTCTTCTACAGCCCCAACATTTTAAATGATTTTAGCATCTGGTCTACTTGTCACTTGATTTCACTGTCGTCATATAGTGACTGGATTCTTTTCAGCACATGCTTTTATAGCTACATGAGATAGTTTGTTAAACTGACATATGATGAAAACATTATTGTCTTCATACAGATATGTATCATGTTTTATTTATCTCCATACCTGAAAGGCTAATGTGCTTTCAAGTAGTTTAATAATACACAGGCAAAAATCATGCTTGTCTTTCTGAATATAAAAGTTGTAATTACATCCATCCACATTAAGGACTTAATTGATAACTTATTGTCGTCCTGTGTTTGTTGCCATGCCAACTACTTCTTGAGCAATACCTTTTTTTTTTCCTGCCGTCCCTGTTGACATTTAATTGGAGCGTTATTGTCTCCCACATTGGTGGGCATGTCTGGTTTTCAATGCTAATTATGCTAAAAATGTTCCAAGCTTGTTTGGTCTTTCTGTGTAATTATAGCCGTCTGCAGCTTAATTTGAATGATCAGAACAAAAAAAGCAAATTGCCGAGCGGAAAGTGCTGGAAGCAGCCAAATAACATCACCTCAGGCTGCTGCTTAATCTCTAAAAGACACATCATTGGCCGTGCAGAGCGGTAACATTTCAGCAAGCTGAAGGTTTTAAAGAGCTCGTATCGAGGCTGCACAGCTGCTGCCATGGCACCAGGACACCCTGTTGGGTTAGGACCTCTGCTTAAATGCCAAAAAAAACTCAAGAAACATACAGCGGGGCTTCTATTGACCAACATGCACCCGCTCAAAGGCCAGGAGGGGAGGGGGATCAGTAAATCTTTAAATCAATGAAAGCCTTCCCACAGCAGGAAAGATTTGTTTTCTGAATCATTCCCTTATCAACAGGGTAGAAATCAATGTGATGTGCATCTGGTGTCTGCTGGCACACGACTAGATAAATGTTTAGGCAGAACATTTATCCAGTCGTAGTACAGAACATTTATCTGTACTTTGTGGGAATCCCACAAGGTACAGGAGAAAAAGAAAATAAAAATGGCGAGCCAAGTTGCACAGTAAAGCATAAACAACAATATTCTGGTTTATTCACAGAGAGAAAAGTAACGTGGTGTTCATGTGCGTCCAGCAAAGCTCATAAAGAAGACCGCAAAATCCAGCTTTTATTTTGTTGCTCCACTTCTGCTTATAGACAAGCTAAATAGCATAATTAATAGCATTAAATATTTAGATTGGATCTAAGCAATTAGTTCCAGGCAACATATTTAGCTATCAATCTAGCTAAATACGTTAGCTAGCATCCTAGCTAAAGATGTTAGCTAGATGTTAGTTAGCTAGGTTGCTAACATATTATTTTGTTTAACCTTCTTGCTGCACATTTGGTTTTGAGCATAAAGTTTAGTTTAGAAAATAAATTTTTGCTTGAGAATCAAATGTTTAGTTTGGAAAATTTATATTTTGTTTGGAGAATATTTAGTTAAAATAAATATTTAATTTAGATCTAAATATTTAGTTTGTGAACTAAATATTCACAACTATTTTAAATATTTAATTAACAAATTAAGTTTAATTTATTAAATTTATAGCATACTAACTGAATATAACATTTGGAAGCTAACTATTTAAGTTGCACAGTAAATACTTAGCTTGTGAAATAAATGTATAGTTTCTAAGTTAATATAACTAAAAAAATAATCACCCACATTTTTTTCTCCATGACAGCCTAAAAAACCCAAATGTTGCTGTTAACATTTTACTATGTAACTTTGCAAGCAGCAGCCCCTACATTTCCAGCTGTAATAATAATTAAATTATTGTCAAAGTTTCATATGTTTTATTTCTCAGGCCAGTAAATTTACATTATGATTTTAAATCTGTCTCGTTTCCTTCTGTCTGCTTTTTCCTTGACACTCCTTTCCCTTCTACTCCACGGTAACATCGGCGTTTTCTTTTGTGTTTTTTTCCTAAAAAGCCGTCCCCACTGTTAGCTGACTTATCAGTGGCGGGTGGAAGCAGCATGAAAAGGCCAGCCTGTGTCCCATCGTTATGTAAAGAACAAAGAATAGATGATTAAGCTGGGAAAGGCTTTTATAAGCCCAACTTTAATTCATTTTCCTAGCCTGCCAGGACGAGGGGACAAAAACTTTAACAGCTTCATTCCTGGATAGCTTAAATTACGAACAACGTATTCCCAGTTGAATCCTTCAAAACGGCTGTATTTTGAGAGAACATTTAATTTAAAAAGTTTAAATCCCAATTTCTACAAACCTAACCCTAATCCCTGATGAAATATAAGTTTTGAAATGGAGATAAATTGAACGAAGTTGACATAAATTCCACAAGTTTGCTGATAATGGCTAATAAAACATTCTTAAATGAGGCACACTAAGATCTAAAAAAAGATAATGGCTATTTTTAAATATCTATGTGTTGGCATGAATATCAAAACTTACTTCATAGTCTGTGTGAAGCATTAATATTGACCCTCTGTATGAAATGGTTATTAAAATGTTTGATTAAATGTCAGATTACTCTGAGACACTACGGTGAAGAAACACGTAACAAATGTTTCAGAAGAACCTGTTCGGACATTTCTACAACATTTTGATATACATCACCTATAGAGGAACTTATGTGAATGTCTAAAATCAAAATCCGGCACTTAGAAATGTTCGGCATTTCACAGAAGCCTCTCAGCGAGTGGTAATGGGGATAATGACGTGGGATCAGGTTCAGAGTATCTAGTCTTGATGCTAACCTTGTGTTTTTTCTGCCTTGTCTTGACTGTACTGCCAAACCAAGCAGAGAGGTTTGAACACCCACATATCCAAGCTCATGCGCATATTGGGTAAACAAATTCTGACACAATGCTCACATGATGTGTCGTCCCGCGCTCATGCAGACTAATAAGCGTCAGCTTGTTCAGCCTGTGCTGCCTGTGCTGCTCACCCCGCCGGGTGGAATGAGATTTCCTCCTCTCCCGCTTTACGTCTCGTCATCTCTTCTCGGACTCCATCTGTCCAGTTCGTTCACACTTTTTTGGAAGTTTCAGTTATTTGCCTGAAATCAGTTTGCAGGAAAATTTCTAGAATAGATTCACTTCAGCTTCATGGTTAATCTTGCTTATGAAAATAGACAGTTCTGCACCTTATGTAACTGAGAAATATTTGCTAAAACTGTCACTGTGTCGTGACAGTGTAACATGAGACGGATAATTTGTGAAAACATCAGCCTCCTCTGCCTACATACTGTTGCTCACACCCTCCTCCAGGCTCTCCGCTGCGTTGCAGCTAGCTCCACGCAGCCAAGCCAACTGTGAGTGCTAAGTCTAGTTAGCATTGGCACCAATGATGGCAGATAAAAAGTTTTCCTAAAGCATAAAGTTGTTTCTTTGCCGGAAGCACATTGGACTAACTAGCCCCATTTTCACTACGCTCCAAAAAATTACTTTAAAGCACATTGAATTTTCCAGGAAAACAGATTAAATGTTTTCCTGGAACGGTAAGTTGTTTCTCTGCCATCAGAACATTGAGCAGTCAATTTCCCATTTAAAGCTCATTAGCCTTAGCTAATTAGCACTAGCTTAACAAAGGCAGTCAGTGCTTCATGGAAAGTTTTCCATTTTTTGCACTTTATGCTCACTTTACTTTCTTTATTCTTGTGTGTAAAGAAAGCCATTTCATGTTGAGGCATGAGAAGTTACATTGGTAATGTTTTAAGTTTACATTTTTTTATCCAACTGAAGCTCCCACTATGCTGCACTGTTCAAAGTACACATAAAGCCAGGCATCTATTGCTTTGTAAGCAGATTCAGTCAAATCAAAATGTCATTGCTAGTTATGTGCCTTATATAGAGGAATCCAGGTGTCTGAAGTCAGATCACTGGAATAAATGAGTTTATTCATTTTAGAAAATAGTGTGTTATTCTCATGCGAGACATCACAGATGGAAGCTGGCCCTGTTTTCCTCACATATGCATGCTGGTGACCCAAAATGTGGCTTCACGGTACTTGGCCTGTCATGCAGTCCTTCTTTTCCAGGTGTCATGGCATAAGAGAAGTAGCAATTTTTGCTGTCAGTGCCCGTCACTGCAGCCTGCATTTTAAAAAAATAAAAACAGCAGAAATAAAACATAGCAAGACAGTGGCTCAGTCGCTGTCAGCATGATCCTACAAGTACAAATACATTTAAGAAAATAACAGGTGAGATGCGGTGTACAATGTTTGTTACGGTCTGTGAATGTATGTGGTACATTTTGCTCCTTATTACAAATTAAACCACCAGGAAAAAATTCAACTCAACATTTTAACTCATTATGGTTCACTTGCAGAATTAATCCATAATGGGGAAAAGATATAGCCAGCAAACTGTCACCCTGTTGTGACTGTATAACATGAGACAGATAATCTGTGATAAGATTGATATCTCCCATCTTCATGGACCACTCCCGACCAAAACCAACCAATCAGAGCCAGGAGGATAGTCTTTGGACTGTCAATCACCCTCATGTATTCATTGCTAAATATGCTAACAATTTACCGTTCCAGGAAAACCGCTTCCTTTCATCGTCAGTGGCTATTCTAACAAGCATTAGCATTCATCCCAGACTCTGTTAGCTGCAGCGTAGCAGAGAACAACGAGGACGGGAAGAGAAGGGGGAAGCAGCGTCATACGGAGGGTAATTGACAGCGCTAAGACCCGCCTCCTGACTCTGATTGGTTATTCCTAATTAGTACTGGGAGAAGGCAGAAGAGCACTTTTTAAAAATATATTTCATTCATTCTTTTCACACATTATCTATCTCAACACGGTATCGACAGTGACAGTTTCAACAAATAATAATAAGGTATATATTTCTTTTATAAAAGCTGCATTGGGGCTTCAAAGTACATTAAAGTTTGTAGTTGTAGCAAAACAAAATTGACAATCCTTAACTGGGAGTTTTTACTTTAACCTGATACCCTATCAATTTTATTAAGATGTGTCATTGTTTTTATATATACAAACAATATATATTTGTTTGTATATATAAACAAATATATACAAACAAAATATTTGTTTGTATATATTTGTTTATATATACAAATATATACAATTTTTTGTATATATTTGGAATCAGGCGTTTCCTGATTCCTGGATGGAATCAGGAAACGCCTCCGTTGGATGTCAGGATGAATCAATCAGTGGCGGCTTGTTGAGACGGCTTCAGATTTTCTACTGGTTTTTCTGTTTTTACACTATTAGGATGCTGCGCTGCCTCTCAGTGATTGCTGATGATACTTGTGGCACTTTCTAACATCTGTTCTCATTAGTAATCATGGCAAAAATACCTTTTTTTTTTTTAGCATGCAAGTGCAGTTGACTGAGCTTTTAAAAATGATCCCACAGCCACCTGGGAAAAGATTTGCGCTCCCCGGCAGGTTAAGTAGCAGGAGTGAAACAAAAAAAGGAAGGAGGAGAAATTTGAAACTATTTCTTCACATGATTGTCATAGTGATTAAGGTGTCTGGGAAGTAAATTAGTCCCTGGAAGTGCCAACAATGAGAAGTGACAGTGCGGTATGATTTTGAATGAACATCAGGAGCTCCTCACTTGGCTTTCAGACTGCAGACGGAGTGCAGCACATTGGCTGGAGTGTGCAGGAAGTGATGCAGAGCATGAAGCATCTGCATCGCTTCCTGCAGATGCAGATGTATTTAAACCTAAAAACACAGAGTGTCAGTGTGTTCATATCGGTATCTGGAGAATTCAACATCATCTTTTTTTGTCATCTCTTCTTATTTTGAAAGAATTTCTCTATTCTCCTGATGTCGTTTCCTTTTGAGGATTAGTATTGTATTACATAACAAGGTTATTTACCATCACGGCAATATTAATTTTGGAGATTGATATTAGCCTAAATTGAACATATAGGTGCATCCCTGGTCATTTTGGTAAAGCATCCAGTCCTGGGAAGGTTCACCACTGCTCCATGTTTTTTTAAGTTCCAAATACTTTTCCACACCAGTAAAAGGAGGCTTCACTTTAAAGCTGCAATATGTAGCGTGATATTTAGATAGAGACTGGTTTTCCCTCTCAGATGTTTTCATCAGAGTAGAGGTTCTAAACATAACCGCATCTGAAGCTTGTTTAAAGTTTCATTGTCACTTTATGAGGAAGCCGCGGGGTAACGGAGGTCTGTTCAGACAGCTTCATATGCTTATTAACAAGTTTCTTCTCCATGAAACGATTCTTTACAATCTTATCACCCGCTCTGGGTTAGTGGGTCCTGGATGTACGGGAATTAAATTGTAGGTGAGGATTAATGTGTTAATAACATTTCTCTGGTTATCTACACTTCCCAGAGCTGCAAACCTCTTACATTATGAAGAAAAATTGCATCCCGCTAGAAAGTACAATGTCAGATTTATTGTTAACTTGCATTATGCGCATTTGGATTTAGTTTGAAATCTTATTCATAAGGTAAATTCAGCATTCCCACGTCCGTGTTGTTGTTTTTCATGACAAAGGGAAGCTGCTGTATTTTTCACGCACATAATCTGACATGCAGACAAACAGTAGTTAAATCATGATGCCTCATTATCTTTATTTCAGACATTTTGTTCAACTCAGATGAGGTAATTGCATATAAACAAACAAATTTTACTAAGTTTAATTCAGAAGTAATTGCATACCTGGGCTTCTACAAACATTTTCAGTCACACCAATAATTTTCACAAACAAAACATAGACCTGCAATTGCAAGAAGGCACAGATGCTTTATGGGGGGGTGTAAAATATTGAAGTAATGAGACATCTTTGTTTTCAACAGTTTCAGCAATATTAGTCCTTAGAGCATAAAGCCATAAAAAAAAAGAAAACTTGAGTGAACTTGTCTTCGGGGACACTTTGTTCCCTCGGCTTCACACTCCGTGGTCATAATTTGTGAAGCTGAGGAGGAGACTCTTCAGTTATCTCCTCACATTTCATTGCCGGGGGAAGCGTGGGGTTCACCTGTTCCTGTTGCAGACGTTATCAAGATGCAGCTCGGCTGAAAAGAAAGTTAACGCTGTTAGCATTGATTTCAAGTGTTTGGCCGTCTCTTTCCTTCTTTTCACATCCTAAAGAAAACCATGAAAAGTTAATCAGGATTTAAAACACTCTGGGCTCTCCACTTTGTTGTGGGGACAAACCGCAAAAACTGATGGCTCTCAAGGACTGGACTTGGGCACCCTTGTCTCATATAAACACAGATGTTTCTTCAGCTGAGATGGTATTTTAGTTTTAGCTCGTTTCGACTTACTGAAATGAGATAAAACTGGGGATCCATTTGACTGTTGGCCTTCCAGCACACTCAGGATTTCGTCACGTTTCTTTATACCCATTACCTCATCTATCGTCCAAGTCATTGCAGTGCACCTCTTGCTGGATCGCTTGATTAATAAATAATAATGCACTAAGCTTTAGGTAACAAATTTCATCCTTTACAAGATTGTAAAAATTGATTTCTACATGCGACTCACCCCTTTTTGTTGCACACATGTTGTTATGGCCCTTATTCTGCCGGTGTTCAGACGTTGGTTTCATTGCACTGATCTTGTTTATGTTTGCTGTAACTGGCCTGCGAGGCTGCAGCGAACAAGCAAACAGACGTACTATTTCCGTCTTCTCTGGAACAGGGGGCGGGATTTTCCTAGGTGAAGCGGTCTCCCTTTCCAGGCTTTGACCGGGCTCATCAAAGACGTCATCTGATTCATCAGAAAGGCTAACTTGCCGGAGATGCACGGCACGGAGCTGCCCAAGAGTCACCAAAGGCAGATTCTTCCCTAGCGATCTCAGGAAGGTAGAGGACTCGGAGTGGTGGCGGCGGGAAGGTTTGGGTCTGAGTGCAGGTTTGGTTTGAGGTTCCTGGTTTGGAGAGCTGGCAGTAGGGAGAGTGGGGAGAGGGATTTGCAGAGACAGCCTCTTGGTGCGGATCTGAGAGGAGTTAGACCTGGATTTGGGTTGTATTTTCCATCCTAAAGGATCTGGGCCGATGATGACAGATGTGGGAATGGAAGTCAGGGAACAACAGGAGGAGGTGGAGGAAGAAGAGGAAGATGTCGATGAAAAGATCCCAATGGGGGGGCATGAGTATCGCATGAACGACGAATGCGAGGACGTCTCTAGTCGCAGAAGGGAAGCAGTGCGCTGAGGAGGGTCAGGTTCCTTTTTGCTCTTCCTCACCATTATGACAGGCGCTGTCTGGCATTTACAGAAGTCAGCTGACCAGCGTCTCTGATGAGAGCGCAAGCTCCCGTTGGATGTCAAGACCGTTGAGTTCGGTCGCTCTCTGGGGACGTGTCTGCGTGTTGTTGGACATCTTGGCCCTGGTGTCTCTCTGCTCTGTGCTCTGCAGCTGACAGTATTTACATGACACACTTTTTCTCTCATCTTAGCATAGCTGTGAAAAGCAGAGGCTGTATCTCCATTACCATTAATAGCAGTGGAGCGTTTCTTCATCTTGGTTGGTTGGGTGGAACCTTGGTGTGTGAAGAACTCTCTAAGGAGGAACATGTAGAGAACAAGGAAGGGGTGTGTTCAGGATGTTTTACATCTGAAAAGAGGAACAGCAGATGCCCATCTTTTAAAATAAAGTTTCAAAACCACTGACTTTTCACAACAGGGACTCTCCCATACATGGCAACACATTGTAAAGCATGTATATCATTGTACATCAGACAAACCACACCTTTCTTCATGAGAAATGACATTAAGCAGATGAACGCTTTTCTTTAGATGTTCATGATGACAAATCGTTCTTATGCAAAGTTTAAAATTCAGAAGAACATTTTAGAACCTTGTTAATAAAAGGTTCACTGTGACTTTTGAAGTCTGCAGTCAAACAATAAGTCAAAAAGATTTACTATGTGCTCTGAAATGGTTTTAAGAAATCCATTCCATTAATTACGTTGACTTTGTTGATGCTGATCTTTCCTCAGATTAAGTTTGTTCTTTCTTACATTTTACAAATGTATCCTATGATTAGTATAGCTAAATTGATCAGTAGAAAGATGTTCAACAAATGTTAAGTATGTAAATGTGATGGCATTTTTGCCAACACATTTTAGTGAGCACTTACTCCTTTCATAGTTGTAAATTCAAACTTAAAATAAGAATATCAAAAAATAAGGTTTATGTCAGGCTTACACTTGATTATGAAATATAAAATATCAAACGTGAGAAGCCGTTTACCTGCAGCGCTGTCCTGATCTCAGTCTCGACTAATCTCTTCAGAACCTATGTCAGTAACATCCTTTTGCTGTCTTGGTCTCATAGCGGTCCACCCAAATCTTACCACAACTTCCTGAAGTAACACCCTGAGAACCACAGATGCCTCAGTTCCCACACCGTCGTGCAATCACATCTCACAAACACGGTTGGCAAACAGCTGTTGCTGTCGTACCGTGAAGCAAGTGAAGGCTTTTAAGAAAGACGTTTCCCAGGGTTGTTGTGACATACATACAGATGTGATCAGGGCCGGACCGTAACCCCTACAAATCAGTACTTTTATAAATCACAAGCAGATTCACATTCTGTATTGAAAAGCCATCACAGAGAACTGGATGTCCTCTCAGTCTGTGGGGCTTATTGGCATCGGTTTTGCTGCTTTGCATTTTGAATGTCTTCTCCGCATGGTGTTTACATTTAAGTGCTCCCTGTCTTAAGATTAAACGGCCTGAATGATTACAGACATTTGCTTTCATGCATTTCATAACTACTTTCTGCTTCACAAACGCTGCATGCAGAAATGTTTACAACATCAGCAGCTGGGCGTCTCCTAAGGAGGGGATCTTGCCAGTCAGTTGTGATATTTACATTGTTTTCGGTCCAGATTTCTTTTTTGCAAGGAGTCTAAAGATTATTTTGATGTAACTTCATAAACGACCTATCACACCACCCATCTCCTGGTGCAGTCTTTGGTCATCTCCCACCATGACTCCCGCCAGGCACTGGTCTCTGGAGCCAGCCTGTGCTTTGACCTATGTGCCAATGGCACATCTGGTCTTCAGTCAGTCTAAAAGAGAATAGGTGTGTTCACTGAGCTGCACTTTCTACCTTTAGCTGTCCATACTAATTTCAAGCAACTGATGTTAGCCTGCAAAGTGGCTAATGGAAAATATTCTCTCAACCTGACTGTTTTCGCCAAGGTTAATTATAACTCTCACTCCGTTTGTCAAGGGTTTATAAGCTAGCAGTGTCTATATTGCACTCGAAACACTCCACTCTAATCATGCATTGTTCCGACCAAATTGTAGCAGAACTGGGGGCAAGAGTTTCTTCCCTTAAAAAGCTCATTGTTAGCTCTGATGTTACCTGCATTGTTCTATCCTCACCTGCAAGTCGCCTTGGATAAAAACATCTGCCAAATGTAGAAACATAACCACCTTTCTTCTGATATCATCAATGCTCATTTTGGGATATTTGTAAAAAAACAATGTGACGATGTTATGTCAGCTGAACAGGGTGAACAGAGCAAGATCGCATTTTAGTAACTTGAACCATAAAGGCTGGTTCAAGTTACTGGAAACCCCTGAAATTTCTGTCTACAATTAGACAGCAATAACTTTTTATATAGTCAAACAGAACTTTTCAGCAACACCCGGAAGCCTTTGTAGGTCACTTATAGTCAGGCCGTGCAGCAAGATGGCTGAGTACTGCAGCCTTTAGACTGCCCTCTCTCTCTCTTTGTCTCTCTCTGGTCTGTCTGTGCACAAAAGTCAACGTGTCGGACTGGAAACTGTGCAATCGTCCCAAATCTGACAGTGAGCCACAAAGCATCACATGTAAACCAGGCCGAACACGTGTCCTCGGCGCATCCCGTCTCATACCGTATGCATTCTGATTCCGCATGTCGACAGCTAGTCCTTTTGAAGTCAGATCACTTTCAGCTCCCAAACCGGGGTTCCTTCCCCCTCCACTTCTCACCTAATCCACCCCCAGGGCTGCCGGGATCTTTAAAGGCCGTGTGAGTAATTGGCAGGTTTGTGTGTTGTTGGGGGGGCGTGGGGTCTTGCTCTGCACCATTGATCTTAGTGTAATGAAACGATGTAAAGCTCTCGAGATACTGTAAACCTGCACACATGGGGGAGGGATTACTGCTGATCTGAGAGCTCTTCTTTTGATGATTCACACACTGAACAGTGGAGGAAGACAAGCATGCGTGCGTTTGTGCGTGTGTACACTGTGCAGAATCTGTGTTTAAGACACAGCTCTGACCTTTTTTCCTGCTTCTTTCAATAGCAACGAATATGTTTGCGTCTGCTGCCTGCTAGCAAGAGTCAATGTGTGCTTATTAATGCTTGAAATGATAACGGCAGCCCTCTGCTCAGCTCACCGTCTCCACTTGATTTGAGCGTTTTGTTCATTTTAGTGGACTGCACATCGTCCAGCAGAGCACTCTGCTTTCAACTTAAAGAAGGAGGAGATGGAGAGAACAATAGGCCCAGAGCAACTTAGCTCTCGGATCTGGTAGAGAGACATTGTGTTTGAAGCTTTTTGTTCATGGTGTTAGAACTCAGAAACCGACAGAGCTGAAACAGATAACGCAGATTTGAGATCTGTTCCCCTGTCGTTTGCTTGGTGGAATAAAAGATTTCCGATTTATGTTTGTTGAAGGGAAGCGTGAAAGGTGGAAGGCTGTCGGAATCGAGAACCTTCTGTGGGAATAAAAACGGTTCTTTTAACTGTGTGGTAGATGTTAGCCTGGTGATTGCCGTAAACATTTACCAGAGAATGATGATATAAAATAAACTCAACTGAATTTATTTATGTAGCAACTATTTGCAAAAAATGTCCTCTCAAGGCACTTTACCAAAAAAAAAAAAAAAAGTGTGCATGCAATCCAGAATACGTCGGTTTTTCTTAATAGAAACCACCATATCCTGATCAGACGGCAACTTGACAAGCCCACACTTAAACACTTCTCTTCCCTGCCTGGTTCTGCTCACACATTATCAGGATTAACAGGATAATGACAGAGAATCAAACTATTCATCATCATCATCTGTGAACAGAAAATTACACAAGATTGAAAGTTAATGAAGTCCTTAGCAGGTCAGTCCGGGATCCCTTTGGACTCATTATTGAGCATCTTGTCCTTCAGATAGTTTTAACTAGAAAAAAACCATCTTTCAAGGAAGTCTGGAGACAAAATGATTGTATTTTCATTCGTCTGGAGCTCCTCACTAGATCCAAACAGTCCCTCGTAGATAGTTTAAAGTCGTCCTCCTGATGGGGGAACTTGTATATTTTCATAGTTTACTGATTAAAAACAGGCTGCTACATCTTGTAATTTAGTTTTGTCTTATTTTATGCGAACTAAGATATCTGTATTATAAACAAGACCAAAAAATACTGGGCAAAATTGTGTATTTGCAGTGTAACACATTTTAAAGAACCATACATGTCTTCCTTTCACTACACATTCTAGCACTGTTTTGTATTAATCAATCACATGAAATCCACTGAGGCTTTTGAGCTTTGAATACTTTATCTAGGCACCAAATGGTGTCTTGGAAACGCTGAGCTGAGGGAAGGTTTTGCATATTCCTGTTTTCTCTTAAGGCTCCACCACAGTGACGTCTGTCCTTCTTTCAGACATCGCTGCAGTTAAAAAAAGATATTTCAGTTTCTCCTCAGTACTCTGTGATAAAAGCTCAGTACAGCTATTTAAAGGAAATAACACTGTGAGATTATTAGGCCATATTTTTGTCAGAGTAATTGGCATCCTGAGGTAGAGTTTGTTTTTTTTTTCTTCTCTCTGGATTTAATTTTGTTGCACCTTTTGGCCACCGTGCCAACAAACTGTCAAATTGCTTCCTAATCAGCTTCAGCTAAACATGGAGTCGTTGGCTGGATGTGAACCTGAACCTAAACATTATAAACACACTGCTGCTCATCCCTGCCGCCTCCTCCTCACCAGTAGAAAGTGTCGCCAGGGCTGACATACTAAAACACACATTGTTCAACCAAGGCTGCACCTGAAAAAGAAAAAAAAAACTCTTCCAGGAAATCATTTTTTTTGGTTCTTACCAACTGGTGTTAAACCGCAATGTCGTATTTTTTTATTTGCATCTGGCTTGAACCGGTTCTGCAAGCAGAAAGCAGCTGGAAAGTTAGTTACACAAAGGACAAATAGCAGATTATGTGACGTTTTCAGTGTTTCAGCCATTTAATATTACAAAGAGAATTATTGGACACACAGAAATTGTAATCAAGATCTAAAAAAAAATTACTGAGAAGCTTTGCTTGGGATTAATTATTAAAGCAAAGCTTAAAACAAAGCAGGAAAGGGGAAAAGGAAAACAATGAATGAGATTAAACACCTTGTTAGATTTGTGAAAGTGGAAAAAAGACATATAAAATTTTGCACTGTATTTTCCATAATCAAACAGACCGAAGAATATTTCATATTCTTACACCTCAAAACATGTTGTGTAAAGCAGAGGTGAGACGACTGTCTGTAATTGGTAAATATTCTGCTGACTTTAGCTTTCTGGTTTTTATTTTCTGCAAACATTTGAATGTTACCCTGCAGACATGATGGAAACTACCTGCACTCTAAAAGTCTAAAGTTGCTTTTACTTTAAGACATTATGAATCTACCTCAGCAATTTCATCCACTCTTCTAGACGACTTTAAGTTGGAGCTCTGGAGACGTCCCACCACAGAATGATTCAGTAGATTGCTCAGTCTGATCAATTGACTAAGTGTTTTTCTGTTAGCTGGATAATAAGGTTCAGAATTTGCAGCTGGTTCTGTAGCTGAAGAGTGAGACATTGTGATTGAAATAGTCTGTTAAAGAGTTGTCCGTGTCCGTTCCTCAAAAGCTACCATCCTGCAACTTCTTAACACATCCCTGCTTCAACACATCCCTGGTATATTTCATTATCTACAATAAAAGCCAGCCTTTTTTTGTACAGCCTGACCGTCAACAATACATCAAGTACAGCAAATAAACGCTGAAAGAAAGCATAACGTTTTCAGGATTTCAGAAGCCATTGGCTCAAACTCAACTTTTCTTGTTGTCAAAACTTCAAACATAGAAAGTATTATTTTTAAAGCCCCTTAAGGCAGAGTGATGGGATGGTATTTCCTAACTGATCAGAACCCTGCTGCAAGTCCCCCCAAGCAGAAACAAATCTCCAACAAATCTCCAATCTCGCAGTAGAGGAGGGATCAACCTCTGAATGTCCGTCTTTAGTCAGTAGCTGGAAGAGTTGCAGAGGCAGAGAGGGCTTCATGCTGACTGCACTTCCTTTCATTGTTGTTTTGGATTTTTTATGACTCAATGTTTGGTACAAAACAAGTTTGATAACTTCCATAAGATTGTTTCACAATGAAAATGAACATCGGCAGTACTTAGATTGAAGTTGAAGGTGTTTTCACACCTGATAGTCCGGTAGATTCGGTTCTATGGGGCTCCATAAAGGCAACATTTTCAGCTCGTGTGGTTCGCTTTCACACTGCAATGTGTTAAATGAACCAAACCCTTTGAAAAATGTGTTCCCCTTCTCGCTTGTGGTGGCGCTCTACCAAGAACCATTAGAGGAAACAACAACACAACATCAGAAGACATGAATGCGACTTCCTTCTTCACAAAATGTAGACAAAAATGGAGTAGCGTCAGAATTCAGCAGTTGTAGGATCTCTCTTGTCTTTTGTAATAGACCATGAGTTATTTCTCCTGCTAGCGCTGGACTCACATGTTTGTTTTGGTTGTATTTACCCAGAGTGCCTTGCGCTATAGCTTGCTTCCTGCTTTTTGGAGTGGTCTCCAGTCCGCTTGCAATTTGAATTGCGTCAGGGTTGACTTCAATCAGACATAGACCTCGGTTTGTAGGCGGAACAAAGTACACTTTGTTGGCTGGCATCAGAGTTCGCTTGCTCGTTCACACCTCCCCAAACGAACCAGACTTTCTAGGCAAACAAACTAGAGTTTGATTAAAGCAAATTAGCATTATAGAATTATAGTAAAATAGTATTAAAAAAATAAAGGGTCAACACATGAAGCACAATTTAAGCAGGATACAAGTTCAAGAGAAAACACAAAATTCCATTGAGGCTGAAACTACTTGGACATGCTAGTTGCCATAGCTACTCATCTCTTTGCACTGCCATTCTGTTCTGTCTCTTCTCTTCTACCGAAAAATACAAAACACACTTCACCCGTCCCTTAATTGGTGCAGTGGAGTATTTCCAAGTGCATTTTTTCATTTCTCCACATGAATTTAATTATGCCATACAAGCCGAAGAACTTGACCAATACTAATCAGATCTGGAGATACTACAACAGTTTGTCTTTGCTGGTCCTATTATTTCAGTCTGCCATTACTTTCTGTGGGTCAGAAGTACGCTGTTATGTTACTCCTCGTCTAGCATTTCAAAAGGTTGAACTCAGCCCCCAAATAAATGAGAAGCTTTCTAGAGAAAGCTGCGAGTGAGTGAAAACCAAAGACTCTAACAAGAGCAAAGGAACTCTGTAATTGAAAGGAGATGGATGGACCGAGATACAAGAAGAAACCAAACGAGTTGCTGATGATTAGAGGACAACAAATGCATCTTTTGTCTTTCTTGTCATGAAACAATCCTTCTTCTCTCACGCAGGCCTTCATCCCTGACTCTCCTCTCCATCACCGCTATCTCCGTCTGTCGTCCTTTTGTTCCCCTTTTCCGTTTCTTCCCCTGATCTTTGCTCTGTTTTCATCCGCAGGCGTGGCTGACGGAAATTCACGAGTACGCCCAGCAGGAAGTGGTGGTCATGCTGCTGGGCAACAAGGTGAGGCATCGTTGGCAACTGGGAGCTGGATGGGCAGATGGACTCGGGAGGGTGGCCGGGAAGGCTCACGGAGGAGGGGAATGGGAGCAGACCCGTGAATGCAAACGGGTCCAAAAGGAGCAACAACACAGCGACTGAGGATTTCATGATAAAACTGTATTACATTACAGGTTATCTTACAGAATTGGGGACAGATGGACAAAAAATAAATACATTTTCAATAAGATTCCTTAACTGGTTTACTGGTCAGATATAGGCGGATCACAATAAATAGGAAAATCTTGATGTTCATCTAGTTTAGTTAAAAAAGAACTCTATGGTAGGGCTGGACGAGATGGGCTTTAATATTTAGATATCTAAAATAAAACAACCAAAAACCATAAAATAAAAAGCATTATGAAGAATCTGCACAAAATTCCCCTTCAAAAACATATTAGTCATCAGAATGGAAATTATTGAACTCATTTTAATTGATCATTGCAACAGGCCTCAGGAGCGACGGCTCCTGAAGCTCTCACTGTTGCTGCATTCACACCTTTCTCAAGTGTTTTTTTTCCTTCCACTGAACTTTTCACAGACATCCCTGAACACGTACTATCTTCAGAAGTTGAAAGAAAATGTTAAATTCAGGTATTCTGCCAGCTGAAATATTCCAAAAAATAATAATAAAATGTTTCTACATGAAATAAGTTTTCACGTAGAAACGTTTTTTACTGTTTGAGAGAAATTCTTGAAATCAAATTTTGCATTTGGTAACATGTATTTATTTGCACCAGTTACATGCACAGAATAATGTTTGGTTTTATTTTATTTTCTAAAATAAAATAAAACGTTGACTGTAGGATTGCATATTGTTCTCATGCTATCAGATCAGAGTAACCACATGTTGTCGTGTTTTCCAGGCGGACTCCACACATGACAGGATGGTGAAGCGAGAGGAAGGAGAGAAACTGGCCAAGGTGAGCCTTCTCCAATTCTCCTGTGCTCAATCTCCTGGCACAAACGCCCTCCGTTCTTAGCCTGTGTGTCGTTTCTTGATTATTCTGTTGAATTACACATTCGGTAGCCCTGCATGATGCTGTTATTATCATAAACGGTGGCGCCTTCGCTAAATGAATTATACCCCGGCCGTTTCACTCGGAGAACCTCCGAGGATAAATTTGAATTCACGGGTAGGAATCTGGCCGAGCCTCCGCAGATGTTGGGACGTCGTTCTCAGCTGGAATATTAAGACCTGCTTGTGCTTCCACAAAATCATATTTGTGCACCTGGGAGCGCTTTTCATCGACTCTGCTTGGGGAAGAAAAAAAAAAAGAAAAAAGAAACGAAAAATGGCTTAAGGCCAGAAATATCGACATGTTTTCAAAGAGAGGCTGAGTTATCGCTGCTAATTTCCAACTCCATCATGCCTCTGCAGGTATTTTAAACCCCAACCATCAGACAGAGTGCATTAATAAAAGACCTAATCATTTCCAAGGGTTCTTTTCTCCCCTCACTAGATTTCCGTCAGCATGCTAAAAGCAGTCGTGTTTCCTGTGCAGGAGTTTGGAGTGCCCTTCATGGAGACAAGCGCTAAATCAGGACTGAATGTGGAGTTGGCCTTCACCGCTGCGGCCAAGTGAGTCACACAAACACAGAATCCCAGCATGAGCCGCACCAAGTCAAACGGCGTCCTGAGTTTCATAGAAAACACTCGACCGTCGCTGCTGTCGCCTCAGAGCGGTTGTACAAGTATTTTTGCCAGTTCGGCTAAAGCAAAGCCCTGGAAACCATCCTGCCGTTTCCTCCTCGCTCAGAGAAAATAAAGGAGTTTTAGTGATGAGGTACTTCATGTGAGCAGTGACCAGAAAACACCCCCACCACCAGGAGTCAGCGTGAGTCCTGCTGGGATTCTTATCGGTATTTAAAGTCGTATTTCTTCCTCCGTCAGAACACTTTGGTTCCCGTTAATATGCCTGGACGGCTTTTCACAGAAACATTAAAACTTAAAGAACACCAGGACGGAATACGGACGTTATGTTATGGTTGCTATGGTGAAGATGTTTAAAAACTTTAATATGCTTAATACAAGCTAAAATTGTAGAAACGCTTTAATATCTCTACATTTATTCAATTGGGTTGATCAAACTCTATGTTTGGTATGTAAACACCGTCCAGTGGTTCCCAAAGTGGGTCCTCGTGGAAGGGCATCCTGCGTGTTCTAGTTCTCTAACACACCTGGATCCAATGATGGCTCATTAGAAGGTCTAAGAAGAACATTGACAAGCTGAAAGAGTTGTTACTACCACCAGGGAGAGAACTAGAACATACAGGATGCCGGGCCTCCAGCACCGACTTTGGGAACCACTGGTCTAGTGGTTGTTATGGAAACAGTTTGAACAGAAGATGCCACCTTTTGCTCGGTGTCTCAAACCGTGACTTTTGAAGATGTTTTAAATATCTTTTTATTGCAGGAATGCTTCATCCAAAAGCCACCAGTCCATCTGGTTAAAGTCATTCCTACCTCTTTTAAATAGGCTTCATTCTTCATTGACTGCAGGAAAAAAATCTTATACTGAAAGCTTTTTACTAGGGCTGGAATGTTAATTTTGATTAATTAATGACATGGATTTGATTTATTTTGAGTCATAAAGAAGCAAAAAAAATTGCATGTTATACAGCAAGTAGGAACAAAATCTGACGCACCAGCAAGATCAGTGAACGACATTGAAGCTGCTTCTCTTGGTCTACTGAGGGTTAATTTTGCTTCAAAAAAACAATCTGATATTGCAGCAGCACATGCTAATGTCAGCTTCCACAGCTCATATTTCTAAAGAAAAGTTTCATGACTCAAGTTTTTCATTTTCCAGAGGTGTACGATTCTGAATGTTTTGGTATTGATCCGATACCAAGTAAACACAGGCCCGAATCCCCATTACTGATACTTTATTTGTGTCCAACATATCAAACGTCTGACCAGACAGAGGGCTTTTTTTATGGTTATTTATTTTTCTGTTGCAATCTATGATGAAATTTGTACTCGTCTTCAAAATACTTTAACATTAATGTGACAAATGAGACGAAACAAAATTGTGCACCTTTTTTTGCGGCGTAACCAAAGTGCAAAACAAAATCTGTGTCGAGAAACCAACTTCATTTTTCAGATTGAACTGAACAACACGAATCAAACTGCCTGGAAAAATAAGTCAAAAGCACAGAGGGTACTATTTCAGCTGTGTGTGTGTGTTTTTGTCTTTTTTTTTCTTAATGTATAATGTCAGGCAGTGTGTGTGGGAGCCGTTTCCCTTTTATAGCCTCGTTATGGTAACAGGCTGGCATGCGGAGACGTTGCCAGTAATAGACTCGCTTGTCTGCCACACAATCCTTCTGCAAACGCAGAACATCAGATCCGATCCGTTCGTCTCCTCGTCCTCCAGCTCATGTTTGCTACTTCGTAACTTTGCGCCGCTCATCTGTTTTGTCACAGTTTAATCTCCACTTTGTCGCTTTTTGTCATTCGCTCCGATCGCGTTCGGGTTGGGACGGCGACCGAAAACAGAGCAGCGTGCATATTTTGATTCACATTTTTTTAGCTAATATACTGCTCTAATATTAAAGCTGTAATCAAAACATTCATTTCTGTGTCGACAACAGCATCCTGCGCTCCTTTTCAATATTAGGTTAAAAGCTCATCAAGCCCCTGGTTTCTGTGTCTTAACGAGCTCATTTCCACGGTAACCACGGGTGGGTTGCTGGCACGCGCCGCCAAATACAGACCCAGAGGGCTCAGAGGTTCAGGAGGTGGTGGCATATCAGCTCCATTAGTTTGAAATTATTACTTGTTTTATTTTTTTTATGGCAGGTCAATAAAGGAAGTGTGGAGGTTCCTAATGAGACGCAAATCTAGCTAGAAAGAAGCTCAAAATGACAACAAAACAGCTCACAGGGGGGCGCAGATGGCTGCAGAGAGATGCAAACAGACAAGAAAAGTTTTCTGTTCACTTGAATGCCTCCGAATTATGAGGGAGTTTTCATGCAAGCCGCTGAATCCTGCACAAAGAGCCACAGAGCCTGCAGAACCTTCTGTTATTTACCACTCGAGAACAAAACACTTCAATATTTTAACTGAATTACAGATTCACTACTCCACCAGCTTACTGCGTATGTAGATCACATAAGAGATGCAAAATAAAAATAACTCCAAATATAGACGGGTTACAAATCCAAATTGGAGGCTGAACAGATCATGAAAACAATATCAATTGGAGTACTAAGAAAAACGTTCTACGAAAGGACATTAGCTTTAATATGTTGAGCAACATCTACAGAAACGCATCCACAATCAATACAGCACAATGTAGGATGAAGATGAATCATCTGGTAGAGTCGGTTTTAAAGTAAATAAGTTCTTAAAGCACGACGAGACATTTTCCCCTAAATGGTTCGATCGAACGATGGAAAAAACAAAAAAAGTAGAAGTTTCGAATCTGGAAACGATCCCAACATAAATCCAGAGGGAACACGGACTTCCTTTCAACAAACAGTCCAAGATACTGTTCCAGAAACTTCCACAGGTCTATTTGTCTCCATGGTTGGAGACAAATGAGCAGATTTCACATATAAGAGCTACATGTCGGGTTAGCTTGCAGTGGCCATCTTTGTCTGATTCCAAATGAATTTGAGTGTCTGTATGTTAGAATAAATTTGGAAAGTTCGGTATTTTTCCCAATTTACTATACTTGTTTGAAAAGGAGCGATAAGAAGCTGACACTTTTTGTTTATATCAAAAATACATACGACTGTATATATTATACAAATATCTTGCATAGAAGACATACATTTGACCTAAATATGCGTGTATTTAGGTCAATGTCTTATATTATTTCACCGTTTGTATAGCCATCTTCCATATAACTGTTTAGAAATATTTTCTTCAACCTTTATTTTTGAATATATTTAATTAATTCAGTCATACAGTTCCACAGAGTCACTCCACAGGTTGATGTACATGTTCCTTTTGAAACTCATATTTCCTCTTAAGTAATATATGCCTTCAGCTTCCTGCTTTTCCACTAACTTGCGATTATTGAAAATGTACAAATGATGGAGATCTTTGCAGAAAACCTACAAACATTAATCGTGTTCACTCTGACTCTGTGCGGGTGTGCGTGCATGTGTGTGATCACCAGAGAGCTGAAGCACCGGACCATGAAGGAACCAGACGAGCCAAAGTTCCAGCTGCAGGAGTACGTGGACAAAGAAATGAGAGTCGCTGGCTGCTGCCAGACCTAGACCAGCACCCGGTGTGTTGATCGTGTCAGTACTGAGCGCAGCGAAAGAAAGCAGGGATCTTATTATTATTAATACTATTATTATTATCATTAAACTACACAATAAGCTCGAGTGTGCGTGTGCCTGGAAACGACCCTCTCACTTTCTCAGTGACTGTAAGGCCAACCTGCTCTCCCATAACCATCTGCTGCAACTGTGAATGTAACTCACGCATGTCCACGCACACACACACACGGTTCAGCTCAGTTCACTGCCTGCAGAATCTATGTTGCCCATATTTTCATACGTGATGTACATATTTTAAAAATGATGACTAATCTTAATGTTTCTGGAGCTCTGTGGTTTGTTTACCAAGCATCAGAGCAGAACTTGGTGGTCATGATGTTGTAGTTCAGGGGTGTCAAACTCCAGTCCTCTAGGGGCGCTGTCCTGCAGTTTTTAGATGGGCCACAGGAAGAAAACACTAGAATGAAATGGCTTGATTACTTCCTTCTGGTGCAGATAAGTTCTCCAGAGTCCTGCTGATGACCTAATTATTGTAGTCAGGTGTGGTGCAGCAGAGGCAGGACATCGGCCCTCCAGGACTGGAGGTTGACACCTGTGTTGTACTTTATCAAATCAACAGAATCGGATCAAACTAACTGATTTCTACAGTCACTGTGTCCTCTTCTTGTACAGTATCTAAGCTGTTTTATTGATATGTGTGAAACTTGATCTGAGCCTTCGTCCGTATAATATGTGCTCTACATTTCATGTTCGAAGCCGTGCGATGAGATTCGACACTTAACAGCATTCAGTTTCTCTGTCATTTTGACCTGATATGAAATGTAAAGAAGCGCATCATCAGCAAAAGGCTGTACTCTGCACTTTATCACAACACAGAGTTGGGTGGTGGAGGGATTTTGATGAGACGTCCAACTTATTTATGACGGCTTCAAATGCTATGAGTTTATTTTTATGGCCGTAAAGTTCGCCGCTGCAAAGTACATAACTGGGTATTGTGTGTGAAGGTTCGCTGTAATAAAAACCGCCTCATTTCAAACCCCTTTCATTAATTAGCCTCTGTGGACATGACTTTTCCATGTCACTTAATCTGCTTTACCTGCATCATGTTAGCTGTAGAATAGACTGGGATGATTCGGCAAAGGCTATGTTCACACAGCAGCTACTGATGATCAATAACCCTAATTGAAATCCGATTTTTTTTTTTCAGTTTGTTTTTGCGTGGCCACTCGTACCACGTAATCAGACTTCAGAGTGAACGGTTTGTGACACCCGAAGCGACCCACATGCAGAGAGACGGAACATGGACATCCAACAGCAAGGATCAGTTTTAAAACGATTCAGCAAAGGGAGATGACGTGTCGTCACAGAATCATAACAGGACGAAGTGAACTTGTAAGAAGTCGCAACTAATAGCAGCGGCGATTAGCAGAGCGTCGAGTGCGACCCCTGTGGTGGAATCAGTTTGGATGTATTGTCAGAAATAAGAGCGGTGAGATCGTGATGAGCTTCACTGACACACACCTCTTTCATAATAGCAGAGCTAGAATCTGCCATCATTGTTAACATGAAGGTTTACCACGTCTGGCTTCTTCTGGTGCAGAATTAAGACACCATGATGATAAAATGCAACATGACCATTAAGACTGCAGATGCCGCGAAAACATCCATCCATCCATTTTCAAACACCGTTGTCCCTTACTGGGGTCAGGAGAGTTGCTGGGTCCCATGTCCAGTCAACGTTCCGGGCGAGAGGCAGGGTCACCCTGGACAGGTCGCCAGTCTGTCGCAGGGCAACACAGAGATGCACAGGACAAACAACCATGCACACACACACTCACACCTAGGGACAACTTAGAGAGACCAATTAACCTGACAGTCATGTGTTTGGACTGTGGGAGGAAGCCGGAGTACCTGGAGAGAAAGAAAGAAAGACCGGGGCCGGGAATCGAACCCAGAACCTTCTTGCTGCAAGGCAACAGCTCTACCAACTGCACCACTGTGCAGACCTCGCCGTGAAAACAATCTGGTGCATATCCGATTTAGTACCACATGTGGAGATGCTCATCTTACCAAGTATTTTTGGTCTCATCTTTAGTGCAAATGTCTTATTACACTGGAAATAAGACAAAACTAACTCACAAGAAACGTTTAATAAGATATAGTTAAATGTTCCTTAATATTAACTTAAAACCTTGGAAAAATGTCTTGTTACCAGTTAAATAATCTGCCACTGAAGCAAGTAGTTTTTCATCAATATTAAGTAATTATTGACTAAAAAAGTTGCTTGTAAGTTAGTTTTGACTTATTCCAAGTTTGCTCAGATATTTGCACTAGAAACTAGACCAAAGATTTTCGGCAGGATTTTGTGGTTCTGCAGTGTGAAACAGATCAAATTTTTTGCAGGGTGACGGTATCTGGATTGGGCCTTTCAATCCAGATACGGTGGAAAAGTTCGACACGGTTCACATACGGGCAAAAAAAAGTCCGATGTGGGTTGGGTCAGGCTGCTGTGTGAACATAGCCTTGGAGTGCTGTGAGATTTTATCAGCACAAAGTTCATGAAAATACTTGAGAAACATCTATTCTTTGTTTGAATGACGGATCCTGTTTCAGAGCTGGTTTCTTCTGCATCCTACTCATCAGATGTGGCTAAATCCCCCAGCGTATGCCCTTATCCTTCCTAAAAGACAAAATATTCACGTTTAGTGAATCAGACCACAAATCAAATTTGATTCATGATGCTGGGCAGCTGAAATGAAAGCCAAGGCGCCGGTGGCTGCTTTAAGACTGGCTTTAAGATTTGTTCATGTCCATTATACTTTCTAGATTTTTTCTGTTTTTATACAATGTAGATTTTTTTGTTGTTCCTCTTAGTGGATGAGATGAACCCATAACAAGAATCACTGAAGTAACAGCTGGAATGTTGAAGGTTCCTCTATTGAAGGAATGTTTATTTCAGCTTTTATCTCCAGTATTTTTTACGGAAGAAGTGGATGTTTGTAAAATCAGTGCTGGACGACGATTGGTTGATTTTAACTTGCTTTGCTCTTCAGATGCATCAAAAAGATGCCTTCATGTTTCTTCTTTTCTGATGATTAAAGCACTTTTTGTGTACATGACAGATTATTATTATGATTTTGTTCTGAATCTGAAAGAGGGAAATAACTGAACGTGTGGTCTTGTAATTTGTATCTTGCAATTATTTATATTGTAAATTGTGTTCAAGAATAAATTCTGTCAATTCTTCCTGTGAATTGTTGGTGCCATCTTCTGGTAGCGGACTGGAATTGCAGATCTTTCTGGGACAAATTGTGTTTCTCCACCCTGCAGAAAAATAGATTTTTGCAGGTACAGCAGGGTGAAAAGTCAACATACTAAATAAATTAGTGGTTAATATATCAGCAAATATCCACTTTATATAGATTTAAGCTAGACTGGAGAAAGGTGAAAATGTACTCTTCTAAAAGCTGAACGTTTTGGAGGGTCTTAAAGTCGGAAACAATTTTTAAAAATCACGTTTTGTTCCTGTTGGTAGATATTATTCGCAGCTTTCCCGACATTAGCGGAACATGGATAAAGTTTTGTACATATTTGTAATGGAAGTGCAGCTAAAGTGTAATTATGTCCGGTGTTGATGCTACTCATGAATCTAATAAACAGGAAGTGGAAACATTTCAGAGTTTTGTGCCTCTGGTAAGGCACAGACCCAGAACGTGTTTCCATCTCCACCTTTTGTGCAGGATCCTAAGATCACTTTTTAGCATCCACTTTTTTTGCGAAATTTAGGATGTCTTTTTGTTGTAACTTTTTCTAATGCGAGACTTCAAAATGTGCATAAAAAAAAGCCGTGATAGAACACATGGCGACTGAGAAACTAAAAGACAGAAGCTCTTTTGTATCAGAACGAAGCTGAAAGTGAGGCATCTGTCTTTTAGTGCCATCTGAATTTAATTTAGTCAACAACCTGCACAAGCCTCAGATTTTCACTCGTGTGAAGTTCTCTAACGTCAGATTGTCCACAGAGAGCGATGCAGCGGAGAGAGCCGGAAGGACGGACACAACGATGCACCAACCGAGACACAATGACCAGGAACAGTGTTCAGTCGAGTCAGCCAACACTTCAGCATTAAAGTGCTGAAGTGTTCATTGGTTATTTCCATCTGAGCCTCTGTCTTAGTGTTGGTAAAGTCTGTTCAAAAGTACATCCAAATGTTGAACTTGATCAGGAATACGTACATACTCACCAATTAACTCTTCAGAGTGCTGGTTATTTCTATTTTTTGTATTTTTGCAGCTGCTTAATGTACCCTTGCTAGCCAGCTAGCTAGCGTTTTTTACATCCATCATCGGTAAGTGCTAATTTATTGCCAATTTATCATCTTTTGTATATTTCTGTCATGATGCATGTCTTGAATTTCATTCATTACTGTCCTATAAAGTTTTAAGTTTGAGTTGGTCAAACCTGTAGGAACCACAGCTGACCTGACAAAACTCTCTGACCCAGAGTTCAGGAGCTTTGAAACTGTTAGGTGGTTGTTTAGGCCACGTTTGGTTTTAATATATAATTTTCTCACATGATAATCTTAATGAGATGTATAAAAAAAATAGATAAAAAGTAGAACATTGACATTGTATAAATAATAGGCTATGCTGTAGGTCGAAGCCGTGCAGGGGCATCAATCAGGATAAAAGCCGGTTTGTTCATCCCCAGGCGCTCTGTCTCCAGAAAAAATACCCAACACATAATCCGTGCAGGCGGGCCGGGGGTAGCCGAGGCCGGGGGTAGCCGAGGCCGGGGGTAGCCGAGGCCGGGGGTAGCCGAGGCCGGGGGTAGCCCAGGCCGGGGGTAGCCCAGGCCGGGGGTAGCCAGGCCGGGGTCGAGTTGACCCAGAGCGGTGATGATGAATAAACGAGGCGGAACGAGCCTCAAGAGCAAGAACCTTTTCACCCGACAGTCTTTCGTTTTGATTGGTTTAACAAATGTTTTCAGCACCTTGACGTTCTGCGGAAAGATCCAGCTCCATCAGTAGCCGGGGGGTGGGAGGGGCGAGGTCAACACGGGAGCAGAAAGGAAAGTCGACAGGGCTGAAAGAGCGGCCAAACAGGAAGAAGGAAGGGAAGTCAGGGTGACATGCTGACATTTTGTGGTTTTAGTTTCAAAAATCGAAAAGGACATTTTACTGTGCATTTTACCTTTTTTTAAAGTTTGAGTTTGAACAAGATTTTTGCATTTGTCTAAATAAAAATGTCTGAGTGTTTATCTTTTTCAGGATCAAGCCGTCCAGGTACCAAAGGAGGAAAATCCATCCATCATCAGTATTCCCTTATTCACACAGGGTGAGTCAATTATTTTAACTCATGTTTTATAGTGATTGGAAAACAGATTAGATGTTATGATTAAAAAACACCTAATTTTTGAAAAACACTTCCCTAGTGATTGTTGACAACAGATGCATACCATATTTAATTTTTTTAAAATAAGTAACCTGACCGCGCGACCCAACCCGTGTCCTCAGTTGCATCCGGAGAATACGTCTCCATGGACCCGTGATCAGAGCTGTGTGTGGGGGGGGGGTTGCGTGCGTGGGTGTGTGTGTGTTGTGTGTGTGTGTCGGGACAAGCCGTGACTCACGTTCTGACTCATAGTTATTAACTTTCCTTCAAAACGTCCCAGTCTGGAGCTGCGTGGCAGAGACAACCCCCCACCCCGTCTTGTTTCTTTAATAGCGTCTGAAGCATGTCACTGTGACATACGACAACATCATCATCACCACTTATGTCAGCATAACATGAATCGGATTAGATATGGGCACCACCTTAAATCTTATGTTATGCCGGAACTAAGTCAATCACTGTCTGGATGCTTCAATTCCATTTTATTTTTATTCTTGAAATATTTTTACGTCTCTTAACACTTTGATCCTTTCCAGACATGGTGTTTGTCTGCCTACTATTTCCACACCAGCCCACTCCTCCAGCTTCAATTCACCATCTTTGTGAATGTGCCGGTTAATATTTGACCAAGTTGTAATACCTTTAAGAATCAATAGGTGTCACCCTTGTAACATAGATGTTCACTGAGGCATTAAGGAGCTTTGTGAGGTCACTGTTCAGTTTCTTTTGCTGACTGGCGAAAAAAAAAGATGCTTTGAGTCTTTCTTTAGTCTTTCTCCTTTTGTTTCTCTCTTCAAAATTCTGACCATGCAAGTTGTTGCAAGTCCCGCTCGAAAGGATATCGTTTTTTCACTGATCCTAAATTGCTCTGTAGCTAATCCTAATCCTAAGAAGGTAGTTTTGTTGCTAATCCTAACTATGTAATTTTATCATGTGGCTTTCTTGCTAATTGTAATCCTGTAGTTTTGTGGGTAATTCTAACCATTCATTTTTGTTGCCAAACCAAACCTGGTAGTTCATAATCTCGATCATAACTGTACGGTTCTGTTGATAAGTTTATTTGTGTACATCTACAACCTGGTACCTTCATATCCAAAATGTTGCATCTTAGTTCATTTCTGTCCTTTGGCTCATGATCCTAATCTTGCTCTACAAGCTTTTGTTGTCAAAACCTAAGCTAGAAACATTTTGAGGTACATCTGTTTCAATCTTTATTCTGAAAAAAGAAAAACTGAAATCATATAATTACAATGAACGAATACAAACTGCAAATTAGGATTTCTACATTTGAAGCTTTACGTTTCTGACTCCTTACAGCAGAAAAGTATCTCGGATTCTGGTTTTCTTGTCCCGTTTGGACGAACCGAAGGTGTTTTTCTCTGACAAGTTTCCAATTGTTGCCCCACATTTAGGTCATGACATGGAAAAAACTGCAGGAAGCATCTTCAAGTGATATGTGCAAGAGTGCTCATGCCACCCGACTGTGTGTAAATATGCGCAATGGTGTGAATAAGTAAACAAGAGCCATTCATTGACATCCCACTTGCTAACAGGGGCCTTCGTATGGCTTCTTCTAGCTTAACGACAGCCATCTGTTGCAGCGGTTACTCTCCGTGTCATTAGCCCTTCCTGAGGGCAACATAACCTCGATTTCTCCTCTGCAGAGGTGTGTGTTTACGTCCAGCTGTGCGTGTTCATCCTCAGCCAGTTGCCAAGCAGTCCTCTCTACTTGACTAAAGTGAGCAGGATCCCCAAACAAAGCCATGTGGTGTGTGCATTTGTGTTTGTAGAAATGCTGCTTTCCGAGTGTCATGGAGTCTGTCCATACACCAACTGTGTACACTCACCACTGTACACGCACATCCACGCAGTCGTGTTTTCATCACTTGTGGGGACTTCACATTGACTTCCATTAATTTCTACAGCCTAACCCTTACCTTAACCTTTACCCTAACCTTACCCATCACAGACCTAACCACTAACCCAAAAACAGCAATTTCCCTCATGGGGACCAAGAAAATGTCCCCACACGGCGCAATGGTCCCCATAACCCAATATTGTAGACAGAAATAGGTTCCCATAAAGTTATAAAACCCTGATTTACGCCCACCCATGCCCACACACCACCCTAACTGGATTATATTAGATGATTCCTGCTTAAAGTTGGCATATTAACCTTTGGTAGTCAGACTACCAAAGGTAGTGTTGTGTCTGGGATGAAGATGGTGTTTTGTTTTTTTGGATTTGCTTCTATTTTTGTGTGGTGGAGAACTCAAAAATGAAGCCTCTCGTTTTAAAGCTACAAGAAACAGCTAAACATAGCCCACTTAATGTTACTACCTGATTTATAAAGGACTGATTTAAAAGCACATCATAAAATTCAGCGTCTGGTCTCTGTCATGTGAGACGCGAGGCGGCTATATTTGGACACAACAATGGAGGTCCAGATTTCAACAAGCAGGTTGAGAGAATTCGGCTTCCAGCTTCTGTTGTTGTGGGTGAAACATTTCTTAAGTTCGTATCTGTTGTTCCAGTATGAGTGGCACATTTGAAGGCACTTCTGTTGTACTTAAATATTTACACTGAATATAAAAATGTCCCCATGAGATATTTAGTGAAGCAAGGAAGTGTTCTGTTATAGAAAAGCTTCCTTCATTCAGCCCTGACTGAGTTTTAAACCTCTGGAACCGTTCTACAAATGTTGGCTTTAGCTTAAGGATCCAAATGAGTAAATACTTTTTTTAATCCTTCTTGGTCAATGGAACATTATTTATGGTTAATCTCATTTACTGTATTTAAACTCAGGAAGACCTAAGCAAAGCAGCCAATCCAGGAGCAGCATTCATTTTCCTTGGCGCTGATTACTTGAACCCCCAAATGCCCCCAAGAGCAGAGGAAAGAAAGTCTGTTGATGTCACCTTAAGTGAGTATTAATGCATATTAATATATATTTGCTGTTTGAAAGATTAAAATGGGCAGTTAAAAGCGTTTTTCGCGTGGATTTCAAGGATTTATGGAAATCCACTCGGTTCTTAACCCTACAAAAGTCGGCTGTGTGTTCTGATGTTCACGTGGCTATTATTGAGGCTTTCAGAAGTGCAAAGTGATCACCCTAAGCCACTCTGAAGCCCCACACACAATATTTCACAATTTGTGCCCAATAAGTGCTTGAGAACTTCTTGTTTCATTAAGAGATTTCACCTCTCGTCCAAAAGAATTTTCTAGACTGTCTGTTTATTACACTGCCCATTATTCCTGCCTCTAGCGCATCAACTTGGAGAAAAATAGGGTCAACTTGCTGCCCACGGTATCCCGCCCCTTATCAGGTGAGGTGGCCATGTGTCATGCCTAATCGGGGTACATTACTTATAGTTAAATAAGGCAGGTTTAAATCTAGTAACAAAGAGGACTAAGTCAGTCTGGAGACGTCTTTGAGTCTCCATGATTGCTTGCTTGGATCTGATGGAGCACCGTCCTGCGTAAACATCATTGATTTCTTGAATTCTGCTCACGTCATCGTCAAACATAGTTGGACTTAAGGATAATGGCAAGATATACTACCTCTCCCCCCTCCTCAATGCTGCCCAAATCTGATATTGATGCAGCTTTGTTCCATCTGTGAGTCACCCATTTTAACTAGTCAATAAAATCCTCAAAGAAAGTCGGTCTTTCGGTGTTTTCCGTCTCCTAGCATTATGAATCACACCCAGGGCTTTTCTTAAAATATTTTCTGTCTTTGACTATGTCACTGAGATATGCCTGCTTGTACTTTTGTGCCCTGCAGAAAGAATAATGCATGTCTGATAGCAATATATCTGTCAAAGTTTATGGACAGAGCCTCTCAAAGTCAAGCAGCAGGGATTAGATGACACTGGATTACTCTTAGTGTTAGAATTTGTCTTTTTGTGTGTGTGGTCTTTCATGCTACTAAGGAAATACCACCACCACAATCAGGCTTCGGTGTCGACGGTTTGTGTCCACAAAGCAGCCCAGAAGAAAAACGTAGACGTCACGCAGGGGTGCACCATTTATGGAAGTAATGACGAATGCCGTTGCCCATAAATCTTTTTCAGAGCCATGTATCATCACAAGATCATCAAAACTTGAGAGAAGCTGACAAAAACCTAACCAAGTAATAGCAACGGCCTTTTGTGGAGCATTGACTCCAACCTCTGTAGAGACGCTTGTTTGGATGCATAGACAGAGCCGGGTTCACAGCCCCCTGCTTCTTCTGCTGCGGAATCCTGATGCACGTCTCACATCAGTGGCGTAAAAGTTGAATTAAATTAGACGTGATCATTCAGACTGCGGGCTGCCCAGTGGCGCAGCTGGTAGAGCTGTTGCCTTGCAGCAAGAAGGTTCTGGGTTCGATTCCCAACCCCGGTCTTTCTGCATGTAGTTTGCATGTTCTCCCTGTGCATGCGTGGGTTCTCTCCGGGTTCTCCGGCTTCCTCCCACAGTCCAAAAACATGACTGTCAGGTTAATTGGTCTCTCTAAATTGTCCCTAGGTGTGAGTGTGTGTGTGAATGGTTGTTTGTCCTGTGTGTCTCTGTGTTGCCCTGGGATAGACTGGCGACCTGTCCAGTGTGACCCCGCCTCTCGCCCGAAATGACAGCTGGAGATAGGAACCAGCAACCCCCACCCCAGTAAGGGACAAGGGTGTAGGAAAATGGATGGATGGCATTCAGACAGCAGACGCTTTGAAAACCATTGGATACGTATTCAATTTAGTTCATCATATAAAAGTGACATAATTTTGATTTTTGGGAGATGAGAAGATTGGAATTGGACTGCTCTGACAACCATGAAAATAACAAATATTGGTCTTATATGAGCAAAAAAATCTGATATGGACCACATTAGCCTGTCAGGTGAACATAGCCTAAGATTCTTAAACAAACTCGAGTGATACAAACTTATTTCAGAGGCCAACTAACCGGGAAATACCAGCATGCAATTTAACGTTAACCTAAAGTCAGTTGTTCTGCTAAACCCCCAGAGGCTAACTAGAGACAAAAAACAAAATAACATCATAAAGTTAAAGCAGGGCTAGGTTTAAACACCCCTCAGTTTAACCCACCATTGAAAGAGTGTGGCACACCAACAAACCTACCAAAACATTGCCAGCCACCCAGAGCATTAATCATTAGTCAGGTTCTCCACAAATCTGACATGGAAACTGGTTGGATGGACCTAAATATAATTACATCTAGATTTCATTTGCCTTTTTATGATCAGTAAAATGTTCTTAAATTGAAATAGAGGAAACCTGGGTTAGAAGGTTTCAACTCTTATCACCAAACATTTCATCCAGTCTGGTGAATTTGTTTGAATAGTCCTTTTATGTCACATGAGGTCAACCCACAGACCTTCTGCCTTCTGTCTCCACCTGCGTCTGATTCAGATCCTTGCCCTGTTTATTTGTGGAGTGGATGGTAAATGTCTCCTGATGTTTATAGATTAAAAAAAAGAAGTCGATGTTCTTGGAAAGCAAATATATTTGTATATCAATCCTGGAAATCAGCAGTTTTTTATGTGACTCGGCTTACAGTAATATGGATTATTCAGCTTCATTTCACACACCGGACGTGGAAAACATCAGTGTGTGAGGCTGTGTTTTCTGTTGCATCCACATCCAGCCTTCCACCTCTGCAGTCCTATTAAGATAAACGTCCTCTCCACCCAACCGAGGGAACGACAATAAACACAGAGGAAAACCTCTGCTTGCAAGACTCACGTGCCAAGTTTGGTTTGTTTACTGCGCTGAAGCGTCGCTGAAACCGCAGATCACGTGTTTCTAGTTCACCGTACGTTTGGAGCCTCAGACCCCATCCTGCTTGGCTCTACTTCGTTTTATTTTCATGCGTTTTTTTCTTGACAGCTTGGTGAGTCAAGCAGATTCAATCTACAAGTACTTCTGCACTTCTCATCTTGTTGAGGCAACAAATTCGACAGGTCTCAAGTGTGAAAAAGGGAGTAACGGTGGAGGTGGAGAGAGGGGGCATGGTGCTTGTACAATGAAAAGCAAACATAAAATACATTCGTATAATAAAGTCCCAGAAGTATTGAGTCACTTTGTGTTACACACACAAGCTCTGATGACATGCCTGTTATAGGACAAAGAGTTCAATATGTCGCTTATTGACCAAACCTTTCACATCTGCAGTTTGTCTACTTTAGTGTGAATCAGTTAACACACTAAACTGTTTGTCATGTATTTCAGTTCATTTTCAGAGAGACACTTCAAGTGACCAAACTACACTACAAAACCACATGAGAATGAACGTTCAGTCTTTTTGTTGGTCAGGTGTCTCCGAGTACAGAGGAGGAAGCTCCGAGTACAGAGGAGGAAGCTCCGAGTACAGAGGAGGAAGCTCCGAGTACAGAGGAGGAAGCTCCGAGTACAGAGGAGGAAGCAGACCCTGTCATTGTTTGTTAGCTTGTTTTGTCTACAGCAAACTTGTCTACTGGAAGGTGTTTGGCTCAAGGTTGCAGCGTTCACATGGTTACCATGTCTGATGGAGGCTAGATCACATTTACGCTATAAACAAACCACTCTAGAGTTCATTTGGAACTGAACCGAGACCACTTCCTCCAAACGGTTTTAGTACGGTCACTGTATTCACATTTACAAAGGTGAACCATAGCAAGGAGGGGAAATGAACTAGAGTTCATTTGAAATCAACTAAACCCCTTAGGTGTGACAACACCCCACTGGTTTCCTTCACTGGAACCAGAGGGGCAAGCAGAACCTGTCCTCTATCCTCTCTGTGCCAAACCTTTACACGTGACCCAGTCTGGTTCAGTGAATTGTCGTTCTGCTGCTAACAAACAGGAGTCAACTCGCCCAAATAACCTCCAGGTTCGACTGTATCACTCCAAATCCCAATGTAGCTTAGCCAACAATGGATCCAAGGGTTGAATTTTACACTAGACTTTCCGTTGTACCAATAATGCTCTACATAAATTTAGACTATTTCTTTATGCTAGAAATAACTAACTACACGAGATGTCCAATGTGTTGGGAATGTTTTTGTAACATCTCCTGACTTGTACTTTACAGTCATTATTTCTTTCAGTTGCTTGGACTCTCCTTTAGTATTCACATCTTCATGTTGTTAAAGTTGCTGGAATACCAATGAATCATAGACTGGATCTTCTAGATTTCTGTTTTGTGTTTCTCTAAAGCCCCACTGCCCTAAAAGCGGGGATGGAGTGATGCAGGAGTATAGAGAGCTTTGTGTTTCTGTGGGCCTCGGCTCTACAGGGATCATTCAGATGCCATGCCAGTGGTTGTATTTTTATCTTCGTGTGCGCTACAGATCATATGCGCTATGTGCCTTTATAGACCTTTTTTTGGTCTGTTAATGGAGCAGAGGGCCAGTTGGTTCCTACGGGGGGCTGATTGGTGAAAACGTGGACTTGTGGAGACTTCCTGTGAATTTGTGCCAGGAATAGTTAATGCAATTCAGTTATAACAGCTATCATCTAGCACAGCTGAAAAATATGTTTTAATATTCAGATGAAGAAAGAAATTACTCATTCACTACTGTGTTTGATTGAGTGCTGAATTCTTTTGCTATAACTAGAGAAATTGATCGGTTAGATTAAAGCCAGTTTACATCACTTGGGGTTATCACACTGAATAAACTTCTCAAAAAATCTTAAGTTTCTCTTCAGCAATTTGCCAAAAATAGATGGACAGAACGTCTGTTCAGCTATTTTCAGTAATGCTGACCACGTAAGGTGTTTTACACTAGATCAGTATTCATTGATCCAACACTACAAAACCAGCACATAACCTGAGGTGACCTATCTTTTGTCGAAAATCTCAGAATTTTCTGAAATACACCAGCCCACCACAAGGCTTTTTTTTTTTTTACACATTTCTTACATAAACTCTCTCAAGTTTTATTCACCCCGTCTGGAGGCTGAAATGCACTTGATTGTTGTTGTATGATTGGCCAGTTCGCTTTTTGTGAAGAAGCAATTCAACAGTTGTGGCAAAGTGTCTGGTGAGTGAGTTTGCTCTCACTGGTTATAAGTAAAACTTGTCTGCAAAGCTACAAAATCCAACTTAACCTTTAAAAAGTAGCTAACTTTTATAAAACAGCTTACCTGAAGTGGAAGGACGACAACGTCCTTTCACATTTGAGGTATACAGCAAAGAAAAACATAAAATCCTTACAATTACGGGGAAATGCAAATTCTTGAGTAGAAAAAGGGCGAAGTTATGAGTTAATATGAGTTAATAAATAAAGGACTTAATTTACAGCATAATGGCACAACAAAACTAATTAAAAGTACCAGCGGCGTCATTCTGTTGTGGGAAACGAGCTTTTCTTAGGTATTATAAGAGGTAGTTTTCTCTTATAAGCTCTATAGAGAAAACTAATAATCAGAAATGGAAACTTTGACTCTTCCTTATTGACTTGGCAATAAGATAGATTGTTACGTCTACGTTAGACTTGACAATCAAAGATGGACTGGGACCCCAGGTCCAAGACTAATATGTTTGTGACTCAGCAAAAAACTGCTGAGTCACAGTTTTATGACTCAGTTGCTAAACTTACACTGAGACAAGTACCATAGTAGTACACCAAAATGTTTCCAGGTAAGTTAGCCTTATGAGTCATATGGAATGCATCGTGACTTGGATTTAAACACAACCGCGTGAGTCAAAGGTTATATTTTAAAACCTTCACCCTTCAGATCCGCACTGCCTGTAACGAGAATCTCATCAGCCTGGATGGCTCATAAGTCCTCTGAGGTCAATAGCTTAATAAACTCTGATTAAGTTCCCACAGGAGCACATTGGCAGTGGTTCCACATCAATATAAACAACACAAAATGAACAAATATTGAAATTTGATTATTTATGGTGGCGCATAGGAGCATGTTGCAGGCTGCATGGAAAGTTTTCGAGGACTTGGCCGGCCTGTGGAAAATCTCAAGTCATCTTCAGACATTTCTGTGGAATGTTTACATTCCTTTAAGGAACGAGTTTATTTGCCAGAGAAGTCATCACTAAGTATTCAGCGCACATACTTTACATCAAATTTAATGATATTTTCTATGTTAATTAGCACTGATAGCTTCCCTGAGTGAGATGGAAAGATAAAATCCTCAGTTTCATTTAAGGTTGGAGCTGTTCCTGTAGCGTCATATTAGCTCTTTGTTAAAACTGCCATTTGCTTGTAACACATTAATATCAATATGTTTCTGTAGCACATTAGATGTGTCACACTATTAATTTTTTGGATGATGGATTGAACAGTCGTCCATATGTTCAAAACTTGGAATATTGTTTCATAAGCTAGATCCATGTTAAATTTCTCAGCCTGATCCCTGACCTTCTTAACCCTGGATGCAAATCAAGAGGAATTACCTGCACAGCATTTTATTTAAAGGCATCAGACATAACAAGGGTAGCTTAAAGGGAGAACCTAATAACAAGACCACATAAAGTGTTTTTTATTTATCCTTTAATGATTTATTCTTTGTTCTGATATTTACTTTTAGTTATTGGGACCTGCTGCAGCAGAGCAAAGGAGAGGATTGAAATGCCTTGCAAAGCAAAGAGGGCAGAGATGTAGAGAACTACAGAGATGACTGAACATTAAGTTCCTACACAAGAGAGCAGAGCTTCTAGTTAGAGCTACCGAGATGCCAGCTTGGTGGTACTCTTACAGAAAAGTATATATGTTTTATAATATATTTATCACCAATGACAAAAAAAAAATATTCACTTTTCAGCAAGTGAATATTTTGCTGAAAATATTCACTTGCTGAATATTTTCAGCAAGTTGTGCACGACTCCAACTGCAAAACTCTGGCTAAGTAGTGAGACAGATAGTATTTCAAACAAAAAAGCAGAAGAAATCGTATGTTTTTGAACAATAACAATGTCTGTTGTTAATCTGTTGCTAAGAGACGAGCCCATTTTACGGTAACCAAGTGCCACAAAGTAAACATCTGATTTTAACTTTTACAAAATCTACAACTGTAAATTTTTTGTTTCTAAGCAGATAAACAATATTTCAAAAGAGCTAATGTATTCTCAACAATAATATTAATTGTTATTAATTTGGTGTTAAGAGATGAGCGTTTCTTTCTGGTAACGAACTGCCAGGATCAGATTTTTACTTTTGTGTTGAATGTCTATGTCAATGACAAAAAAAACAAAAACATTTTCACTTTTCTGAAAAATTCACCAACTGTACAATTCTTAAGTAATGTACGAAACATAGTATTTCAAAAGGGCAGAAGTCTTATGTTTTTTGAACAATAACAATGTCTGTTGTTAATCTACGAGACAAGCAGTGCCACAAAGTAAACATCTGATTTAAACTGTTGCAAAAGTAAAAATGAGAAGGCAGTGCATTAACATTAGCACAGACATTAGCAATAGCCTCTTCCCTGAAATAAGCTCATTAGCTTAGTTTTTGTTTATTTATTTGCCATAGTTAGCACACTAAATGGAGGAAGTCAATGTAAGACGACATGCTACTTGTACCCCACATGCCATTGGCAGCATTTAAGCTAGCATTAGCATTTGGACTAATTTTAGCTTATACTTAATTTTAACATACTGAATGGAGTAAGTCCATGTTGCTCAACATGCTTGTGACACTCCACATGCTAGTGTGTACATTGTAGCTTACTTTAGCATTGATGCTAACCCTTTCTCTTATTCGGTTGTTTTGTTTGCACTATTTTGTTGGTCTGTAATTTTTTTTCTGTGTGTCCTAAATGGTGAATAAAAAAGAACAAAAATAATTAGTAAAAAAAAAAAACATAATGGTTAATGCACATGAATGCCTCATTTTATATATATATATATATACACACATATATATATATATATATATATACATATATATATATATTTTTTTTTAAACACTAAATACTATTCCATTGACTTTGACCGGGTCGATTTGACACAACATCCCGACAAACACAGAACTTTTAATTGTATGGGGGTCAAAAGGAGGAAAAGAAGCGGTATGAAAACCTTTGCAAGAGGTTTTTTGATGTTAATATTCAAAACATTTAACGATAAAACCCGACACTTACACCTGCGACTATTCAGAATACAGATTCCCATTTAACTGCCTGCCCAACATTTAAGCACGAAGTTGACAAAAGTGAGTCCTCCCAGAGAATCACAGATAACAAATCAACATGGTGCTCTTGTCTCTGCGGTTCAGCAGAACACAAGCAGCCGCTTCACATTGATGTTTCATGCGATTCTGCTACTGAGCCACCTGAGAACGTGTGGGATTACACGGTGGGAACACAGCAAACCTGTTAACCCCAAAAACATCACCGTCTCTATTCATGTGTCCGCTGCTGCCCTGAATATAAATCGCACTTTTTGCCGCGGCGTTTCCGCGCTCTCTCACATTGCATCATGGCAAAGTCTTGATTTCAAAGATCAACGAGTACAAACCACCCGAATAAAGAAACCGATCCCGTTTCTTGCTACTCTTCGTCTGCACAGGAGCAGAACGAAGACTTGATTAGTGATTAGAAACAAAGAACACTTAATCCCCTTTGGCCCTCATTGGAGCCGTTTCCTGTAATTAATTCATATCTGTTCAGTCAAATAAATAATTGAATGGTACGGGATTTTAGATGCACAGCTAAAACATAACTGCTGAATAGAGAAGAATCAAAAAGTGCATCATGGCACAATTTCATCTGAAACAATTGCTTGTTAATACAAATGGTGAATCAGCCAATCACAAGTCTTCCCCAGTCATACACAATATCAGACCGAAATCACTCTGACTTTTTGTCACACCTATGCCATGATGGATTAAGGTCAATCTGGAGGCTTAAGGACATCCAGCCTCAACCTGCTAATGGCTAAAGAAATGGCTGGAGAATGTAGAGCTAAAGAAAAAGAAACTGTTTTAATGTATTTGAAACACAAATACATTAAACTGAACTCTCGAATGAATTCAGTTTAGTCTTGCAAGCAGTGTTGACGACTGTTACAAAGGTCTAATTGTTAAACGATGAACTTTCTTAGAACTCTTTTCGTCTTGCCTCCTGCATCTCCTCTCCTGTTTTTTATCTCTAACTCTCGTACTTGGTCTGGGCCACTGCACTCACATTCCAAAGGCTTTCCAAGAAACTCCAGACTAGTGAGATCCATTTGGGATTCGCCTCCAAGGTTTGTTAGAGAACATTAACAAACAAACTGAGTCCTGAAGACCAAGAAATGCAGCAAACAGGTCAGGGGTGAAGGTGTGAAGATGCTTAAAGGAGGGATGGTTTATAAAATAAGCTTTGAACATCTCACAGAGCATTGGTCCAAGAATTGCAGGGGAGTTGTAGGAGGGCGGCCATCTGAACTGCCCGGCAGGGCAAAAACAAAAGAAAAAAAAACAAAAACCTAAGACCAAGCAAATAAAGTATTTAGACATTTATTGTAGAAAAAGGACCAAATTAGGGCCTGCTTATAAAAACACAAATACCTCGTGGTACTTTACATTTTCCTGTGTAAGAAGATTATGGTGGTAATTTTTTAACCTGATTACAAATTAAAAGTCTCCATCTGCGTCTACTGGCCGAATTTAAATTACTTTTGAACCGGAGGCTGCACAAAATCAGTTCAACGGCCACCCTATGGACACACCTGCCAGGTAGGCATCCGCTCTGCTAGATAATCAGGTCGTATGATGTGTGCGGTAATCACAACTCTATGTCAATGGAGGCTCACAGATTGCTCGCAGTGACAGCTTCTCTCACAACGGCAGGAATGTCACGAATAACTGGAGTCCAGTGGTCCATAGAGGGACAGTCATGTCTGAACCTGGGCGAACACAGCATTTGAAAGCCATAAGAAATTCTGTTTACCGTTCCCCACAAGACATATGCACAGTAAACATGGAAGAATTTGTCCGGTCCAGATGAGACCTGAGTGGACCAGTTTGACCCATATACACAAAGCCCTGTGTGCTGGAAAGTGAATAATGCACATCAGCCTAAACACAAACCCCCAGCAATAAGGTGAAACATGGTGCAATACAAATGCAATCCACATTATTCTTTTCAAAATAAGAAAAAAAACAACAACATTGGCTTGTCATTGTAATATGCCACGTTAAGCTAAAGATCAAGAAAATCATGACTCATTCTTGCCTGTGAGGCTTTCAAAGAAACTCTTCACTTGTTAATACCTTTCTCTTTCGGTCGATGCGCAACGGGATCAATCATTCATAACCATCATAACACTCAAACACCTGCACGATTATGGGTCCCATCAGTCACGTCAGTAACTGATTTATAGAACCCACTGCTTCTCCTTGACATGTTTTGAGCTACAGGAATACAGGAATAGCTCCTCGTGAGCCCGCGGGCTGCTGTGGGAAAATGAAATCAGCATCGCAGAGGAAATGACAGACGAGTTCACAGTCTGCTTATTGCTAACATGCTACCCCTGCGATGAAAAATAATGAAAACTGAGAAGGGAAATAAATTCAGCAGCTGAGAAAGCATACTTAATTTCGCATGCATGAGCATTACTCCAAATATTATAGCGGAATTGATCCAGTTATCAAAACACGGAATCGAATTTCGTTGCACGATGTGGAGCTGTTTGCATGAAGCAGGAAATGGCCAATTTGCTAAAGCCTGGGAATTTAAATAAGACAAACCGGGACATTCTCTGGTTTTGATGAATCGTAATGGTGTGGGCTTGGTGTGGACCGGAGGACAGGCACTGACAATGCCTCGCCTCTCTTCTGTGCATTGACTGACTTCAGTGGGCGTGCTTGTGTGACACTGGTGGAGGAAACTTTGAACTTTATTTTTTCAGAAAAAAGACTTGGCATCAAATCCCAGCCTGGGGCTTTTCTACATGAAGTTTGCATGTTCTCCCTATGCATGAGTGGGTTCTCTCCAGGTACTCCAGCTTCCTCCCACAGTCCAAAAAACATGACTGGTTCAGTTAATTGGTGTGGATGTGCATGGCAGTTTGCTTCTTGCTCATGGACTACTAGAGATGGGCGCCTGTGATCCACGCTTGAATGCAGAAGGCGCGCAAAAACACTTTTTTGAGCAAGGCGGGAAAATGTGTGACTGGAGACACACTTTAACCTGAAAAGGTTCAGGAGAAGAGGAAAGTTAGCTGCAGGTTTGTGAGGTGATTACAAGGCCTGTTTGTATGCATTGGAGGTGGCAAACTGGAGCCTGAATCCTGGACAGGTTGTAGGTTCGAAGATCTGAGGAGTGGGAGGATGGAACGGAGGAGAGTGATCCACTGGAGGATGTCCTGGTGATGCTTGAGCTGCTGTGGATCAACCTGGAGAGTGAAGGCAGGTTTAACTCAAGGTAAGTACAAGAGGTTTCACCAGAGGGAACATTGCAGACCGCCAGCAGCACAGACACCAGCATGGACGGTCACCATCCAGCGTAAAGGTGTCATCCTGTCGCTCCTTGTATCCACAGTGGTTTGATGAAGGAACCAGCAGCAGGTCTGCAGGCTGCTTGGAGTCAGGAACGCCGTGTGCAGAGATCCTCTCTAGAAGTGTGAGTCACACTCAGAACAAAACACATTCACACACCCATGAAGCAAATCATAGCACAGGCCGTTCTGTTTAAACACAACCAAAACAAACGCGTGTGACTGGGAGAAACGGCTTGTGGTCTTTTTTTTTTTGTTTGTTTTAAATCAAAGCCAAAAGAGAAATTCTACAACTAAAATCTCCATTTTTGTTCACATTCAGTGAATAAGGAAGTTGTTCTGAGTTCAGAGGTTTTTGCCTTGTTTCCTGTCAGTGGTTCCTGATGCAGCTCAAGCGAGGAGAGGAACAGGAGTTTTAGAAGGTTGGGATTAAGAGTGCAAGGTTTACCTCAGTGTATTATAAGGCTGGTGGGCCACCAGGCTTTACTTGGGGATGCACACCTGCACTCTGGCCTCAAACGCCTATTGATGATGCCTTCAGGCACATTTCATCTCTCTGTTCTGTCTGAGTACGCTGCAGCTTCTGTGTGATTCTTTTGATGGGAAGCCCAGAAACGACACACGGGGCATTTCGGCCTGTTCTTCCCTGCAGAAATGTGGACTCAGAGTCAGCAGCCTGCGCTGATTCTTCTGCAAGAGAAAGAAAGACCCAAACACAGCGGCGTCTGATCTTCTACTGACGCAGGACGCCAACATACAGCTCCTGCCCTCAGGAGTCACATGCTCAGAGAGAAATTCACAGTGGAGGCTTGTTGCATAATTGAAGCAAAGTGGTTTTTTTGTGCACTCATTTGGCCGTGTCCCACAGCTACGGGGATCCACCGAGTAAAGAGGGTCGCATGAGAATCAAAGTGTGTTTGTGTGATGAAGAAACTCAGAGGAGCTCAGAGGGGACGCGTCTAGAGATGGAATTTTATACTCATTTTTTTCATTATTGTAAGACAGCAAAGTTTTGTCAAATATAAGAGATTAAAACGTTTATCTTCACCCAAAAAAAAACAACATTGTTAGACATTTCAAATGTTAGACTTTCCATGTGTTCAAATTTAAAAGGTTAGTTCAGATATATTTTCAGTGCGTCAGTGAATTATGTACAAGTACATAGAGAATACAGCGGATATATATATTTTTTTCCACTAAACATACAGTTGAAGCCTGACATCCACATACACTGAATAAAAATACACACATACATTTTTTTCCTCAATGTCTGACAGTAAATCAAACCAAACGTCTCCTGTTTTTGGTCAGCTGGAATAACCAGAATTACTTATGGACGGAAAATTCCAGAAAACCTACAAGAACATTCTTTTTTTCCGAGATTTCTTTGTAACTTTCTCCACATTCAGAAGCGTATGCAAACTTCTGGTTTCAACTGGAGCCGTCGCTGCAGAATTTCCTATATATTATAGCATTTTATTAAGTATCAGGCAGAACGCGGTTGAATACAGACCCATGCCATTCGTGGGTGTTTTATCTGAAACATTTTATCTGTATTTAATACAGATATCAGTAAAATACATTTTATTTTTAACAGATAAAATCTATTTTATCTGTAATAAATAAAATGTTTCAGATAAAACATTTTATCAGATAAAAATGTTCTAATTTATTGAATGGGTCCGAACTGCTTTGTGCTGGTCAAACACATAAAAGCTGAAAAAAATGTTTATTTTATGAATGTGACATATGAAGAAGTTCAGCTTGTATCATTTTGCGCTCACAAAAACTAACCACAACGTTACAGGTGAGGAGGCCGTTGGTTCCACGGGCCCTCGGTCATTGGCTCCTCGGTCCCTCGGCAGGATTTCCACTTGAACCCCTTGTTCAAGTCTCAACTAGTTGTCAATGTTTACCTACTTTTGCTTCAATAACCCACTTCCCCACTTCCCGCCGCAAACTGGAAAAATGCCAGCGCCGAGCCGATTAAAGAGGTGTCTGGATTACAAGCGGGGAATGACGGGGAGATGGGGGTTCAGGGGGCAACAACCGAGTGTTCGAGTAAATGAATACATCAATTATTGAGGAGCCGGTGGGCTAAGTGAGAAGGGGCCGCCACGCGTACGTCAGCAACATGTCATTAGACACGATAAATGTGCGGCTGGTGAAAAACTGGAGGGTGAGGGGCAGCGAGTGGAAAAATCCCAGGAAGGGTCTGAGGAAACGAGGGAGCAGCTGACAAACCCCTCCTCCCCCCAAAAAAAAAAATAGAATTGGAGGATCAAGATGAATGGGTTACTTTTTTTTTTTTACATAACTAAACAATTGACGGAATGAATCAGGGTTTCTCTCGGCTTTCACAACAAATTGGTTCTCTGTTCCGAAACTTTCTGTCAAAATTAAAGCCCACTTTACCCCCTTTCTCCTCTGACGGCATCATAATGTGGCTATTAAATTAGAAAAGTGTGTTAATCTGGTCTATAAAGGGCCTCCCGCCGAGAGGTGACGCACGTTTCCCTTTGACAGTGTGGGCAAAGGGCAGAGCCAATGAGGTTCCTCCTCTGTCAATCTCACTTTTAATAGGGAGGTATTTATTCACTGGTATGTCGCTAATGTAGGGGCGCTGTGGAATATTTTTAATGGGAACTGTCAGTGTTAAAGGTCAAACTCAAAGCCGGTGTCACGGCGTAAGGAGGACTTCTGTCCGGGATCTATTTATAGATCATTCATGACTAAATTTCCTTGGATTAGCAGACTGCTATATTAAGTTACTGCTAGTAATTAAGAAGTGGCTTCTTTTTCTTCAGTATCACACTGGCATCTCTGTCTCTCTCTTCCTTTCTTTCTTTTTTCTTTCTTTCCTTCTTCTTTCCATCTTTGTGGCACAGTTAATGACCCACATGAGAATGCTGTTTCCCATCATCCTGCTGCGACGCTCACGCGGGAACCATCACCAGTATTGATCCGCTAACATGGCAACCCAGTGTTTACACGCGGTGCTTAATCGCCACGCGCCTCATTTGCGCCGTAATGGCAGGACGGGAGGCAGAGAGGGAAACTGTCTGAGGCGGGAACGGGAGACGGGAAGAGGTGTGACCGTGCACAAAATTTGCCGAGCCTTTTAGGCTGGTGGAAACTTTAAGAACACATTCCATATTTAGTAGTAGTGGTAATAATAATAATAATAATAATACTGACAATTGTACCAATTTTGAGAACGCAAAAGAATCCATTTTAAAAAAGAGACAAGGGACAGCTATACAAAAAGACACAAAACACCCACGTCCCTACAGTTGTATGAATTTTTCGTGGTCGTAGGTTTTCTCTTTAGACGGTTGCAAAAAATGATGATCTGTTTTTTCCGCTAGCTCTTGAATTGCACGTTTGTTTTAGTTGTATTTACCCACAATGCCCTGCACTATAGTCTGCTTCCTGCTTGGCGTCCACATATAAGTTCAAACCGAGCCAGAGTTCACTTCAGCCGAACCAACGCCAAAGTCTTTTTGATGGACTAGACTTAGTTTTTTTTTTTTTTGGTTTGCATCAAAGTTGGTCTACGCATTTGCACCTTTCCAAGCAAACATGGACTTTAGACAAACAAATGGTTGGATTGATGTGAACTAAACAGGGCTGGTCAATATCAAGTGAATTAATAAACTGCTGTGGAAACAGCTGTTAATTGCACCAAAGTTCTGTACGGTATTCATAGAACCAGCAGCAGTAATGGACCCTAAATTACATTCTGGTATATTGTTCTCTTATTGAGCTCTGAAGACAGTTGTATTTTATTACCAGGCATCAGAGCAAACAGGACTGAAAACGAAGGGACGTTTACCTGCTTGTCTTTGGCGGTCCTTATTAATTCACCAATTGTACTCAAACAAACCGATCTTCCAATTCCAGTTCTTTCTCTAGCACGGGTCATTACAGTGCACGTAAGTAGTTATTTATTGACTGGATTTGTTGCTCGGACGGTACCTGCAACTTTATGTTTATGGGATTAAAAAAACAAACAAACTTGGAGCTCCGATCCTGCATCATTCTTGGAATCGTTAACTTGTTCATTTATGAGAATCTCATCAACGCTGCTGTCCTGCCCCAGTCCCGAGTCTTATCGCAAACATAATTAAACGCTTTTAATATGTTTTATCACAGTACGACTGCGCCAGACCAGCTCAAACCTGATCCTGCTCTATCTGCTTGGTTACCTGCAGGGTACAAGTCTTTAGAACACCAGCACAACAACGTCAGGACTCCGCTGATGCCCGTCCTCCTCCTCCACTCCCCGCTGCATCAGGACATCTTGTTGCCTGATGTAACTGTAAGTCAAGATGGGGGAAGACGGGGAAGGCTGATGCGTAGATTACAGTTAGTTCAACACATGATTGTAACAAATGAATGGACGAGGTGTACAGTACTGAACCGCTGGCGCTGACGACAGCAGTGGCAGGAATGACCGGGACGCAGAGTTGGAGGATTATTGGTTTTGTTTGCTTCACATTTTACAGCACTGGCCAATTTCCTGCCCCGCGTTATCTGATCGCCTGCGCCGGGCGATCGGGCAGAACGTCGCTCAGCAGACCGATCAGTAGGGGGAGGGGAATACTTAGGCATGATTTATAACTCTGGATGTGTGAGTGAATTATGAAACACATGAACGTCTTATTGGTAGCTCTGTAACCGGGTGGATGGTTGGATAAGGAGGAAGAAAATAGATTTATGCAGCTAAATATGGCTGCAGGGATGAATGACCTCGCTAAGATGTACTTATCTACATATCTGTGTCTTCTATGAAACTATCAGTTGAGAATATAAAGCACTATGGTAGAGAAAAAAAAAAGATAGCAGCTGTACTTGCAGAAACATAAACAGTTTATAAAAACCAATGCATTACCATAGAAACCAGTTATTTGCAGCTCGACTACTTTCTGGAGTGAATTGTTGACATTTCATTCTGATTTCTTTATAACAAATGTGGACACATTGATCCCATATGGCTAAAATTGTGTAAAAAAAAAAATGTACCATTTATCCAGTGTAGAATCACATGAGTAGAAATAAGTCTGTTGACCTAAATTGCTGTGATTTTTCTTTACGTTTTGAAGTCGATCTGCACTCATGACACAGAGACCAGTTTCTTTCTTTATTTCGCCACCATTCACTGACCATGTTCCAAGTTATCATAAAGTGTTTTTGGGTTTATGTAAATTTTTTGGAGTAAATCCTCTGGATATGCAACAGAGTCTGGTAACTTTCTGTTTTGGTCTTGTACTTGTATTATTAGTAGTATTGCTGTTATTATTCTTGGTTTTTATATATTTTTATGTTATTTTTTTCTGCCAACCTTTATACCGGGAAGGCCCCCAAAAAAAGGTTGTATCCGGCCCTGGTTTGCTCTGAAAATGTATTCTGGGCACCACTGATGCCATAAACGCGGCCTGAGTAAAGTCACTTCAGACGATATAGGAAGGAGATACTGTAGGCATGGTTTTCCTCTTTATTCAACGGTTTCCCCTTGCATTTAATTATGTAACCACCATGACTAACGTTTGCCTTTTGAAGTCGAAAGCCAATCCGCTTTCAGGGACGCATCGTACAGGCATGAGACAGGAAAAATGGCTCTTTATGTTGTTGCTGATATGTTTGCATCCAGGCTGAACCAAAGAAGAACCAAAGAAAGAAAGGAGACCAAATCTCCAAATATGTTCATGTTGTTTTTTTTTGTGTGTTTTTTTTTTTTTTTTACAGATCAGATGCCCTGATGAACAAACATTATGCTGGGTCACAAAGTGAGGAGGGTTTCAGAATCTGCCTCCACATGAGGTGCCTTCCACTCCTCCGACTCGCTGCCAACAAATGGCGGGGGGTAGCAGAGGAGGAAGGTCGGAGCAAAATAACAGCTCACAACAAGTGTGCAATTAATGTGACAGACAGGAAAATAATCAGCGAGGAAAAGACAACGAGGCAACAAATGATGAATTTTTATTGTGGGGGGGAAGAAAAAAAAACATGGAATGATTGAAATGAAGCACTAGAAGAAAAATAAGTGGAAACTGAGAGGAAAAAAATTAAGGAGACCATGAAAAGTGGACGAGAAAAAATAGGATGACTAAGAAGGAGAAATGAGGAGAAGAGAAAATGTAAATGTAGGACGTGACTCCTCCTCCTCATCATCATCATCATCATGAAAACAACAAAGAAATGGGCTGAGATCTGGAAGGTTCAGGCTGTTAAACATTTTCCGTCTTCAGCAACACATTTACCTTGTACAATGCAGCTGAATCCAAAGGAAAGGCTAACTATATAACTTATACTTCCTGTGGCGGGTGGAGAAAATGTTTAACTTCCACCCCTGGCTGCACTGTAGAATTCACAGAAGATGGTCTGCATCATCAAATGTCCAGCTTTATGCTTCACAGTCCAGCAATCTTATTTTTGAAGGCCTCAGCCAGCTCTTTTAGTCTGGCTGTGGTTCAACAGTGAGGAGAACACCAAGTCAAATATCTGAGGTCCAGCAGTTGTTCTGATCTGATGATCTGCATCGTCTGTCTTTTTAGGCCATTTTAAGTGGGAAAATATTTGAAAGTGCCCAAATTTATTCCTCACCAGAAATGGATGAGATTTATCAATTTTCCCAAATTTTTTTTTTAAAGTATTTTCCTCTGTTTTTCATTGTTTACAAATGCAACCTGAATTCTTAAGTTTTCTTCAAGTTTATAATAAATGTCAATAATATGTACAAAAGGAAACAGGCTTTAGTCGGGGCATATGCATTGATTTAACGCAGCAAGAAAAAATGGGGAAAAAAGCCCGAAAATAAATTTGAACCACATTACCCAGAAAGCACCGAGCGGGGTTAGAGGTTGTTTAGACATGAGTAGCAGAACAGCTAGGCCACGAGCCTCTTCTTACAGGTTAAATCGGACCCTTGCCCTATTCATGAAGCAACATTTGTTATCTCTTTGTCACAGCTGATAGCGCGGCTTTCTGCCACGTATCTGGGGAAGTTAATGAGCGACCGAGACGCTGCCACTGCTGCTGAGCGGGAAACCCGACCTGCTGCCGAACAGAGCAACCAGCCGGTCCCGCTCGACTGCTGCGGAGGTCTGAACAACGTCGACTACTCCAAGGTAAAGCTCGGCAGGCAGGCTGAGACGCAACGCTGCCTCCAGTTTTGTTTTCTGTCTGACCGGAACACAGCTGGTGGGAGGCCCTTATCAAAATAAAAGCATGATTCTGAAAACTAAGCTGGACAATGTAGTTCAATTGAGGATAAATAATATAGCAAACTGTAATTAAATCTAAAATTGATCCATGGTTATTTCAATTGGCAATAGTAAAAAAATATACAGTCCTGTAGAGGCTCTTACAGAAATTATTCAGCAGTATTTAGAAATAATGTATGAAAATATGACAAATATATACAGATGCATCAAAAGAGGAAAATGGTAAAACAGGAGTAGCAGTAAATATACTCCTAAGCAAAAAGTTTATATAAAAAGAAGAAGAGATAATTTATCATTTTTTTCAGCAGAGATGCTGGCAATTATTTTGGCATTACAATGGGCGGTGGAGGTGAAGCCCAGTGAGTTCAACAGAAGTTTTTTGGGGTTTTTTGGGAGGGAAACTTTAACAAACTGACTGCCAATCGTCACACGTCTGAATAATGTAAACGCACAGACTGTTTGTGTTTTAAACTTGGTCAAAAGCACAGGCATCAGATGAAAAATATACACTTGTAAATTTGACATTTTTGGCAGGTCTAGTGCTCTTGGTCCCCCCCTGGTGGTGTGGATCCGTAAGCAGCTTCTTACTTGGCCTTCGCCTCAGAATGACTTTGTATTGGCTTCATTTTACTTGACAACATTGAAACTGAAAAAAACGAAAAGAAAAAGGCTATTATTTAAAACTGTTAGTTACTGTTTAGTATAACTTTTTGCCCTGCAAGGTTAATGGCTGATTTTACATGATGTCATTATAGAGCTTTTTATTGTGTAGCCTTTAGCGCTAATTTCAGTGGCATTCCCCACAAACAGAAAATCCCCCCACCCCGTTAGTAAATATCCTGGTGACTTTTCACTAATCAGTGCCTTTTTTTGTACTCAGTCACGCCAGGGAGAAATTACAAGCCCTTGTGCTTGCAGTAGCTTTGACAGCCCTGCTCTTCTTTTCCCCGACATTATGCAGTAAAACCTGATTCATCCTGGAGCCAAAGCGACGACACTCAACCTAAAGCACTTATGTTTTTGCTCTCAGCAGAAGATCGTCCTTTATTTGGCCCCCAATCTCATGAGGTAGAGGAGCTAATTTGATCACCCTGTTATTATAGGTCATTTTAAACGACATAGATCTAATTTCTTCCTCTTGTCTTTGTTGGTCTAAAGCAGCAAAATGTTGCAAATGCATTTGATTTGAAAAATCTAACTTTAAATTCAGAGCATTTCTTTCATCCAGTGGCCCAGTCCATACCCGCTTCTTCTTGCTGGCCCATGGCAAGAGTGCTACTTAAAGGCCAAGACTGCGATATTGTCACTTGCATTAACTGAGAATATGAATAAACATACCGTACCGTCATCCTGCATGGATCTTCAGTTGCAGGTCCTTGTAGGTCACTGACCTCCCCTGTACTGCTTGGTGGACACGAGGCATCAGATGGAAATATGAAAGTCTGAATCAGAAAGGTGGAAAGCTTGTTTGTGTCCTTAACGTTACTCAGTGGGTTAGCATGAATTTTTCTCTTTAAAACACGCAGCAGTCAAATTCATCTTTAATGAATTGAGGGCTTTAGGGAAAAATATGTTCATTAAACGAAAGCAGCTGACGGCAGGTAAAAATCGGCAGGTTTGTTTTATCTTTTTTAAGTTACATTGTAGCTTTGTGCATCTGTTAAGGCTCATAGTCATTAGGCTTTTGCAATGGAAGAGAATGTACTTGTACTGTCCCAAAACTGCAATGTGTGTCCTGTTCCACATCCTCCTCCTTTCTGCAAAGCAAATTGAATAGCCTTAAATAGGGCTACACAAATAAACATTGCCTTGAATTAATAAAGTGCAATGGGGGAAAAAATTATGGCATGAAGTAAATGGCCACCCGGGTTTCTAGCAGCTGTATTAGCACTTAACAGCATGAAGCTGCATCTACCCATTTGTTCTATGGTAAAAAAAAATAAAAAGGTTTGGTCGCTTTTTATGATTCTGTTTGTGTTTTGTTGTTTCAGATGGACTTGATGCCGATTGAAGAATTCATGAGACACATTGACTTTCATGACCCAAACCTTTCCATCGCAGTGATTGCCATCATCTTCAACCCTCTCTTCTGGAATGTGGTAAGAATCTGTTGTCAATGTTGACGTTCTAATGTGCTTACCCATTTATAAAAAGTAGCAAAGAAAATAAATAAATAAATCAGAACTGTGTTACAGTAAAATCCTAACCTCATGCTAATGACATTTCTTCTGTATAAACGTTGTTTTATATAGAGAAAAACATTGCTTATATTTAACAAGTACATTCTATACTGTACAGAATGATTTTTAATTTTCATTTTCATTTAACCAGGTGAAAGGCATCTATTAATGGAATCACTGTTTAAATATATGAATTATTTTTAAGCATTATAGTTTTTGTTTTTTTGCACAATTAAAATGCAGATCAAAGATAACAAGAAATTAATAATAATAATGGGTTTAAATAAAACCTCCACCTAAGTAGTATGAAAAATATATTGGAAGGATACAATCCTTCTTTAGTTGATCACACTTTTATTAAATAAAATCATATAGAAAAAATAAAACACATCCACACATTTTAAAATAAAATATGTAACAATATAACATTACCTGTTTATATTTAGATTTTATTGAAAAGTGCACGTCAAAAGATATTCGTGCCCTTCACAACAATGAGTTGTTGCAGTCGTAGTCGGTGTCGGAACAATCAAACTCTTCTTAAAACGGCTGTCCTGCTTTTTGTATGTGTGCTCTGTTAGCCATGATGATTTGATAGGGAGAAGCCTCTGAACCATCACCCTAAACTTTAGTCAAGTTAGTAGCAAGTGTTACCTAAATATTACAGCAGGTTTGTCCTCTGGAAAAACCTTTAACGAACTTGAACCTTTCTACATTCTGCCATGTTACAAACTTCAACATCTTTTTTTCAATTTAATATAAAATTAGTGTAAACTGTGCACAAATAGAGAAAAGCTGAAATCTGCAAATACTTCCAATTCCCCTCAATAAACAATTGTAGCTTCCAATTTTCTTAGTTCAGCCACCTAATTTACCTTAAATTATTATCATTAAAACAGAAGACATGAACAGGGCATTAAAAAGATACAGAAACATTAAAAGTGAGACAGCGTGTGAAGCATCACCACGGCTTGGAGTTTCACCTTCCAGCAGGGCAACCACCACGATTTACCAGATGCCATCTGATCCAATTAAAGATTTTTGAAATTTGTGTTTGTGGAAAGGCAAAACGTGGAAACTGCATGTATTAAAATGAAAATGCCTGTAAAGACAGGATTATATAGAATTGTGTCTGTTCTGCTTGAATGTACATGCTCCTGTCTGTACCTATTGTCCGTTTATTAAAGGAGCCAGTTTAGATCTGAGGCAAATCGAGACGAAAAAGCCTTTCGAAATGAAATCCTGCTGATTGAAAATTGCTCGCTCTCTCTGTGATAAACGACTCGGCTTTTAAAAACCCCTGACCTTTCCTACCAGAAATCAAACCGCAATATTTTTACTCCCAAGTAAAAATACCTTTTACAAGAGGTAGCAGTCATAAGACGCATGATTTTCTTTCTTTGGTTTGACAAAATACGCCCAACCGAGTAATTGATTTTCTTTTTAACTATAATTTGTTATAGTTATAGGGCTCTGGAAGTTGCATTACAGTGGGGAAACAGATGAACATGGTTTACTTCTGGTTTGGCAGTAATTTGAACAAGGCAGTCTGTGAAAAATACATTTGATAAATCTGACGTCATGATCATCCAGAGTGGATTACAGGACTCATAGTTTTTAAATTTTTTTTTTAAACAGTCGACTGATTCAGGATTCACAGCTTCATGTTTGGGAAAATATGATAAGTCGTTTAAATAACTCTTTTTTAAAATCTTTTTTTCATCTAATATCTTAAATACATAAAACAAAGGGCTGCAAAAAGTATGACTAGACTATGTAAACACGGAATGCAGTTTCGAAATTCTGATTTTACTAATAAATAAAATCTATCCAATTGATGTACTTTGACTAGGCCAAAACCTTTATTTAGCTATTGGTTTAGCATTCTATGGAGTCCCAAATCCTTAGGAATGGCTTTCTTTTTCAGTAGAACTGAATGATATCAGGGAACATTTCACTGCAGTACCAATCAGAATATTGAGATGACAATATTGGTTACTGAATACTGTCCTTTTATTCCATCCTTTTTGCATCTCAGCCATTGAAATTTATGAGCACAAGCTTAGTCATGAGCAGTTCTACAAGTCTACTTCCTTGCGTAGATTAGTTTTAGATTTTCTTACCAAATATTGTATGTAAGCAGTCCTTTGCGGCTGTCTAAATGCACGCAAACATTAAGATGTCAATTACAATTTGAAGTCTTTTGTGGAACAGGAACTACTTTTCAAGTACAGTACAAGTCAGGTAGTGAGCAAATCACGTAAAATCGCTAACAACTTCCTGACTTAGACTGTCATAAAGGCAAAATAAACCACTCCACATGTGAGGCATCAATTGTTCCGGTTCTTAAACCTACCACACATGCAGTGTATACCGTACTCCCATTGCTAATTATTAAAAGAGAACAGAAATAATGTTCTTAAACACTAATGAGAGGGGAGAAGATGTTTTTAAAAATCAAGCCTTAACGTGAGGTTAAGAAGGTGTGTGTTTGATTATTCTCGTATGATTCAGAACTTGCCTCTTCCTGAGTCATAATTACAAGCTAATTATTTAATGATCTCTTGAACCGATATTTTCTTTTCTACTGGCTGACATAACAGTAATTTGCCAAGTTCTTTTGAACCCAGTTTCACCCCCTTTAAGAGCCGATTCATTCGAAGACGGTCATTTGATGTATCTCTTAGTGATTACTCGCAGTCCGCTGAGTCATCTCACCATTACCTCCATGAGAAGCCAATGAGGAGAGACAATGGAGCTGGAGAGCTTTTGGCTTTGCACATGATTCCCATTGCTCCTCTTTTCTGCATTGTGCAGAAACTGAATATGCATGGGAGTAAATGGACATAATAAGGGTTATACAACCAAAAACTTGAAGACGTGATGAAACACGTTCGCACATGACTGTTCTAATGTGCGAACATAAAATTTGAGAACATTTATTCAGAAGAGATCAATCCCTGGTCAAGAAATATCTAGGCACTGTACATATTTATTAATATATAGAAGTCTGGTTCCAAGTCACCATTGGAACCAGACTTGATATCCTTACTGTCAATGTTTTGAACAGTCAATGGGGTTTTCCTTCATGTTATCCTGCAACACTTTTCAAGGTTGCAGCCATCCAGCCTCTTGGCTCTACTTGTGCTCTTTAGGATTAGGTTTGGTGATTGACGTGTTTATGGAAGAAAGTCGGTTTTGTGTTCGCTGACCCATTTTGTGTTGATTAGGGCAGATGTCTTAACCCTGAAGAATCAGCAGACCAACATAGTTTAGTTTACTACTAATTGAGTCCGTAGCTTCTTCTCAGCCTTGGATAAAGGGAGAGGAGCTTCATCGGCCGACGGGGAGCTCAGAGTCACTGCTCTGAGCATCCGAAGGCCTCCACTGAGGGGATTTTAGTATTAGAGCTAGATGCCTTCTGAGTACCTCCATTAGGAAGTTGTCTGGGTTCATCCCATTGGGAGCAGACCCAGTGTATGCTAAGAGATGGATTTCTGGGTTTCCCTGAGACCGCTTATCGGATATGCAAAAGATGGTGTATGGATGGATGGTTTGCTAATGGTCCACTAGCGATCTACGCTAACAATGTTCCAAGGCACTTTGCTGTCAACGTGTGGTTTGTTTGGGAAGGTGTGAACGCGTAATTGAACTCTGATGTGGACCAAAAAAGTGAACTCCGGTCCACCGACAAACTTAGGTTGAAGTGAACTCTGGTGCTGTTCAACTTTTAACATACAGAGAGTTTGTTTTAATATCCTTGTTTTTATCTTCTTTTAGGGTTGATTTAAATAGACACATTTTTTACTATCAAGGGAAAAGTAAAAATGTAAAAAATGTGTATAACTGTGCAATGCCATGTTTAAAATGTCCCAAGTCTCAAAAAATAAAAGAAAAAAATCTGCCGTGATATTATGATTATTATGTGGGCTGGCCAAAGATTGACTTTGCTTTTCGAGTGGTTTTGGCTTTGATTGTTTCCTTTTAAAAAAAAGGAACTACACCGCACATATTTAGCTAACATTTCTGCAAAATTACCTCAAAACTCAGACGAAACTTTAATCAGCGATTAGGTAAGGGTCTCAGTTAGCATTCGGTTGTAACAGCAGCTTCCTGGCCCCCTGTGTGATGTTATCACAACCAGTTGGACGATTTTGTATTTACAAATTGTGGTTTCTCACAGCGAGGCCCTGAAGCAGACTGCAACCACCTGCAGTGATAAAAATGACCCAACAGATTGATTTAAAACTGTATAGCTGGTTTTGCTTTGTCAGTAAAAGAAAATGGTGTAACTTGGACTCAGTAATCCAGGCTTTTATAACTTTCCGGTTGAATTATTGCAGCTCTCTCAACAGGAATTAGCCAGATCGCTGTCACACCCTAATTCAACCCTAAATGCAGCAGGATAATTATTTACATGTACAAAGCAACAAGAATAGATCCTTCTGGTGTTGGCCGTCCTTCATTTCAAGGTTCAACATGGCTTCTGAACATCATAAACGTCCAACTTTGATGCACCACTAGCACCACATTGTTCCCTGACGTCAAAGCAGATAAAGAAGTGGTCAACCTTTTAAAAATCGTCCAAATTCTAGTTTTGAAAGGACGTGTGCTTTCTTCTTTAACATAACTGTTTTAACTCTTATATCTGTGAGCTCAGATGTGCAGAAGTAGGTCATAGCAGATTTAGATTTAGGTCACATTACACAATCAGTAACATAAAATGTACAAATTATAAAGCTTTTAACAAGTTGTAGGAAAGGCGCCTCTAAAGAAAGACGAGAACGACAAAGCATAGAGGCAGATTTCTAAAGCGAGCTGAGCTGCTCTGCTTCACATATCTTTGTCTCTGCTGACAGATTGCAAATGAATTGAATGAAATTTGGACTGAAACGCAGTTCATTAACAGCTGGCGCTTTTTAACAACTAAGAGCTCCTCTAATTAAACTCCTGATTTTATTTTGACATAACATCAGTTGATAAAAACCACTACTTACGTAATCTATAAACATCATTTGCACGCCAATTTCTCTGCTTTTTAATTCTGCCTGGAAGCTTTTATCAAAACTAGATGATGCTCCTTACCTCCCTTTGATAATGCTCCCTTTCTATACCTTGAAAGCAGGTATAGAAAGGGACGGATGGATGGATCTTAATGGACTGCTCTCTGATTTGAGCTTGCGTTTCTTTAGATGCAAATGTGTTTTTTGTTGGGATGAATAAAACTTTCTGCTGAGATTTGAGTGAGTCCGTATTTAAATGGACAAATGTTTCCCCTTACTAGAGGAAAACTGAAGTCAAGTACCCTCGCCAGTTTCAGAGCTAATTTAAAGAAGGCTGTTCGTAAGCGATGTTCTTCCAGCCCGATTGATTTGTAAAACCTTTACAAGATGGAGTTGGTAAATACTGTTGGGTCAAGATGTTTGATGGACTTTTACCAAAGAAGACTGAATGCTGAGTCAAAATGTGTTTTCATCTAAAGTTATTTGACCCGTTTTATTGCCTTTGTTGTGATTAGACATATTTTTTTCAGTTTGAAATCACACAAAACTCAGGCACTTCTTGGAAGGCTGTACAAGTATTAGCAGTTTTTATTATGGTCATTTCCATGGAAACATTAAGAGTTTTGTGATTTTCTCAGGGCGCTGATAGTTCCGACCTTAACTGTATACCAAGGTCCTTGATTGCTGGTGTTCAGCAACTTTTAGAGGCATCTCTGATTCAATACACTTAAGTCAAATAATCAGGTCACTAGAAAGACTTGACTGCATAATTTGGAGGTAATTCAGCCATCTGATGAAGGTGTGTAGGAGTAGAGAAACATGTAAGAGTTGCGTTACACTGGCCCTCCTGGACCTGGATTTGAGAGCCACTGTATGTGAATGCAAGCACAACAGGGTCGGTCTCATGCAACTTTTAGGTGTCTCAACTTCAACACATCTGAGTCAAATGATGAGGTCATTAGCAGGACTCTGGAGAACTTGATTGCATTTAGCAGGTGATTCAGTGATTGCATTCAAGTGTGTTGGACCAGGGAGACATCTAAGAGTTGCAGGACATCGGCCCTCGAGGACCAGGATTGCCCACCCTGGTCTACATGCTGGGTCCTGTTTGCACTCTATTTTAACAGATTACAGTCCAGATCTGTCAGACCACAGACTGCAAGGATAAGCAGGTGTGAACGACGGACGGACGGAACTGTTTCAAGCTACATAAGTGGACGTTTTGAAGCTACACTTCTGCTTAATCTTATTTTTTATATCTATTAAAAATAAGTTAATCACTTTCTGAAAGTAATGCTTATTACTGGACTGAAGTCACTTTCAAGAGTGAAAAACAATTTTTTTCAAGAAATAAGTCTAACCACTTTTTACCCATCACCAACTTCATTTAAGCAATGCCTTCCTCCTAACTATTTGGTCACTTGATCAATGTTTTTTTTTATTACCGTTTCCTAGCAGAAAAGGGTGGCTGAAACATAACCCTTGCCTCAGCTTAACCCAGTCTCTCCTCGCCTTGTCTCATTTGAGAAAAATTTTTTGAAATTAACTCTGACTACTTGCTCCTTCTGTGGCGACCTTTTGTGTGTGGGGGTGTGTGTGTGTGTGTTAACACTGGTGCTTTCAACTTGAATCCATCCATTAGGAGTCACAGCCTTGACATTACAATCTGCAGGTGTCAAATGTTCGCTTTTGTGACATTAAGTTCAACCTTTTAAAAGTGAGTCATGAATCGACAGGTCGAGGTGGACGTAGCGTTACATAAGACCTAGACATAAACCGTTCTGTAAAACTTCAAAAAACTGTTTGCACAAAGAAAAAAGTGGGTAAAAATTATCTGTGGAATAATAGTTACCTGAATTCATGTTTTATATTGTAATTTGTCCGAGTTGAAGTGATTAAAATTTGGACTTAACTGGATGTTCTTTTCACCTTTTTCTGTCTTTGTTTGTTGTATCAATAAAATATTCTCCGTGCATCAGCTGTTACATAAGCCCAAACCATAATTAAGCCTTTCTGATTTGGAAGAGTAAGATTTTAAACAGTTGCTGCAGGTCTACTAATCAGACCTGCATCTTGTGGTTTGAAGGGCATTCACATCTAGTGGAGGTTTTACTTTTTTTTTCTTTTCTTCCAGTCCACCTGCTCCCTAGGAAAATTATGTCTCGTTAAGCCTGCAAAAGTGCTGTGTTGTTTCAATAAATAAGCAGCTTTTAGGGCTTCACTCATTTAAATTCTCTGAATAATGAACATCTACTTAGAGTGTCTGGGAACCATTTCGTAGAAAGCTCTTAAGTGTGAGTCACTCATCTTTTCAAATTATACATTTTGAGGCAAACACAGGCCTTGCATAATAACTCAGATCTTGGAGCTTTACGTTCGCCTCAAACTCACGCAGGACAATCCTTTCTGTTGTCAACGATCAAACCTCTGATTTCTATAGCAAAAGTCTTCAAATACAATGAATATGAAGACCGCTTCAGCCTTTTGGCACATTCTTTTTAATCACTAACACAAAGTAGTGGGTAGATTTGAAGTAAGAAGAATCATTTGGAAGTAGGCGACGTGGTTAGAAAGAGACAAAATCAAACCTTTTCAATTACAAGTGGCTTCTTAGGAGTGGAAACCTTAGGAGCTAGACACGTGGAGAGACGAACGACAACGAAAAGGCGAAAGTTTTCCACCACTCAGAAGTGAACCCAACAAACTTGGACGTGATAGCTACAATATTTTCCAACTTTGCTTTACGTCGGCAGCCTGCGTTTGCACCCATACGTGTATGGAGTCGACATTTCACATGCACGAATTTCACCGGTCGCTTGGCATGCAAGTGCCGCCCCACTGCGCAACTTCATGGGAAATGAACGGAGAGGGAACGACGTCTCAGAGTTGTATCATGGCCAAAAAGGTACAAATGCTTTCTTTACGTTTTTTTTTTCTCAATCAGTTGTTCATTTTATGAATTAGAACCCTGTGACGCTTTAAATGTTCCACTTGTGTTGCTTCTGATTCATCAAATAGGGAAAAAGGACTTCTCGCATGTTCTTTAATAATGTGGGGTATACTTTTCATCGGCTCTGGACACAGTGTACCACAGGGAACAAATACACCGCAAGGTCTTTGAGTTCTTCTGTTTGGTCTCAGATCAGGACACACCATACTCTTGGCGACCACTATGTGATTTCTTTTTCTTTTAAAAAAAAATCTTTTCAAATTGACGTAAATGCCGTCCAGGAATAGAAATACAGTCAAACATTTTAAAATAAAACTAAATTCTTGCCTCTAAAAGGCAGATTTCTGTTTGTCTTATGTAAAAGCTTTATTGAGAGGGACAACTGGAGCTGGCGCTGAATAACAAGATAAAACAGAGTGGATCTGGGTTACTGCCCAGGTGCTCGGCAGGGGCAGGAGGTCAGTGTGCCACACCGCCGCTGTGACACATTGACCTCGCATTGACAACAGGCCCGATCCTGGAGTCAGGCCCCAGGAACTCTCACAACACAATGAAGGACTTGGCACTCTCTATTTGTTGGGAACGTTGGCTTACTCTACAGGCTTAACCCAACTCAGCAACACCTGCACAGTGTGGGCTCATAGCGAGTGTGTGTACCTGTGTAGGTGAGCTGCGATGTGACTCATACGTGGACTGAACAGAGCCTCCAAAGGCCTCGGGGAAAGTTCACATTGTTTTCCTCTTGTCCCAATGTAGCTACTCCGAATGCCAGCCAGCACGGCACTGCGCTCTCATTAGAGTCTGATGCTAATAAGTGGTGTCATCAGGTGTTATTACGTCAGTGTCACGCACCACGTGAGGACCGAAGCACAATCCTAAGAGCCGTGTAAAAATCATTAACCATTGTTTAGAGAGTCAGATCTTGATTTTCTGACTGGTAACCTTTTAAAACAGTTTTTTTTTCCACCTGTGGTGCGCATTTGTATTCAGCCCCTCTCAGTCAATACTTTGTAAAATCACCTTTCACTGCAGTTGCACATCCAGTCCTTCAGGTGTATATGGAATGAGACGGAATACGTTCGCATTTTATCCTTTCAAAGACCGTTCTTCTGAGTTCAGTCAGACTAATTTAAACATTTTATGTTCCATCCAGTACGAGTATACATTCAGGTACACTCATATTAGGTGACTTCTGAAGTTGGTTGTGCTAAAACAGTATCAGGCTGTCGTAGAAGACCAAAGCACTGCACACTTTTCTGATTTTACTTGGAAAGAAAAGTTCTTTGTACATCAATGAAGTACGAACACGTTTGGATCTAATTGCAGTATATAAACTGTGTAGGCATATTTCTACAAGATCAGGGTTTTGTTTTCTGCAGCTATTGTTCCAGACATGAGTTTCCAAACAGTATTGCTTGGTTACGTTGAATTACATTGTTCCTTTGACTTTGATGGCCATTACGAAGGACACATGCAGATGGGGTGATATCTTACCACAGGGGTTTGCAACCTGCAGCTATGGAGCATGCACTTTAGCTCTTACTAACTATTATTGAAGAATGTCCAAAAATGCACAAGAATTTAGCACTGTTTTAAAATGTAAAGGTTACCTTTTATATCTGTCGCTACTGTTACAGCTGGATTTCTTTTTGGCTGTTTCTATGCCATTCTGTGAAAAAAATAATAGCTTTATTTAGTTTATCCGTGGCATTTTCATACAAAATACAAGCGTAACATTTCTGCAAAAATTAAACTCGTAGTGTAAAATTTTGTCATAATTTCCAAACAATGTTGAATGCCGTATTGAAGACAATGTGTTAAACCTAAAAACAAAAATGTAATAAAAATATGTGGTACCTTATGTCTGTTGACATTGCTATTAGGAAGGTCTTTTTTTGTATAAAAGAATTGGCACTTGTATTATGAGATCCTTCCGAATAGTAGAATTATCTGGGTTTTGTCCAAAGGGTGTTTATGGGTCAGAAAAGTTTGTTACAGAAAACAATTTATTATATTACAGTTATAATTTGCTTACACTATATTGTATGCCGTTTACGTTTTCTGACTACATATTTACTGCTTGTGAAATAATCTGATGAAACTGCGTATTCTCTCTCTTTCTAAACCAGAACAATCAAGAAATTCTCGTCAAGTCAACCGTAAGCTAAAGTCAGCATTTGTGCACATTTCATGTAGCCGTACATATCCATCGTTGTTTCTTCTTGTGTTGTATCTATAAATTATCTAGGCTGGCTGCTACCTCTGCATCTTGGCAACATGACATGCTGCACAAATAAGGCACATTTCAGTCACTTACCATAAGAGGCATGACAATGACATGTCTAAATCTGTCACAACTTGATTTTGCTCGTCATTATATGGCCTTGAGTACTGAAATAATTGGACTCGATTCTGCATCGATAAACAAGTACCTCTACTGTCCAGAATAGCCCACACTTGGAGGAGTCCTCTAATCTCGTTTGGCTGTTACAGATAACTGATCACTTCCTGCTGACTCACTTTTGGCATCGAACTGTACCAGAAGCAGGTTACAGCAGCAAGTCTTTATTCCGAACACATTACTAATGCTTAAAAAGTTTCATTATGTGTTCTTAAAAGTTATCTTTGGCAATTTTCACTTTGTGCCTTTTCTGGTTTTTCTTTGCTCTGTTTTGTTTATTTCCTATGTCTATAATGCTTGCACTATTTTTCTCTCCGCATGCCCTGCTGTTTTCTCTTTCAGTCTGTTCTTCTGCTCTCTCTTTTCAGTAATTTCATCAAAAGGAAAACTCATGAATCACAGTAGTAGCTCTCTTTCTTCCATGTATGACTAGACTGTGTGTTACCAATCACCAAAAGAGCCCACTATTTTTTCTTGGCTTTGTATGTGGGTCCTGCTTTCCTTTTATGGTAGAAGCGCTTTTCCTCTTCTCTCTCTTAAAGATAATATAGTTTGTTAAAAGTTACATCCACTGAACCATTCATTATCTTCTTCCTAATGTGTGTGATTCTTGAGATGAACAGTGATTTGTTTCTGCATTGGTCACTCTAAATCCCACCTCAGTGTCAATGAAGCTGAAGCCTGGACTTTGAAAGACCATTGCAACTCCTTAGTTCTTCTCTTTTGTGATCCTTCTGTAGTTGATTTGCTAATAGGACAATATTCCTTGCCCCGAGTTCATGTACAGTAATTTGTTGACTCTAGAAGACATTGGCATTCTGAAAAGTTTTTGGTTGACTTAGTGAAGTTGCCCTGATGCTTTGGCTGCAAAACAAGATCAAATCATCACTCCTCCACCTCCATGCTTAACAGTTTGTCTGTGAGCATCTAGGAGGACAAACGGTATGTGCAAACAGAAAATAATGGATTACGAAGCATTGCATTGTTTCCTTCGAGTTTCTCGTTGGAGAGTTGGACCTCAACAAACTCATATCCTTGTGGATCTAACGATAGAGGATTTTAGTATGTTTCACCCGCAGAACCAGAACTTGTTTCCCACTCTGGTCTTCTCACCAGAGTGGTCGATGCAGGTCGATGCAGACACACAGATCATCTTCATATACATGGACAAATTAGGTGTTACAATGTCCACAATCCAAACGTCAATGGAAGGGGAAACGGTCTGGATTAGCAACAGGAGAGGCAGAAACGGCAGAACAGTCTATGAGGCAGTAATCAGGGTCCAGGTACATGAAGCGAGGTTCAGAACCAAAATTAGATTATCTCACAGGGCAGTCGGGGAGCAGAAAACAGGTCAATCAGGAACAAGGACATGGAATCTTGTTCCCAGAGCCTTTGGTTCCTCTTCCTGACACTCTGTAAACTTGTGCTGCCCCATTCCTTTGAGTGACGATACTTCTTTCTGGCTGTCCTGCCAGACAAACCGCAGAGATTCTGTCTTTTTGTAACTACAATGATGCAGATAATTTCCCCCATGACAGTTAGCAATACTTGTTTTGCATTTGAAAATCACATCATGGTAAGACAATCTATATAATTTTTTTGAAATTGAGGGAAATTTTAGTGCAACATATCTTTTTATAAGCATTTTTTATTCCCCAGCGAGCAGTTGCCAGGGCAACAGGCATGTGTTATACTGTGTGTCCAGTAACTGGAGGGACATCTGATCATGCTTCCTGCTTGTATTTCTAAAACTTTCTATTGCATCGAGGCTGCAAGCACGCAGTTTCATTTAGATTGAATTTTCTATTCTTGCAGTGTCATAGCAAACTGCCTCGGTCCAAGATGCCCTTTCACTCAAGTTGAATCTCTAAATGAGATTAGGTTAAAGCCGTAGATTCATGTCACGGTGACATGCGTGATGCTCTGTAAGAGTTGTGGTCTGCATGTTCTGTCTTGTTCTATTTTCTTCTGCATCTCACATGGAGGTGCATGAACATGACATGAGGGTAAAGACAAGTTTAAAAAAATATATTTTTTTACTTCAATTAATTTAATTGTGGGTGGTCAGTAGACTGGATCAATTCAGTTTGGAGAATGAGGTCAGGGCCAAGCTGACCCCTTTTTAATGTAACGTAGTATCTAAATATAATGTTAAATCAATTTGTGTTCTTAAAATAACACTTCTGAGACGGTTCCAGCATGCATTTTGTAACATATCGGTATTGGTCTGGTAAATATAACTGGGCCACTATCAAAAACAATATTTCTTTTCATCTTGTGGCCATTTGTTTCTGGAGGAACTTGGTCATTTCTTCGGTCATGTGACAGATATAATGATGCAGCAAAGGATTGTGGGCCGTGGTGATATCAGCGGTGTGGTCGCTTTTTTCTTTTTTTTTTTGAAGTGTCAAAAGCATGAAATATGTACATAATATTGACCTATAATGGTTACAGCAATATTAATATGGGATATCCATGTCATCCCAAATGTTCGTGTCAATGCATCCCTAATTAATATCGCAAAGAGCAGTTTGGAACCCAGCGTCTGCTGGCTAATATATTGGGAGGCTAATGAATATACATTTTTCATGCCAATAGGATATTCAGGCCGCGTGATGCCTCTGCACTGATTGCCCGTTTTTACACAGAGCGCAGAAAAGTTGCAAAGCGTTAAAACCACACATCATAAGAAAGAAAATATGGATTTACCTCGGTGGACAATTTCATAACAACATAGTAAAAGAGGTCAATTCTGGATTCAGGTTCAATATCCCAGTGACATATTTGGTGATGCGCAGGTGAGCAAGGTTTACCAATTAGGCAGTCATGGGTAAGGGAGTGCAGTGGGAAACTGAAAACCATTCAAAAAAACAATTAAGGCAATTAAGGCAGTCCACAAATGTGAATCACAACAGCAGCGGCAGACACAGACCCTAAAAAGACCAGCACATAACACGGTACGGTTATAAGCTGCCCAATCACACGCATGCATGGAATAACTTGGTTATGTAAAACTTCCACTTTGCTCTCTCTGTTGGGGTTCCTATTATGTTTGAACAAAAAGAGAAGCACAGCGTGATGCAAAAATCTGCAAATCCGGAGTTCAACTCCTTAAAAAAGAAGAGAATGATTTCATTGTGTGCAGAGCAGACGTACACCTCCGAACACAAGTGTCACATCAAAACTGCAAAGCAAGTTCTTCTTTTTTTATTTTTTGTTTCTGACAAACAGAAGAACAAAGAGATAAGCCACAGAATCCTGATGAACATCTGAATGAGCGATAGAAAAGACGACAGGTGAAGAACACTGAAGGCCCACGTGAGAGAAAACACTGAAGACGGCCTGATGGGTTGCTCAATGGGTATGTTAGCTTTGTCCTTTATCCAAGCAGTTGCACCATGTGTCCCGACTTCTTAGCTAAGCAAATTACTCTTTATGTTGCCCATGACTGGAATCTTGGAACTAAAGTTAGGCTCTGAAAAATAATCAGATATAATTATTTGTATTTCCATTTATTTACTTATCTATATTTTTGTGGTGTGATGGTGGTGTATCAAGTTTTTTAAATTCATTAGTTTGCGTACTGTACTACACCTTGAAACAGTTCTGGAATGATTTTGTCATTCTTCTGTAATCTTCTGGTAAATTATTTGACAGCACTTTGCTGCTCAGCCCAGCTAAGGACAGACATTGGAAATTAATCGGGTTACAAAATAAAGGCATATGTTCATACTTAGCAGTTGTCCCTGTGCAAATAAATAAAAATAAATTCATTTTTATTCAATTTGAAACCATCGGTTCCAAGATGTTATATCGAAGTTTAATTTCTCCACGGCATTCAGCCCCAATAGTCTTTATGTTTTTCCGTAGGAGACCTGGTGGCTTCTGGTACTTTCTTGTACAAAGAAATTGCTGTGGCCCTTTTCTCCCATGTGGCGCCATTCCTGACTGCATTAATTATGAAAAAGTTTTCTTTTTTAGTAAACGTCCATTTTTTCCTGGACATTTGTTTAGTTGGTCATCAAACTCACCAGTAATCAATCTGAAATGTAAGTTTGTTTCTCTATCTTATGTTGGTTTGTAATTATTTTTGCACCATGTTTGTTGAATGGGTTTGCTTGGAAAATGAGTTTTTTCTGTTTGTCATTAATAGACCGTGTTTCTGGGAGTGTTAATTACACCGGGATCACAGACAAACAGTTGATTTTCAATGGAGATCAAAGCATTTCTGCTGAAGCTGCCGTGTTGCACTCGGTTATTCTGAGAGTTTGTGGCTCTTAAGACTGAAGTCGCTGACATTTTCCTTCTCCTGTCATATTTTTATTCAACTTTCAGCTTCCAGCCAAGTTATTTTTGAGATCTGACGTACAAGACTTGCACGGAAGAATAATGTTGGTTTTGGAAGACAAACTTAATGGCAGGCTAATTATTAGTGGCACTGCTGATTTTTTTGTGTCTTTGTGTGTGTGTATGTCAGTTTGCGTTACTGTATGAGTGTGTCTGCCTTGATCTGCACAGCCAGACCTTTTATATGCTCTCCCTGTGCTCAGAGTTTGGTACATTTTCTCTGATGTACGCTGCATAGAAGTGATTGTGTGTTAATTTGAATAGCTCATTCAAATTTGCTTCTGTTTCATTATAACGTTACTGTATAATGAATACTGTTTACAGAGCCAAAAGCTCTTCTTAGTTACTGATATTGCAGGTAGCTACAGATGAGGATCTGGGCCACTGAAAAAAAAACCCAAACAAGACATTTTTTTTCCAGATTTCTGAAAGAAAAGTCAGAATCTTGAGGAAGAATGTCTTGAAAAGGAGCTTTTGTCTAATCAGAAGGAACATGAGTAAACATTTCCGTACGTAGATATGCGAAGCTGATAGATATGTCCCACATTACCTTCAGCTGAAAAGACATTATATAAAATATTGACTGAGTGACTTTGACCATTAAATTCAAGTCCGGATTTGATACCCAACACCAGTTTCTTTAAGATTGTTTTTTTCCTATTTCACTCTGCAGTATCTTAACAGCTATTTCATCTGACCCCAAATGTTGTACAAAGGGGAAGTACGGCAACTACCTTGTTCAGTTGCCATAATCCTGGTCACTTTGCATTGTATTTTCTTTGGGTTCTTTGGTGAAGTAGAAACTGGTTTCTGGTCCACTGTGTCATTTCTTGGTTTAGCTCCTGCTTAAAAATCAAAGTGAAACAGTTTTCAGGAAATTGAAGAACTTCTTCAGTTGACACAACATTGAAACGAGAAGCATGTCTAACAGAAGATTTTTTTTTACAGAAATCTTACCAGTTTGTCATTAGCTTAGCCTGTAGTGGGTTGGGCTACTCTTTAGTGTGTCCACCTGACACTGGATATTAAGAACTGATCGGTCATCAGTTTTTACCCACTAGGAGACAGAACTCTAATAGAGTAATATTAGCAACTTGCTAATATTTCAGCATGTTAGCATATGCATCTGGAACGCTTAATAATATTGTTAATATTAATATTAATGCTCCCAAACTGCATTTTTTCCCCCTGGAGCAAAGCAATCCATGAACAGGCAAATTGTTTTTTGATTTTCAGTGAACCCACTTCTGTATTTTATGAGACTGTGGCTCTGCTGTGGGAAGCTGTGTCTCATCCCCGGAAGATGAAAATGACTCAGTTTATATTGTTTTTGACCCAAAAGAGAATCTTTTAAAAGTTTCGTTTTGGTCTTTTCAGTGTCAGTTATGCATAAATAGATTATTTTGACAAACGGGGCAGAAACTCAACCTTGATAATAATGAAGACAATCTGGTTTGGCAATTGGCTAAAGGTATTTTTTTTTCCACATCAGTAATGCTGTTCTCCACTGGTGATGCATCATAACATTGGTTCAAGCTTTGGGCTGCATTTCCAGTTAGCGAGACTTTTTAAATATGTACTTAATTATGCATAGTGCTTTACCCTCCTAAGCAGAGTTCAGCCTCATCTGAACAAACTCGATTCATGCATTTTTAACCAGTCCGTCTGCAGAGGTCAGGCTGATGGAGCAAACAGCATATTAAACATCATTTGATCTTGTCCCTACATATGGAGATGGTTCCACTAATCAGTCACCTGAGTCTGGTCCTCCCACTGACCTACATATAAGAGGAACAAAGGAAAAACCTTGTTGGCAGTTGCATTTTACAATGACTTCTTTGGGGTAGCTGTGCAGGAAGTTTTGAATAAATGTTATTGCAACAGCTGCTGAAAGTCAACATTGTTTTATGAATGGTACAGTATTCGTGGCTTACAATGACCCAAGCAAAGCCCAATTAAAGCATCTATATCTACACTTATAAAAGTATGTTCACTCCATTTGACCTGACAAAACTTGACATTTTATGACTATAAATGTGCTAAGCTAGTAAGGAAATACCTCCTAAAACTTAAAGCTTTAGGGTTTCCTCCAGTGTATTATAAGCCTGGCGGGTCACCAGGCTGTACTTGTCCGCATCCACAAAGCATTGTTTGTTCATTTTAACAGTGACAGTAAGACTGATAGGTTTATTCTATGCACGAACTGGCAGCTAACAACAAAAACAATGGTGGATAGCGTTGTGCTACTTACCCTGTTCAGCTTAGCACAATTTCTGATTAGTAATGTTCTACAAGACCCCTTTGTTCACGGGAGACGGAGACGAGCTAATGTTTACAATGAGGTGGAAGCTAGGGCTCAAAAGCACATGCAGATTTGATGACATGTTAAAATCACAGCACCATCTAGTGGTCCGGCAAGGCAGCTGATTCAAACTGTCTCGGCGGCACAATCTAAACGTGGAACCTTTTCCCAGTTAACATCTGAAAGTACCAGCACGTTCCGGGCAGCGATATGTAAAGGTAGCCTCAGTTTTAACAGAAAGAGACTTCTGTCAGAAGAAGTGGTGGGGAAGCAAGAAGAGAGGAAGAGAAAGCCAACTCAGACAACTTAAGGAATCATTCATTTAGTCGTTGTCAGTTCTTGGTAATCGGTATTTTTCTTGAACTCAGTAGATGACAAATTATCCGTTGAACCCAATGTGTGCTATTATTATTGTGTTATTAATGCATGTAAGCATGTGATCTGTCTATGTTCTTGTTCTCATTCCCTTATTACCCGTATTACTAGGCTGTGCCTGTGTGCAAAGTGTTCTCCATCAAACACGGCTGCACATTAATACAGTCAATAAACCATCAGCTGCTGATCAGGCGGAGAGAATCATCATAGTCCACTGTTGGGTCCCCTGGGGGCTCCGCAAATTAGCACAGCTAACATTGCTTTAAAAAAACCACAGTCACACTTTTTTTTTTCCATTGCATAACTTCTATTTGGGGTTCAATTCTATGTGGGGTTTTTTTCTTCTTTTTTTTGGTGTAAACAATGCCAGGCTTACGCTCTGCTTTCTCTATTTCTGCCGCCTCGCTGCACATAACCAATGTCTTTGGAGCACCTGGATGAGAGACAGAAGTGAACCAATGGTACAAAAGGAGCTCGTTAAAAACTCGATTCAATTAGTCTCGAAGAGCTCCCAGTTCTGCCGTTCTGGCGCCAGTCCCTGCACTCTCCCTGCTCAGGCCTTGTGTTACTCTTCCAGATTGCTTTGATCACATCATCTGCTTTCTGTCCATGGAACGCCTGAGTATTTTTAGCACACTTCCACCAACCTCTGGAGTGGCTGCAAATGACTTCTGAATGATGATGTGCGAAGCTGCCATTCTTTCTCTGACTGAGAAGAAGCACTCTGGTCAGAAACGCCACCCCGCAGTAACGCTGGTTGAGGGCGCCAGCTGCGATTCCTGCCGCGTTCTCGGGTTTGTAGATTAGGCTATGCGGAACTCTTCTAAATGTGGCTCTTAAGGAGAGATGAGAAAATAGCAGGATAGCTTCTGTTTAGTTTCAGTCAGACTTTATGTTGTGGTTGTTTAATCTCTTTTTAGTGCAGTTGATACTCTATCCATCCATTTTCTTGCACCTTTGTCCCTTAGTGGGGTCAGGAGGGTTGCTGGTGCCTCTCTCCAGCTAAATGTCCGGACGAGGGACAGATTGCCAGTCTGTCGCAGGGCAACACAGAGACAGACAACCATGCACACACACTCACACCTAAGGAGAATTTGTAGAGGCCAATTAACCTGACAGTCATGTTTTTGGACTATGGGAGGAAGCCGGAGTACCCGGAGAGAACCCACGCATGCACAGGGAGAACATGCAAACTCCATGCAGAAAGACCCAGGGGTGGGAATCGAACCCAGAACCTTCTTGCTGCAAGGCAACAGCTCTAACAACTGCGCCACTGGGCAGCCCAGTTGATACTCTATTATTATTATTTTTTTATCAGTCAGTTTGACCCACACCTACAGTCATCACTATTTTGTTTATATTTGCTGAACAGCTTTTATTACTCTTACCAGCTTTGGTTGTTATTTTTGTATGAAGGGCCATAACATTAAATAAATAAATAAGTGCATAAGGAAATTATTAATTAAACGTGCCACTAAATAAATAAGTGTTATAAGTTTTCATTTTAATTATTTATTGGCATAGTAAATAAATCATTTAAACATTTCATTCAACGTGTTTTTATTCCATTGCACATTTACTCATCGATTTACTTTATGTATTTTCATTTATCTTATTTGCATTTACATTGTGAATCACTTTGTGCAGTTCAAGCCTTTTCAAATGTGCTACATAAATAATTTTTACATCGAATAAACAACGGACTTACTTATTCAGTTTTGTCCCGTTTGGGGTTCCATAATTTTTAAAGTGCACCATTCACGAATGGTGATTTAACTTAAGTAGGGAAATTTAAATGAATAAAACAGGTTATTATCCGGCTAGATTGATGGAAGACCTTTGTAGATAACAACTGGAGATGTGCTCGGCTCCTATTTTTAGAATTCATTGAGGTTTTATGTTTCACCCTCAACGTTATCCTCTTAACATTGAGGAGAGCTCTGTTTACATCAAAATTTCTTCAGTCGGTTTATATTCTTTAGCCACACAAAATGTCAGCCTGCGTGCGAGTGTGTGTGTGTGTGTGTGCTCTGGATAAGCAGAGCTGATAAGTAGAGCTTTTATGCAGCTATTTTGACATGCGAAAAAAATAGCATGCCCGCTAATAAATAAACAAACAAACAAACAAAAAAACACAAGCAGTGTTTTTATACGCTGTGTTGTTTTTGCCCTTGGAAACCAACAATCCTTCCACACACTGCAATTTTCATCTTAAAATGACCAAACATTTTTGTTCAGAGAAAAGAGACTCATTTATAAACCTGAATTTTTGTTTTATGTTCAACAACCGCGTGGCGTGTCTATGTGAGCCATTGCTGCCCTGATTGGGTTGTTGTTCTGGTTACAAGTCGTCCAAAACAACAGGATGTCCAGATAAAGATATTTTTTTTTGTCTCCAACAACAACCTGCATCTTTTTCAGCAAAGTATTTGCTTCAAGTCTTAAGTCCAGGCGTTTTGCACAATACAAGCCCGTAGAAGTCAGCATTCACTTTGATTCAAAAATAGATACTATATTTATCTAAAAGGGAAAGTAAATGCAGTTGTAACTCTTATTATTTAAACGTCTTCCAAAGGTTTTTTGGGATGGTGATGGCGTGGGAGTGAAGGATCTCTGATAGCAGTTGATATTTGCAGGCCTTTGAGTGAAGACTGTTTCTGTTTGACAGCAAAGTTTTTGTTTATTGATTACTGAATGGGTTAAAAGAAACGTGTGGGTCAACGTTCAGGGTTTGGATTTAAATTACTGCTCAAATTGGCGATTTTGAATGTAGCTCCATCACCACTGCTGGGAAATAATCATGTTGCAAATATTCGAGGTGGTTTCCATTTTTACCTGTTGCTGTGCTCGTCAGCAGTGACATATTATTGCAGGTATGTTGAAGCATTTTGTATTCCTCTGTGTTTGTACTGTTTCTCCTTTCCCCATCTTTTCTTTTTTTTTATATCTTCCCTTCATTTCAACATCCCTTATTGCAGAGGGCATTTGAAATGGTTATGTAATTTTTTCCCTTCTTATTTACTCTTCGTTTTACAAGGCTCGCATGACATCCCTTTGATTGTGAAAAACAATCTGTTGGATTTTTTTGAACTTATTTTTTTAGATGTAGAAAACAATCCGTAATGATGCACAACATGTGATAGTTTGACTATAATTATTTGATTTTTGTTTGCTTTTGCAAATAGTCTTTTGAAGTAAAAATTCAGGCGATTTCTGATGCTGCTGATGGTATTAACTGTTGACTTGCCTCCATTCCCCAAAAGAGATTATTTATTGAGGCCCAGCAACAAATTGGTGTCAATTGATTTTTGGTATTAGATGTTTCTTTGGCAGTGGAAATGGAAAGTACAAGTGCTAAAAGAGGCCTGGTTCTGTTATGGCAGTACGGACTCCATGATGATTTTCGCTTAATGTCAATTGTCCTCAAATCGGCCTGTTTGAATCTGTTCTGAAATGTCCCAGTATTAATCCTGAATAATGTGTAGAGTTGAGTAAATCTGTGCTGCTGGGCGCTAGTGGAAAAGTGCCATGTATGTTTAACTCAGGATTAATTGCTTTATTGGTTGTGGAAGCAATGTTTACTTGCATGTTCACCATTGTCAACATGGGGCTATTTTGACTTCTTTATGACATCTCTTGTCATAAAAATGATTAAACTCTGGACAAATTTGCAGAATCCAGCAAACATGCACTTGTGACCTTACCCTTATTAGCCTTGAGAAGCTAACTACATACATGCTATTAGCATGTAGCGACACTTGGGGTTTCTCTGACATGTTCGAGTCAGTTGTCAGTGTGTGTGTGGGGGTGTGTTGGCGTGTGTGTGGAGGTGTGCGTGTGGGTGTGGGTGTGCATCTTCTCTGTTCGAGTCTCGGTGCCAAAACCTTTTGTCGTTCAACACAAAAGAATGCCGTTACATAATGCCTCCAGGCCTAAAATGCCACACAGAGACGTTATAATGCACGCCATCATAAATGTGACTTTCCCCAAACGTGCTGTCTGGGAAGACTAGTCATTAATTCTTCCCTCTTTTCTAATCGCCTTTGTGGTGCTTTGTGGTGCACTGCTGCGTCTCAGTGCCCCACAGAGCAGACTCTGATGTAATCAGCATGTGGATGGGAAACATGAGTCCGGACCGAGCGGGCCTTCTCAAGCTTTGAGGCCTAATTATACATCCACACTCTGCTGACAGGAAGAGGTTAGAGAACAATGAGCTGGAGTCGGCTGGCGGCCAGGATTAAAAGAGAACATAAATGAAACCGGAGGCTTCGTTCCGTCGCCTGTTGTCTGATGATTCTAAATTAATGACTTTCTTATTGTGTAAAAGTTGCCACCTGTAACTTTTACCTGTTTTCATGTTGTTTCCCAGCTTGACTGGCTCTAAACATAGAAAAGATGTTACAATAGAAACTGTTTTATTCTGTCTGCTTTGTCTACGTACTTCCTTAGCCCACATTTTGAAAATAATTCGACTATTTTCATTTATTAAGGAACTCTTAGCTATAACTGGTCAAGTGAATACATTTTATCGTGCAGAGCTGATAGAATTTGCTTTCTGTAAAATTGGCTCACTATGATGGACATGAAGGAACTGGCAGCGTTCAGAAACAATAATGTTGATGACATCACAGCTGCCGCCCTAAACCTGCCTTGGTTGGTCAAGCTATTGATTAATAGTCCCTGCAGAAAGTAAACTTCTTTTTTTGTCAATCTAGAAACAGTGGAGTTATTAATAACCAATAATAAGTAACAATTTAAATCTCGGACAAATAATTTTTTATGGGTTTAAAAAAGGAGCTATTAAACATTTGCAGCTGGTAGAGCTGTTGCCTTGCAGCAAGAAGTTTCTGGGTACGATTCCCGGTTCCGGTCTTTCAGCATTGAGTTTGCATGTTCTCCCTGTGCATGTGTAGGTACTCTGACTTCCTCCCACAGTCCAAAAACATGACTGTCAGGTTAATTGGTCTCTCTAAATTGTCCCTAGGTGTGAGTGTGTGTATGCATGATTGTTTGTCCTGCGTGCCTCTGAGTTGCCCTGCGACAGACTGGCGACCTGTCCAGGGTGACCCCGCCTCTCACCCGGAATGTTAGCTGGAGATAGGCACCAGCACTTCCTGACCCCACTAAGGGACAAGGGTGTTAGAAAATGGATGGATGTGGCATCTCCTTTTGACACAAAAGTAAAATAAAAGTCAAGTGCACACACATATATAATTGCCTTAAATGTGTCAAGGTCTTTGAATCAGAATAGCTTCTAATCAAAAGTAATCCACAGCAAACACTTTCCATTGTGATTCATGAATTAAAAAGTCTAAATAATATAGATAACAAAAGATTATCTATAAAATAAATTACTGACATTATCAGTGGTAAAGTAAACTTTGGAAAAATTGACTGTGTGTTACATCTTTTAGTAAAAAAAATGAAAAATATTATCAAAATCAAATGTCTTTATCGAAAGGAAGATTGTGACGAGAAAAGTTTGCACTCGTTTAGGGAACCAATGTTTGACATTGGTGCCTAAAACTTTTTTTGCATCTATTTATTTATTTATTTTATTACCATTTGTTTAAATTGGGGACCTATTTTTAGTCCTGAAAAGGAGGCAAAGGATAGTGGAGGGTTTCCGAGCTGACGGTAACTGCTCTCTGCTGATGATCTTCTTACTGTGCAGGTGGCACGATGGGAGCATCGTACTCGGGGACTCTCCAGGCTCCTTGGTGGCCCCTACGTGGCCTGTTGCGGTCTGGGACTCGTCATCATTCTGCTCAACGTTTTCCGGAGCCACAGGTAAAAAGAAGAAGAAGAAGAAATATCAGGATTTTCCGCTAACGATTAGTGTTACAAGATGAACTGCTATCAAAATTCAACAGGTCACAAAATTAATCACAAAATTTGGTATATTTGATCGTTGTGGCAACCGAAGTTCAACAATACATCCATTATGGTCTAAATGCTTCACAATACATTCAGCTATTTTCTCTTTCATGCACACATTCACACACTGATGGATTGTAGCCCCAAAGACTCAAACAAGGTTCCTGACGAAATGTTCATTCAAACTTTACATTTCTATCACAAATGTGTGCAAAATATTTTCAGTAGTCCGCTAATGTAAAAAACAAGAACAAAAAAACCCATAATTTCACAATTGCAGTGTTTCCATTTAATAAGAAACAATTAAAATCACATGAATAAGTTTGTTCACATGTTAAGTCACAAAAAACATGCCTGTCGTCATCCTCTTCGTGGTTTGTGCCACGAATCATCCAGTTGTTGGTTACATGACTTGTGTGATGCTAAAAAACTATTTGCAAAAATAAACCAATTTCATTAAGGCCTAAAAGCCCACCTGGTCCTAGCGCCAAAACGTTTTATCTAAAAACGAGAATTTTTGTGCATCCTTGACAATATAAGTAGGCATTTCACAGCTCACTTCATCTCCAAATAAGGATTTAATTCATCTCTATAATTTCTTTGGGCACATCATTTAAATTTCGATGTAGTTTTCTCAACATAAAGCTGGAATTTTTTCTTTTTAACAATGGAAGTAAAGCATTTTGTAAGATGTTTGAATACCAGCCAGTCACTCTGTGATTTAGAGAATCTGGCCTCACACCAAGTGTCATCTTGATCTTTTCAAAGACCATACAGCTCAGCAGTAAACTAGGGTTCATTTCTATTCCATATTAGAGATTTGTGAAGAGGGACAAAAACAGTTAATAAAAAAGTTTAAATCATCATGGAAGTATTTCTAAGTCAATCCTGTCATTGGCCAGTCAAAGAGCCATAGATCTTATGGGAAGCCTGCTCACTGAAAAGCTTTACATCTTTTTTCAGGATCTGAAGAGTTAACATTTTTCTGACAATCACAATAGCACAATAAATACCTTTATCGTTTGCAAATTCTCCACTGTTTGAATATTGATGCAGAAAACCGGCATACACAGTGCAAGATGTTTGACAGCATACTGTATAGAAACAACAGGCTGTTCATATATTATCATTGCAGTTTTGTTTGTGCTTCTCGAGGCAATAATCCTGCCCACACTGAAACTAAATATAGATAAATGTAACAATTCATTCACATGTTCAAGGACAAAAAGCATTAGCGAAGAGAAGAATAACTTTTCCATCCAGTCATCCAAGACGACTTTTAGTTTTTCTAGTTTTTTAAGACACGATTCAACTATAAGTGAAATATTGCCAGGACCTCGCTTAAAAAAATCGACCAATTTTTTTTTTCAGACCCGATTTCTAAAAACCGATTATCCTAAATCACCCCCTTACTACTGTGTTATGCAGTATAATGTATAGTTATGCAAATTATTATCACCTCAGTGTCTGATAACGTAGAATGCATATTTGGTCATTTAAAAGCATTAAGGGCCTTTTCACAAAACATTTATGGAGTATGGTTACAAATTTAGGGATATAAAAATTTAGAGCGATAATGGGATCCGGTATTAATCATGCTGTTGTGGCCGATAACCGATATTTATCAGTAGTTAAATATCAGTTATACTCTTAACACTTTGAAACAAACTAACACATCTCTATTCTACACTCACTACAACAGACCCACTCACTGCTCTCAGGTGACTCATTTGAGAGACAAGTTGCCTGAATCTTGGTTGAATTAAGTCAGTCGTCTTAAAGGGGATGAATATTCATGAAGTCGGTTGTTTTATGTTGAATAGTTTTATTTAATTGCCCTTGTTTTTGTAGAAATTTGCTCTGTGTTTTGAGCACAGGAGAAGAAATCTTTTCTGAGGGACCACTACACTGATACTTGATCACACAGAAAGAAGATGTGCAAATTGTGCCTCCACTTGCCTAACCAAACGCCACAAGAATAGAGTTATAAAACTTTGTTCTTGTAAAACAGATTTTTACAAGAAGGACACGAGCAATCCAATCTGAGCTGCAGCAGTTGCTGCTTTTACAGGAGCCGTTATGTTTTATCCCTCGAGGGCCTGCATTTCCCAGTCTGAGTCAGCACTGTGTTCATTCATTTCTTTATGAGGTAATTGACATTACCTCAGAGAGGAATTATTGACATTACCTTGGAGAGATAATGTCAATGTAATAGGCTTTTTCATTTCGGATGTGGTTTTGTTTCCTTTTCTTTCCTCTGAAAATGTTTTTCTTTTCAAGAATACATTTCTTGAGGTGTGATGGACCAGTTTGTTTATTTTTAGTAGGTGTGTATTGTCATGCTTTGGTGACTAATTGAATGATCCGGCAAACTGCTATCTGTTGAAGGACCTTTGCCAAAGGGAGCCATGTCCATCATTCCTTCTTCAAAAAACATCAAGCAGAGCTCGAAAAAACAACAGAACTGCTATGTTTCTTCACATGTCTCACCCTAATGTCCATACAACTAAAACCCTCTCTTATCTTGGGCAGTGTTCGTGTATTTTAGCATAAACCCAACTGTGAAAAACACACAAGGCAGAACGTTACTGTTTTTTGTGGAAAGAGGTGCGTAAAGGCCAATTATCAAGGAAGAAGGAGCATAAAATAACAGATTACACTTTGCAAAAGCATCAAGGGCAAAGATCTAGACACATTTCAACACCACCTGCTGCGGTCTGCTGACACTTTGATGTTAATGGACGCTTTTCAATGCGGTAGAAACGGGGAAGCTTGCAAGCCTGAGAACACCACCACAACCGCAGCAGAAAAGGTTTGGAGGTGGCAGCATTATTTGTTGGTATTTTTTGCTGCAGGAGTGACTGATGCACTTCACAAACAGATGGTGTCATGAGAAAAGAATATTATGTGAAAATACGGTAGCAACATCTCAAGACCCTTAAAGGCTTGGTGACGAATAGGTCTTCCAATAGAACAATTGCTCTAATCTCACCAACAGGTTGGCTTAAGAACAACAGAGTTAATGTTTTGGCTTACAGAAACTCACACTCGCATATCAATCGCATAGAAATTTTGTGAGCAGATTTGAAAAGGAAGGTGATGTATAAATGTGAATCGGTTACACAAGTCTGTAGGAATGAACCAAAATACCTGCAAACTCCACTACTCTCCACTACTCTGTGAAGCTTGTGGAAGGAAGTGCTTCTTACGTCAAACGAATAAGTGAATACAGTTTATTTTGGCACTCATCAAATGAGTACTTTCTACAGTCCGATCAGACCAAATAGTTTGCATCTCATGATTTCAACTGTGTGTCTAAAATATGCACTTGTATGACCTTAGAGGTCTTCAGATCCTTTGAATCAGTAGTTTCAAAGAAAGTAGTTTGAGGGAGAACGTCTGTGTAACCAAAAGGACTGGGTTCTTTTGATTACAACACAAAATTACCGTACAGTCCAAACATTGAAACCAGGTTTATTCACCGATCTGATTGATGGACTTATTTAGTAAAATTATTAAAATGTTGAAGGAACTGCTTAAATGTAGGTCAAATAAACATAGTCAGTGAGACTAAATACATTGTACCCTGCTCAGCCAGAAGCAGAAATGTTCCGTTCTGTTTATGCTTCACCATTGCCACTCATTAGTGTAATAACCAGGCTTCAGGGAGATGAACTCACTCAATGCTTTTATTAACAGCCCTAATCGAATCTGTAATATATTTAGTAGCACTAAATATAAACATAGACTATCCTTTCATCAACTCTTTGCATTGTTTGCAAATGCTGTGCTTAAAAAAAGAACTCAGATAAATGCAATCAGATTGTAAATTGGTTGTCTTTTATCTATTTATCCTGCATGGATATTTAACGCATGTTTTTCCTGAAGATGTAGTTGTATTGATTTGACTGCAGTGGAGAATGTGTTGTGTATTTATGTCATCTCATCATCATGTTCTGCAAATCTTATGCATTCTGATTAGTCTTGATATCAAAGTGTGTAAACTGCTGTGCTGTAAGGTGATGTAGGAGTGCAATGAGTTGAGGGTTAAATAATCTCGCTTTTGCTTATGGTCCAGTTCTAATATGACAATAAGAAAAAAAACAACTTGTGATGGTTTCTTTTGGCAGCAGTAAAGTTCCTGCCTTCCACGGATAGAGAATATAGGACACAGTCTGTCCATTTCTGCATCATGTTGGATGTTACCAAGGCCATCCAACTTTGCTCTCTCTGCCGCTGCTGAGAGAGCATAACAGCTTATTGTTGATTTCTGCAAGATTGTTTTTCATACTAGAAAACTGTTGGGTTTTTTTGCGTATTTTCATCCTGCAAAGAGAATAAACCGAGGGGGAAATTTGTAAGGGGCTAAGACATCGGTCCCTACGGATTTCTGTTTGTTTTTGCATGTTTTTTGTCAAACCTGAATGTTTCAGATCATCAAAACAAAACTTTATTTCAAACAAACATGGAAAAAAACAAGTGAATACAAAAGGCAGGTTTAGAATAAGTTAATTTACCAACTGAAAATAACAATTTCCAAAAACACTCTAAGGGTTCACTTTCGTTTCATTAGCACACAGAATATTTTCCCAAACATTTCGAGGATGATCAGAATTTTTTTTTTATTTCTTTGCAAATTTTTTTATACATTTATATATTTCTGGTAACTCTCCCGTTGATGTCTCCTTGTTGTGGTTAAATCATGTCATTGTTAGAACCCTCTTGAAGTCATTTTGGTAAGCTGGACTCTCTGTCACCACCATTTTATGTTTTCTTTATTGGTAGACAATGGTTCTCACTTTGGTTTTCTGACAATCTAAAGCCTTTTTACCGTTTTCTAAAACTGATGGATATCAGTAACTTTTCTTCTCAACTGTTTTTGATACTTTGAAGATCTTTAAGCTTTTTCTACAGGTTCAATCTACATACCTTTTTTTTTTAATCTATGGGTAAAATTGAGTGAATGTTACTATTAAGCATTAATCATCTTTTTCTACTGAGCCTATATCTGTCTGAAGCTAAAACTAGTTTGATGACCTGACACAAAAGACCAAAGGATTTTTATTGTAAAGCTGATTTCCATTTTTCTTCCAAAGAAATTGAGTATAGAGGTTTTTCAGGAACCTTGAACCTTGAAGTCAGAAAATCTTGCTGTGAAACCACAAACACACAACTTTCCTTTTGTTCTGTGTCTTTTAAAGAGAACCGACTCGCAAACCAAAGCTTCCTACCTCGGCCTTCACTCGCCTCCTTCTCTCCCTCCTCATACCACTATTTATTTCTACTATTTTTTTTTTCTCTCTCTCTTCCTGAATTGTTCAAAAACAGCTTTGAATATGTATAGCCTTTTTTATAATCTGCCATAATCTGGTGGTTACATGAATACTCGTCTGAAGCTTTTCTTACATTAGAACTCACTCATTGTCCGCTGTTATGGCGGTTCATCCATTTACAGCCGCTGACCCTCTGCCCCCCCCCCGTCCTGCCAGACCTCCTTTTCCCACCGTCTCTTTTCTAATCCAAATCCCAGCAGTGCACCTGTCCAGAATGTGTTATTCAACAGTCTGCCCAGCAGTGGCTCTTTGTGTCTGACGTGGCACAACAACCTGCGCCACATCACATTTCACTTCCTGGTCAAACAAAGGAAGCGCGCCATAAGAGTCGCAGCGCAGACCCCATAACCCAGTTTTCTCCAATTAACCCCAAACCTAGTTTCCACTCGGGAGCCATTTTGGTCCCCAAGCAAAATGCTGCTCAACTGACTCACAAATGTACAACCTGTTCAGTTTTGCGTAATCCTTAAGGCTAACAGTGGCGGGCTACTTACGTTTGTAAAGCAGATTCAGAAAAGCATAGAAAAAAATGAGCAACAATTGATCAGATTTAGCTGATAAAGCAAAAGAGACACTTTAAACCGAGCAGAAAGTGAAACAGAGTGTATTTAGATTAAAAGTATTTATTTACGTTGATTTAGTACGCTTTAAGTTATTGAGGAGGATATCTGAAAAATTGTAATAAAATCTATTTTCCAGAAATAGACAGGAATAATTATTAGTGTTGTAAAACTATTCTAAAGCATTTTTTTTGTGGCTCTAATATGTTTTCTCTACACTATTTCCCTTGATGCCGCTTTTAATTTGTGTTGCTCTGGGGGGCCACATTTCATTCTTTTGTTGTAAAAGCTTCTAAATAAAATTATTTTTTTCAAGTCATGAGTGTTTCTACTTTAAATTTAAGTAGAAATTTTTGAGGGTTTCTACTTAAAATTCTGGGTATCTGTAATTTTACATTATTACAGATATTTGTGGAATTGTAAGTAAGGTCGTTATTAAGCGAGCCGCTTCCTAAGAAGAACTCATTAAAATGTCAGTTCGCAGAACAGACTCAGTAATTTGTCTTCACTTTTCACCACTTGAATATTCACAGCCACTAACCGTCCAAACAAAAAAAAAAAAATTAGGACACCGTTAAATATTTGTAGTTTTCTTCCAAAATTTTCACATGTTGTTGTCTAATCTCTCTTTTTTTTTATTTTTTATTTATATATATCTGGAAAATAATATTAAAATTGCCATTGAACACTTAGAAATAAACTCTGGTTCTCCAATTAAACAAAACAGATACAAATAGCAACTATAACCAAAAGGTTAAACACGAATGTAACACTTAAGAGTCACACCAGTTTAAATGAAACATAGTTACTCTTGTCAGTGCTTCTTTAAGATGTAGAGTGCAATCACATCAGCCCTGTTTAGTCCACTTTAATTGGACTAAACGCGTGACGTACTGTACACAGACATGCACACCCACGCATACACGCACACACATAAATACATTTGCATTTTCTATGCAGCTATCCTGCAACAGACTAATAAGAGACATGCACATCTTGTAGTCAGTTACTTCAGTTATGTTGTGTTGCTCTGAACTCCAAAACAAACCGAATCCCAGCAGCAAATCCTCCAGAGTTTAGTGCTTAATACGTTCGGAGGCAACATGTTTTCAAAAAGCCATCACCAAAAACCAAACGGAGCAGCTTTTAAAGCAGCCGCCGACCCGTCCGTGCGCTTTCGATCCGAGCGCCAGATAGAAAATGAAAATGCTTTTACTGCATGACTGCACTTACACAACCCACGACCCTCGCATCATCCGGAGAGAGCAATCAAGACTGACGTCAGGCGACTTTAAAATGCACTCCGGTAAACAAGCACTCTCTTCCCCCTGAATTCAGCTAACACACTTTCACACACAAAACAGAACACGCGTTAAGAGGAGACTGTGGAGAGTCATGGAAATGTAGCTCTGGTCTTTTGGCAGGGTGTGCAGCTGCTGCAGGTGTGCAACTGGTTTGTTGTTCTTTGCATCAAAGAGACAGATTCCACTTGTGGAGCTAAGAAGTAGCGGCATGTGTTCAATCTCATGTCTATTGAGTGGATGTGCAGTGATGGAACAAGGTGCACCTGCTTTCTGAGGGTCTTTAAAGAGGCGGTATCATGTAAACTTGCCTTTTTTTGAGCTTTGCTAGTTATAATTTTATTGCGTCATCAGTTAAGGCAATGTTGCCTTGATTCTTTCATGGATATTTGAGTAGTTCTTGAATCCCCCTTGATCCACCTCACTCAACTCCTTCAGACTAGCCAGCAGCAATTAGAAAATATCCGGTGTAATTGCACATCTGTTGAATTCATAATACAAGTTGCTTCTCAGTGCAAAACTGGTAAAGACATTGTTAAAGAATAGAGGAGCCATGTTGTGACGACTTCCTCAAGGCCAACTTTCAGAACAGGCAGGAGTTTCTTAAATAGACAGAAACCCAATTTCAAAGCATTAAGTTTAAAAGTCAAATTTATTTCAAGTCTTTTTTCACATCTAAAACGTTTTTACAACAATGGTAACTTAGCTATTTGCACTCTAAAATGGCACTAGGGCAACGGACGGTACCTAAATTTAAAATATTGTTTATTGTGATGCTCCTTTTTCTATTATCTGATTGCCTATTGTAAGTTTTGTAAATGGTTTAATGTGGCCCACACCAAATTGCATAATTTTCCTTATTTTATTTTCTTCAGTTTTTACCTGTTTTTCAATGTTAATATTCAACAAAGGAGACTAAAACCTCAAACCCCGTGGCACTGTAGAACAGCACATAAAGTTCTCCTCCTCTTTGTTGCTGTACAGTATGACAGTGGTGATGAAGACCCAGGCCAGATGGGAGCTGATGGAGCGGGCGGATGTTTTCTACGTCGGGATCTCCCTCATCGTGACAGGAACGGTTCTGGTGGTCAGCAGTTTCCTCGCTCTGGGCTTCACTGGGACGTTTCTAGGTAAATTTCAAGTCGTTTTCTCGTATTATCCCCCGTCTGACAGTCAATGTAGAGTGTAAGAGTACACATGTTTATATGAAAAACATCCACTAAGGACCTGATGGTCCAACATGTGGAGCTAAGAGAATGCAGAGCACAACTTTTAGAAGTGACACCAAAACTAAACACATCCATCACTAACTTCCACTCTTTAGAAAAATGAAGTTTTCAGGTATTTTAACTTTTTTTCTTATTAAATGTTATTTAAAAACCATGACAACAGACTTCACAGCCTCTATTTTTAATCAACGTTAGCTAATCATAAATGGGTAGTAATTAACAGTATGCCTTAAGAGCTCTAATATTTATTCCCAGCTTGATTTTTTTGAATGCACTTTCACTTATTATCCTCCTTATTATTATTTATGTATTCCATTTTCTTTTCCAGTTACTAATTAGCTTCTTTCTAATCTAAAAAAACTCTTGGTTTCATTTCGGCGTGACAAATGCATGTCGGTGAGTTCAGTGCGAGTCTTTGCTCATCGTGACGATCTTCTGCCTTGTGCTGCTGAAAACATCCTGGCATCATTGCAGACAAACACGAGCGCCGCAGCAACGGCTGCTTGCTAATTCTTGAGATGCAGTTCGTGGGTCAGGAACCTCAGTGGTGAGTGACTCACGAATGATCCAGGCAGACTGTCCCAGGCTTTTTCTGCCTCGCCCAGGTCCGTCACTGGTGTCAGAAGGTTTCAGACAATCACAGAAGGGGATCAGAGTCCTCCATCTTTGCATCTCTGGAAAGCACCAATTAAAACAGAGTTTGGAAGAAGTGGGCGAGCGACAATAGAAGATGTCGCAATTATTCACTGCAGCGATCATTTAAATATCTATAGAGACAAGTGCAGGTGATTGGGAATGAAAGAGCAGCAGGAAGCAGTTTAAAAAAAGAAAAGGTTGTCTTTGTTTGTTCTGGTGCAATTACGGTGGTTTTAGGAGTAGAAAATTGCGCCCCAGTAAAACGTGGCGCCCGCCGAAAGAAAACTGGTCCAGCTTTTTAGCATGATGTCTTGTTACGGCGCTCGTTCTGTGTGTGCTGCAGGTGATGAGTCATTCAAGGATAAAAAGGCTCTGTAATTACAGAAACACGCGTGTGCCAAGTCAAGGTAAAGCAGTCAGGAAGGGTTGAAACCAGAAGTTTGCATACAGAGAACAAAAGAGCGACGAGTTTCCAAAAAACCGAGGAAAGCGAACAAGTCAGGACAGAGAAAGCATCCATAGGCGACGATGCAGATTGTTTCATGTCCTGATGGGAAATTCATTTTACAGCAAGTCACAATAGAAACAGCAACGCACCAACAATTAATTTTTATCTATGTTAATGGCGATTAAAAACACAAAAGCTGCCAATACTGCTGGTTGCTGCGTGAGTCTGCACCTTACCTCTGAAGAGCATTTCACTTGAAAAGATAAACTCAAAGGTCTCTGCCTGTTGGCAAAATTAATATGAAATATTCTTTTTTCTCTTTCTACCATTTTATGTGAGGAAAAAGCCCAAAATGTGAGATGGAAAAGAAGCAAAAAATTCTGAGGTTGAAATCAGAAGTCTCAGATTAGAGTCTCATATAAACCCCAGAATGGTGCGGAGAAATACTAAATTATGAGGAAAACAGTCTGTATTCTGAGATGGGGAAAAAAGTTTAAAAAAATTGACATTAAAGACACAATGAGAGCTGATGTTAAAGTAGATAAAAGTCTGACTTTAACTCAGAAATTTGTGGGGAAAACAAAGATCAAAATTGTGAGAAAGAAGTCACATTCTAAGATGGATAAAAAGTCAAATTCTCAAACTAAAGTCTTTAAACTTTAATTTGAGAATTGTGATGTAATCTCAGTACTGTGAGACAACACCTGATTGAGTAAATATGGGTTATGTTCATTATGTCCTCATTTGTGAGCAAATTATCCATCCATCCATCCATTTTCCTACACCTTTGTCCCTTACTGGGGTCGGGAGGGTTGCTGGTGAGCGTTTCGGGCGAGAGGCAGGGTCGCCAGTCTGTCACAGGGCAACACAGAGACAGACAGGACAAACAACCATGCACACACACACACACACCTAGGGACAATTTAGAGAGGCCAATTTACCTGACAGTCATGTTTTTGGACTGTGGGAGGAAGCCGGAGTACCCGGAGAGAACCCACCATGCACAGGGAGAAAATGCAAAAACTCCATGCAGAAAGACCGGGGCCGGGAATCGAACCCAGAACCTTCTTGCTGCAAGGCAACAGCTCTACCAGCTGCGCCACTGGGCAGCCCGTGAGCAAATTATAATGCAAGATATTGTTTTGTGCTCCTTTTGACTTGTTCATGTAGCCACATGTGGTTCAAGGTAATCAAGTGTCTGATCATCACAGGCTGTCCCTCTAAAAGTCCTCAGTGGATTGTTAATTTACCAGATTACCAATCCGCCGCTCGGTTCTTCTTTGTCTGAAGCTTTTCTTTTCAGCTCCTGCGACATTTAAGCAGCACACGACATTCAGGACATGTTGGTCATTAAAGGAGTGAGCTGACGATTTAAACGGCACACGAGCAAAGACAACTTTCCAGTTTAAATGAAGTCAGGATGCTGCTTTATTGACCCATTTTTTAATTATTATTATTATTATTTTAACACGGGTGTAGAACAGTAAAACAACATTGCTAAAGTCGCGATTGGCTCCCGGATCTGAATGAAATGAAATGCCAGTCGTCACTTTGCGGGTCAGAACAATGGAGGCTGGCTGTACTGTGGGACGGCCAGGTGAATCTGGGTGTCGGCTGAATGCTGAGCGTTTACGCTTATATAATCGCCTTTCTTTTGCGCGCTTTCCGTGCTGTTATAAAAGAGCATACATAATGAAAAGGCGTTATGTAATTCGGACATTACCGGCCTCCATTTGACAGAAAACGGGGCCAGCAGCAGCAACAAATGCGCAATTCAGGGGCTTTTTTACCTGCTGCGTGTGCGTTTGCGGGTGAATATTTCTACGTAGGTGAGAAATATTCAAATGTGCACAATGTTATGGGTCTGACCTCACGTCCGACGACGCTAACCGCTAATAAACATCTGAACTAACTCCATCTTCACACGACTGGCTTAGTTACACGATCTCTGCTGTTATTTTGACTTTCAATGAAGGTATTGGCAACAGACGGGTTGTGTGAAACGTCAGATGAGAAGCAAAGCATGGCAGGTCAGTGTTCTGTTTTGTTTTTTTTAATAAAAACAAAACCGGGATGCAGTTTAAGGGCTGCAGCAACACATTTAGGGTATGCTGTGTCGAATAATGTATTTTCCAGGCCTACAGTATGAAGACGTCTTACAGTAAGGGAAATATTCAGAGATGAGCCACATTTTTAAAGTGCAGCACTTTGCGTAAGAGTCAGAAGAAGAAAGCACAAAAGGATAAAAGGCTGCAGCTTTCCTGCCTTCTTTTGAACGTCTTTGAATGCCTGTTTAGGCTGGCAGCAGATACGTCTCCGTGCGAGAATAGCTGCCTTTATAGAAGCCTTCCTGGTGGACACCTTCCGGCTGACTGGTCACTGATGAGGCCAGCCAGGCTTAAAATGGGCCATAATCGGTCAGCAGACAATTTCCCAATCCATCTCTAATTGGTGCCAAATAGAGATGGAACGTATACACACACACACACACACACAAAAACAAATAAAAAGAAAATAATGTTTCCAGAGTGCTGCTAGTTTAATAAATGCAAAACTGTTTTTAGGTTATCATTGCCGTTAAAATTTGATCTGACTGAATTCGGCGATCAGATAAAAAGAAATCAAGAAATAAATAAAAATCCAGTGGAACTTCGTCGTCATTTAGCTGCTTCATAAATCTGTGATTTTGTTTGTTTTAAAAGAAATTCTTTAATCTGATGTTTGTGTGTGTGTTTTTTTTTTTTGTGTGTAGGTGACTACTTTGGCATACTGATGGATGAGAAGGCGACCGGTTTCCCCTTCAGCGTCACAGAGAACCCGATGTACTGGGGCAGCACGGCCAACTACCTCGGCCTGGCGGTCATGTAAGTCGACGCTGCCCGTTTTCTACCAATTATTGCAAACAGTTCGCTGTTAATCGCTCCGTCGAACGTTTGTCGCCCCGAAACGATGAAACTCCAGCAGAACGAATGCATTTGGCCGGGCGGAGCGGCACCGGCTCCATTTGGCGTTCACTTAGAACGTCAACTGGACGTTCTAAATGAGGAGAGCGCACGCATAATTGATGAACTCCCGGCCTAAAAATGGAATATGTTGCTGTTCTCCGAGTTGCAAATCACGGCTGAAAAACGCAGCAAGGTAAAATAAGTTTTGCGTGTGCCCCCTTTCACACACCCCCAGTCTCCATGGCAACTGTGACAACATGGCTGGGGGATTAGCGTTTGTGGTTGCTAGGCAAGCTTTTACAGAGTGGATGAACCAGACTAATAAAAGCTGCGAGTCTCATTTTTTTTTTCTCCACCTCTCCTTCATCACTTTTTTTCTCCTCCTTGCTGTTAAGACTAGTCTGGATTAGGGACGCTTTCTTACACCTCTACTTCATTTTGCTTCTTTTAAATTTCTCTCTTCTTTTTCTAGCTTGGTCGGTTAAATGCAGTTACCTTCACATTCATTAAAGACGGATGTAAAATGCATTAAAACCCTCAACAAAAAAAAAGTGCATAGTCAAACCAAAACTTTAATTTGAGTCAAGATAGAACAATAAATTGAATGGGAATAATTTAAAAGTAATTTGATTAAACACAGGAACTTCAGGTAATAATAGTTAGTTTTTATTTAGAGGCTTCGTACGTAAAAGGGCTGCAATGGGCTTAAAGAAGATGTAAAGTTGGATATCATTTGCATCAAAATTAAATTTGATCTTGTATTTACGGAAGGTATCACCAACAGGAAGTAGATACATGATCAACAAAACAGGCCCGAAGACAGAACTGTGAGGAACGCCTGCAGGGCATGGAAATATTGATTCATACTAGTGCCAGAACTTTAACGCACAAGTTTCCACTAACCAATTGCATTGATTTTAAGGTGCAAAACATTTTACAGCAATGAATCACTTATTTCTTTTTAAGCATACTAAAGTCCCGAGTTGGAACCTTTGTATTCTGGGATGGTCATAAATCGAATGCACAAGCTAACAACAAGAAGCTACACTGATCTGGTGGAGTGACAATTACCACAATCCCTTTTTTGGTGATTATGGATTTTTAAACATCATCACATGAAGTTTATTGTTGCTACAATTAATCTAAGTTCTTATAATGCTAAACAAAGTCCAAAACAATGAGCAACGACAGGATAAACGGCTGTTCAAATAGCGAGAGAATGAAGTCACTTTAGTTGGAAAAATGTCCTTTCTGTGCTACAAACATCGTTTCAATCCTATAGATTCATTGTGGCTGCAGTTGTGTGGTTGGTGGCACGGTTGCCTTGCAACAAGAACAGGGTTTGCGTTGTCTTTCTCACTGAATTAATTTTCTGAATCACGTTTTTCTTTCTGTTATCACTAATAAAGAATGACCTCAGCAGTGTTTTTGTTTACCGCGAGTGAGCGGGTCTGCGGCTGTGGAAAGACAAACCCCTCTCCATTAGCCCTCCTCGAACCCCATCAGCTTTTTCTCTCCCGTTTCCGTGAATTGTCCACTAAAAGAGGTGACGCCTGTTAGAAAATGTACTGAAAATGTTGCATTAAGACAAGCTGAACAGAGCGCTGCATATGAAACGGAATCTAAATATAGCTGCTTCATGTTTTTCCATTTAGTGACTAAATATTGGATTTTTTTTTTTAGATTATGTCACAAAACTGGAGAAGTAGAGCTTTCTTTTTTAGTGCCAACGTATCCAGTAAACAATCATTTGCAGATCTATTATTTCTGCAATAATCAGAAACAATAATTCTGTTGTTGCAATAACAATAACATAATTATTGTTATTCTGTTATAACAATAACAGAATAATCTATAATCTTGTTTTAGATTGCAATAATCTAATTTTATTTTCAAAATGTAGGAAAATCTAAGATGAAAATACTTCAATTTGCAAACAGAAGCATTTGGTAATTGGTCTGTTTTGTGGTGACACTTTGACATGTGGAGCGTCTGGTGAATCCTCACTTTCTGACAGCTGATAAAAAGCCTCTGATTAAAATAGATCTGATTTTAAAAGGCTATTTCACAGAAGACTCTTAGAAACTATAACACAATGAAGTACATTCAAAACTGGCCTATAATTAGTACAATTAAGTCCGTAATTACTCCGCTTTCCAAAAGATTCATGCTAATATCTGGTCTGCCCTGTGATAGACTAGTGAACATTACCCAGTGACTGAACAAGCAGGTCCAGATGATGGACGAATGGATTCTGGAGGTCACATAAATGAGAGATCTGGTATAAAGAGGCAAATGAAGAAAACGTAGCTTTATAAGTTTATAGTATTCAGATGTGGAGTGATGGTGTGGAAATTCCACAGTCATCTCTGTTTTTAGTTGTTGAGCACCTTCCTCTACCCTTCACTCCACTTTGCACCGTTTTGTTTGAAAGGTTTTGTGAAAACTGTCTTTGCCGAGTGCATGACGGCTGCGGTCAGTTCTGCTCTATGGCTCCATCAGAGACATTAATCATGCGGTGGAGCGCAGGGCCTCTGGAACAAAGATGCTCCCAGTCTGAGAAGGTCGCTCTGCGCTCTGGGCCACGTCACGCCCTCAAACTCTTAGGCTGCCGATTTGGTGGGCAGCTACAGAGGCACTGGCTTGATTGGGAATCTGATTGGCTGGTGAAAAAGGAGTGCTTTGTAGTGTTGATAGTGTTAATCAGCGCCAGTAAATCACTATCGTTTTGACATCAATGGCAATTGTCTTTTTTGGTGTGGAAATATCCCTTTGGGTATATTTGCTTTTCTTGTTGGCGATAGACCTTGAGGTCATTAAATTTGGACATTTTCCATTCGCTTCCCAATAACTGAAGGAAAGAGCAAAGATCATTTTGCTCCACTTGTAGTTTTGGTTGATTCTTGTCCCACTTATGTTTCTCCAAGTGTAGCTGGTTACACAGGTAAAGATAAAAACAGAAACGTCAGCAAACTTACGACCATCGACTGGTTGACGTACTCAGGCACTATGTATCTTCACGTTCTTAAAATAATGGCCAAAGCCTTTTTTTTTCTTTGCTAACAGTGTGATTTTGGGGGGGGGAAAATCACCCCCTCTGTCTTTCTAAAAAAATATCTTAGGCAAGAAGAAAAAAACATTACTATTGGCTAAAAATAACTGACCATTATTTTAGGATGGCGATGATTGTAAGTTAATTTAAGTCCTAAGACATTCTTTTCCATAAAAGAATTATATAAGATTACTTCATACCAAAAATAAAATGGAAATCAACAGGAAAATAATAAAATTCTGATGTCACACTTTGTTAATTTGCCCATCCCCAAAATGGGAGCTCTGCTGTTTCTGGATCAGGTAATAATGAGCTTGTACCTAGAATCACGCTGAGTCATGCAGCTTGAAAGAAAATGAAAGGGGAAACTTTTAAATAGATCTTTTTCTCGCGTTGCCTCTCGATTGTCAGCTCCTCGCAGCTTTCCAAGCCGAAGCTTAAATTGATGGAGCGTTTCTCTCAACTAAATGGACGTAACGTGGCACAATCAAGTCAACCGGCGGTGACCAGGTTTGGTCACAATATTTGTAGGAATGGGGATTTGGAAGTGGGTCAGTAGCACAAAGAAACCATGGAACGAGGTCCGCTGACTCACGGCGTCAGACTGGTCACTCTGAGCAAGTGGGAGGCAGAATGTTGTTCATAACATCTGAAGCTGATTGAAGCCGTGAGAGGAATGTAATCGCAGCTGTTCCATCGCCGACAGAGACAGCAAAGTCTTGTGAAAACACTTTAAATGCAAATGCATTGTACCAATGTGTGTATTTATAGTCTCAAGTTTTCTGGAGTTTCAACTTCAACTTAAAGGGAATAACAGCAACTGGCTGTAGAGTTGATCTACAGCCAGTTGCTGTAGGGGGTATTGACAGGTTGATCGGTGTTCCTTGTCCTCTGCAAAATCCATCCACATTGAGCCCTTTGTTTATGTTAATCTCTATAATCTGAGAAGCGGACACATGACAGCGATGTGTGCTGCAGCTGACTGCTGACAGCTGATGGTTATGGGAACATAGATAGCGACGGCACAGAGCAGCAGAGCCACTCTTCCCCCCAGCATTCAGCCTGATCTTCTGTGACTCGCGTGGCCTGGATGTTGTTTAGGGGAGCATTGGCTGTGGTGATCTTAATGTTTGTGTCAGAGTTATTGTATTTTTGATTTGCCGATTTTGGTTCGGAGTTTCTGCAAAGATTGCTTTGTTTGTTGTTACGACCTTTACCTACACTCAAGCAACTTTCAAAGATGTTCTGCTTCTACAGTTTATCTGTGAAACAAGTTGCCATGCCGACCTCGTGTCTGTAGTGAGTTGGCTGACCTGTCACCCACTTAAAGCATCTGCTAAACTGGTGACCAGCTAAGTCACCAGCAACAGCTTTCACGCTAAGATCTAATCCATAAAGACTAAGCTGATTTCAGGCATTTTAAAACGACTCCAGTCTTGAATTACTTTCTTGGAAAAAGAATTCAACTTTCTTGCAAATTGTGATTTAAATTTTAAAAATGCCTCAAAAGAAGGGGAAGAAAAACATTTGAATTTGGTTTCTACTGGTTTGGAGCAAATCAACCAGGCTACAAAAAGTTTCATCAGACGTTGACCACGACACATGACCGCACTAAACAGGATGCAGAGGTCGGTGTAGGTGGACATCCCTACATCAAACCTCTAAGTTGGAGGCTTGAACTTATCAATTTAGAGTTTTGTTCCTCTGGTAAGCCACATATTCAGCAGTGGATGAGTTTGTTCGCAACATCATAACCGTTTCCTCCATCCCATTGTGTTTTGTCAAGTGAGTCGGAACAGGTCACAAACTATAAAAAACTTGATTTTTAAAAAGAATTGTAACTATTTCTTTCACTGGCAAATCATGTCTGGCTCCATGTTTTTTTCAAAGGCCGTCGGGTTGCTCTAAATAGTTCCAGAAATTTTGGGTGAAAATAATTTCACAAAGTATGAAGCATACTTTTTTTTTCATTCATTCAAAACTACACTTTTCAAATTACATCACCTCTCTCCACCAGAAACTTTTTTCCTTGGTTCATACAATGCTGCTTTATAAGTAATGATTTTTGCACTTCATCTGCCCATTGTGAGTTATAGATTTTTTCGTTGTCGCTGAATTAATCCTTTTTTTTTTTTACAAGGCTGCATTCTGATCACACATAATGACCTCATCGTGCCGCCTCACATTTCCATCTAAATCTATGTCACATTTCTCATCAGCAATATGTAGGACAGGTAGTTCTTAGTCTTTTCTTGCCTTTGTGTTCCAGTGAAGTTAAATGGGGATCTCCTTTTGTCTCAGTGATGTCGTCATACCTTCTCATCTTACTCCTGTTTTTCTCTCTGGTTCTGCCTCCAGTGGTGCCAGTCCTGTTGGGTTGGTCCTTACTGCCATAGTGGCCCTGGCTTACAAAGTGGCCATAAAGTTTGAAGGGTAAGTCTCAAAAGCCTTTTTGTCATTTCTCACAAACGTATTAGAGATATTAATATTTGATCGGTTCTGATATTGGAGAAAAATTCAAGATTGTGTACGGTGGTAATGTGCCTGATCCATAAGGACAGAATAGACTATGTTTGTGTTCCTATACTAATCATAATCAGAGTTTGAAATTGATCTAAAATGTCATGAAGCGCTAAAATGTACTTTATTTTGAAAAAGCAATAGCGCCGGTGCATTTCCTGGTGTAACACAGGCATCCACCTGTTTAGCTGCGCTGTTTCAGGAGATGTGAAATAAAAAACAAACCCTACCTGATTATCATACAGGGCTTCACATGTGTTTATTTTGGTTTTGGACAATAAATTAAGTTTCATGTGGAACATGGCACATTAACATCGCCCAACACATCACACACACACACGCCGGTAAAGTGAATTTGAAAAAAAAAAAAAAAAGACACTTCAATAATGACATCCACCATAAAAATACAGGTGGAAAAAAAACAACAATGTTCTATTGTTTCAACATCTGATTCATAAGTATTTTTAAATCATTTTAAAGTTCGTCTCCAAAGAAAATAAGTAGCAACAAACCATCCAGACAATGTTTCTAGAAGTGGTATGAGACGCTGTGAAGGGGTGTGGGTGTATGTGAGGCTAGCTGGAGGTTTTTATTTCTTTATTTTTTTTGCTTCTGTCAGTAAGACGGAGACGTCTCAAGGACTGACGTGGGCTGGCTGGCTTCAAAACTTTCTGTTGGCTGAACAAAATTCCCTGCTGTACTGAAAGTGTTGCTTTAGGTTACCGAGGGTTTTTGAGAAGAGGCTGTATCCGTCCATTCAAACACAGACGGACCAACAGTTTTTCAGTCTCGCAAAAGCATCTACGCCTCTGGGACATTTTCTTTCTTTTTTTTAAATAACCTCAGTGAAACATAATGAAGTTTGCAGTTTACAGAGATTTAAGGGACTCAAATTAACTCACAAGAGGACATTTGTGCAGGGTTTTGCTCCCTTCTTTTACACTGCACTTGTACCCCATGGCTAATTTAAACTCTTTATGTCTGAAACCCGGGATTTAAGAAGTGTGATTTTCTGTGTTATTTGCTGCTCCATGCAAACCGAAGATGTGCAGGCGCCAGATGCAACCACACACTGTAATGACAAAGGGAGCCGTGAGCTATATCTGTCTTCTGTGTGTCTCACTGATTCTCAATAGTACTATTAGTTAAGACTTGTGTGTGTGTGGCTGAGGGAAAATTACCTCACGCAGTGATTCTAGTTGGTAAGAATCACCAGTGTGAGAGAGGCAGGAACACAGCAGGGAACAGGCGATGTTGAAGTGAATGCTGTGCAGCCTAGTCAGCTCACAACCGTCATAAATCTAGTAGAAAAGAGGGGAGGATAGGTCAAATATTGATTACATTTTTTTTTAACTCAGGAATTTAAAGAATACACATTTCTGTATATATGTGGGTGGTAAAGGTAGGTCAATGTTTGAGTTTAGTTCAGAGTGACCTTGTCAACCAACGCAGCCATAGAAACGTGTAAAGTTTTCTCATTTAGTCCTGAATGTCGGCTGGAAGAATATGTTCTGTTTTTCTAACCTCAGTGTCAAGGATTTGTTTGCTCTCGGTTAAAATTCCATTTCTAAGCTCCTGCTTTTATTTTTTTCCAGAACTAATCAAAAAATACCAGAAAATGCATCTAAAAACAAATATGTTAAATTTTTAAAATCTTTCATCCTAATGAAATATTTTTGTCTTACCCATTGCAGAGTAATTTTGTTCATAAATCTAAAAACATGCTCAAGTCCTTAAACCAAAATAGTTTCCAAAGTAGTTCTGCTATTAAATAATTCTCCACAGATCAGCATTCAGCAGAGTAAAAATGGGCTTTCCGTTTTCAGAATGGAATTTTTAAACACCATTTATCCTCTTGACTGCACTCCTGCAGCTTCAATACAACGTTGTTGGATGATAAAAATCAATTTCCATTTAAGCAGTGTGCAATTTGACTTGTAGACAAAATCAGTAAATGTTACTGAATCTGTAAAATTATGTTGAGTTTTGACCTTAATCCCAGTTCTCTCCATCGACGATTACAGATCAGAAAGTTTTTATCAACTGACGTGTCAAAATAAAATCAGGAGTTTAATTAGAGGAGCTCTTAGTTGTTAAAAAGCACCAGCTGTTAATGAACTGCGTTTCAGTCCAAATCTCACTCAATTCATTCAGCGGAGACAAAGATATGTGAAGCAGAGCGGCTCGCTTTAGAAATCTGCCTCTATGCTTTATCGTTCTTGTCTTTCTTTAGAAACTCTTTTTTCTAGTTAGTACATTTTATGTTACTGGTTGTGCAATGTGTCCTACATCTGCTATGCCCTACTTCTGCACATCTGAGCTCACAGATATAAAAAAAAAGTTAAAATAGGAACCTTTAGGTAAGGAGAAAGACAATGAGTTTCTGCCACTCAGCAGGTGACACACAGACACATCACATCCAGGTGTTTGATGTCAATAACAAACTGAGATATAATGCAGACACAGTCGTGTCTGAGTGTCGACAGATTTGATACGGGTCTGGTGTGTAAACCTAGTTACTCTGCTACTACATTCTAACTCAAATATGCTTATTGTCTGACAATCACAAGCTTTGTTCAGTGTGGGTGTTTGCCCAACCTGAACAGGCAGCGCTAATCTACGTTCTTTACGAACATATCAAAATCACACGCAAAGCCATAACAACTAAAGCTTAGAGAAAATGTAAATACTGAGCAATAAATTGCTTTTACTACTTTTGCCAATTTCCTTCCTCATCAGGGTCGTCTTGTTTGTTGAACTCGCGTCCTCTGAAGATCAGGCAGCAACGGCAGGAAGGTGTTCAATCAGCTTTCCCAAGATGAGGCATTCAGGCTCACTGATAAGTGTACGAAAACCAACATTGAATCTCAAATTGAATGCTAATGCTAGCGTTTGTGCCGATTAAAGCAGTGCTTGCGTAAGAAGATTTAAAATTGCGTCAGCCATGGTGTCATTTATCGTCCACCAGGGAGCTAAAGACTTAACCGCACACTGCGCTGATGAAGGGAGCCATGTGCTATATCTGTCTAACGTGTGTCCCAATGATTCTCAGTTGTACTATTAGTTAAGATGTGTGTGTGGGCGTGTGTGTTACCTCACACAGTGATTTGAGTGGGTAAGAACCATCAGTGTGAGAGAGGCAGGAACCCAGCAGGGAACAGGTGGTGATGAAGTGAATGCTGTGCAGCCTAGTCAGCTCACAACCATCATAAAACTAGGAGAAATTAGGTTAAGGCAGGTGAAATGTTGATTTAAAAAAAACAATTTGTGAATATTAAAATTGACTTTTTATTCCTATTTATTCTTCTTTTGGTTTCTGTTCTAGCATTTGCTCCAAATTTGGATCTTTATTTAGGTGTAACAAGCAACAGCAAGGAAAATTCCGATTATTTGGTTCAGTTTTTGACATTCATCACTTGATATAAGTGATGAATGTCACTTATAGAAATATAAGTATAAGAAATATAAATGTCTTATTTATTATTGTGAAAATAAAATCAAACTGCAGATGTCTTTGGTTGGCAAAAGTAGATCAATGTTGGTGTTCAGTTCAGTTTAACCTTGTCCACAGGGCCATAGAAACATATTTTCTCATTTAGTCCTGAATATCAGATGCAAGGATATGTTCTCTTTTTGTAACTTCAGGGTCATGTATTTTTTAACAAGAAGATACAATTTGATTTCTAAAGCCATGGTTTTATTTTTCTTGAAGTAATCAAACATTCTACAAACTGTGTGCTTTGAGGAGGGGTTTTTTTTGCCTTCTCGTTCAGAAGTTGGATTTTCTGATCTTTGCTATGAAAATTGCAAGTTTCTTTAAGAGTTTACCAGAGATTGTAAAACAATGTTGCTCCAAAGGATGTTCCTGTAATCATTTGTTTCTTTATTCAAACTGTTTGGCTTTTGACCCTAAAGAAGTCTCTAAAGCCAATCTTTAGATTTTTTTGGGGGACCAGAAGCTAACACTGTTTGGGAGCCTCTTGGTCTAAATTATCTGGGTTCCCTTTTATTAAACAAAGAGGTACTTGAGTACTCGTACTTGCTAATATTATTAGTTTCCTCGTGTTTTATTGTATCCAGTATCCCTTCAAAAGAATAAAATGTAAGCAAATGTGATTGAGATTTATACTAAGACAATATGTCAATAGATCAGAGTCTCCCACACGTTCTCCAAATGTGTCAAGTTCTTCAGACATCCGGCGAAGGTGTGTCAGCGCTGATGTGCCACGGAAATGATACCTTGCACACATATTGTCCCCGTCAGCAAGGGAAACCCAGAGACATCTACCTATCATGCACTCCCGCCACGGTTCGCTACACACATACCAGCTCCTGGCACCGTGTGGTACAGCGTTCCATTCCCACATTTATTGTCCCATCCCATGTTTGTTCTCCTGTATTTGCAGACCATTCACGGAGCAGATCTATCTGCAGAGAAATCAGCACCACAAACACGACTGATTGCATCCCTCACCTGCTGGTGGGGCGGCTGAGGATTCCCATCCGGGCGCGTGGACGGACGCACACCGGCTGTAGTCGTTAATGGACCCCTTGAGCGGAAACCTCTAAATGAGAAGTGCAGATGCACACAATTCCCTCAATCAGGAAGGTTAAAGCTGCACAATGTAACTTTTACTTACAACTCTGGGGAAAAAGGTGAAGAGACCACTGCACTAAAGCCCACTGAAAACCTCCTGGTTATTCCACCAAATATTGATTTCTGAACTCTTCCTGAGTTAAAACATTAGCATTGTTGTTTCTAGATGAATATCAACTTGTTTTCTTTGCATTATTTGAAGTCTGAAAAATAATGCATCTTTTTTCTTATTTTGACCATTTTTCATTTTCCACCTATAAACACTAAATTTGTGCTTGGAATTTCAGACATGTTGTCAGTACTTCATAGAATGAAAGAACAATGTTCATTTTACTCAAACATATACATATAACAAGTAAAATGAGAGAAACTGATCATTTTAAGTGGTTTCTTAATTTTTTTTCCACAGCTGTATTTATTAAAATGACCAGTATGTTCTAACAGTATAATCTAGGACAGATAATCTGTGAAAATATTGATCTCCTCTGCCTTCTCTCAGCGCTCCCAGTACTAACTGCAGACATACACCAACTCGGTCAGAAACAACCAATCAGAGCCAGGAGGAGGGTCTTAGCGCTGTCAATCACTCTTCAGACTCTTCACCACAACATAAACTGCCACAAATACTATTGCTAGTTAGCATAGCCACTTTTGACTGTTATCTGTAACAGTAAGCGAGTTTATGATGTTGCTGGACAGCGCTAAGCCCCTCCTCTTGGCTCTGATTGGTTGTTTTTGACCGGGAGCGGTGTATTTTTTCAGACAGCAGTAGCAGCACAGGGAGGAGGTGAAGGAGCTCAATCTTTTCACAGATTATGTCTCATATTATGCATTATACTGTCACACCACGGTGACAGTTTAAACAAATACCAAAAAAAAGTATTTCTTTTAAAGTTACATACCGCAGCTTTAAAGATATTTTCTCTCTCTAATCCAGGCGTACTTGGGGTTCTCTGGATCCTGAAGCAGCAGTTTTTAATGTCGATATGATGGGACGGGGGTTTGACATGTAAAATGCTACATGGGCATGAATACTTACCAAGGCACTGAAGCTGCTTTGTTTAATCACTCTGAATGCAGACATCATCCAACAATAGAAGAGACACAATGCCAGCGCAGTGACATCACCTCGTCCTCCACAAAAGGAAACTTCCAGACGATAAAACCGCCACGTCTCTCTGTGACTCTTTGATTTCCGCCCTCCATATTCCTCTCCTACGTCCTCACAGCGCTGACACTGTGAAATCCATTATCGCTCAGCACCTGGACTTTTTTTTTTTTTTTTGAACAGCAGGCTAATGGTGAATGGCTTCTAGGACAAGACTGATTTTTAGGGAAATGATGATCAAAATAGGCATATTTGACGTTATGCAACCGTTTCCGCTCAGGCTGTTTCCAGTGACTTCGAACAGCAACTTGAAAAGGTCACCTCTAGCAAAGACCAGCAAAGTTAAGGTGCTTTAACTGACAACGGTGTATTAGGACCGTTGTAGATAAGAGAAGAAAAAATTAATTTCTTCCAAATATTTCTAGATTATTTTTACATATCTACAAAAGAAATCATGAATTCCAAAGAAATGTTTTTTGATATAATATAAAGGGATTATAATTCATTAGAATTAAGATATTATCTGAGAATGTAAAGACCGAAATGTGCTTTGAAATTGGGCCTCCGTCTCTTTAAGAAGCTCCTACTCTTTCTGAAACTCCGCCTTCAGGAAGTCATTACAACACGGCTAGAATGAATCTGTAATAATGAGCTCAGCAGACACTTATTTCCATCAGACTAAAGTTTTCTTATTTTAGCTTAGTTAGAATTACCAAAACGTAGCAATGACATTTTCTAATTTCTTTTTTTTTTTTTTTTACTTAAAAAAAGTTTAAAAATGCATGCAAAAACTTTATGGTTTTTACATGCATTTGGTTTGAATCCGGGATAACAGTCTTTTAAACTGTATGACCTGGGTTGCACCTTTTGGGTTTCCCGCCACAAACGTCTGATAGGTTCTGGTAGTGCATTGTTTTCTGGCATTGAGCAAATAGAAATTATTTTGATCATTCGAATTATGCTAAAAGAAGAAAAGTCTGATTTAACTTCAGCCAGTGAGGAAAAAGAAATGTGTTTGTGTCTTTTTGTTTAGTGTGTGTAAATACTGTATCTAATGCTGCTGCCCCTTTAAGAAACTGGATACGGAGCTCAACGCGTCCGTCTCCTGGGATTTGGAAATGTACCTGGATAAAAGTGATATTTTCTTCTCATTTGGTTGATGATGGATGGAACTGGCTTGACAGAAAAACTCAGAACAGACTCTAGCAGATTGATATGCTTTCACGTATGATGATGATGATGATGATTTTCTTCAGTCAAGTGAAAAGGAAAAATTTATTTTCGATGTCGATTGATTTTTAATTGAATAGGTTTGTTTACTTGAACAAGGTGAACCATATACAGCCTTGTTGGGTCTTTATTTCAATGAATCAAGAAGAAAAAAAAAATATTTTGAATGATTTCACCAACCAACTTTCATGTTTTTGTGGCAAATTTAGTCCACTGTCTCAAAAGAGTATTTTGAAAAACAAAAGCTTCTGATTGATCGGTGTCGGTCGAATGAAGTAATAAGATAAAAAAAAAAGCAGAATTCACCAAATTATAAATTTTTCCAGGGATTTACTTGTTGCTGAATTTATTTTTAAACACACAGTCCAAGAAAAAAAATATTTATAAAAATAAAAAATATTTATTTTTTTTGTTTCTTTTTTAAACCTTAGACAATGTTCTAGGAAATCAAGGGTCATATAACTTTGTAAAGGTTGTAAACATCTTTACAAAAATGTTTGACCCCCAGCAGCCTTCATCCAACCCTGCATTAAGACATCGTCATGCTGCTTTAATCAGTAGAGTCACCAGGTCTGGTAAAGAAAACCCTCTGTTTGTCTCCTGCCTGTTAGATTCTACATTGATTTTAAACACAGCTTACATTTTTACCAGGAGACAAACCCGACTGTCTGCACATCACCTTCTCATTCAACAATGTGAACAAAGGTTGCATATGTCTTAGGAAAATCTCTTACTGTTTTTCCTCTTTATTTCAATGTTGTATTTCCAGCCTTGTTCATAATCTGCTTTACTTTATTTATTTTTTATTTTTTTGGTACGTTTCGTCGAGGGATGACAACAGTAGCGCGTACACTTAGTCTGAAAATTTGAACGCAGTAATATTATATAATGCAGATTAATCAAACTACTATTTTGATCTAAAAACCTTTTTCTGGTGGAGGGTTACCAAGGTAACAGCAGGGGGTTATGAACTCGACATAACGCGGGAAACGACGAAAAGGCAAAAGGCAGACGTTTTCCGCGACAGCAACGAAAGTGGAAGATTTTTCAACTTTCTTATGTTGCGTTGTGAGGCTGCGTGTTCACGTCTGTGAAGCTTGACATGCCCGAATTCTGCTGGTCGCTCAGCTGAACAAGCGATCGTCACCTCATGGCGCAAGTTCCATAAGAAATGAATGGTGAGGACCATTTCTAAATCAACATTTAAAACAAAATTTGACTTCCTTTAAACCTTCCTGAATATAAAAACCTGGAAGACTGACACTCTTCACACATGTTGAAGACAAAACAAAGGACAAAACATAGACTTTTTTCTTTTCTTTTTTTTTAAAACATGCATACAGTGGCAATTTCGGATATGTGCGATATAGGCAGTTGACCAGGGTGGCATCAGAAAGGGGCGTCACACCCAAGAAGTAGAAAATCCCTGCTTTCTGCTACAATAATAATAATAATCAGAAAATAGCTTTGATTTTAATTTGTTGGAGTGCGGCAGAAAACAGAGCTTGCCTGGGGCGCCATTCCTGCAGGAACCACAACTGCAACTGTATTTATATTTTACACTTACCAAGTTAGGAATTGTGATTAATCTAATACAATTTTTTTTTTATCGATTGACGGCACTTGCTTAGTCACAATAAAATGTTTTTACATAATTGTCAGATATACTGAGGAAAAATAGGCAAGGACTCAACATTAATTATGTTGCTCTATCAAATGAAATTCCAAAATAAATCGTATGTTTGGGATTGTAGTGTGACAAAATATGAAATCCCACCCGAAATGAATACATTTACAAGGCTCTATCATTACTTACCGATTGCCTCTGAGAACTGAAATTTACAGTCCAAGCGTAGAACCCAGGAACAAAAGGTACCTCTATGCAGAAAGGTCACCAAGTTTTCTGAGTACGCATACCTCACATGGACAGACAGTGGACACGTGTCCTCAGATCAGATGAGTCCAGCTTTCAGTCAGCAGGAAAAGAAGTCGAATCTCAGGTTCGAAGATGACTAAAGACGACAGCGCTGTCGATGCGACGTGGCCTTGACGTTTTAAACCTCCAGTTTAGTGGTAAACGCAACAAAAAGAGAAGAACTGCGAACAACAAACCGTGACTGGACCGATGATGAGATCAAGCTCTGTCTCATTGGATTCTAAAGCTTATGAACAGCAAGAGGAGCATGTAATCCGCCGCTGTTATGTGCGATACATATGAGGCGTTTGGATTTGTGGGTCAGGTTGGAGGTTGGCCTAATGCGTCAGCGGTTTCACAAAAGAGGCGTTTTTGCTGTCTGTATGAATACATGCAAAGGGCGAAATTTTCACCTTAGGTTATTTGCAGTGCAACACCAACACTTGTTTATAGTAGGGATAGTGTGCTGCTGACCTCGACTCGGCACGTTGTGAACTTTGTGGGCTGGTGGGCAGAGTACGAAGACCTCCTCAATCCCACCAACATGCCTTCCATTGAGGAAGCTGAGCCTGGGGACTCTGGGTCGGGCTCTCCAATCTCTGGGGACGATGTCGCCGAGGTGGTTGTGTTGGTTGACGCCACTCTGCAAAATTGCATCTACATCGGGGGCAGTTCCCCTGGATTGGCAGACTGGGGTGGTGGTCCCCCTGTTCAAAAAGGGGGACAGGAGGGTGTGCTCCAATTACTGAGGGGTCACACTCTTAAGGGTCTATCGGATAGTGGAACCTCAGATTCAGGAAGAGCAGCGTGGTTTTCGTCCTGGTCGTGGAACGCTGGGCCAGCTCTACACCCTCAGCAGAGTCCTGGAGGCTGCGTGGGGGTTCGCCCAACCGGTCTGCATGTTTTTTGTGGACTTGGAGAAGGCGCTTGACCACGTCCCTCGAGGAGTCTTCTGGGGGGTTCTCCGGGAGTATGGGGTACCGGGCCCTTTGATACGGGCTTGTATGACTGGTGTCAGAGTCTGGTCTGCATTGCCGGCAGTAAGTCGGGCTTGTTTCCAGTGAGAGTTGGACTCCACCAGGGCTCCCCTTCGTCACCGATCCTGTTCATTACCTTCATGTTCTACACAGAACTCTTCTGGAAGATTGGAGACATATGTATGTATATATATGTCATATAACATAAGCAAAGAATCTGAAGAATTAACATGACACAAGAAATTTGAGCTTCTTTTGAAGAAGACCAATAAGATTACGATACCTGGAATCGGATAAAAACATCTCTACTTATTAAATGTCAGTAAATCTGATGAAAAGCCCTTCCTGTTCCCACTGGATCAGTTTGATCATTTATTTCACATAAATATTTGTATACGTCATAAACAGCTTTTTATACATTTGTTTTTCAACACGTTCATACCCCTGGTAAAGAGTCCGGAGTTTGTAAAACAGAAAATAAGACGAAAATATTCAAACACCTTTTCTATGTATAATTTGACATTTATCGTGAACAATTGAACTGAAAATGACGACTCAACAGTCCGAGGGAATCCACGCTCATGCATCAAAGTTATTGAAACTTTTTACTTTTATTTTTCCAACTGATCGACTTGTTTTTATGATGTCCATGTCCATTCAAGTGGTTTATTAAACGTGTTGTAGAATCATAGTTGACCCAGTGTGCGAGAGCCAGTTTAGCGTTGCGTGAAATTATCATATTAAAAGTAAGAAAAAAAATTTTTTTTTCTTACTCTGCTGCTAACCCCAGCAGAGTTAGCAGCTGGGGTGATTTTAAGTGCCTCACGCCTGTTCCTGCTATATTTCTTCCTCCTCTCCTCTGGATTTCCTGTTTTTCTCAGCTTCCTTGTACCCTCTCCCGCCGTGTTACGGTCCTCCTCGCCCCACTTTCATTTTCTCCCAGCCCTGGGATATGATTGTGATGGAACTAATGGCTTGATGATGTCTGAAACCGCCCCGGCAATCACCCCATTTCAGCGCATCCATTAGGCTCACATCTCTAATGAGCAGATTTTCATTTTCTGCTGCTCTGTCCAACGTCTTTCTGCCTCCCTGAGTGGTTCGCGAGTGAAAGTATAGATTTCTTCTCTTGCACAGAGACGGCGGACCACATTACTTCTCACGCTGTGAAGTCAGCCTAAGACACATATTCTCTGTGGAAACTGGGTCATGACTCAGAAAAACAGCAGACTCCCACAGGTAGCCGGGTCGTGGGACACCGGAGGGTCAGTGTGGCTTAATTTCCACACCAAAACCCGCAGAGAAACGGACGACCTGAGCAAGAAAGAGCGATGAATCAAGCAGCTGACAACTTAGTCACGTTTATCCGAGTCATTTATTAGTATCCGACTAGTCTCATCAATCAAAAATCTATCTGAAGGGTAATTATTTTACTTAATGAGTTATTCAAAAAATAAATAAATAATAATTTCACTCACGGAAGTTGCAGTACATCAGGTCCATACATCCATGTTGGTCCCAAAAAGACGGGCTATGACTTCAGAATTTTCAACTGTTTGACTATTGAATACATTCATAAAAATATAACCCATACTTCATACTTTAAGTTTTATAGAAGGCACGAAGTTTGTAAAACATTTTTTCATTACTAAGACATGCAAAATTTTTGGTTCCCCCCCCCCAAAAAAAACCTGCCACCCTGGGATACCGCCCGGCTGTGCCCTTTCTGGAGTCTGGTCCACGAGGCAGCATCTGTTTTCATCTGGATGGTCGCTGCTCCTCTGCTTGTAATTCAGAACCAAGATGTAAACTCGCTTGCTAGCTAAAGCAGGTTCCTCTCTCTACTGAGCTCGCTGGAACTTTAACGATCAGATCGCGAGCAAAACAAGTAAAAACAACTTCGGAATCAAATTTGGAGACATGGTTGTGATATATGGTTTAAGAAAAATTGATTCGACTATTTAATATTATTCAAAAGTCCACTTGTTTCAGGAACTTTACCCCCAAACGAAACACATTATATAGATAGCTGGACTTCATTTCTGTTGATTATAATAATTTTCCTCTTGCAGTTAGTAGAAGCATAACATTTTAAAAAATTAGAATATCACACCAGATCACTGAAAAAAAAACATTTTATCATACGGAAATGTTGGTTTGACACTTCATATCAGCTTAAAGGTTGTTCTTTTCAAAAGGTGCTTTGAAATTGACAAATGAGCTTCATCAGAAAGAATATTGAAATTTATTAAATATGATATTAGAAGCAGAGACCAACAAGAATGGATTTATTTTGAGAGTTTGCCGAGTTCTAAAGTAGTATATGAAGAATATTAACACTAATAAACAGATAATTTTGACAATTCATCTTAAAAAAAAAAAAATAATGAATAAAAAGAACCATTTGTGAAGGTGTGTAAACAGCGCAGCATGTTGAACATCAGAGTGCTTTGGGATGACATCTCAGGCGGACAGACGCCTTCCCAAGTGTCCGAATCAACAAGTCACACGCCGACCTTTGTCACCAAAACAGCCAGATTAGCAATTTCTGATGGTGGCTCAGACAGTCAAAACAAAACCCAGATCCTCTCCACCACCGGAGCAGATAAGCCACACACGCCATCAGAGCTGTAGTCTGTCAGCTCAGGCTGAGTGTTTACCGCGCGCTTATCTGTACAGATAGAGGTTCAGAGAACTGGATATGTGCACCGCTCTCTGGGCCAGGCTGCACGCTGACTCACTGCTTTTTTAAAAAAATAAATAAAAATCGGGAGCTCTCAGACGTGGTCGGCCTCGTTTCTGTTCAAAATCGCGGATAATTGGCAGCAGAGGATGCAAATTACTGCGTGTTTCCCACCTCCTGCTGTTATGTGGATATGACCAGCTGAGTGGTTTGAGATGGAATAGAAAACATAGCCTGAGGAAAATACAGGCTTTAAATTTACTTTCTGAGTCTTTTAGTCCCATTTCTTTCTGTGCTGCGTTTTTTTTTTCTCTCTTCAATAATGTGCCAGCTTATTTCACACTTTAAGGATGTTCAAGGCTGTTTTACCCCTTAAACATTTGTTCTTTGCATTTTATCCTGCTGTAACCACAAACGTCAATGAATTTTATTGGGATTTTTCTTTTGACAGACGCAGCGCATAACTTCAAAGCGGAAGGAAAATTATTCTTGATTTTGTTCATTTCTTCAAAGATGAAAATCTGAGAAGTGCGGTGTGCTTCTCAGATTTAAGTATCCATCAAGTGCATACTTAATGGAAGTGACTTTTTTCTCCAATCATTGCTGGAAGTGTTTTGGGCTATGTCTTCAACAATCTTGCAAGTTTGAGGCCCTTTTTCTTGAAAAACAAAAGTGATTTTGCTTTTAAAAAAACTGAAGTAAAAGTAATAAATCACCACTTGTTTCAGGCAAGAATAATAATTTTGGGCAAAATATGACAAGGTAATATTTTGTAAAGGTGGCAATAGCAGCAATTTTCAAATTTGCTACAGATCAGAGCTGTGCGCTCTCTTGATTGGTTAATAGGTTCCTCTGATTTCTGGCAGGAATGTGACGCCATACAGTCACCTCCATGTTTCCCTGTAGGCGTAATTCAGGGAAAAGCGTACACACAGGGCTGGGCGAGAAGTAGAATATTTTCAATTTTTAAAACTAAACATTTTCAAAAGTCCACAATTGTCTACTTTAACTCATAAACTCAGAAAATTTTCATTTTTTTCTAGAAAACATGTCATATTAATCTCACAATATCTGACTTTTTTCTTCAAATATTTGACTTTAAGAACTCAGTTTTTTTTCTAGATAATCTCCCAGAATAATCTAAAAATTCCAGTTTTGTTTTTTTTGGTGGAAATCCACTCCTTTTTTTCTAAATGCAATGGCTCTAACTCTATTGCCAGAAACTGTAGTTGAATTTGTCAGACCATTAAATTACAAAAAGAACCCCAACTTTTTTCAGCGTCATGTTTGAAACTATTTCTAAAGTCAGGGAGTTCACAACTTCACAACTGGAAAACCCAGCTTTTGCAGAAAAGCTAACTGTTATAATCTCATTAATTCTGCAGACATCGGGTCACATTCCATTAACCCGCAGGTTCCAGTGTGTGCTGCCAGCTTACTGGTGCAGTTCGTCATAAATGACTGCATGAAGCACATAGCAGTCAGCAGCAGATTGGTTGTTGTTTAACCCGCTTTCCTGCAGCTGCCTCTCTGAAGCCTCTCCTCTGTTCAGCTCAGGTGATTAACTGGGAGGAATAAACAGCTGAGATGAAATAATCCTCTGGAGAGAGAAGGTAAACAAGAAAATGGAAACCACTTTTTTCTCTCTCTTTTTGCCACGTGCACGCAATAGGTAAAGCAGGCGCTTACAAGCAGGGCCACGCATTATTGATAAGCGCAGATTCGAGCGCCCTCTGTTGGGCCTTTTTTTTAACAGCAGCTTTCCTAACCTCCGTTTAGTCACACAAAGCAGCTGCTAAAGTCACAATGGATGAATAAATCAGTGTGTTTGGTTTTGGAACACACCGTGGGATTTTGATTATTCTGCATCATTTATTTCTTCATCAAATGTTCATTTCTTTCTTTTTACATCAGTTTTACAGTATAAATTGTTAATCATTTGGGAACATGTCTCTGGTAGTAAACTACTGCAGGTTTACGCACATCAGCCTAGTCTCTGACCCATCCATCATTATTATGTTGTTTTTTTGCGCTTCTGTCCCGTCTTCGTTGGAACCGACGGACTGACGCACCAATGGGAGTTCTGTCCACTTCCACCCTCCCCTCTTCTCTCCTGCTTCACACAGCAGCGTGTGTTCTACTCGCTGAGCCGTGACGCTCACACAGGGGGCGTGGCCCCCAGCTCGCATAAATACCCAACTCCTGACCGCGGTGGACACAGAACCGCAAACGGAAACCGCGAGTTTCTCTCGTTTTTTTTTTTACGCAAAATCCAAGCAATCGGGAATAAACCATGATCAAGAAAATGTCTCCGTCCGAGAGCGACTTTGACATCCCAGCCAAGAACTGCTACAGGATGGTGATTTTGGGCTCCACCAAAGTTGGGAAAACGGCCATCGTGTCCCGGTTCCTGAATGGCCGGTTCGAGGAGCAGTACACGCCGACCATCGAGGACTTTCACAGGAAACTGTACAACATCAAAGGGGACGTTTACCAACTGGACATACTGGACACGTCAGGGAATCACCCTTTCCCCGCGATGAGGAGACTCTCCATACTGACAGGTACTTCACTCGCTGGTTTTAACTGTCTGCAGCTTTTCGTGCGTATTTACGCACGGCTGCTTTCCCCGTGAGGTGGCGTTGCGAGTTCGTGCAAATGCAAAACGCATTTTTCAGAAAATTCAGTGCATTAAAAAAAACCCAAAAAGATTAACGAACTCATCCGTTTTTCTTTCTTTCCTTCCCAATTTTTTTCTCCAGGTGACGTGTTCATTCTCGTCTTCAGCTTGGACAACCGCGAGTCGTTCCAGGAGGTGCAGCGGCTCAAGAAGCAGATCTACGAGACCAAGTCGTGCCTGAAGAACAAGATCAAGGAGAACATCGACGTGCCTCTGGTGATCTGCGGGAACAAGGGCGACCGGGAGTTCCACCGGGAGGTGCAGCAAGAGGAGATCGAGCAGCTGGTGGCCGGCGACGACAAGTGCGCCTACTTCGAGATCTCGGCCAAGCGCAACGAGAACGTGGACAAGATGTTTCAGACGCTGTTTACCTTGGCGAAGCTACCTCACGAGATGAGCCCCGACCTGCACCGGAAGGTGTCCGTGCAGTACTGCGACATGCTGCACAGGAAGTCGCTCAAGCACAAGAAGATGAAGGACATCGGGGAGGCGTACGGCGTGGTGACTCCGTGCGCGCGGAGGCCGAGCGTCCACAGCGACCTCATGTACATTAAGGAGAAGGCCATCGGAGGCGGCCACGGCAAGGACAAAGAGAGGTGCGTGATAAGCTAAGAGAGCACGAGGCGCAACCAATCACACACACACAAAAAATCTTTTAAGAGAAGAAGGAGCCTGGCGCGTGCAGGGCGGCCGGCTGCCGCTAGGACGTAGAGCGGAGCTTTGAAGACGCCGCCGATGCCGTCGCTGCTGATGCTGATGATGATGCTGCCGCGCGCGCTCAAACGCAGCACCGTTTCAAAAGGACACCGACCAGACAACCGAGTCCGCTTCTTTCTTTCTTTTTTTTTTTTTTTTTTAAAGAAAAAAAAACACTGCCAACAAGACGTATAAGAATGTTAGCTTGTTCTGTCAGTCAGAGCCTAATCTGTGACGTGGCTTCATACCTTGTGAGACTCGCGCGCGCCGATGCGCAAGTTGTTGCTTTGCTGACGTTTCGCCTTTTGGACAGCTGCCAGAGACTCAAGCGGCTCCGGAGGCGCGATGTTAGCGGAGAGAAGGCTGTTTACATTTTACTGTAGGTTTTTATAAAGGCTAAGTACACTTGAATGTTTACTCTAAATCTGGATTATTTTTTTATTGTTGAATGTATTATTTATTGTTGGTGTTAATTTGCTTTTCCTTCTTTTTTTTTTTTTTTTTGCAATGAAGTCAAAGAAAATAAAAAAATCCAATAAAAAAACAATATAAAGTAAAATATTATTGTCCTTCTTTCTTATTTATTCATGGGTTGTTGTTTTTTTTACCCAATTTGGAGGCAATGTAACAGCAATAATGAAGATAACCTATTGAGAATTGAGAATCCTAAATAGAAATGCAACAATTGGCCTTTTGAAGAAAAAGTACACTGAGAAACAAACAAAATATAAGACCGAAACTATCTGAAGCTTGGAGCTGCATCACGCTGAGCATGAGAAAATGAATATCGCTTAAAATCTAAGCTTGAACAAAGGAGGCTTCAGTGCTGGGATTATGAGTTGTACACTCAACGTTTGTGGTCAGAAATCTCAAACTCACAGCAAAGTCTGAATAATGGGGAGAGCAACAAAAATAGAACGTCCTTTTCTGCAAATTCAGCTCATTTCACGTTTCAAGGCATTCTGAACACATTAGGAAGGAAAGACAACAGATCGTTTCCCATCAATTATTTTAAGAATTCACTGAAAACACATTCATTCATTCGCATTGCTTACTTTTTGTTTTAAGGAGAGATGTATTTGTTGTGCCGTTGCCCCACGGTGCAGCAGTTAGTAGTTCTGGTGCCTTGCAGCGAGAAGATTCAAGTCTGGATTTGAATGCAAATTCCACGCAGAAACAACCGCTTCTCTCCTGTTACTCCAGCTTCCTCCCACGGTCCACAAACACAACCTGTTAAGTTGTTAAAAATACACTAAAACACGCAGTTATTAGCAGAATTGGTTGTATAGTTGTAAACATTTGTCACTGAAACTTACTGAATGCAAAAATTTTTCAGAACAAAAGTATGTCCAGAGAAAAAGACAATCAACAATTACATTTTTTTGTTATTTTTTTATTGACTAGATTAATAGAGTTGGCCCCTAAAATAACAGAGCCAACAGGACCACAACTGTGTTCTTCCAACGCAGAAATGGAATTAGGCCAGAGGAAACTTAGCAACCCTGTACAGGAGCACCTAGTCTACATACATCAACATTCGATTGATATATGTATTTCCTTTTAATTCCTGTTAAGCACTTTGTATTGCCCTGTTGCTGAAAATGTGCTATATAAATAAAATTACCTTTACCTTTAACCAACCAAGACAACAGGAAGTCATGTTCTTCCAACGTTGTAAATTTTATTGAGACATGTTATGCTCCCTAAAAATAACAATAAGAATTGTAGTCAATTCTTCAAATTGACTATTTTGAAGAGCTGAAAAACATCTGAACAAATCAGAGCAAACGTAACAACTGGATGCCAATTGTGTCTCCAAATATCGAACCACTTGCCTCTGCCAGATTTCTCTGAGTAATAGCTCGCCCTCAGTCAGGTTGGATGATGAGTAATTAAGCTTTATTCAGATCAATCCACAGACTATTACTTGGATTTTGCTTTAGACTTTGACTAGGCCATTCAAACATGTGAGAATCCTAGAACTAAACCATTGTATGTCTAGTATTGTTGATTTTCTACTGCATACTCTAGCAGGTTTTCTTTTAGTACTGCCCTAATGTATATTTCCATTTTCTCTGAACGACTTTTCTTCCCTGCTGAAGAGAGACATTCCCAAAGCATCATGCTGCCACCCCTGTGTTTTCCCATGAGGAGAGTTTGATCAAGATGCAGTTTCAGGTTCTCTCAATGCTTTACAAGTCGGTCAAAATGTTGAATTATGTTCTGTTTGCTATGCTTTACAGATTGCTCTGTGAGGCTTTGTATGATAATAATTTTTAAAAATGTGCCTTGCTGCAGTTCAAAGCCAAGCAGCCATTCTGCTCTTATCTCAGTTTTACTTCTGCATCATTCCTTCCCCGCCTCAGACGTGCTCCGGGGGTCAACCGCGAGACAAGCTGTCCAGGGCTCTTCTTTGCGTGTGACGTTATCTGCAGACTCTATCCCTGGGAACGTCACAAAGAAACAAAGAGAGAACATCCTGCATTGGCCTCTGTTTGTCTGTTGGGGTGGGTGTGTGTGTGTGTGTGTGTGTGTGTGGGTGTGCATGTGTCAGAGAGGGAAAGAGAGACAGAAAACGTCTGGAAACAGTTGGGGGTTCACAGAAAACATCTAGGACTCAGACTGCATTGGACAGTGTGTCCTCCAAACCAACAGAAACGCATGAGAACAGGAAACATAATCACATTTGTTTCTCCGGTGATGACGTTTACATTTTACAGCCTGACCCTCGATCAAGCTATGCACCTCACTGTACATTTCCAGACAGTGAACCGCTGTAGACGTGCCATACGCGTCACAGAAGGGCTTGAAAGAGAAGTGACAAATTTCCCGATATGCACAGAATGTGCCAGGACAAGAGCAAAAATGATGAGGCAGGAGAAGTTTCAATCAGGAATGTTTCCTAAAACAGTGCAACCTTCCATAATTTGGGGGAATGCGTTCTCTATTCAGCACTCTGAAACAGGAATGTTGGAATAACCCTTTGATGAGTCATCATGCCGAGTCACCTGCCTGCATTCTGTAATTTGCTCTATTTGGAGTTAAGTTGATAAACCAGCGCTCAAATTTTATGCGCTACAGGCCATAATGGTAAACACAACTATTTTGTGCTTTCTCAATGGAAAACACAATTTATTTGAAGTAAATTTAATTTAATTGTGAATATCTTTATTTTATCCGGTCAGCAATAAACATTCAATGTTCAATGTTGAAATGAAACAAAACAACAAATTATTGTATTTAGAATAAGAGCCTCAGAAGTTCCTTAATAAAAAAGTTACATATGTATCACGAAGAACCGAAATTAATAGATTTAATTATAGCCAAATTACCGAATTATGGCTATAGAAACTACTTGAAAATGTATCAGACCAGTTTTTTTGCTAAAACAGTGATTTCATCTACCAGAAATGCTTTTCTGGATCTAGACGTCACTGCAACTCAGTATGAACTGCCTTCAAAGACTTCATAGAATATCTGTGATTTAAACAGCTTGTTTACCAAACTACTTGGGGGCTGCATTCAATCTGTAGCTTTTTGTTCTGAAAGACCTTTGCTCTCATGTATTTATAGCGTGCTTCCTAATTCCAAATCCCCTCAGATCACGCTGGCAAGCATGAACCGACTGCCCTACAATCCGAGCACGCATGAAATATTTAGCACGAAACAAACTTCTCCTCGCAGCTTTGAAACAGAAGATCTTCCTTTTCAGTCTGGCTTCACGGGTCAGTTGAAGACTGTCACTCATGTCTGCGCACAGAAGTTGTTGATCCACCAAACTGTCACCTCTCGCACAAAATGATTGACTGATGAAGAGGAGATGGGTGGCAAAGTGTCTGGCTCGAGCTCTTTTAATGCGTAATGTATTTATGTTGCAGCCTGAGCTGTGCCTCCTCATCTTCAGATCCGAATCTGCCAGAGCTCTTCTCCGTTTCTGACACACGGTTACGTAAAGACACCTTCCATACAGAGTCCAATTAATGATTGTACTCACCTCCACAGTGGACGAAGAAAAGGAATTTGCCAGAACATTCAAGCACAGCTTCAGTTGAACTGTTTCTGTATCCACATTTTTGCATCTACATAGTTCATATCTATGGCTGATATGAACAAACTGTGTTCATTACTATCTTGGTACCTTTTGTATTTCAGGAGGGTGAGGCGGTTGGTCATCTAGTAGTAGTTCGATCATGTGACAGTAACACCGATGCAGGATTGTGGGGCGTTTAACTGAAGTGGAAAAGCAGTGAAGGCGGTGCTTTCCTGTGGTGCAGGAACAAGGATGTGGTGGCTTGTTTTTGGGCATCTTTATGACATCTAGGTGCTGTTTAATCTTTTGCCTTGTTACAATCGCAGTCTGAGAAGGGCCTGCCCTAGTGGCTCAGTGGGAGGTTGGGGCGAAGAAATGGCTCAAAACACCAATGGTGCACGATTTTATGATTCTCTTTAGAAATCAAACTAAATGATAAATAAGATAAAGCAAAAGTATTTTTATAAAAGAAATGTAAGATAATAAATAAAAACATTATTGATTTAGTGGAAAAGCTTGTATGCTGGACTCATTATCAGGGTCCCAAATTTCTTGTTTTTGGGTTGGGAACCAGATAATGTACTGCGTAGGGAATGATTAACATTTTTGTTATCTATATGGTATTGCGAAGCAGATGTTTTTGTTGGGTTCTGATGCAACCTTGAAGTTAAAAATCTACCAATATGGATGTTGTTGAAAATTGAGCAACGTTGGGTTGAGGTAAATAAGTATGTCTATGAGTATATTTAACTTAGTTTATCTGTGTGGAAACTTACAGCTTGCTTGGGGATACACCTGGATATCGTTTCCAGATTCTGCTTAGATTAAAGGACAGCTCACGAATAGCGGGACAGATAAGACGGGGTTGTGGCCGGGACATTGGTGTAATAAAATCTCCTTGGACATGTTTTGCTATGACAGTGGTGGGTCAGTGGAAAGTAACGGCATCTACTGTGGTATGCGCGGTTGTGACTTTACTGTGTGTAAAACTTTGTAAGCCTGTGCTGTTATTGTTTAAGGCTAAGTTGATTTTTACAGCTGCCAGTTTTGTTGCTAACTTTTGAGTCAGGGTTGCAGTGAGATTTGGCTCGGGTGAGACATGGTATGGCTGGGACAGTCTGAGGATTCAGTAATAAACATTATAGTAACCCTATTTGGTACTGCGTCTCCACCATGTGTGGTACTCCATTATCTCTACAACACATCTGTTCATGTAGAGTTCACTGTAGAACCACTCCTATCACCCCTGATCACACTTATATTCAGCAGCGATTTTCATGCTCACTTTCTCAGGTAGAGATTCAGAATTCTGAAACCTCAAAGCTTAAGTCTGAGAATTATATCCCAAGGAGATCAAACATCCATGTCAAAAATGTCAAGAACCATTTAAGTACAGCCTCTTAAATGGTTGTACTTGTAAACTGCAGGTTTATTTACACCATTGGCATATTATTTGCAAACCTTTTCAGTGCATCCCTGTGCAGTTGTCTGTGCGCCTTGGAATCTTGCGTACAAAACTCAAACTCTTGTCTTTTTTTCTGATCATTCCAAGCTGATCATGAAGGCCGAAAAACTTCTCCTGTTCTCCCAGCTACCTGTCCATATGCGCATGTTGATGTGTGCTCTGCCCCAGAGAGTGTGCTGTGCACCTGATCATTTGATCCCCTTGGTGACATTCATTTTAATGCATCCAGAGGAATGATGGGCTGACATGCTGCTGTGCCAGATGTTTAACAGTAAATTTCTTGGAGCAGCCAGCATGCCTATTCCTGGTTCAGAATGTGGAACGTGTCTATCACTCTCTTACACATTAGAGTAGATCAAAAAGCAAGAAAATAAGCACTACCTTTCAATAGCGACAAATGGGCTGTGCTTTTCAGCAAGTGTGCTGTGTGAATGCTGAGTGAGCACCATTTCCTGCCTGGGAAGACAATCGAGAAATTTATTTATATACATATGTATTGAAATGCCCCTGCGACAGACTGGTGACCTGTCCAGGGTGACCCTGCCTCTCGCCCGGAACATTGGCTGGAGATAGGAACCAGTAACTCTCCAAGGGCGTTAGAAAATGGATGGCTGGATGGATGTATTGAAATACCCAAGCAGGTGATTGCAATGTGAACAAGTGTTGAACCACACACAAATGAGGCTCAGTTCTATTTAAGCTGCAAAGTGTTTATTGCCATATTGCCTCATCTTATGGAAGAAAAAGAAAGAAAAAAGTCCTGTGGGGAGTGAGGGTAAATATTCATTTAAAACAATTAATTGCAGCATCAATGATACACAGCCATACAATAAGTCAATAAGTTGTAAGCAAATCAGGGAGTTTTGTTCAATGGATTGCAGATCTTGAAAACTCCACTTTCCCTTTCACACTGCAGTGTGGGTCATACACCGGCTCTCTGTTAAGGAAAGCACCCAGTGCACTTCCTGTTGGTGTCTGAAAGCTACAGGCGTCCCTAAACATGTGTGCGATGAAATCCTTTTTTATACATCTCAATTTTTTTATACATTTTTGCAAACCCAGAAATGTGACTCACTTAAAGGGGTAGAGAAAAGGGAAAGGGAACGAAAGAACTTGAAACCATGTATATGTTTCAGCACATCTGTCTCTGCCACTCTTCCCAGAGTAGATTATTTCTGGTATTCTCTTTATCAGACCATCTTAGGTTGTTTTTTTTTGCCCCTCTCCCTCCTCAGTTGTCTGTAGTTTTTATCCTGCCAGTTTAGGTCATTGGAATGTAAGTATCTTTAATAACCCCACCTTCAGTCATTCTCCCTCAGCTAAAGCATGCATCTTCACCAGATTTCACTAATTGCTCAAATTTCTATTTGACATAATTTGAGTAAATACAAACTGCAACTTTCCATGACTCCAGCAAACCTGTGTTTATGTGAAAAGGTAATTCCCCGGAGTGCAGCATGGTGTGGGGGCCTGTGTTTATGGCGTCCCATAAACACAGGCTGGTATTTGTTGCAACTCGACTGAGTTTAGGAACCAAACCTGTCAGGGCGTTTGCCATTCCTCTTTCCTGTTTTCTAAACTGTCAGCTAAACGCCACTAAATCCGCAAAAAATAGAATTGCAAAAAGCGATAGCAACACAGAAACGTTGTAAGTTGGGTTTGACCAGTAAGAATGACAGTGGAGTGGCTTCACTATTTTTGTAACTCCAATAAGTAGTATTGTAGTTTATCCAGCAACACTACAGAAGACAGCAAAAACAAGATGCATACACTCAAAGATGTAATATCTGAGTTTAGTTCTGCGTCCATAATCTCTGGTGTCGCTGCTAGCGATGACCACAGCTCCTGGACGCTCACCGCCCGCACATGTTCCTTCCTATATTCATGCCTGCAATAGTGAGGAACAAACCATAATGAAGATGCCCCCAACTGGGGGTAGAACGGACACATACATCAACCGGTTAGAGTGAGATTTGACAAAGGAGAAGCGGCATTAATGGATTGTGGGAGCCAGCTAAAGTGCCCAGCAAGAACCCACGCATGCACTGGGAGAGACCAGGCAAGGATTCGAACCCAGCACCTCTTCGCTGCTTGACACCAACTGTTCCACCGTGCAACCCGACTCAGGTTAGCGCTTGGTGAGTCATTTTTGTGAGTACTAGGGGATCTTTGTTACTGATTTGGGCTTTTGCACAGAAAACACATTTCTCATTACAGCAGTTTATACCTGGATTAATGGAAGTGGCACAGCAGCGGGAATGAGGGCAGTATATTGTGAACCTGTTTATGAGTACAGATGGTCTGTGTGTCTTGCCTTTATGATCTTCCTCTGCTTCACATGAGAACACAGACAAGGCACAGGAGCAAAGATTCAATTACCAATTACTTCAGGTGCTTTCATCAAGGATCTTTCTGATGTCCATTTTTAAGTCGGTGTGTGTGTCTGTATGTGTTTGTTTGAAGGGGTCAAAGGCAGATGCACTGACGCACATCTCTTAGAAAACAACAGTCTAACAGGGATCTTGTGGCAGTGTAAACTGGCCAAGTCTGGTCTTGAGTGTGTTTAGCCATGAGTGGGCTTGTGGTCATCCGTTTGAAGGACTTAATTGCCTTGTTGTGGTACATGCGCTGACCTCATGTTGCTATGATTAGCCACTGCGTCGCTGCTAAGCATGACTGCAATACTTCTGAGGATCATCAAGTCAATATTAGGCCATTTTTCTGCTCTGACTCCTCGTCCCTCCCCTGGTTTTGGAGTGCTTTTAAAGGGGCTGCATTATGTATTTTTCCAGGCACCTACTGCCATTTTATGGAATACAATAGAATATACTTTACTGTTCCCTTGGGGAAATTTGGCATAGATTCAAGGGTATATTGCACAGTGGCAGCTGCCCAGACAGACAGCAAATACATATAAAATTTATATAAACAGCTAGAAACACATACACAACAGTGTAAAAAGCATGAGCAATACCCAAAGCTATTGCACACCTTCCAGGCTTCAACATACTATTTAAAATTAGATAAAAATTTTGATGGAGGAGGGTACAAGAGCATTTAAAACTATTCAGTTTAGAATATAGTTACTTGAAGGCAAAAGCTCATATTCCACGTAAAGGATGTGGGACGGATCCAACAATATCCTCTGTGCCTGCCTGAGCACAGAGACCTTTTTGGTTCTTTCATAGCAGTCCGTACAAGGTGCTGCAACTTGGATTTAGCCTGAATGGAAAGATTGCAGAACCACACAATCTGATAACGCCCTCCCTCACGACTTGGTACAATAAAAACACAATGTTCTGACTGACACCAAACATCTTCAGTCTCTGAAGACGAAAACAACCTTTTCTGTAACTGGTAGCACACATGGTCACTCCAGTTTAAGAGGCTAGTTAGATGAATACCAAGATAGCTACAAGAAGTGACCAGATTTATCTCCTTCCTGTGGATTCACAGTGGGGTGCGATGCTAACCACTGATGCTAACATGAGTGGTACAACGTTAATGGTGAGATCATTCTTATCACACCACTCAACAAATGTATTTACTTCTGTAAAGTAAAGGGTCTGAAATCTCGTGAAGCAGAATCATATTGCAAACGTATTTAGTGAGAGCAAGCATTTAGGGCAACCCTCAATCGAAAAATAGACCATTATCCTAAGTGCCGCTTTGTTTCTTCAAAGTTGATGCTTGACCTGTGACCAAAACGAACCTGATCATATGACGGTGCCCTTGCTGCATGTACTGATTATTGTAAGGGCACAGAATTTTCTTTGTAGGAGGGAATTTATATATAGCATCTGAATCTAATGCGCAACATGTAAAACCAGTCATTTGGTCATGAATTCTGTGCCTTTAGAAATTTGTCACTTTACAGTCTTCTTCAGGAATGCATATGACAGACCAACGCAAAGTAATAAAATGTACATTAGTTTTACCATTATACTAATGCTCATCACTTGGATTTCGGTTTGGACTCTCAACATGATGTGCTCTTTATCTGATGCTGCGGGTGTGACTGCTTGTTTAGGGTAGAACAGCTGTATTTATACAGATTCATGTGAGGGTAGAAGAGTAAAAGGTTGGATAAAAGTGCAGCCTGCTGTGATGATCTGCAGGATGTTTGACATTTTTCTTTGAAGTTCTGTGTGCTACTCAAGTTTTGTTTACAGATCATTTCAGCATGGAAATACCTCACACTTACTAGGCAACTGCCCACATGGTTCTGTGCTGACAAAGCCTCAATCTTCTGAGCCCCTCTGCCTACCTGCTGAATCTCCACTCGAGTAGCAAGAAGGAAATGCATCCCGAGTCAGGCAGCAATAAAAGGTCTACCCAGGGCAATGCCGTTTGGTGTCTTCACACCAAAAGCCACTGTCATATCTGACATGCTAGCATAGTTCCTATTATTATGGGTGTCTCAAGCTAATGTTGACCACTGCCTGGATAGAGAAAAAGAGGGAAGTGGTCTTTTGTATGTCTGGTTATTAAATATTTGCAAGTTGTTTTTGAATATTTCTTGGCAAATTACCTGGATTTGTAGAGCACTTTATCAAGTCAGAGGTCTCCAAAGCGCTTTACGATACATTTGGTCATTCACCTATTCGTGCCTCTGCACATCTGATGGGACAGACATGCAGAAGCCCTTCTTGAATAGCACCAGTTTTAATTAGCTGTGCATCTAGCTACACAAAATAAAGGTTTATTAACACTTTTTTGACAAAAGTTTGCACTTTATCTTTACGGTATCTGTGTACTTTATGGCTAATTGTGTCACGATCCAGGCGCGGATGGACGCAGGGACTGAGCAGTAGAATAAAGAACAGGTGTTTATTAGGGGACAGGCTTAATCACAGTCAGAACAGGCCAAGGTCGGAGCCAGGGAATCCAAATCCAGGTCAGGGGCTTCCAGATCTCAGGGTCAGACAGACAGACAGAGGGTCCAAAACCGGGGGGTCCAAATCCAGTGGGGATGGTCAGGATCAGGGACAGGAAGGGCAGCTGGGCAGAGACAAACAGGTTAGTAACCGGGCAAATCGCTAGGTAGCTACAGCAGGCCTGAAAGTGTTACCGCAGAGGGTTTGACAACAATCTGACGCCGTGCAGGAGGAAGATCCGTCCTTATTTGGCAGCAGCTGGAGATCAGGGTGATTATGATCAGGTGTGAGTGGTCACAGCTCAGCAGCAGCTGTGACAAATTGCCTTTAGAAAATATCTCAGAATGTTTTGAGGGTGCGTAGTGCAGTCGCATAGATCCAAGGTAACTTGATAAACAGTAGGAAATAACAGCTGGCAGCTGACATCTCTTATCAGATGTGGTCCATTTCATTTAAAGCAATGCTGGCATTCCTGCAGATAGCACTGCTTTGTTACAGTTCTGTAAACAATTGGTTGAATGATGGATTAGCTTTGGCCTGCAGCACGAGATTAAATCACCTGTTGTATGCCTCTGAAGTTACTCTACACTGTATCTGCTTGGTGTTACCTTGGCTTTTATAATGTAGGTCAGAGCAGGCGTAGTTATGCAAGGCTAAAATGGCTTTAATAGGCCTCAAATCATGTGCTTAGTGGGTAAATAAATGGGAGTGAAAAAGTTCAGATGAGAAAAAAAATGCACACAGAAGCTTTGTTGGGAAAACTGTGAAAAGCTGAATTTTTCAGGATAGAAGGTAAATAATGGAGAGTCTTTACAAAGATCCCAGGGCTTAGATTTGAAAGGTTGTTTCAGATGGTTAGATTTGACAACGCATACAAATTGGGTCGTGATTTGTATGTTGCTTTGATGTTTTCTCCATCAAAACATAGCTTTGTTTGTGGCTGAGCATTCGGTGGATCCGGCCTTGAAACAAAAGTCTCATTACCGTAACACTATAGCCGTGTTTCAGGGTTGCAGCACGGCTTTCTGCAGACACGAGTATTCACTCCAGAGAAAGCGAGAGGGAAAAAAAATGCAAAAACGGAAATAAAATAAAGCTAATAGATGTTTTTTTTTTTTTTTGTATAAAGCAGTTGTTGGCACTGGTTGCCTTTAATTGACAGTAATGTGACAGGAAGGGGAAAAGACATGCAGCAAGGGAACTGGAGACGTTAGTTGGCTACGTCAATGTCTTTAGCCTCTATATGTGAGCCGCTCGCTCTACCCTCTGCGCCACACGACACCCCGTAATAGATATTCTAGAAGTAAATGTTTAATTATTGGATACCACAACATCCAATCTGTTTTTCAATCATTATTGCAAAATATAGGCGAAAATTACTTATTGAAATGTTATTTGCTATGCTATAGCTTAGTCGTATTCAATTGCTCTTCAAGCTAGCATTAGCTGGCACGAAATGGAAAAAAATTCTCAAGAAAATGATTCAAAGAACTAAGATCACAAAGCATGAGACAGCATATATGCTACATGAAAGTAGTAATTATTGAATAAAGGTGAAAAAACCTTCTAAACATTGCTGTTTCTATATTTAGTGGCATTGCCTGTGGGTTAGCAGTAATGCTAAATCACACAAAGACAATTTAATTCCTAAAAAAAAAAACGAAGCATGTTATGATGTCTCTGGTTCTCAGTTAGATTCTGCTTATTTCCTTTTGTTACCATGGAGTGCTCCGGCATAATTCACAATAATTAAATGATCGTCGGCAATTAATCAGTAACTTTGAGTTTGCCATTCCCACCCGAGTAAATACCTGGAGATGGACGGCTTCACAGGCAAGGCCAGGATATTCTACACACCACGTGCTCATGTTTTTATCTGGCTAACTTTGATTGTTGGAGGACATCCCACCCTTAAACAATGCTGCAATAGATCTTGAAGTAGAAAAAGTCAATTATGCACAATATGTGGTTATAGAAATATCTACCACCGGGGGCATCGCATTCTGAACTTCATGCTTTTGAGGAGTTCAACCTTTTGATTCTGCTGTGTTGAGGTCAGTTTCTACATCTGAATCCGTTTTCCCTGGGCAGCAGTGTTGGAAACCCATAGCTGTTTTTCTTTATGCAGAATGGTCACATTTCTCTAAATTTCTCTAAAGAGCTACTCAGTCCAGTTCAGAACCTGTTAAGTGCTTGCAGTTCTTGTTTTTATGTTATATTTACAAATCTCATTTATTGACCACCCACCTTACTTCACAGGAAATTCACTTTGAAAATATGAAGAAAAAGGTTAAATATATGTAAATGCACTCTAAAAGCAGCACCCCATAATAAGATCCCTAATCAATGACCACGTTGCTATGTCTTTGTGTCTCTTAACGGACCACTGACATACATTAGTCTCACCAATTATCCACTTTCACAGGCCAGCCTGAGACAGACGGCAGAAGTATTTAAGTAGAATGGATTCTGAGAAGTTAGTTGGCGGAAAAAAAAATCATTTCCTTTCTGGGAAAGTCTGCCATGCTTCCAGACACTAAGTTTTTATGTTACACTGCAGATGGTTTACATGCATTCTGGTAAACACAACCCAAATGCAATGTGTTTTCCCACATTAGTGCTCCAAGGTGAATTAAAAATCCTGTCACTGCTGTGATGTTGCATATTTGAAAGTTTCCAACTTTAGCTTGTCATGCACTTTTACTAATATAAGACTTGCATATATTTAAGAAGGGCCTCTATGGTCTTGTTCTCAGTCACATCTCTTAGGCCTTTTGCATCTCTGCAATACATTTCATCCATTTGAATGATTCAATACATTAAAAAGGGGCAAAAATCATAAAGACGTGACTTTCAGGAACTTTCAAGAAGCTATATTTAATTTTTTTTCCCCTAAACAATTTTTGCCAATGAAAACCTCGGTTTCTATTTTTCAAAAAAGCTGAACTTTAAATTCTTCGCAATGCTCCGTAAGAGTTGTCGGGCAGAAACAACCATGCGGACTTCTCAGATTAGCTGCGACCTGCTCACAAGACTAGAACTATTCAAGGTTAGGCAGGATTTGGTTTATACTCCTCAGCTCTGAAACAAACTCCTAGAACACCTGAGAACGTTACTGCTCCCTCCAAAGGTTTCTTCTTTAACTCAGTTTCAAAATGTGTCATGATGCCATGCCATACAAAACGATTGTTGGGGCAGCCACAGGTTTTCTGAAGTGTCAGAAAACCTGTGGATTTAGTGTTATTATATGGCAATTGTCAAAGTGTCAAGTGTGAACAAATCTAACTCACACGTCCCTTGGGAGCTCCTAACATTGGTTGTGACAACAGATGATGGGGTTTTGTTAACTTTAACCATGTGGACTGCTTTTCTGTCAGAAAAGAGCCTTAGTAGTGAACCAAAAATGGGGTTTACTCTGTTTTTGATTGTTTTTGTTACTAAAATGTTCACTTGAAATTGAATTAAATGCAACAAAAAAATAAAAAAAGAATAGTCTTGTGTAATATCATTCTGCTCCTTCTCCCTCATGTATTTAATAGTTTAGTATTAGTTCTTTATAAGCCACTTTGTACTACCTCGTGTGTAATCAGAGCTACATAAAACGTGCCTTGCTTTATTTCAAACAACACTTCAGAGTTGCGAACAAGACTTGCAATCTCTACATGTTTTTTCCAACAGATATGCCAACATAGTATTGTTGGCATAGTGGTAATGTGAGAGCGACTGCATATATTACTCGTGAATAGTTTGGCCAGACTGCAACAAAAAAAGAAAGGAAAGCCAATACCAGTTTTTATAGCCAGCAATCTCAGATTTGAACATTTAGTAAGTAGTAATTTGCAGCCAGCATTATCCCTTGGGTCCATAAAGTTTCCTCCAGGGATTATGTTTTGTATATTTCTGTTTGGTAGTGATATTGGTTACCACAAACATAACCGGAGTAAAATATGATTATAAAACAGCCGCACATCCCACATGTCCAACAGCTGTAATGCTTATCTGACGCGACAGGCACAGCACAAGTAGATGAGGGTGTGTCCAGCTTACTTCCACAGGAGAGCTTATGAACTATTTACTCAGCATAATACTGACAACATGCGCCATGTGGTAGATGATTTTATTGCACAGTTCTGCAAATGTTGTGCCAGTATCCAATGCTCACTGTTGCAGGTGTGGGAGTAGCCTCTCTACGTCTGACTGAGTAGAATGGAAATGCCAAAGCCACAACTCTGTGGCAAATTCGGAGAAAACAGGTTGGAAACAAGTGAATTACAAGAGGGCCCCTCTTTCCAGGAAACATCTTTTCAAACAGATCAACCAAGGATTGCGGCACTCAGGCCTGGAGAGGGGTTTTATTTCCTATTTCTCTGAGTGGCGAGCCTGTTTGATCTGGTTTGGTTTTACGATGCCTTGTAAAGCTCAGAGCTGCAGAGGGGATAAGAATCACATCGATGATGAGTAAGGGATGAATTATTCAAATCTATAAAGCTGAATCTCAGAGGCCTTTAGAGTGCATAGCAAATGTATTCCCACTTTTACCTGTTTTTTATTAGGATTTGGGATAACAGACTAACACAAAGCAGAGCATTGTTGTGAAGTCCAAGAAAATATATAAAAGGTTTATAACATTTAAAATTCACATTCTGAAAAGTGTGTGGTTAATTTTCTCTTTGCTCTGATTTGCTCAAATTTTTTTGCTCTGTTTGGAAGTATGTACGGACTTTAACTAGGCCACTCTAACACTGTGTTTGATGTTACAAGATGGACTTCCAGCACAGGCTAGAGTTTAGATTGAGCCTAAAAAATCTGACGTGAGTGATTAGTGAGAGCAAAGTGGGGCGGAGTTGCATGCAGTGTGCTGTGCCTGTTACAGTCCAACTTCTGTACCTTTTTTTTTTTTTCCTTACTAGAGTAATCTACCTCCTCCTCTATTTAGAAGAGAATAAGTAGATTAACACATTGGGCTTTGGTTGTAGAAATAAGACTCTAGCACAATATCAGGTCTGTTGCAGCCTCCACTATCTTTCTATCCAGGCCCTCCTGGATTTAACTCGACTCTTTAATAATTTATAAAACTTCTCCCCAAACCATGATGCCAACATACACCATGTATTACCAATGGTCTGTAGGTCAAAAGGACCTATAGACAATTAACACTTTATAACTTGTAACAAATTGTAGGCAAGATTTCTTATAATTCAATAATAGCTTTCTTTATTCCACTCTTCCATTTAAGTCGAGGTTTGTACTTAAGTAGGAAAAGGTTTGAAGTTTTCTCTCCACAACTGCTGGTTGTCTACCACATCAAATTTCAATAAAGTACTTTAATATTTGTGTTTGGATCATTTCAAGGCACTTAATAAAAAGATAGTTTCTATTTTGGGGAGTGGGGTTTTGTAGATTAGTTATTTGAATTCACTATCTTACTGACTACTGCAGTGGTCAGGAGATCTAAGGTCATGACGATATTAAAATGTATTAACTACTTTCACGAGACACTATAAACACATAGAATATATTGTACTTCTTAAAATAAAACCCATGTTAAAAAGTACAGTATTGCATTTCATTTCAAATGAAATCAGAGATTTCAGCAGAGGATTTTTTGTTGTTGTTTTTGCTGAACTGTTTCCGTTTCACTGAAATTCAAATTTGTTTTGGATACAGTTTCCTCACGTCGACCATGTTGTTGTTTTCCTGACACGTAAAGAGCCGGGGAAACGCTGCTGCTGATGGGTACCGGGGCTTATGTTGTCATTCATCTGTGATTCATATTCAAGCAAGCTTTGAATATGATGTCATCCACCATCATGCTTTATTATGAGCAAAACAGACTGATGTCATGAAGCAATTCTCACTTGCTCTTTTAGAAACATCAATGCATGCATTCATGTTAAAGATGAATATAACCTGTGGAGAAAGACATACTTAGATTATGGATTATAGTTTTTCCCTCACAGTTTTAATGCACATGTAAGTGTTAAGGGGTTAATGCAACCCAAAGCATAGGGATGTGTTTGGTTGAATACCTGTCAGTTCACAGTGGTAGAGAAATTACCGTATTTTCCAGACTATAGAGCGCACCTCACACTGAGAAATGCCATTCTCCTGGCACCTGCTAACCCCAGACTCAGTGTCCATCATCTGATGTCTTGCCTTGATATTGGTGATGCAAGGCTGTATGCAGCTGCCCCGTCACAGAAACCCTTTAAACGAGAGTCTCTCTGCACAGCTTCGAATTAATCTGAAGATTGCATGAAGTTTCAGCGTTTGTAGCTGTTCACTCAATCATCCTTTCATCACTCTGCGCCTTAGAATCTGCTGACCCTGCTCTGGGTTTTTATGTGGCCTACCTCTCAAAAGTTGAGTCATTGTTGTTCTCAAACTCTCCAACTCTGCTTAATCCCACTAACAATTAACCTATGAATACTCAGTGGTGAGGAATGTTCACAACTGGATGTACTGCACAGTTGGCATCCTATCAAGGTTCACTGAGCTCTTGAGGGTGACCTGTTCTTCCACCTGTTCTTTCACAAATGTTTGTCGAAAGAAAAGAAAAGTATGCTCACTTATCTTTGCATAATAGATTGTGCCCAGTAAGACTCAATGGAGAGCATTGGGGTAATCAAAGTGTAGATTTAGTTTTCTGCCACACATGGTGTTTTACACCTGGTCCTAAAGATTTGACTGGTCTGAATCACACGTCTCCTGTGTCCCTAACATGGCTTTTGGAAAATTTTGAATGGGTTTATATCAGATTTTTTTGTTTCCTCTCTTCAGTAATGTTCAGATTTTTGGAGTGTGTGTCTAATAGTGGTCCTATTAGGTGAGGCTGTGAAGTTCCTCCAGAGTTTCTATGGGTCTCTTTGTTGCATCTCTGACACTTGCTTTGTAGGATTTGGACTTAAGTTTGATAGCCTACATATTTGTTTTCAATTGTCTCGAAATGTCAGCTGTTTTCATCATTGGAACAACTGGGTGAGAAATGGCCACAAGTAACTTTTGGTTCTTTCACCGGTTTCTTTCTGTCAGAAGAACATTTTGATTTCCAGTGTTGCCACATGCATGGTCAGCTTGAGCAACTTCTGCAAAGTTGATTGCTTTGTATATAAATTGTATCTGTTTGTCTTTTAAAGTGATTCTATATGGCGATTGTTGTGAATCAGCCTTATATGAATGTAGTGAATTTAACTGAAATGACCTCTGTGACGTGTGTTATGCACTTTAAGGACAGTTATTTTGTGTGTTCTTGCTTGATGCCTTCAGAGAAGCGCCCCGTCAATGAATGCCTCTCCATGGTGTTGCTGCAGGCTGGATAAGCTTGGAAAATCTTGAGCATGACCACAGAAACTGAAGTGCAACACTGGCTTTTGTAACGGGGAGATAAACTGGCACATGACTTTTCAGACGTACATCATATTGTCTCGAACAACTTTTCTAAGAAACGATGCTTGCATTCTCTTCAAACCATATGATGACAGACTATAAAATGACTGTAAGCCTATTTTATGCGATGTGAAAAAATATTGCATAATATTCTCTTTATACTAGAAAGATGTGATTCACTTGATGTCAAAAATTGCAAGATAATGGTCCACTTAAAGCAGTATTTCTATTCTAAACCCAGTGGGAATTTAATTAACAATCTAGACTCTCTTTCATGATTGACCACTGTGTCTAACTTGATTATGTTTTGCATTCTGAGATACAGAAACCCAAGATTGGCTTTGGGCCTCCTCAAACTCATGATGGAGCATGCAATTCATATTTGTTTCTTTGAGATTTTAAAGGCTATTAGAATTAAATGAACCATATCCTTTTGGTACAATGTTTAAACTTTTAAATTGTGTCTTGTACAACAATCCACCACAAAAATATTCTAATGAACGCGTTTCTTTATGGAGATGTAGATATTAAAGAGGATTTTTCTTTATTATTATTTTTACTGAAACCTGCAAAAACACTGCAGTAATTTTACCTACAGAAAATGAAAACATGGACCCGTTTTTTTTGTCCAGAATCCTATCATTTTATTTGATTTTAAGGCGATATCAAGCTGATTTAGTAACAGACTTGTTTAAGTTGTGTTTATTATTCTAAAACAAAATCCACCCAGCTTCTTCTGCTTCCTTGACAGGTATTCGGCCATCATTCATCCCTTCTGTTTCATAAGGTTGAGTTTTACTTTTTGCCTAGAATTGTTAAGCTTACAAAGCAATCATTAAAACAAGAAGCTGGGCGGTACACTCAGTAAAGAGCATGTGGTTAGAGTGTTACATGGCTAGGAAGTGCATGACATCGATTATTGTTACTCTGTTCGGTCATTTGCTGCCGTTTCACGGCACTGTTTGTGACGCTGTTTGTGCCCTCTACTACAGTTGTTAATGTCGGTATGAAATGTAAAATTTTTGGACAAGAATTTCAGAATACTCCAGTACATGGAGCTTCGTAAGATTAAAATAATAATAGGAATTAAGAGCAAACTCACCGGTTTGTAAATGGCAAATACAAAAAAAGTTTAGTCGGCATCAAAATTTGAATTCAAACTATAAAAAGATTACATTCTAAATTTATACTCTAAATTTATTATACGGTACAAAAATGTAACTAATTTAGATACAATGAAATAGCGGTGTAGCTTTCACCAGCCCATTTTCTAGTTAAGCTCGAACAATGAAGACCCTGTTCATGATGCTTTTGGACAGTCACTGATTGACCATATAATGTTTGATCAGCACTCAGCTGATTAAATGGAAGGATAAAATGGTTTATTCTGGTTTATTTAGCACTTTTTTATTATTATTTCAATCTGAAAGGACAATTGATTGAACTTTAACAGTTGGGTCGCAGCCTTTCACAAGATGTCATTCTCTGTTTACTGCAGAGAAACGCAGACGTGCATCTTTCCCACACAACTGCATGAATTGAAGCCTTTTATTTGCTTCAGGAGCCCTTCACAGTCCTGAACTCCGAAGCAGCTGACGGTCACAAGACAAAATGTAAATCAAACAGAAATCCTCTCGACGCCATTAGTGAGATGGTATTCCAGAGAAACATTTGCTGTAGGATGTGTACCAGCACTGGCATTTAGAGGAATAAATCAAGGGTGCACATGTCTCAACAGCCATTAGGTAGGAGTAAGAGGACTGATGCACCTGATGTCAGCACATGCGCGTGGGTTGACATTTCAGAGATCCACGCGTGAGAAAGTGCATGATTGGTTTTGGCGCACAGGCTTTCATGGAGGGGGGTCTGTGTTTCTCCAGACAATGGCATGAGGTCCATCCAATGTGGCAAAGCATTCACTTCAGCTGTATCTGTTACTTACTAATTGTGGGACGGCAGCATTGATTCATTCAGTGTAGTTGTGCCCTCGGCAATAATCTATAATTATACGACACAATTATGGCCTTCTTTCAAAGCCTGTGTGTTTTTCTAGCATGACTGGACAAATGGATATTTAGTATGAATTGTACCAATACTGCACAACAATACTATCCATCCACTCCTCTCTGTATCATAAACACAAAGTAGTTTATGTGAACAGTATTTTAAGGGCCTTTATATTGGTAATGGGTGATTATTTGAAAGAAATCGAATATTAGTTGCACATTAATTCTTGGTCTTCATGATTTTTCTGAGGACAGAACATATAACTTTTTTTCAGTCAACATAACTATAGAATAGAAATGAAGGGCTGTGCAGAGACGTATTTAGTGATGTTGATATAAGCAGCTATTACACATTCCTTTTATTCTTTCTTCCAGGCAAATAACATTCAGAGCAAATACAGGGACATTTTGCAGATTGGAAACAAAAACTATGTTAGTGTAAAGCTACAGATGTTTCTGTGACGAGGACTGATTTGAGACAGAACTTCCCTGAGGTTTTGAATCTTTTTCATCAATTACCTGCTACCTTATGGGACCGAGCAAATCTGGATTCCCACTTCATTTAGAGGCCAAGTTATTAACTACTTATAATTTTTTAACAGATTCTCTTTTGAGAAATTCAGAAAGATCTCTTCCTTAAATATCTGACATTGTATTAATTAAATCAGAATCTTTTCATAGATGTCCAGAGGTCCTACTGGGGGCTGCCTTTAATGCAGCTATAGATCACGGGGTTTTATTGTTGAGGAAATGTTTACTGGTTCTGCTTTGTTCTGAGAGGACTGGTGCATTGTTTTGGCTCTAAGATGTACTGAGCCTTGTATTTTCTTCCTTCCTGTTTCTCAGTTAGCTAAGAGCAAGTTACATTTCTTGCAAAAACCTAGAAATGTCACATGAAGTCACATCAATAAGCCAATAATCCTGCTATTGGTAGAGATGGATCGATTTCCAGTTGAGTTTATATTTAATCTGAATCCGCATACAGTCGGATGACGACACACCGCGTCAATCTGCGTCCAAAAACAACAAAACACCAGGAGAGGGGTTGAGTCGGCCATGTAGGGATGAACACACTGACTGATGCTCACGCACATATGCACGCGCACGTGTGACTGACAACTTGGCAGCGTTTGGCAGCTTCGTACCGTGAGGCTTCCTCAGCCTGGCTGCCTCAATCTGTTAGGCAAAGACGTCAACGTGTGAAGTTTCCTGGCACTGGAAATGTGGCCAGTGATGAAGCAGCTCCCTCTCTCTCTTTCACGAACCCAATCAAACTCATAACACACTGTAAAAATAGAAAACAAGATTGGTTATGTGGCTCTGTTATCATGGCTAAAAATGCTGTATAAGCAATCGCATCACAAATTTAACCGCAGCAATTATGTTAGTTAATAATGTTGCTTAGGTAGAACTGTTGTTGTTTACCAGATACTTCCTTATTGCCCTTATTTATGCTTGCATTGACTGTTGGCCTTGGCTGCTGTGCACACAAGCACAAAAAGTAAGGTCAGAAAAACACAACGCAACAAAACAAATTTCAAAGTGCGGCGTGAAAGAGCAGAAATCAACAATAGCTCATTTGTGGACAACCAGTCCAAAATGGCAATTATATGCCATTTTGCAAAATGGCATATAATTGCAACAGGCATGGTTACAACTTCTTGACTGGTATCTGTAAACAACTAGGTGCATCAGAGTAAAAAAGAAGAAATTGAGGACAAATGCATGTGACATGCAGCATTTTCCTTCCACTTTAGAATTACTTGATTTTGATTGATCAATCCAGTAAAAGTTTTATAAAAATTCCACACAAATGTAGCTAATGTGGAAATTTTGCTGTGAAATTAAGTCATTTCATTGTATATAACTATAAAAATGTGCACAAACAATCCACTGCTCTCTATCACTGAGCAGTATATTGTTCCACAATGATACAGCTGACTTTTATTTTTAGTTCTCGCAGCCCCTCCACCCTCAACTGTAAAATTCCAGATTCTCTACATGATTTATTATAGTCGAAAGGTAAAAATGAGCCTTTTTTCTGAGCTGCCCTTGTCTTTTTTGATTACTTTCATCTCTAATTTTAGCTCTCACCCCCCTCTCTCACTTCAGAGTGATTCAGAATCAGTGTTGGCAGCGCCTCCTCCCTCGCCTGCTTTCATCCATACACAAACAAATCACACATCGGAGCGAGACCGCGTGAGTCAGTCTGTGCAGCGCGCTGACATGGAGCGTTTCTTTATCTGTCCCAGGCCGCACAGGCAGAGAGAATCCTCGCTAATATATAGCGCTGTGCTGCGTTTTGCCTGCGTCATGTTTCCACCTTATGCTTCAGAGTCTTCATCGCCTCTAATCTTGCTTCATCATTTATTCCACGGAAAACTTCACTGCCCTGCAGCATGGATGTTGATTTAAAATGCATGCTGCCTGTTGAGTCATGCTCAGAAAAGAAAAAAAAAAAACACCCAATCCCGTTTGACTAAGTATTTATTTTGGGGCGGCACTGTTAAAAGAAGATGAAATTATAATAAGATCAACAATTAAATGTGATGGGACAGAACAATTAGCAATGATACAGAGTAAGTTATTATGTAAAGCTGTTGCAGGTGCATGACTGACCTCCTGCACTGGTTCATTTTGACTAATCATGTTCTGTTATTTCATCAGTAATTTCTGTAGCAGAGGAGCAGGATGTTTTCCATCCTGATTAGCATCTTTTTTCTCTGAATTTTTATCAGTTTGTTGAGTTTTTAACTCAACAGAAGTTGACTCAAATGTTTCAGCTCACTAATATCTGATAACGATAGCGAATAGTTCAAGGAAAACATTTCTGCAAAAAAAAAAAAAGCACATTGACCAAATCCCTCCAAAGTGATGGAAAAGACTCATTCCCAACTTGATGGCGTTTGTTGCCACCCAGGGTGGCACAACCAGTTATTAGGTTTAGGGGGATAATTACTTTTCCGCATAGCATCACATTGGTTTGGATGGCTTGTTTTTTTTTGCCATCAACTAATTTCAAAACTAGATATTATATTGACTCTGGACATTTTTGCCTCACATTAACTTCGATTACCAGGAAACATAAACAGACGACTTTAACTGTAGCCTGACGTCTTCCTTTGATTTGTGTTGATCTAATCAAAGACAAAGAGACACAGATGGTTCTTTTATCTGCCGTCGATCTTATTAAACTGCTTCATCTGGATCAACAAGGAGACGCTCAGAGAACTCAGCTGATCCTCAGTCAAGACCGTAGCAAAGTGGTGTTGCATTGAACACAGTGGTGTCCAATGCAACACCACTCTGTTCCATTGGACCCTTTTTGTTCTGCAGCGGTTGACAATGAAAAGTTGATTCTTCCAGTGATGCTCTATGGGAAACTCATGTTACAGGCTTCTGTGTAATTGTTTTAAAAGGATTTCAGGACCTTGTGCATATTTGCATTGTAATCATTGGGAATTTGAGCACATTTAGTTTTATCTGAATCTTTCCTTTTATTTGATGACCAAAAGTTAATTACTGCACCTTTAATTGGGAGAATGGATGTGTGGGGAAAAACAGGCAGGAATTTGGAGCTGACATTGTTGTCTTTAATATGCTAACGATGAGCATAATTAGCATCAGAAGCTGTTAGCATCAGTCTCAGTTTGTATGCTATACAGAATGTAGCTCCTCACCGTAACCTGTAGATTTCTAAGAGGCTTCCCACATTACCACATTCAGCATGTCCCATTTATCACCTCCCCACTCAACATTATATGTTTGAAAATATTACTGAGCAATGTACTGAAAAACATTTGATTTAAAAGTGAAAGTTTTGGAATGCTACAGGTTGTTTTAGGTCTTTATTAGTAGTCTGTTTGGACAAGGGTATCAAACCCAAGACCTTCTCAGCTTCATGGACAAATTACGTCCTGCGCACACCGCACTTTATGTTCCGACCAATTAGAATCCTAAAAAACAGGATCCCTGTTTACATGATTTCACCAAGAGAGTCATGACTCCATGACTTGTAATCAAACATTCCCACAAGACATGACATTTGTTTGCTGAACTAAAATGTCGAAAATAACGATGGAAGTATGTATTGGAATCCTGACGGGGGTGTAGAACCCTGTAGTCTTCCAGTCCTTCTGGAGGACCACAGGGCGCCCCACCCCCATGAACACACTTTACCCCAGAGCCCTACAAACTGTGGTCTGTCTGGTGATTTTGTGTTTGTTTGTGTCCTTCTCACCCCTCTGTCTGCTACAGCAGATGGTTGCCCTCCCAGAGTGGGGATCTGCTGGAGGCCTCTCTCCCTGTGAAAGGGAATTTTTCAATCATCCAGTATCCCATATACCAAAAGGAAGCTGTAGCGTAATTTTTTTGAAAATTATTTTAAATATATATTATTAAATGTAGTCTGTATGTGAAATTACCGCCATATTGAATGAATTATACTCTAAATTCCAATGAGAAATCATTTTCAGGTATTGAGCATTTTTTTTTGTAGGCCTGATAAGTCATTAAATGTCATACTCGTGTTTGCTTGAAGTGGAAGATCATCATTAATAACAAATATTAATGCTTGTTTTGTTTGCTCATATTATCTTTGTGTCATAATGAAATTGGTTTGACCTTCAACATTAAAGTGTCCATGTCCTGTCATAGATTCTCAGTTACAGTCAAACACGTCATTCTTGCTCTGGCTGTGCAATTCAAATTGTCATCATGCTGGGAAGTCAACAGATCACATTGCTCTTCTCTGGGTAGACGCGTGAATGAACTTTAAGGAATGCGCAGTTTGTTTTCCTTCCACAATATTCCAAAGGGAAGGAATGAAAACATACAGTAAGATCCATCTATATTTGTATTTTTCAATTTTTTCCCCCCTCACACGCAGTAGCTCCTGCACTATATTTAATTGTTTGTGTGTTCCCTCAGGCCGTTCAGAGAAATATAGATGAGAAAACATTGGATTAGCAGAGCGGTTTGACTTGTGACAGGAAGCAGAGGGATTCCTAAGAAACTCTGCCCTTATCTGGGCATCAGTAGTTGGGCATTTAAAGGCTTTGGAGACTACTGGCTTCTAGTTAAAACTTTGTAAACAAGGGTATTTTAAAGGGTATTTAAATCAAAGCTAAAGTAGGACTATAGGAGACAGATGAACATATGGTTTAGACTGAGGTATTTTCATTGGATCCCTGGTATTCGCAGGCATTAGGAACCACAGCCGCACATTTATAGCTAGAATCCAGGAACACTGGATTCTAGTATTCCTGTTAGAATCCAGTATTCTTAGAGCTCATTATTTTAATAAATCACAAAATTGACCTTGATATGCATTAACATGCCCAGTGGAAATCGTCTTGGCACTACCAGGGAAGTCTTCCTTATTCCCGCTTTCTGGAGCAGAGTCAGTTTGTGCCAAGCAAAATAAATGGCACCCCTGGATCGGCTGGTTTCCAAACACTAGCCAGTAGCATGTCAGGTAGGATTGTGCCTGGGTATTTCAGATCGATACGTACACCTGGTGGCCGTGTCGAGGTGAGGTCAGATCACATTCACTGTTATGATTCTGGCCTGTCTGCCTGCTCTGTTTCCCTCCTCAGCCCTCACCACTGCAATCAAGTTCATCTCAGCCACCTGCACACCACTGCGCTGCAGTGCAATCAGGCTCATTCCATCCACCTGCTCACCACCAGTTATATTCAGCCTCTGACAGGCAGACAGTGCCAGATTTTTGAAAGCCTTCTGTGTGAGTAGATATCCAGCATTTTCTCTGTTTTCCTGACCATGATCTCGACCACGTTTTGCCTTTGGACCTGCCTGCTCTGTCTAGCCCACGTCGGATTATCTCTGTTTTCTGGACACGACCCTGTTTCTGCCTCTCGACCTCTGCCCCCGCCTTGTCCCTGGATTTGTCTGCCTGCTATTGTCCTTACGTGCCTGACCTGTTTCCGTACCTGGACCTTGGATTTCTGCCTGAGCCCCCCAGATAGGTCGTCTGCCTTTCTGGTCCTGACCCTGCCCTGGCCCGTCATCATCCCAGCTCTGTGTTCCCCTGAGAAGGTTAGTGGCTGTCTTCTTTATACTTTGGCACCAAGTTTCTAGCCACTAACCTGTCTCTCCCCCCTCAGTGGTTCCTGAGTGTCCCATACCCCCATCTTCAATAAACCATTCTTTACTTCCATTTTGTGTGCTGGCTGAAATTTCGGGTCTTCTGTTGGGAGCATTACATTCACACCATCAACTAATGGCTGTAGAGTTTGTTTACCATCATATTGAAACCATTTGGAGAAGGAGCGCTTGGTACATTTAAAAAAAAAACAAAAAAAAAAAACTTTAGTTTGTGAAATATGGTTTGGACAGTTTGAAAATGACTGTCATTGTTTATATGTTTTAGAGAGTCTAATGAGGGCAAAAACCACACAGTGGTTTCAAAAGCTGCACGGCAATGGCCAGTCCTTAAGGACAGCAACTTTTACAAAATGGCCTACTTGGTAGGTGATTGGATAAAAGGAATTCAAAATCACATTCAATTGTGCTAAAACAATTACTAATCACAGTTTTCATCAGTGCTTACCTTCCAAAATGTACATATGTACTCTGCAGGCTGAATTGTTGTTCAGCCTGCATGTTCTGTCCATATCTCGTGTAATCAAAGACAGTGAACCAGCCTTAGTCCATTTGATCAACCTAAGCAAAACCACCATATTTATATTATCTTTTTCAACATTGTTTCCTTAAAACTTTGATTATAGGACAGCAGGCACTGCTGTAATCTAGTTATACAAGTTTCCTACCAAGTTAAGGAGGGACAATGCTGCTGTGCTACAACTAAAGAGAAGTTTATCATTTGGTGACAAAGGGTTTGAATCAGAAACACATTTTATGAAAGCAAGGAACATCAGAGAAAACGAGGTAGAAATGAACCTGCGTATGTGTTTTTGCTTGTGACGTGAGACTACTAATGTGAAAATTTTCCAGTTCAGTTTGTGCCTGGAAATGAAACGGTTCTGTAAACTGATTTGTGCCTCTAAGGGCACCAGTGCAATAACACCAATCTCTGTGAAGGTAGATGGAGTAATGAAATGGCCCCGGTCCGCTGCTACAGTGGAAACTTACCTGCTTTGCTTTCCATTTCTCACACAGACAAATGCACCCCCACACACCCACACACAGCCCCACACACACACACACTTTGGCACAAAGACATAAATTTAAAGTACACAAAGACAGGTGTAAACAAACGAAACCCACAGTGTTCTTCCCATTCTGACTGAACACCTGGGAAATTAATCTCTGTCAGCGGTGCACTACACAGACCTTATCAAACCATGTTGACACTGGATTTTTTTTTTTCTTCCTAGTTCCATCTGTGTGCATAAAAACTAAATTATAGCCACACATTCCAAACGATCTCCCCATTATGCCCCATTCTGTTCCCAGAGCTGTTTGATTTTCTGGTTTCTGCAAAACTCATCAAGCTCTACTTGGAAGTGCATTACATTTCTACAATGCATGTCAGATTCGCATCTGTGACAGAATTCTTTTCTTAAGAAAGCTGAAATTATGTGCTTAGAATGCAGTTCTGCAGACGGTTAACTCCTTGTTCCACTTAGTTTAATGTCAATGCCCTTGTCGTTCTCTGAAAAGGAAATGAAAGTGTTTTATTTTTTTCAAAGAAGAAATATGGTTAATGGACTTTTAATAGCAGCCACTTGAAATGTCTCTGCTCCCATTAAAAACCTGTGTCTTTGCTTTCAGCCTTAATGAAAGAAAATCGCTAGTATTGGATTCTCCACATTGTCAGATTAACATTTACTGCCCTATAGAAATTCATCCTGATCCTATATATCTATATCTATATACTGTATGTCTATATTTATATATATCTATATGTATATAGATATACATATAGATATATGTGTGTGTGTGTAACCCTCCTGCTTTGTACTGCAGGAGGGTTAATGCCTTCCTTCTTATGTGATAAACATATTTGTTCAATGTAATGAAAAGAGAGATAAGGTGTGCTGGACACCAGAATGGTCCATTTTCTTTGGAAATCACAACAGGTCGGAACATCTGCAACTGAAATCACATTCAGCTGAGTCATGCACATCTGATTTACTGGAATTTTCATTCATAACTCTCTTGAGTGTACAGAGATTGTCCCAAAAATAAAGGACACATCCAGTAAGCTTCAGTTGTGCGAATGAAAATCCTTTGTTGATGTCAGAAATCAGAGTAGGTAACAGGAAGGGAACAGTGGCTGAACCAAACACTTGTTAAGCCCGTGGCACCTGAAATACCATCTCTGAATGCACAACATGTTAAACTTCATGGGTGACAGCAGGAGAAGACCACAGTGGGCTAACTCTAGCCCTAACAGTGTCACAGAATCAAGGGATGTTAGAGTTTGAATTCATGCTCAGCTCTTACCCCTTGAGCTTGAACGCTTGCCCCCCTCCCGCCAGCCCGGGATTACCGAGCAACTTTTGGCTTATTGGTTTTGCGCCTCCGCAGCTAGGTTTTGTTCTGTGTTCAAAATTTATATCTGCTTACAAAAGTGGAAACGATACTCATAAAACAGCCCCGCCTGTATTATTGTACAGGCAGTGAGTGCAGAGGTGTATTTTTACTAGCTCTGTTTGACTTCCACCCATAATACCAGCTCAGCAAAACACTGTGTCCTGATACTACACAGATGGACGGAAAAATGACTGTTGACAGACAGATGCCAATAAACCGGTTATGCTTGCTTTGGATGAATAGCCAGTTTGGCATCGGTTAAAACATGCTTGCCAGTGACTCAGATTTAACATGCCAGCAGCTACGAGTGTTTCACTTGCATGGGAATCGTAAGCACGTGAAATCAAAATCATGTATCCACAAAAGACTTGCACATGTATTTGTTTTGAACTGCCTCTCTCCAATGGAAGAAAACCAACTAAATGACATGCGTGTCACATATTCATATTGAAAACGTGTTGCGACAATTAGTGTTAATATGACGCTGGAAGCATTTGTTAATTTAGCAGGATGGTATGCAGTGTTCTGTCACATAATTTTGCAAGTATGCCAAGAAGCCTGAGCAAATTACATTTTTCAACATATTTCCACTGCAAGGCTTGTATCAAACTGCAAATCGGACTTCTAACCATTTGGCAATGGCTTTCTGAAGTAACATATAAGATTTGTGGAGTGCAACCCTTATCCTTTTCAACAGATTCTCCCACCTGAGCCGTTGCTACAAGTCTCTTAACTGCTTTTGTTATCAATGCTTTCCTTGCATGGCTGGTCAGTTTCGATGAAGAGCCTTGTCTTGTTACGAGGGATTGCTGTAAAGCCAATCGATTCTCTGCTGTCACTATGTGGTCGTCCAGGAGGAATAAGTGACTCGATGCAAACTACTGGGTTTCCTTTCATAGAAATTTCTTAAACTAATTGGAATAGAGGGCTGCCCAGTGGCGCAGCTGGTAGAGCTGTTGCCTTGCAGCAAGAAGGTTCTGGGTTCGATTCCCGGCTCTGGTCTTTCTGCATGAAGTTTGCATGTTCTCCCTGTGCATGCGTGGGTTCTCTCCGGGTACTCCGGCTTCCTCCCACAGTCCAAAAACATGACTGTCAGGTTAATTGGTCTCTCTAAATTGTCCCTAGGTGTGAGTGTGTGTGTGCATGGTTGTTTGTCCTGTGTGTCTCTGTGTTGCCCTGCAACCCTGACCTGTCCAGGGTGACCCTGGACAGGTGACCCCGCCTCTCGCCCGAAACGATAGCTGGAGAGAGGCACCAGCAACCCTCCTGGCCCCAGTAAGGGACAAGGGCGTAGGAGAATGGATGGATGGATGGATGGATGGATTAGAAAACTGAACTTATTGCACTGTTTGATAACTGGGATAAATTGGAACTGTGATTGAACTGAAATAACTTGTTTCTAAAGTGCCTCGATTAAAGAACCGTGTTTAAACCTAGAGAGTATTCATGAATTAATCATAACACTTCCTCTGGTTTTGTTACCTGTTGATCAGGTTTCTTACAATCATATGATGAAACTTCCAGGCAATATTAGCAAGTGAGTTATAAACCTGAATTACACACCGTAGGGGTCATTCAAGAAACTCCTCTTCCTCTCAAAAAACAGAGGAACTAGTGGTTCGCAAAGCACGTTGACGATGTGCTTGATTGTACGCATGAAGCTTTCTGGGGAGAGGAAAAGTGTGTTGTATAAGATATACAACACACTTATACAACACACTTTTCCTCTCCCCCATAAAGCAATTAGACAAACGGAAGGAGAGCAATACAAACAGAGAGGCAGGATAACACGGTGTGGGATGTAGCTGCAGGGTTATAATGAAAGTAAAAATACAAGTAAGCAAACAGAAAAAGCTACACCTGACCCCTTCCGCATTATTTTATGTGCGCTTTACTGTGTGGTTCCAGTTTTTTCCAGCCAAGTCTAATTCAGACGGTAATAGTAGTTCTGGCACGGACTAGTGTGGCGTCTTCCCTGATCCCCACAGGGCACATCTTGTACAGCATATCCTCACTGAGCAAGCAATACAAAGTGTACTGTTGAATGTCCAGTAGGAGTACATTCTCATGAGAGAAACTCTCATTCAGTCCAGTTCAGCTTTACTGCTCTGCTGGGATCTCCTCAGAACTCTGACGCTTTTGACCAGCAGTGACCGAGTTCTGCAGAAAAAACATTTAATGCGCTAGATATGTTAGATTGTACAAGGTAGCAATGGACATTTTAATACAAGCAACTGGTCAAACATGCGGGCATCGGGGAGGCATTGCCCATTTGTTTTGTTTCATTAGTTCTCAGTTCTAATAATCAGCATTAAAAGAAATACACATTTGAAATACATCAGTTTGTGTAATGAATAAAGAAATTATAGAAGTTTCACTTTTTGAATGGAATTAAATTTGACATAAATGAACTTTTTCATGATATTCTAATTTTACGACCGGGAACTGTGTGTTCAGGGGATAGTAGTTCTGGTTACATTTACTTGAATAACTTTTTGAAAAACAGACCAAATAAATCTCACAGAAGTGGTTTTACCTCACTGTACTTTTTATTTTTAATTCACTAATATTTTGAACTATTTCTACTCTTACTTGAGTCGACCGACTTTTTCATTTGTAAAAACAGAATTCAGATATTGGACACGTTTAGATTTCTGCACATATGAGCTAAAGTCTATGCAAATCTTAACGTTCCACCAGATAGTCGCATCTTTAGTATCGGGACAGACCATGCCATGATAATCATAGGAAGCATTTTCTTCAGGAACCAGATTAGAGAAACAAAATATTCCCCTTGGTATGTATATGGACCCCTAATAAAGCCTTGCCCACCCTCTGGACATCCAGAGGGTGGGCAGAGTATGAAAGTCTAGTTCTGCTCCTGGAAGTCAGTAGGAATAACAAAGAAACTGTTAGGCTTGAGTCCAACCAACAAAGGGTTGATCATCAGGTGCAGACTGGTCGAGTAATGAAGAGGTTGCAGACAGGTTTGCAATAGGCCACACCCTCCAGCAGAGATGGGCATGTTCAGGGAGACTCACACAAAACATTCCATCCAAACCAGGATCCTAAAATGATCTGTAATTTACAGTCATGATCTTTAAACTTTAATTGGCAAATTCCTAAACAATTCTCAGCTGAACTGAAGAGGTTTCTGCAGAAACACCAGCTTGAGATTCATAAGGCCGGTATCTTTTGTAGGTTTTGTATTGTGGGCTCTTAAGTAGTGTAATGTTTTCACTGTTTTATATGTGCATTTAAAATGTTGGATTTTATTGTTTCTATGTAATCATAACCCCAGCAAGGAACGGGCTTAAATGTTCTCGTGTTGTCCACCAGTCCCTCCTAAACTGTGGTATTACATTAATGTCATGGAAATAATCTAAGTGGTCCAATAGTGGTGTGTGTAGGTTTTGGACACGAACCACTATGTTCTGACATTAGTGAAGCACTCCTGTTATTACCACACCCTACTTTGAATCTTGCCTAGTTGTTTCAAATGGAAGCTGCAACAGGAGTGTATGTATAACCATGTATAACCCAGTTTCCCATATTTGACACAAAGTATTGTGTTTTTTTACATTGTCATTTGCACAGCAGAATGACTGTTGAAGCTCAGCAAACGGCAACGATTTAGCATTTTGTCCGCTCAGCAGTGTACCAAATGGGCTGACATGAAATTTACACGAAAGAAGTGTTTTTCAACGGTTGACTGTTTGTTTGCTGTTACGCAACCTCGATTAAACCGCTGGAAGGGCGATCAGCTGGAACACTCTGGACGAGTTCCTCCTCCGTAGCTTCCAGCACCAGAGTGATAGCTGATCCATTAGATGGGTTAAGTGCCTTCGGAAGTACACCACAGAGGTTTATCAGGTCACAAGCAGGATGGAAGAGCTTTTATTAGAAAAAGAGGAGTCGTGTTTGTGAGTTCTCGGCTTCCTGAAGTCTTTGCCCTTTCTCTTTTCCAACAGTCCGCAGTCCAATCTGAAATGAACCAGCTGATCCAACTGGTTGATGATTGAGGATGAGGGGAAGCTCGTCATGTCATGGGACTCTCTCTGTGGCAGGGTTCAACAAGCTTTAAGAGAATTTGACAAGCTTTAAATGTGTTACATGCTATAAATGAAACCATCTCATCCCTTCAGTTTTAAAATCCAACTTGTCTGTTCCACCTAGAACATGTCAGCTGTTAGTTTCACATTTTTAGCACCTCTTTCAGCTTGTTCAGCTCGTTTCTCTAACCTTCATCAGTTAACACACTGCTCCAGTTTTTAGCGTGTATCTCTGATTACATATAGATATAAGTTCTGGATTTTAACATTCAAGTTAAATAGCACAATCTATCTGGTAAATAGACTGAATCAATTTTCATGATAGTTGAGGGAAAAATGCTTTTTGAAGGAAAAGAACAAAGTCCCCAAACTACATTTTAAGAAAAGATATTTTGATAGTGGTTACAGATGAAAGTAAAATTTTTTTCCCTTAATTTTCTCATTTTTCTATGTTATTTTAAGACTAAAGGTCTAACTCTTTGCTTTTGCTAAACAAAAAGCTAGATTCTACTTTAATGTGATGTAAAATAAAAGACCAGGGTCTTAATTTGTTTGCCCCCACAATGACTGTAAGAAATTGTGATGAATTAAGGTGAAGATGCTCAGAGGAGAGAAGAACATAAGGAAGGATCCCAGAAAAGACACAAGAATAAGGAAAACAGAAAGAAGATGAGGAACGGGTTAAGGACAGAAATATACAGTAAGCTTCATAGCATTGAACTGGCACATTACATACGTCACGGTTAGCAATTGGGTAAAATTTTAAACTTCAACATAGACCACACCTCCAGCAAGCAATCATTTGCTTGCTGGAGGTGATTTTTGTCAAAATCCAAGGGGATGGATCTTGAAATGACTGGAATAAAATGTTGTACCTTCTCAGACTGCTTATAAACCAAGAGAACCATATATTGATTTATTTACCAAAACTAATGGGGAGAATGTTGAGCAACTACTACTAAATGCAAAGTGTAAAGGCTACAAAACATCAGAAGTTTTTCATACACTGCAAAATCTATCCAGATGGAACAATAAAGTAGAAAGAAGTTTCTGGAAAACCGCTCAAATGAATTCAGTATGTTTTTTCCTGACACGACATGGACTGATGGAGGAAATGACAACAGCAAGGACAAAGAGGTGTGCCCCATCACGTCTGAACTCTCCCACCACCCCACCATGCTGGGAGGTGAAACTCTGAGGGGTGGGCAAGTTTCCTAACATCTGTCCAAACTGTGTTATCTGTAGTTCATTTTGGTTCACCCTGTTAAAACAAACAAGAAGGCAAAAGGGGGAAAAAAGCATGTTAAAGTGTCCTTTTATTTTGTTCTCTTCAGGTGGAGAAAACAATGTGCTAAATCAGAAAAGATAGATAACAAATGTCAATATGGAGATTGAACCAGGCGCAAAAATCTAACAATCGTGTCTTCTCAAAACTTTTACGCAGAGAAACAAGCTCCGGAAATAGAAAGGTTGGCTTTGTTTTGTGGCTAATGTGTGGCGACTTCGATTTATTAGAGTAAAACAATTTTTCATTGAAAAAAATTTCAGAGCTAACAGTTTGGAGTTAGTTCAGAGTGTCTAGCCTGTACCGTCCATCTATTCATATGTGTTAATGTAAAAACGCAACAGAAAAAAAAATATAGATGGTACATCTGAGAGGACAAGTGGAACATCAAACTGAAAATGGATTTCTAATAGTTTAGAATAAGAAAACTTTCCAAATAACAGAAGCTGCAAGTCACTATTTCTGTTGTACCTTGTTTTTTTGGGGGTTTTTTTGGCAACGTGTATATGCCAATATGTTTTCCCTCAGTGGGTGAAGTGAGAATCATAGGTCATTGTGAAATGCTAAAAAAAAAAATCAGAGCACCAAAGTTGTCCCATGCACATCATCTGCCTCTCCAGAAGTTTACGTACATTCATCATTCAAATTTCAACAATGAATGTGAACCATTATTATTTTTTTGATTTGAAGTTTGGATTTATTGTGGATTTGCACTGCTGTCAAACATCCCTGTTGGAACAACCATTAGAATAAGCCCACGCTCCTGTGCTCACATTCACCAGCTCTAATGGCTCTGTGAGGCTATATTTGTTGGTTTTCCTGTGCAGTGGAGTGCCCTGATGTTTGTGTGTGAATCACAGTGCATGGACATGTTTATGGGACTGGCCTTTTGGTAATGAGGATATGAATAAACCACTACAGTAGGCCAAAAATAAAACAAAATGGATTCAAATTTAGCAACAACAAAATGAAAGCTTTCATCAATGCTGTCTGTCCTGTTAAAATTAACATGCAGTAATTTAAAGTTGGCTTTCAGGGGGAGTGTGAGAAGCAAGTGCAACTTCTCAGCTTGAGTCATGCTGCCCTCTAGTGGGTGAAATAAGCAAACTTTCTCTTCTCTCCCAACAACTTCATGGCTGACTTCAGTTTTCTCCTTCAGAAACAACGGCAGGAAATGCTGGTCCATTCACGTCGTTGCAACTTCAACAGTAGGACGATCAGTCTTGCATCCCGGTTACCCCGGTTACTGTGATGCAGAGGAATGAGCGGCGTCCCTCACTTCCTTTTGAGGGATTCCCTTCCAGTCATCAGACCAAGACAGGAGCCGTCTCTGGGAGGGACCGATGGACAGATGCTTGTTGTGAACAGGATGTGTCCCCAAGCTGGTGTGGGCTCCACACCTGATCAAGACATGAAAGATTATGTAACCCATCACGTGTGTTTAACTAGGAGGAGCATCCAAAGGGTTGTTTCAGACCAACTACAGCTCCATGAACAGGACACATGGATGGGACGCGTGTTGCAACCATTAATTTTCAAGGGATTTATCGGGATTGAACACACCAGACCAAGTTAAAGTATCCTGGTAAAAACCAGCCCCTTGTTCTATGGTTTGCTCCATACAGAGGGTCTGGACCCTCGACTACATTCAGTAGCCGTCAGAGAACATTACTGAGCATGCAGCATTAAAAAGACCAAAGAACCTGGTCTTATGAAGAGGACAGAATTAGAAAAACTAAACTCGGACATCATCCTCAGAATACATCTCCAAAGTTTCACATTGTTGTAGTGTGGGTTCAATGAACTGAACTTCCAAACTTTGCAATTATGTGCTACTTTGTGTTGGTCTATCACAAAGTCCCTGTCTTTACAGGGACCTCCACCTGCCGTACCTGTCACACTGTTCCTTCCTCGAACTTCTGATCAGTTAAGTCAGCGGCAATATGGAGTGCAATTTTTTTTGTTAAACAGCAAAACATAACAAATTTGGTTTTCAAAGGTACTAAGATTTATTACTGCTCACATGAGAGTCTACCTGAATGAACCAAAACGGATAGTATAGGCTACTCATTCTGTTATCTATGCTGAAAAGTGGGTACTATTGGTTACATTTACTTCAACTATTTATCAGAGTCGTTTTACTGCACAGTACTTTTTTTTTCTTTTACTAGAGTAATATTATTGCTGCTCTTGTAGATGGATTTTGCATTTAAATAAATAGACCTCAGAGATTGGAAACCTTAGATTTCTGCAATGTATGAGCTAATGCTTATGCAAATTTGAGCACAATTACTCAATATTTTATACATGTCACTCTTTGCATCCTCATTGTTTCATTTTAAACATGATTATTTCATTGGAAAGGTTACATAAAGGTTTGTTTACGTATTTCTAGTAAAGTAAAGTTTAATCTGTGTCCCACCAATCAGCCAATATCTCCCTGCTAATTTCCTCTGCTAGAGACTCTTTCATTTACCAACTGCATAAAACTCTTATAACCTGCATCAAACTCTTGTATCCCCCAACAAATTTCTTTAATAATCAGTTTCTCATAAATTAAATATGACTACGAACAAAGAATGTCTTACTGGTAAATACCCTGCGCTGCATCCAGGCACATGCCAACTTTCTTACCCCAGGACAATTCTTCTTTTAAGAACAAAAAAGTTTTGAAGATTTCCTTGTGCACGGTACTCCATGATGATGTAGGACTCCGGGTTTGGACCTGCAAGCAGGTATGTAAAAGGAGATCTGCTATTGTGCTTGTTTGGGTACTGTCAAACACTGAACTCATCACTGCTCACCCTCCTCGTCTTTGATGCATATGCCAAACATTCGCAGGATGTTGGGGGACTCGAACTGTTTCAGGGAATCAACCTCTGTGAAGAATTCAGACTTTCTCTTCCTGTATTTCAGGAGAATATTTATTAAGACTGTGCATGTGTGACAGTGTTGCACTGGTTGTTCCTAACACGGTACACTGACCAAACTGTCTGCCTTAATGGTTGTTTTAGCAGGGTGGAAAAGAAATGAACAACAGATAGCAAAGGAAAAAAAAGACATGTTAAAGTGTCCTTTATTTATTTTTCACTGGCTTCAGGTGGAGAAAACGATGCGCTAAAACAGGAGAGACAGAAACCGATTTGAAGTTGGAGATTGAACCAGGCACAAATCCAATGACAAGACCTTCTCAAAACTTTGATGATGCAGAGCAACAAGCTCCTTAACACAGTAAAACAAAAAGGTTTGTGTTGTTTTGTGGCAACTTCATTCTGGAACCCTTTTCAACTCAAAAATCATCTTATTTCAATAAATCTAACATTTGGAGTTAGTTCAAGGTTTTTGCCCTCTACTCTCCATCTACTTATATGTGAGAATGTAAACACGCTACAGTATAAAAATACACATAGTACATCTCAAGTGGAACAACTAACAGAAAACGACTTGGCATTTCTAAATATTTTATTTTATTTTATAGCTTAAAATACGAGAACTTTTCAAAGAACAGAAGTTTTAAGTCGCTATTTCTACGTGTTTTTTGGCAACGTGTGTGCGAGAACGTTTTCCCTCAGTGGGTGAAGTGAGATGCATAGACCATTGTGAAATGCTAAAAAATTAAGAGCACCAAAGTTGTCATTTTTAGCATAAAAAAAACTTTCCTCCATCTGCTTTTCCAGTGGTGGTGGTCAGAAGTTTACATACCTTCATCTCTGGCATCGATTTCATGCTAATTTAGGGCTTTCAATGGTGAATACGAACTGTTTCTTTTTGGTCGAAGTTTGAAGTTATTGTGGATTTTCTCAGCCGTCAAACATCTCTGTTGGAACTATTTGCAATAATCTCTTTACCATCTAATTGTGGCTTGGAGGTCAATATGGAAAATTTTGAAAACTTCAATCAGATGAGGTTTTTTTTTTATAAAATTTTTTTTATGGAGGATATCAAAAAAGCTGGTCCGTGGTGCCAAACTTTAATTTTTTTTCTATTCAGTCATATTTAAACGTGACATTAAAAGTAAAACATTCCTGCCAGTGATGAGTGGAGGTAAATTTCTGTACATTACAGTGGTGTTTCACTGAAGTAGAGGTAAAACAAGTATCATCAACTATAACCGGTACCGTGATCCCAGGTCTGATGTCACACTCCTGTGCTCACATTCACCAGCTCTAATGGCTCTGTGAGGCTATATTTGTTGGTTTTCCTGTGCAGTGGAGTGCCCTGATGTTTGTGTGTGAATCACAGTGCATGGACATGTTTATGGGACTGGCCTTTTGTAATGAGGACATGAATAAACCACTACAGTTGGCCTAAAATAAAACAAAATGGATTCTGAGCAGAACGGTCCAAATTTAGAAACCATAGGAAAGCAATACCAACAACTTCCATCAATGCGGTCCGACCCTATTAAAAATCGACATGCAGTTATTTAGAGTTATTCAGTGGAAGTGTGGTTTGCCTGTGTCATGCTGCCCTCTGGTGGCGAAATCAGTGAACTTTCTCTCTGCCCCAACAGTTGCACGGCTGACTTCAGTTTTCTCCTTCAGAAACAACGGCAGGAAATGCTGGTCCATTCACGTCGTTGCAACTTCAACAGTGGGACGATCAGTCTTGCATCCCAGTTACCCCAGTTACTGTGAAGCAGAGGAATGACCGGCGTCCCTCACTTCCTCTTGCTGTCCAGTATGCCCCTCCAGTCATCAGACCAAGACAGGAGCCGCCTCTGGGAGGGACCGATGGACAGATGCTTGTTGTGGCAGGCGGTGAACAGGATGTGTTCCCAAGCTGGTGTGGGCTCCACACCTGCTCAAGACATGAAAGATTATGTAACCCATCACTTGTGATTAACTAGGAAGAGCATCCAGAGGGTTGATTCAGACCAACTACAGTCAAAGACGAGCAGGACACATGGATACAAATATGGAATATGTGTTGCAACCGCTAATTTCAATGGGATTTAACACACCAGACAAAGTTAAAGTATCCTGGTAAAAACCACAGAAGTGGTCTGGACCCTTGGCTATTGACGGATGATTGCTTCCTGAAGGTGTTGAAGTTTTAAATTTCACCCAATCACTAACGTTTGTCCGTAATCTATGAGATGCTCCAGTTCGACTCTGAAGCTAACCGGATGTTGCGCATGCTGTAAACGACCGTCCTCTGCTGCAAAGAGAGAAGCTCTGAGTCAAACGAAGCAGCTGCTGATTTTAATTCAATATTTAGAAGCGTGACCAACGCAGACTGAAGGGCTTTGTTTACTTCCTCCACTGTCATCGCGAAAACTAGAGTTGGACTATAATTCTAAAACATCGACTTCATCTTTTACAACTTTTCCTTCTGCTCAGATTGGCCTGCTTGATATTCCTACCAAAGAAACCCATTTCAATGGGAGAGAGATCAGCCAGAAAACTGCAATCGGTGCACCACTGCTGAACGCATTTGTAAGGCTAAGTATCATTGTGAATGTAACAATCCCCTTCTATTGGAAATAATGTCTAGAAAGTAATTTCCCCCTAAACCTAATAAGTTGTACCACCTATTGGTGGCAACAACTGTCATCAAGTGTTTGAGAGAGTCTTCTCAATCAGATGTAAGTCCAAACTTAGACTAGGTTACTAACACAATATAGTTATTTTTAAGCCTCTCAGGGGTGGATTTTCTGCTGTGATTTGGACAGGCTGATATCAAGTATACTTTTTCAAAGTGTTGCTCAGTATAAGAGCTATTGCATGTCACAAAACAAACAATTCAAGTCCACAAAGCCCACCTTGAATGTCAGGCTTGTCGTCTATGAGGAGGTCACCGGCAATTACGGTTTTATCTCTGGTCAGAATGACCTGCTCCAGAAAGTCGCAGCCTAAATGCTTCTCCACCCAGGCGTACTGGAAAAACACACACGCGGAGGCACAAACACAATCAAGATTGTTAGAGAAAATCCCTTTAATGATTATCAAAGCAGAAGATTCCATGCTATTGATCAACAGGAGGCTCACCTTCTCATATGGGCAGTGCTTGTAATGTTTAATGGGGCTGGTGCAAATGAAGACATCTGTGCTGGAGGGAGGGAAGGAAACAACAAGAGCTCAGTGGAAACACGTGCCGATTTATTTCCTATTCCAGCTGCATATGCCACCCACACAGACTTTATTATGCTGGAAACAGGTGGCAGGAGAAGAAAAAGGCTCCTGAGTGCACTTGTCTAAAATCACCATCATTGATGAAGATGATGTCACAATCCTTGCAAAATCACTCATCACCGAGGCAGAGCTTGCTTATCATTGGCAGCAGGGTATCTGTGAGTGAATTTTTTTTTAACAATGTGGTTGATGACTAAAAGAGGCGCAAAGATGACAGAGTGCTGTCCAAGAAAAATATCAATGCCAGACTTATAATCTGCGAAGTACAAGGATGGACACTTTAATGTAGACAAGTTATTTGATAGGCTGTTTGGGAGATCTGCACAATTACTTGTGTAATGCAAAGAAGTACTGCCTCAATGAGGTAACAGTAACCCTACTTTCTGCCTAAGGGCATTGCCGTGGCTTGAAAAAGTTATCCTGGCATAACAATTTGGTTAACTTGTTTTTACTGCCCTCTGGTGGCCAAATATTAGATTCAATTCTACTTACTAAATGTACAAATTTGACCTGTTTACCTGTTGACAATAGAAACCCATATCTAAGATGTCTCCCACTGTCTCATTGTGTATACAAGTGCAAAAATTGACGTGGGGTGCAAGCAATCTCACCAATAAACGTATGTTCAAACACCCAGCTGGGAGGCTGCATTGAAGCTTATTTAGTTGTGGAAATTTGTGGAGAGTTTTGGCCTCAAAGGCACATGACGATGCTGTTTACATGTCAAGCAATGTTTATCAAACCACTAGCACGTGTGCTTAAAAGACAAGGAACCGAATTAGCTGAATAAAAACTAGTTTGACTTGTTAGATCATCCTCTACGCTGATGATGTATTGCTCTTTTTCCAAAATGCTCAATCTTTTCTTTCTGAGACAATTACGCTTAGAGGGTTTTACTGCTTTTGGTTTTTCTGGTGATTCTATTTTTGATTGATTTCAAGTTTTGAACAAAAATAAATAGTCTGGTTAGTTTAGTTGGTAGTTTTGATACTTTTGATGAAAAGGGGGGGGGGACAAATATAAAAATTCAGCATTTGAGGCAATGTTCAATCAAGCCAGTAAAAGGCAAATTCACGGATGAACGGTATAAATAAGTTTTCATCTGTCGACTTATTCCAGCAAGTGTCTTATTGTTCTTACTCATCCATCCTGGCCATCTCCTTCACGGCCTCCACTCCTCCAGGCAGAGGATCCAAGTCCATGAAGAAGCCTTTGGACTCCCAGATACTGATGGCTTTTTCCTGGAGATGGATGGAAACAGTTAGCTTATACCAGGAGGAGTACTGGATCACGTGTGTTTGCATTAGTATCAGTGTACTTGTACTGTAACAACAGAAAGGAACAAAGGTCAAGTTTGTTATCAACACGCTGTGAAAAAGTCTTAATCCATCAAAAACATGGGTCAGACATTTGAATTCTTACTGTTGGATGTCACAAGATGCAAAGTTTTGAAAAGGCTTAGTGAAAAATGCTAATTCTGCTTTTCGTGTATTTGGGTTAATGACATCACGAGAGGAACAAGAGACAATGTGGTCAGCTGGCAGCAGTGAAGATTATGGTAGATGAGTGACTTTTAACAGAGTTTGGTATTCTGAAGAATAATGTTTTTCAAAGTTGAGAGCAATTTGATATATCATCTCTCCTTTCTCTAGTTCGGCTTAGAACTTTTCACAAACTGCTTTCAAATGTTTTGTTGTTAAAGGGTTTTCCTGAAATCCATGTAGCGCTCCAACTTTCTGCTGCAGTCGTACAGAATACAAGTAAACCAAAGGAAGAAATATAAAATAAAAAGACTTATAATTATGACTTTGTTTTCCCTTATAATTCAGATTTTTTTTTCTCTGACAAAATTCTAACTTCTATCTTAAAATACTGTCTTTTATCTCAAATTTTGTGCTCAATTTTATTCTGGAAATAAAATCCAGAATTCTGAATTTTTTTTTTTTTCAGTGTAATTGCCTTCCTTACAAATGGTGAGTAAAGAAGAAAAAAAACAACTGGACATGCTCAGAAATAAATCGGTGGCATTAATGTGCCTGGTGTGACGTCGCCAGAGGTCAAGAACTTGTTTTGGGGAGAGTATATTTTCACTTGATTAAATAAGAATCTACAACACTTTACCAAAAGTAACTGAAAATCTGACAACGGCACGTCACTAAAGACGGCAAACTACAGCCAAACTGGAGTTTGATTTATTTCACCAAAAAAAAAAAGTTGGGATCGTAGCTTTAATGTATCTCCGTTAAAAAAAAAATAACTGCTTCTACCTGACTGTTTACTTACACACAGGTCGGATCTGAGCTGCCCGTACTGTAACGACACCCAAAAGCCTCTCCTGTCATCCAGAGCGATGAAGGGCTCGTCCGGGTACCTGGCCCTGTATTTCTTCAGGAAGCCCCCCTCGAAGTCCGCCAGCACCCCGTCCATGTCGACCAGGACCCGCAGTCTCTTACCGGAAGCGGAGGAGGACGACATGTTTACAGCAATCCTCTTAAACGGATCAGGGAGCAAAGTTTTCCCTCTTCCTAGTAGACGGGTTGCAGTCGTGCACAGCAACATCGCTAAACCTCCCCGAACTCACTGCGCCTGGAACAAGCCGACAAAAAGCCCGCATTGGAGAGAGGGGGAAAAAAAACTTAGTTTACCACTGTTGTTGTTTTTTTCCGCTGCTTATTTATGACGTGTTTCACTGTGTATGTCCGTTTCGCCGCTGCAGTTAAGCTAACACTGCTGTTAGGCTAACAGCAGCAGCAGCCAGGTCAAATGTGACACACCGCTGGACGCGCACTAGAGCGGTTTAACGGTGTTTAGCTACCGGTCAGCTGTTACTGGGCGTCCCACTGCAACGGTAACAGCTGCCACTGGAGCAGTGTGGACCGAAGCGGGCAGTTATCGCCTGTTTTTGCGGCATCAGAGGGAAGAAGAGCTCAGCTGTGGGAACAAGCTGTACTACAAACAGGTGTTGTGTCGAGTTTAGGTTCCTCCGTTGAGATTTGTTTCCTCATCTGTTGCGCGTCTCAGCGGTGTTTTACGGCAAAGTAAAATAAACCGTTTTGCCCGTGGTGCATTCATGTCAATTCGTATATTTGCATAGGTATATTTAATTCTTTTCAAAAATAATAAAAATGTGTTTTTCACTTCATAAGCAAATAGTTGCGCAATCCAGAATGAACAACATTGTCTTCATTTGTTAGTTTTTTAATAGTTTTATGCTTTTATGTTCCTCTTGAATTGTCACTGACTCCTATGTAAAGAAGAATGGCTGAAAATGAAATGTCATGGTGATTTTTTTTCTTTTATGATTCATATTTTTGTCTAGAAGGCAAGCAAAACAAATCAAATGTACGAGCTTAAAAATTCCGTCTCATGGTTTGATTCATTCAGACAAGCAACAAAGAGAACGTTTCTGTTGTTTTCTGCTGGTTTTCCTGCTATTGTAAGATCAACAATACACCCATCCCAGTACATTCCAGGCCTTTAACTACTCATTTACTCACAGAAAAGGTTCTGCAGCTTGATTTGCCTCGTTTAAATAGCAAAAATTGACAATAATAATAACTGACCCCAAATGACTTGAAATATGCCACAAATTAAGTAATAAAAAACATATATTTCAAATTAATTGAACCCACTTAAAAATTTTGACCAAATAAGTAGCTCCAACATGATGAATGCATAAAATATAATTTGGAAATAATTTAATCCATATTATCTAATTTCCACTTAATTTGAATTCAGTGGAAATTATTTTAATCAATTTGACTTTATTTAAAACAAAAATAATTCATTCAAAGATGCTTCAATAGAATAATTTCACAATTAAAATGTTTAGATTCAGTCGGATATAATTTTATAAAATTAATGTACATCAGTAAACTACTTGAAAGTTACGAAATGTATTAATCATCAAGTGTTTATTAAGGCCCTGGTGGCATTGTGTACTAGTAAATGTTGAATAAATTTCAAGTTATTTCAATACAAGTAGCCTAGTTTGAGTGGTGTATTTGAATGCACCATGAGGTTGGCCGTAATTACTGTTGAGAAGCGCAATTTCGTGTGAGAAGGACAGAACTGGTAGAAACGCATCCTAGCACGGAACTCAACTCGACACAACACCAGCTCCTTCAAAGATGGTCTATGCAGAAAAGAGAGCTCACTCCTCGGTGTGTTTTAAGGGTAACGCACCACTTCTTCAGTTTAGCATCGAGGGGGGGGGGGGGGGGACTAAAATCAGTGCTTTTCTGTCTGATGAGCCTACCTTCTACAACAATCTAACTGTTTTATATTGCAACTGAAAGAAGGTTAATGGCTTGTTTAACCAGTGATGGTTTTCTTTTTACAAATAAAGGTTTCACTCAAAGGTTTGCCTTAGAGAACTGTTATCAGTGTAGAGCCTGGCATCAGGTTTGAATGTAAAAAAACAACAACAAAGATGCTGAGAAATATTTTATGGGCTTATAGCCGTTAGCTTGGTTATGCTTAGCTACTTGAACTAGATTTTTTAAAATTTTATTCTATTTTATTTTTTGCAAGCAGCTAGTTTTTCCAACCAGAATGTGGTAATATGTGATGTCATTCTCAGACTTTGCCTCCAACTTTAAAGACAAATCCAATGCATCATGTTTGCATTTTAAACAGAAAATTCAACTTGTGGTTAAAACTCGAACACTCCATTGAAGATTATTCAGCCACAACCTCAAAATCCAATATGGCTTCCCATGCATGTAAAATGTTTGGAAATGAAATATGAATTCGTATTTCCGAGATGCCATTTCCCACTTATTCCTGTAGTGCTGTGATTGACATGGTGCATGACAGGTAAATGTTGATATTAAAAATATATATATTATACAAAAGCTCTTAGTGTAAAAAAAAAACATCTTTGTGAAAATCAAGTAAGTGGTGTTTTACATCACCATTTTCTTTTCTACAGAATAATAATCCGCCACCTTAAGTCCCTTAAGATATTTTCTAAAGGTTTTTTAAACCAGTTGCAGCATTTTTGTTAATCATCTTGAAAAACAAAACGGCGAGCAAAACCGTGTGTGTGGCACTTTAAGAGCCGAAAATGACGTTTCGTTAATCCCTTAGCAGCCTGTTCTGTTCCTGTGTTCTCGCGATAGCTTCCCCATCAGTGGCGGCTGTGTGGCCCCCTGTCTCAATCCGGACCGACTTGTTTCTGACGTTTGAATGAAAAACACTGCGAATTACCTCCACTTTGGACCCGGGAAATAATGGCTTCAGCACTGGAGCAGTTCGTTAACAACGTGCGGCAGCTCTCCGCTCAAGGTAGGGCCGCTAAACTCACCGTAGTGGGAAGTATTAGCTAGTTAGCTAGCATATGCTACCCCAATGCTTTGGCGATAGCCAGGCAGCAGAACTGCTCAGAGCTCTGCTTTTTTGCTTTATCATGTAAACACACCACAAAAACGAGTTTACTGGGGCGCGAGAGTCCCGTAAACTCTCAGCATGGGATTCGTCTGTTCCTCGTGACTCTCAAGACTCGCTCAAACCCCACCACCCGTAAAACTAAATGTCAAAATTCTACTTTTTGTTTTTGATCTTGCTAATAATTTCTGGGTATTGCCTACCGGTAGTCCCGCCCAGGCCTCCCCTGATTGGTCGTTAAAGCAAAATCTGGACCGTAATTGGCTGAAAGTCGTATCTGTCAATCGCTTTTGCTTTACCTTCCTTGAGCAAGGCCTTGACAGGGCATCTGACCAGCCGATTGGTGTTTTAAATAACTCGCAACGGGTTGGTACAAAACAAGCATGTGATTCACGCTGTTTTCTACTTTTAAAAGTATTAACTCATCAGGAGGAAAAATATGGAAAACGTAGCTATTTATTATTATTTATTTCGATGAATATAAAAAATAGTCATCTTATATTAGCCCTTAAAGTGACACACCGTTGACGTTATTACATAAATAGTGTATTTTCGGTTTTTTTCTTATTTTTATTTTTCTTGAAAAAATAGTGTTTTGCACTTTTCCACATTTTGTCACGAATAGACATCAATGGTCATCATGGGGAAATTATTGCAACAGACAAGATCAAATATTACAAAATGGAAAGAAAACATGTAGTTGTTCAAAGGTATTTACCAAAACAAATCTGACAAGTCGGAGGCTACACTTTGTAGAACCACTGCAATCAGAGCTGAATCTTGTGCTTTGACTATATCAACCCACTCAAGCTCGGTCACTTGTTCCTGATACATTTTTGTCCGGTACGTTGTAGTCGATATGCTTCAATTTACCATTTGAAATGCAGTCTGCACAACATTACCAATATTTGTAACTTAAAAGACAACAAACGTGTGTGTGTGTGTCACTCCATTCGTTTTACAAGTTTGTTGAGTTTTGGCTTTTATTCCAAAGCTCTATCGTAAATCAATCTGGCATATAGCTTCATCTTCACTTTCCTGTTTGCTCACTGATGCTCCCCAATAGGAACTAAAACACAGCTAAAGTGTTTCTGTTAGTTATGGGACTTCTGAAGGAAATTGGCTGCACTGGATTTGAAATGATGCTCATAGATTTTTTTTATTTATTTTTTTTTATTTTTTTAAATAAAAGACTTTCCTCTGACCGTAGATGCAAGGTTGTGGTTGTAACGTAACAAAAACGTGGCAAAGTTTGACCAGATTTAAGACTTTTTTTTTTTTTTTTTTTTTTTTTTTTGTCGTCGTCCACCCTCCCTTTCTTTCCCAAGGCGCTGTAGTTTTAGGAAGTTTTAAAATTCTCCCTGTCAATCTCCCCTCCCCTCCCAGGCCAGATGACTCAGCTGTGCGAGTTGATCAACAAGAGCGGGGAGCTGCTGGCCAAAAATCTGTCCCACCTGGACACGGTGCTGGGGGCCTTGGACATCCAGGAGCACTCCCTGGGCGTGCTGGCTGTGCTGTGAGTCGCCATTCTTCTCCTTCTTCTGTCTCATATGTTTTGCGTTATTGTGTGTTTGACAATCAGTCATTCTCTCTCTGGGACGTGGTAAATGTGTTTGCATGTTCCTGTAGCAACGAGGTTGATTCTCTTCTTTAGAAAAGAAAGAGACATTTGCTGAAGGGTTTGTTTTTTTTGCACATACAGACCCTTTTAATAAGTTTTAACATTATTGAAAAGTCATTTTATTTCATTTATTTCCATCTCCTTATCACTAAATGAAGCCAGGTTGTAAATGAAGCCAGATTCATGTGCAAAAGCTTTACTTTTTGTTCATGAGGATGATTTTCCGCTTCGGGAAACTGAAACCACGACATTTAAATTGGAGTGTTCCATCAGCTCAATAAAAGAGCAAAACGAGATGAAAAACATGTTCAAAACCCGCACAACGGCTATCAATTCTAATCTATGACATACGTCTAAGGTTTTCAGCTAAGCTTTGGTTTAGTTCACATCTAGTCGTCTCCTGTTGTTGATTTCTCGTCGTCGTGCCGGAAGACGACAGCCCATCTCCTCCTCCTGTTGTTTTCAGATTCGTGAAGTTCTCCATGCCAAACATCCCAGACTTCGAGACGCTCTTCTCCCAAGTTCAGCTCTTCATCAGCACCTGTAATGGGGAGCACATTAGATATGCAACAGACACTTGTAAGTAAACTCTTTAACGGTAAACGGAGCTCGTCTGCGTCCTGCCTGCGGCGCCCACGGCAGACCGATCGATTCAAACACAGACGGACGGACGTGGATCCGATTGTTCTGAAACGATCAGATTCACTCACCTGCACTCGATATTAGGAGTTTTCAGATTCACCCAAGTTATAGTTGTCATTTTTTGCTAGAACATAATAACATAGTTCTACTTTGTGACACACAATTTGAGAATAATAATAATAAAACGCAGCGACGCATTTTTGACTTGCAAACAGGCAGCCTTCGCCGAAGCTAAATTCTTACAGCGTGCTTGATAAATAAACGAAGGCAATTTTTGAAAACAGTATAAAAAAAAGTTAAATGATATCTACTGAGCCATTTATCAACAAAGGAGCTGCTGTCTTTCTTATGAAATACCAATTATTATTTTCTCTCTCCGTGCAGTTGCTGGCCTCTGCCACCAATTGACAAACGCCCTCGTAGAGCGGAAACAGGTAAGAGGTTCAGCAGATCTGAGTAAGTCGCTTCTTTGCTTTCGATGATGTCATTTCACAGAGGCTCATGTCAGTGGAGAATTTGACCTTCTGTAAACATCGTTCAGTGACTTTTCGTAAAGGTTTCGGCAAAATTCTTATATTCTATTTTGGGCTGAAAAGTTTCAGAAAAAAAAAAGTCATTTAATTTGTCAATCCAGTCCTGAAACAGAAACGTCAGAAGTTATGGAGGATAAAGGATCAAAGTGGTCCAAAGTCAAGCTCAGACACTCTTCATGCTTTTTTTATTTGTTTCGATTCTGTAACTTATGCAAAAGGATGTTTCTGTATTGAAAATTCTATTGATTTCAAATAATTTTCTTATCTTCTATGTGAGGTAATTTGAGGTTTTACTAGAGAGGAAGCCATCAAAATGACCAGAAAAAGTCATTATTTGTGATGAATATATTCATACTCATGCTCATGCAACATTTAGTCAGCAAAATCAGCAATAGCCCACACACAAGACATAAATGACTGGCAAAAACCGCTGAAGATCACATGGAGCAGGAAGCCCAGATCAGACAGACAGGAGAGAAGAAAACGGCCGTATCGACATCACAACATTTCCCAATGTTATCGCCGTCGCAAGATTTTCTAATATCAGAAAAAAAGGTTATTAGAAAAAAAAAGGTTCATGTTAATTTTCAGTCATAGTAATTATTGGTGCACTGATTGTAGTTTTCAGGCCAGTCTCAATCTTTAAAAAGCCTCACTTGCTGATACCAATTTTTTTCCGTTATATAGCACTGTTAACTGCAGTGGGGTGACCACACATGCCTACATGAGCTGGTGGGTCAGTCAGTCAGGCAGCAATCTCCCACAGCAGAGCAGATGAGGACAGTGGCAGATGTTCAGACCTTTGCAGAGCCAGATAAGATCAGCCTCACACTGAAGTACGCTGACTCTCAGCAGTCTGCGCTGTGGCAGCTCATGCAGACAGGAAAGTTCTGATTTCTGTTTCCACCCCTGCCGTTTGGTGCTTTTCCAGCCTTTTTAGCCCAACTTCTCTTCTCGGTTCTGGATTTACTTCCTGTCTGCTGCAGCACACCTCCAGCTTCGTAAAAACCCTTTTCAGAGCGTTCATCTCTCTTCTTACTCTACGTACAGTCCAGCTTCTGACTGTGTGCTTTGTGCAAGACAGAGATAATCTCTCATAAAGTCAAAGGGTCTGCTTGACTCACTTATGGTGAAATAGTAAGTCGGTCATGCCGCGTTTAGCTAGCTGCTACGTGAAACCACCATTTCCTTCTTGTTCAATCGCTGGTCGAGATCTTTTGTGTGGGTGTTTTTTGTTTTTTTCTTTTTAATGTTGCTCTGACGTGTGGCGGTCATTTTCCTCTCAGCCTAGAGTGATATACAAGACCTAAGAGAGCTGTTTTATTCTGGTTTCTTCTCAGAGTAAAAACTGAAAACCTGTCAGTTTTGAAGCATAAATGACTGGCAAAAACTCTATTGCTTTTTTGTGGAAAGTAATAAAGCAATTTTAACCTCCATTATTGTTGCTGAATTGTTCAAGTTATGTTTTTGTTTGCTTTTTTTTTTTTTTTTTTTTTAAAGCACTAACACCAGATTTTAAGTCACTTTCCTGCTTTACAGGTGGGAGTTTAGTTTGCCACTCCTAATGATTTATAGGTACCCTAAATTTTAGAAAGGCCACCAATAGTTTCACAATAAGCACAATCAAACAAACTTTTCGCTCTGCCAAACTGAAAGCCGTCAGTTTCGGTTTGACTTAACGTTTCCGTCTTCTTCTTCTGCAGCCTTTGAGGGGTGTCGTCATCCTAAAACAGGCAATAGACAAAATGCAGATGAACACAAACCAACTTACCTCAGTTCATGCAGACCTGTGTCAGGTGAGTCGGCCGTTTCCTCGCCCGTTCCGTTCCGGTCCAGTCCGACTCCGCCGCCCTCACCCTCCTCTCGTTCTCCTGCAGCTGTGCTTGTTAGCGAAGTGCTTCAAGCCCGTTCTGCCCTTCTTGGAGGTGGACATGATGGACATCTGCAAGGAGAACGGAGCCTACGACGCAAAGCACTTTTTATGTTACTACTACTACGGCGGCATGATCTACACGGGCCTGAAAAACTTTGAAAGAGCACTGTATTTTTATGAACAGGTACTCTCCCCGGTAGCTCGGCGCGGTCGTGCTCCGAGAGGGACACTCACTAACCCATCCCGTTTTCCCCGACAGGCAATAACCACTCCGGCCATGGCGGTGAGTCACATCATGTTGGAAGCCTATAAGAAGTACATCCTGGTGTCGCTCATTCTCCACGGCAAAGTGCAGCAGCTGCCCAAATACACTTCACAGATAGTAGGAAGGTTCATCAAGGTAAGAGCCGGATCACAACGCTGGCGCTTGGCAAAACGAGTTGACAAGTCGATAGAGCTCTCTGAAGAGCAGCTACCAAAACCTAGCGCTTTAGCTAACATTAGCATTCACCGTTTTAAGCAGGTTGTTCATGCCGTTCAACTTTCACCTTTTGGTCTCACCTTCAGTGTATTTTATTGGGATGTTGAGTGATGGATTAACACAAAGTTGCACCTAATTGTGAGGAAATTTGAAAAAAACCTAAATTTGATATTAAGAGTTGCATCGCTAGCAGTTTTCCGGCCGATCGCTCATCTTTAAATGGCCTGACCTGCCCATTCTGATTTTGGCCGATGCTGTAACTTGATGGTTTTGGTCCACGTGACAAAAGTCTTATTTATGTGTCTAGTCAAAGTTCAGTCCGCCTTACTTTCTGACTGAGCTCGAACTCCAAAAACTCCCATGTGTTTTTTTTTTTGTCTTGGTCAATCGCATAAAATCTCAATAAAATCCATAAAGTTTGTGGCTGGAAGGTGAAAAATGGGGCATGAATAACTTCTGCAAGTGAAGAAGTTTGATATCAGCCAGGTTTAGGTCGGAGCACACAGCTTCCCTCTTATTCTATAACCGGTGGTTTCCGCCTCCACCCACAGCCCCTGAGCAACGCCTACCACGAGCTGGCTCAGGTCTACTCCACCAACAACCCCGCCGAGCTGCGGAGCCTGGTCAACAAACACAACGAGACGTTCACGCGAGACAACAACACGGGCCTGGTCAAGCAGTGTCTCTCTTCCCTGTACAAGAAGAACATCCAGAGGTTAACAAAGGTGAGGGGGTGCCAGGCTGCACCTTCATGTCGTAATGTTGGAAATGCACACAGATTAAATCTGGCTTTAAACGGAGGGAAATGAAACTAAACTGTAAGGTAAAATCAGTGCTGCAGCAGCATAAAGCAAGCGGTGGGTGGATTTGGATATTCTGTCGTCAGCTGTTGATGGCGCTTTGAAGACGAGTCTTCTTTCTTCTGACACTGAAACAAAATAAAACGAGACAAAACCAGCAGTTTGCATTAGACAAAGCATAGCTGATGAGAAAAATGATTTAAAAATAACTCATGGTTATTTTATGAGTTAATTCTGGTTTCTGAAGTTTAATGTACCAAGATTAATGTTTAAGCTTGATTTTATTTAGGGGTAAAAATATTGTGGTACTTTGGAAGTTTATGGTCTAAACAGGAAGAAATAGCTTTTTTTTTTATAAAGTCAAACTTTAGTTATATGGCACATTTCTGACAACCTCAGATGACCAAAGTACGTCGCAATAAATAAAACATCATACATGGATCTATAATAAAATAAGAAATACAAATAAGTTTGCTTTTAAAAAAAAACAACAACAACAAAATTAGCAGTAAATTGCCAATAATATAACAGGAATAAAACCAACACTTCCTTAATTTCAGTTGCGCTGATTTCCCAAAAACCCGTATTAATTCAAATGTGCTTTCAAGTCAAGTACATTTCAAACTTTAATCAAGTTTTAATCAAACTTGATTAAAGTTTGAAATGTACATTGCAGCAATGCATTGCAGCATTGCAGCAGTGCATTGCAGCAATGTTGCTGCAATGCTAAAAATCAAAGTAAAGTGAAGCGAAGCTGCTGCTCTCCACAAGAATGGCTTCAGCGGGCCTCTAATAACTTCCTGTTTCGTCCGATCCCCGCAGACTTTCCTGACGTTGTCTTTGCAAGACATGGCGAGTCGAGTTCAGCTTTCAGGTCCCCAGGAGGCGGAGAAATACGTCTTACACATGGTGAGTCCGTCCACACGAAACAACTCTGAGCTGTCTCACGACATTCTCTCTTTTAAATGTTAACGCCAGATTTAAAAACCGAGCTCTGTTGCAAGCGGCTCATGCATAATAATGTGCATTTCAGATTGAAGATGGCGAGATCTACGCTAGCATTAACCAAAAGGACGGTATGGTCTGCTTCCACGACAACCCCGAAAAATACAACAACCCAGCAATGCTCCACAAAATAGATCAAGAGGTGATCCTTAAATCTGCCTGTGCATCTTTCCTGCTTTGGTATCTTGGCTAATTAAAGCTGATATAACCCATGCCATTGTTTTTATTATTTACAGATGTTGAAATGTATAGAGCTGGATGAGAAACTAAAGTCTATGGATCAAGAAATTACAGTAAACCCACAGTTTGTGCAGAAGGTGAGTCTTTTATTGCAGAATTCTGCTTTAGTGGCCTTACACCAAGTAAATTCTGATCCACCAAAGAGAAAACAAAATATGTATTTTAAACAATCGCAGCTCACTGACGTGATTGATCCCACTTGCCTCTCAATCGCCACGTTAACAGACGCAATAAAATACAGCATTTGGCTTTCCATACATATTTTCGCTACTGCTGCGCTAACATCTGTTTGCAGTTTCAAACAAGGAATTGTGTGTTTGAGCTTTTGCATCATCATTTCCAGGCATTCCTGCCCGACTTTTATAGTCGGCAGCTTTAAATAGCATCTTTATCGACTTATTGCCTGATTAAAAGCAATAAAATGAAACGCACGCCACATTCTGAATGACAGTCGCGAGAACCTGTGTTTTGTTCTGTAACCTGACAGCTGAATATGAATGTTTAGAATTTTAAGCTCATTAAAAAAAAAATATGCTATTTAATTCAGTGCGGTAAGCAAGCGTGTTTTCTCCAACATAGTGAGACAGGTCTGTGGTTCATTCAAGCTGCATTAAAATAGCAAGACTTTCTCAGCAGACCAGGAAGGTGAAGCAGAATTCAATAAAGTAGCCATTTTGTTTTCTTGAGCTTTTCCCTTCCGTCAGTCGCAGAACGTGCTGGATTTAGAAATTCTTGTGGTCTTTTAAAAAGCGGAATAAGCGAACCAATCTTCATTATTTGGGGAATACATGCAGCGTACTTCTAGTTAAGTAATGCGAGCGCTGCTTATTACTAATATAAAATGCTAAATATAGTTTAAAATGTCAAATGTGGAATTGAAAATGCGCCATAAAGCCGTTACATCAGTTGAAAGTGGTCTCAACAGAACATTATCATTTATCACGATACCTTCTGGGACAGTTTATCGTCCAGTGAAATTTATCGTGTCAGAGGGTTCTTCACACCACTCTAATACAGACTGCTACAGGAAATCCTTCCTACAACAGCTCTCTGATAAAAGTTACAAGTTTCTTTTGTCATTTTAAGCCAGCACTAAGAGAGAAATCGGAATTAACTCAAATCAGCTTCCATAGGTTCCAAACTTTACAAAAACTGGAGGAATTCAACTGAGTTCTTTAGTGAAAAGCAAACTTCTCACACTGCTGTCAAGCATGATTCGGACGATGTCAAAGTTATGTTTGAACAGTGGCGAAGTCCGAGATTAAGGGGAACGTTAAAGAGCTGCAAATAAACAAAACAACTGGGTTTCTTCTGCAGAATGTGTCCACTTTTAATCTGTTTTTGTTCTGAGAACGTAGCTCGGGCTTCTGTGTTTCTGTGGTAACCGTTTCTGATTCACTGCTGCTTTTGATTCACTTTTCCTGCAGAGCATGGGATCGCAGGAGGACGACGTCGGTAGCAAAACGTCGAGTTATTCATGAAGGGGGCCTTGGACAGGGACAGAACGCCACAGCCACCCCAACACGTTCTTCCCGGGATGAGTTGGATTTTTTTTTTTTTTTTCTTTTTTTTAAAGAGGAAAAGAAAACATTCTGTTGCGTCAAGACATTGGTCAAGAAAAAAAACAAACCTAATTGTGTGGAATGATGATTAATTTGGTTATTCTTACTTCACCGTGTCTTAAGGATAAACGGATCCTTAGCGAAAAAGAAAAAAAAAAGGAAAAAAAAATCCAATTTTCGTCAGTGTTTTATTTATCAATGTTCAGGAGCGCCACAGCTACGCTGAAAGAAACCACAACAATAAAAACTGGACTTATCTGTTCCAAATGTGTGTGAATAAATCTCACTTGTTTTTTTTTTTGGTTTTTTTTGCTGTTTTTTGTTTTTGGGTTCTTCTGCATGATGGCCGTAACTGGAGGGGCATTACGAATGAAGTGAAGCGTCTTTGGCTGACGAGGATTAAATATGATCATATTCTACATTTTGTAAAGACCGCGCTGATCATTTTCTTCTCACTCCTTGGTTAGATTGTAGATACCATCAAACGCGAAGCTGTACACACGGACATACCCCCTCGACGAAGCTCGACACTGTGGAGAAGTCGAACACAATCTGGTGCACTGTTTATTTTATTTTATATTTTTTTTGGTTTTTGTTTCTCTTTATTATTATTTTTTTTTGGTTTTTAGGCCAGATCCACTAGGTGTCACTAGAGCACTGCACAAGAAACTGTTTGACAGCTTGAAGTCAGCAGATATAACCAATCTGTCTTTATCAATTGGGAGCTTGAGCATTGCGATTGTGGGTCTGTTAATAAATTGTTTAAGAATACAGGTGTCGGTTAATTTCCTCTACACGCTCTACTTTAGCGTCCATCACTTCATAGTGGATCACAGGCTTCGTTGTAGCTTTGAGGTTGACTCTATTCTCATTGGGTGCGCATCATTTTTCACCCGGCAGGGCAATTTTGTGCACTTGCTCACGGGTGGGGTTTATGTGTCATTTCAAAGGATACACCAACTGGGGCACATCCTGGATGTCCCTTCTAAAAGGTTGACAGCCACTTGGACAAAGGGAAAAAAATAACCGGTGTTTGGATGTCGTGGTAAATGCAAATAAATAAAATCGGGAGAGTGACTTTTTCCTATTATTATTTTGTTTGTTAAAATGAACAATAAGAACTATGGAAAGTTGGTTCTGGAAGCCAGTGTATTTCAAGTTACATAAAAATGTGTGGGAAGCCTTCGGTTTGAAACATGGCAAACTGACATGTTGGCTCTTAACGTTTCCAGTCGGAAAAAACACTCCTCCCACGCCGCCTCATAACTTTCCACCCAAGTCATCATCCGGTTGACTGTTACGGAGTAAACCCAGGCAAAGAACACCTCCGAGCTAGCGGATGTGGTTCACGGGGGAAAAACCAGCCAATCACGACGCAGCACCCGTTGCGTAGAGGCGGGACATGGAAGAAAAAAAGCCGAACGTTGGCACACGCCAATCACGCGGAGAACGCGGCTCTGGTTGGCTCGGCGCTATTATTAAGGAGGGTCCTGACGACAGTCGCTGTGTTGAAATTCCAGTGCTAACCAACTTTAGCCAGCGCGCTAACATGTAATGAGCGAATTTGAAGAGCTTCACGTGCTGCGCAGTCCTGGCTTTAATAGCGTCCATGATAAGTTGCAAACAGGCCGCAGTGTAAACATTCGCCTCCATGTTGGCTGCTGCGTGTGCATCAGCTCCTGCTACCGGGACATGGCCAGTTAGCCAGTACGCAGCATTCGTTGGATAAACGAAGCTGGCGAGCTAGTTGGAAGGAAGGGGCAAAAAAAAAAAAAAGCCGTTCGGACCTGGGCGGCGGGGGGCGGCTTGCGGACAGGTTCGTCGCTCGGAGGAAGCGGAAAGCCGGATGCTGTGACTGCCATGAGTCCCGCAGGCTGCACCCATGTGAACAGCTTCAAAGTGGACAACTGGAAGCAGAACCTGAGGCTTATTTATCAGTGTTTCGTGTGGAGCGGTTCAGCCGAGACCAGAAAACGCAAGGTAACAAGTGGAGGGGGAGACAAGTGTCCCGCTGTGCGACACAACCTGTTTTGTTTTTGTCTTTGTATTGAATGTCTGACGAGTTCCCCGCCCTTCCAAATGAGAGGCACATCTAATGTCAAAAAAATATATATATAGCTTTCAAATAAATAAAAACTTTCCTCAGAGGCTCTTTGACACAACGTGTAGCTCAAACTAAAGCAAACTTGTCACTCCAAACATTATAGCTCCTATCAAAGCTTTGGATGGACTCTAGATCTGAGAGCTGATGTGCATCTGTTTGCGTTGGCACTGCGCCTGCTGTGGCTCCACTTCCTTCCACCAGCGTTACACAGCGGTATTTCCTCCGTCTGAGGGGATTCTGCCAGGTTTGAAACAAGCAAACCTCCCCCCCCCACCCCCAACCCAAATAAATCATTCTTCATCCGCGGAAACCAGCCTTACAAATATCTCTCCTACGAGATCAAAGACGAAGTTCTGTCTTTCCGTCGCTTCGTAGACGTCTAACCTTACGGGTGTGAGGGTTATTGGGAGAGATACGTGCGCATCTGCAGTGTGGGCTGGGGTCTGTGTTGGCATCCATTCTACACTTGCATGTTCTCATTGAATGCTGATGGGGGCGGGTGGTGTGGGGATACTTGCTTGATGCTCACCCTCTAACCCGAGGAGCCTGGCACCACCCTTGCTTGTAATGTCACTACATCTGAGATCATTTTACCTCAGGATTTGTTTTCTAGCTAGAAAACGCTATGGGACAGTTTCCGAATGAAAACATCATGCTGTGAGTCACACTGAGCCAATAATTTATAGAAAAACATAAAAAACGGTAGTGTTTGGTGGTGTACGATACGGGATATTGTGACGTCAAACCGATAGCATTGCCGATATGTATTTAAGTATGATATATCGTTAAAATAATAACCTTTAGACGTTTTTGTGGTTCCTGTTTTCATTATATAAAACATAGGACATAATTTAGATAAATTTTACAGGTACTGTAACATACTCGCATGATAAAATATAGAGAAAAATTACTGTGCTTTGTAAATTGCAAAAATATATCATTTGAAAGGAAATCAAAGTAAAATATATACTTGCAAAAAAAAGGGTAAATGAAACTAAAGGTATCGACTTGATATCAATATTTTTGCATTAGGGATGAAACAATTCAGTTATGCGCTTTTCTTTTTTAGTTGGCTACTCACATTTCACCTCAGGAAAATACATTGAAGTTTGTATTTGTGATGTAATGAAACAGCTAAAAGGTATGACTACATGAAGAGCTACAGTCACGCCCTTCCTCCCAACCAAACAGCCAATCAGCAGACGTAGACCCCCACCCCCTCAGCAGACCTGGCAACCCTGGTCCAGCTCTGATGCGAATCTGTAGACGCACAGCATCATTTCTTCAATATTTTCCAACATCCCACTGTAAGAAGACGCAGCACAGCCTTTGATCCCAACATGCATCAGCGAGCCTCGGTTTCCCACGACCCACTTTTTCGATTTTGAACAACTTTTCCTTCTTGTTTTCACGTTGGGGGTTCGGCCGATCTTTTTGTTTTCCCTCCGCGTTATTTTATTTATTTTTATTTTTTTCAAGCTGCGCAATTTCAGTTCCAGTGTCTCACGCCGCATTATTATGTTATGTCACATCTCAACCGTGAATCCACTTTCATTGATCCTACTCTCCCTCTACTCTCCCTTTGGTGTGTTACTAACACACAAAAGTCTTAAATTTAGCTTTCTCTCTCTCTTCTTTCCTTCCACGCCTCCCTCAGCCGTGTTTCTCTCATTTTGCCCTCTCTGCTGTTTCCAGTATTCCGCATTTCTTCTCATTTCTATGCAGGCTCATTGGCATGCCAGCATTTCATCTGCATGCTCCCCCCCCCACCTTCTTCTGCTTCTTTTCATAGACAAACAGAACGCATGTGTAGCACAATAATAATGCAAACCAATTTAAATACACTGTATTTACACTCAAGCTGTTTTTCCGTTGTTTGTTTTAAAAGGAACAATGCACTTCACATAATATGCCAGAGTTAGCCGCTAAGGCTAGTTTTTCTTCTGTAGTCAATATGGATGCAAGATATTTCACACAATCTAATAAGAGAATAAAAACAGTGATGGATGAAAAGCTTTTTTTTTTTTTTCCAAAAGTAAATCTAGCTACAAAGAGCCATATTGCACGAAAGTTCACCATAATACAGAGTAGCACTTAATGTTTCATGCAGATATGGTGACCATTATTTGTCCCAGGCCCACCTCTCTCCGCTCTCCGCTTTGCAGGCCAAGTCATGCGTCTGCCACATGTGTGGAGCCCACCTCAACAGACTCCACTCCTGCCTCTACTGTGTCTTCTTCGCCTGCTTCTCCAAAAAACACATCCACGAACATGCCAAGAGCAAACGGCATAACCTCGGTATGACCACACACACACACACACACACACACACACACACTCTAACACAGATTTATGTCTGTTTACTTTTTTAAGCATCTGATGTTGTATGGAATTGAGTACATTGGGACAAACAGACCACATTTGGTAAAGTTAGTGGCAGTTCTAGCATTAGTGACGCTGGGTAAGAGGTGCTCAGGGTTTCCCCCTTGTGGACAATTACAAACCTGGTTTATTTAAAAAATCAATTAATAAACAAACGGCACTTAGCCTGGTGAGAGGGCAAATAGAGCTTGGTGGCCCGCCAGGATGGGTTCTTCACACACCCAAAATTGCGGACAGTTTTCAATCACCTGTTTTGTTTTTGCTTGTTTTGTTTTCATCTTATTGCACTGAAATCTTTTTCCAATCTCAAGCTTGAGATGTTTTCTTGTCTTTTACACAAATACGTCAATTAACTTGTTGTGGAAAATCGAGCAGTTTTAACTTAAATTCTAAATGAGATAGCTATTAGTGGAAATCAATGGTGTAGTTAACGAGCCCCTCCCACCATAAGACACCTTGTACGCCCCTTACAAGATGCCACCCTGACCTGTGAGCCGTATTAAGGACCGCCGCTCTGATTCTGTTCTAGTTTCCCTATGTTTAAACCCATTTTATCTCCTGCTCATCAGAATGTGTTTGTGTATAAAGAGGGCTTTTAGTTGTGTGTGCGTGTGTGTGGGGGGGGGGAGGGGGGGTGCGCGTGTGTGTGTGTTTGAACACACTCAGACCTCAGTGTGGCACGCTGAGACATTTTATTAAGGGTGACATAGTTAGGAGCTCTTACGCAAGCTAGTGCAACATAATTGCAACACCTTCTACAAGGAGATAAGCCTCGAGGGGGATGGCGAATGTCACTGGTGCATTTGTTTCCCATTGGAGGGAATATGTGACAATATATATTTATTTACAGATAACTCCTTCATTCAGAGGTGCCGTTATTAGGAAGGCAAATCACAATGAAATGTTCCTCCTTAAAAGTGTTTCTTTCAGAAAGTGAACCAGTGAGGGTTTGGATGTCACCTCTACTTGCACATGCTAGGCTGCTATCACGGCGCGTTCCTCCAGCGAGTCATGGACATCATTTCATGAAACAGACTCCAGATTTGAGCAGAGGAGGCTCCAATGAGCCAAGAATTGCTTGGACGCTATTTAGAAACTCACAAATTGTTGACCGAACATTGACTTTTTGTTATACTGGCTGTCATTTTTTGTAACCTTGCCACATCAAAGCCAAAAGTCTGGATTCTAGAGCGTCTTTTTTGATTTAGCTCAAATATTTTCTCATAAGAATTTAAAAAAAAAAAAAAAGAAAACCTGACATTAAGGGAAATCCTATTTTTACCATTTTCTCCACTGTGTGTCAATATATATCAGTAAATTTACATTTACCTGAAAAAGTAGCAATATGTTTTCTTTTTATAATTATTTTTTATCGTTATCACAATAGCACGTCTGACCGCGGTAGCACGTCTTAGCCAAATTGTTTTGTTGTCCTGTAACTGATGTGGGCAGAGGCGGCTCCCTGCCAAGGGCGGCATCTCTTAAGGGGTGTCCCTGAGTGATTTTATTTTTTTTCTTTTCTTTTTTACCACGCTGACAAATGCTGATGGTGCTGAGACATAATCTGAGGTTGGCAGAAGCTGAGACGCCATGATTTTGTAGTTTTCTGTTTTTGTTTTTTCCTTCCCTAACCTGCATTATCGGCCCGCTCAGGAAGACTCCCTGCTGTGCTCAAACGTGCATGTCCCACTGAGCCTAATTGTGAGTTTAATTAGGGTGGCGGCTGAATTACATGCTACAAAAATAGTTGAAAAGAAGGCAGAGAAAAGGGACAGATCTCAGCAGAGCGGGGACGAAGTAATTAAGCCGCCCTTAACGAACCTGACGAAAGCGGCAATTATTAAATAACCCTTCTCGTTTGCCGCTTTGTAACTCAGCCATTTATGTTGTTAGTTTCCTCGTGTGTGTGTGTGTTGGTTTTTTTTTCCCATTTCCATCCTCTCATCAATTGCTCTCCTGTTCCCATGGTTACCCAGAGACCCTCTCGATACAGAGAAATGTTAGTTTGGTTATTTGCACCGTTTTTTTTTTCTTCTCGGATCTTTCTAAAATCCTTTCTTCCCCTCATCCTTTACTCTGTTTTTTTCCCCACACTTCCACACCTGCAGAGGACATCTGTGGAGAGAGAGAGAGAGAGAGAGAGGCCCATAAGCTGGTTGTTATGGCGACATCAAACGGGTAGCTGCAATCTGTAGAGGAGGAAAAGGAATAGTTGCGTGAACTCTTAAAGTGCAGTTTACTCTTTCTTTTTCTTCACGTTTCCAAGCGGTGGAGATTAGCAATCTGAGGCGTTTCGCACAGATTGCACCGACATCCTCTTCCTCACACTCCAATAAACCAAACCAACATGTCCTCTGGTTGTTGTCATTGTGCTCTGTCTCTCTCTCTCTCTCTCTTTCTGTCTCTGTGTGTTCAGCTATCGACCTGCTGCATGGGGGAATTTACTGCTTTATGTGCCAAGACTACATTTATGACAAAGAGATGGAGCAGATTGCCAAAGAGGAGCAGAGGAAAGCCTGGAAGATGCAAGGTACGCCACTATGCCTAGGTCACGACATTCACACCGTCCAACTGGAATTGTAAAGCTTCTGCAGCCACGTGACGGCATGGAAAAAGAATCCCCGTTGTTTCAGTCACCAAGTTCACTCGAAAAATGTCAGGAATGTTTAAATAGTACACGTGTTACGGTATAGATCGCTTAATGGTACTGCGTCACCACAAAGAACGTTGAGCGTCTCTGTCTAAAATGACCTTCGGTCTTCCTCGGGTTCTTCTTCTTCTGAAAACATTTGAATCTACTCATCTGAAAATGCAACCAGGAATCGGTCTCCATGGCGAAATGAGCAGACGCCGAAGCTATGTCGTTCCGTTCAAAGTGTATCTGGAACATTACACGTTAAGTGCTGCGCTACTGTCGTCGAAATGCAGCACATGGTAACATGAAGGGCGTTTTCACACGCTTGAGCTGGAAGTGGGTTCAACATGACCTTCCTCAGGTCCCTTTCTTTTGCCTTTTCTCTCCCTCTACTTCGTTTTGCTTCACTGCCGTAAGCAGCGCAGCGCACAGTAGTTTCGCAGCCATACAGGCAGGAAATGGGACCGTTGGTTTTTCATAATTAGGAACGTTTTAACATTTCATGACATTTAAATTCATTTCAAACTCTGTCTGGCCAGAACTGATGAGGAAAAATGGAATAAAATACAGATTGAATGGCAGCATTAAAGTCAGGGTCATCTTCCAGCGGAATGGTCTAGTCAAATCTTGACTTAAATCCAATTCAGAATCGTTGCCGTTACTTAAAAATTGCCGTTCACTCATGCGGCTCATCTGACTGTGCTCGGGCGTTTTGGTGTCCAAGCTGCTAGAGACGTAGCCCAACCAGCTAGCGGCGCTAAAATCTACAGAATGCAGCTCGGCAAAGAATTCGCTGCCACACCATACAGTTTTGTCCAGTCGCTGGGCGCTTCTCAAATCACCCTGCTTCCACAAGTCCTGGAATAAAACTCAAAAGACGCGGATGTGTTTTGAAAAGGCATGTTCGTTCTGCGGCGCAGGCACTGGCGAGAAGTACTCGACGTGGGAGCCCACCAAGAGGGAGCTGGAGCTGCTGCGCCACAATCCCAAGAGGAGGAGGATCACCTCCAACTGTACTATTGGTTCGTGCCTCTGCACACACACACATACGCACCCCCACACACACACACTAAAAAACACAGGAGCCGATTGGCGTCTCAATCATTTTAGCAACTCTTCTGTTTCAAGATGGGAGATCAGCAGAGGCTCAGAGAGCAGAAACGTTTTATCTATGGGGGTTTTATGGTTTTGGTGTAGCAGTTGATGGATTGAGCCGTTTCACTGATGCGTTCAATGAATTAGACCATGAGATGATGCGTTTTGTAGATTGCTGCCATATTTGAGGCATTGTCTTGCGCTGGGGGTGTAATTAGGATGCAGCACGGTGAACGTTGGACAGCAGCAGCCGTTTTTGGCTGCGTGCGACTCTGACTGCTCCTGGCGTTACCTTTTAACACGTCGCAGCGGCCTGCTGTGATCTGCCCGGCGCCATTAACGTCACTGGCACTGTGAGAGGATGATGGGATTTCCAGGCCTGGCTGCTCATCAGTGAGAATGCTGCCTCCTGATCCCCCCACCAGTCGCACCAGCGGGTTTTCTAGGTTTGGAAAGTGCTTGATTTTTACATAATATCTTTGGAACTGCACAGGGTTTGTAATAACTCTATAATAAACTTTTTTGAGTACAAACTTCTTCCAGTAAGTTGAGTGATTATTTATTAAATTTATTTAAGCCTTTAATTTGAGCATGAAGGTCCTTTATCTGTTCAATGTAAAGAATAGTTTTATTCCTGACGGCTCAATGAGTGACTGAAATAAAGGCGGCCTCACATTTCATACGTTAAACAACGTTATTGGAATTGAACAAGAATCCAAAAGCTTCTGACATGAAACGCGTAAAATCCCAGTGAATCCCGGCGCAGACAAGTCAGAGGCGTTCACACTTTGTCTGCAACAGAACGATTTTGCTGTCGATGACCCCGATGCCGTTGACTTGCAGGCCTGCGCGGTCTGATCAACCTGGGCAACACCTGCTTCATGAACTGCATCGTCCAGGCGCTGACGCACACGCCGCTGCTGCGCGACTTCTTCCTGTCCGACCGGCACAAGTGCGAGATGCAGAGCAACTCGTGCCTCGTGTGCGAGATGTCCCAACTCTTCCAGGAGGTGACCACCTTTTTTTTTTTCTTTAAAATGTTCCTCTCCGAGACGGGGAGTGTGGGGGGGCCACAAAGAAGAAAAGTTGACTCATTTCCTCGTTCAGTTCTACTCAGGCCACCGCTCCCCTCACATCCCGTTCCGCCTGCTGCACCTGGTGTGGACCCACGCCCGGCACCTGGCCGGCTACGAGCAGCAGGACGCCCACGAGTTCCTCATCGCGGCGCTGGACGTGCTGCACCGACACTGCAAAGGTGAAACACGAGCGCAGACACGCCCTATGGGTAGATCATGAGGGGGGTGTGGGAGGTGTTGGTGGTTGTGAAGTCACGCCGGGCGGCTTTTCAGCGACGGCGAACGTTTCTGTGTCTCTGCAGATGACAACGGGAAGAAAGCCAACAACCCAAACCACTGTAACTGCATCATTGACCAAATCTTCACAGGGGGTCTGCAGTCTGACGTCACCTGCCAAGTGTGCCAGTAAGTGTGTGTGTCTGTGTGTGTGTAAAAAAAAAAAACGTGAACCCTCGCCCCGCCTTGCTGGGGGACTCGAAGTGAAGAGATAAAAGCATGAAAAGTGGAAGCGTCGACGCTGCTCTGCCTATAAAACCCCGTCTCCTTGTGATCCACCCTGTTATTTATCACTCACATCTGCACTCTGAGCCGCTGCAGCAGCAACAAGCCCGACACATGGCTCTCTGGCTCCACCCGGTGGACTCTGGAGGCTATTGAGGCTTTTGCTCCTTTCAAACATATTGAAGTCTTTGGTTGTTTGTGGGGCATTCTTAAGTTGTCTCTTTTTTAAAAAAATAATTTACTTAGCGTTTACACAAAGGTTGTAGAAGAATGCATAAAAAATCGTTAGGAAAATTGTACTCAACGCTTTTAACTTGTCAACTGAAACTAGATAAGTTCAGCCGTTTTTCAACATAAGACCCTGAAAGAAGCATTTTGTTCTTTCAGTGGTGTTTCGACAACCATTGATCCGTTCTGGGACATCAGCCTGGACCTGCCCGGATCCTCCACGCCCTTCTGGCCCCTCAGCCCCGGGGGAGACGTGACGGCGCTCAACGGCGAGAGTCATGCCACTGGAGCCACGACACTTATGGACTGTCTGCGCAGGTAACCGGCGCCGAACCCAAAGTGTTTGCCTCCAAATCAACCTGAAGGGGGTTGGGTGGCTGTGCAAATTTGGGTGGGGGGCAAAGAAAAATACAATAAAATAAATCCTCGCCGGTCAGGTTCACCAGACCGGAGCACCTCGGCAGCAGCGCCAAGATCAAGTGCAGCGGTTGCCATAGTTACCAGGAGTCCACCAAGCAGTTGACCATGAAGAAGCTGCCTATCGTGGCCTGTTTTCACCTTAAAGTAAAGCAGTTTTAAATATATTTTTTTTAAACGATTGTATCGATAAACCACAGCGTAGACCTAACGCTCCTTCATCTGGGTGTGTGTGTGTGTGTGTGGGGTGGTGTGCGTGTGTGTGTGTGTGTCAGAGATTTGAGCATTCAGCCAAACTGCGGAGGAAGATCACTACTTACGTCTCGTTCCCACTGGAGCTGGACATGACCCCCTTCATGGCCTCCAGGTGAGCGGAAATAAAAAGAGTCGTCAATCTGGACACAAATCACTTCTTAACTCCATCACATCCCACTGGTCAGCAACCAGAAGAAAAAAATAGTCTGGGGTTTCTTTAAACCGTTCTACGGTCATTTTGATCTGTTGAATCCAAAAATCACATGTCCACCAGGTCAACTTTCTGATCTATGGAGCAACGGGAGCATCAAAATGCATGACTTGTTCTCTGGATCGGTTTCCTGAGAATCGGGAACCGATGAGTGACGAGCAGGAGAGTGACTCCGTCAGGACAGAAAGGGATGGGGACGTAATGTTCAATTCACATGTACAGACCCATAAGAGTCCAAAAAAGTTTGTAGCGTTTAATTAATACACTCTGTTATAAAACAATTTTTTTGTTCTTAAAATGTTTTTTGGATGAGAAATATTAAGGGGAATGAACTGATAATGTCACAAAAACGTGATCAGTTTTTGGGACTGTTTAGTTTAGTCAGAGGATCGGATTTCTCCAAATCAAATTGGAATTAAAAACTTGACCGGACTGAGAAAAATGGATGTCATTTACGGATTCAGCAGAGCAAACTAGTCCGTATTCAGTTGAAAAACCACTGACAACGTCAAAAGAATATTTTTGTTGTAATCCAGTGTAATCGGTCCCCCATGTGAGGCTGAAACTGGCATCCTTAAGACTTTACTGATGCGGCCCGTGCATTATTTGTAACTTTAATATGACGCATTCATTCATTTATCTGTTTGTGTGTGTTTCAGTAAGGAGAGCAGGATGAACGGGCAGTACCAGCAGACCGTGGAGGCGTTCAACAATGACAATAAGTGAGCTTTACGCGGATCGACACGAACATGGTTTCTGGAATAAGCAATTTCTCACTTCTTTTTCTGAGGTTTTGCAGAAAAGTCTGTGCAAGAAACCAAGACAGCTACAGCTGATTTAGAATGTTGCTAATGCTACACTCAAGATCTGTTGATGTTTTTGTACCAACCTTCTGGTTCTCGTCTACTCTGCATCCCCAGAATCGGAACCAAACACGGAGAAGCGGATTCCAGTTTTTATGCTCCTCTGATCTGGAACAAACGTCCAGAAGACTTTCCATAGTTCTTTTAGATGAAGCCTATACCCTCATCTGTTTAGAGCTACTTTTTGATTAAAAGATAACTGAAACGTAGATTTACTCTAGCCTGTCTCTCCATTTTTATCAAACTTTCTAATTTTGTGAGAGCTGATGTTCGTCGTTGCTTAATGTTAAGTGAATTTTAACTTTGGAAGCCAAGTTAAAACTTGGTTTTATTGACTGAAAAGTGATAATTTAAACAACTTGGCCACATTTCTGACAATGATGAGAACGACTACAGTCACTGGACATGGTCATCACATGATGTTTTCACCGACATCATTTCAAAAAATGCCCTTCTCTCTCCTCCTTCCTCATTTCAGGTACAGCTTATTTGCCGTGGTGAACCACCAGGGGACACTAGAGAGCGGCCATTACACCACCTTCATCCGGCAGCACAAAGACCAGTGGTTCAAGTGCGACGACGCCATCATCACCAAGGCCAGCATCAAAGACGTGCTTGATAGTGAAGGGTAAGCGGTCCTCAGCAGGCCCCCACCGTTAACCTTAGGCTCGGTTCTGACCCCACGCTCCTCTCCCCCGTCCTCTCCTCAGGTACCTCTTGTTTTATCACAAGCAGTTCCTGGAGTACGAATAGCCCCCGGTAGGAACCCGATCAGGAAAACGGTGACGAGTGTGTAAGGGAGAGAGGCACGGAGAGGGAGAATGCCAGACTGGCCGAAAACACGGAAGCACCCTTCCCTCCGCGCAGCAGCAAGACCCTGCGCAGGGATGAAACCGAATAAAATGGAAAAAAAAATGACTCTTGCAAAAACCGCTAGAAATGCAGACATTTGTGTTCTTTCTTGAAGTTGTCACTTGAATTCAGGACACGAAGAGGGAAAAAAAAAAAGAAGCTGTGAAAGTCGGCTCTTGCTTTTCAGATCATGGACAGTTAGTGTCTTATCCCAACATTGTTTTTCTGTTGATTACGATGGAAAAACTCCGGGAAGTTTTAGATTTTTATGTTTTTTTCAAATCCCACTCCCGTCTTCACGCTTGCAACAGCCGGATTCATCGCCAGGCGACTTTTTCCAGATGCGAGCGCGGGCTTCATCTGACGTGCAGACGCTCCTCTCCAAGACCAAATATTTCCAGCGCGGAAGTTGTCTTATGCAGTTTCTGTTCAGAGTTGGGGAATAATGGAAGACCATCATCTGACAGTATTCTTAAGTTATTCCGATTATTGTCAGATTGTTGTAGTCAAAGTGGTACTATTATTATTTAAAAAAAAAAAGGCTTCCATAGTTAAAGAGGGGAAACGAATGACCCAGTAAATATATTTTTATACATCTTGCATTCGAATGGTTTGTTTACGGTTTTGCATTGTCTTTGAAAAAAAAAAAAGAAAACAAAATGCATTATTCGTCTGTTGAATCGTGTCGGCCATCATGTTTTTGTACACAAAAGACAAAAAGATGCTAATGATTTTTGTGAAGCTGCTGCTATTGCCGTTTTTTTGTTTTTTTTTTCTTTACCTTTATCTAGTGATAAACAGTTATTGGCACCGCCGGGTTAGTTGCTGTAAAAACAGATAAATTTCTCTTTTATTGCATTACAATAATCTCACCCGAACAAAATTAAGAACGGTCCAAATTTTTGTTAGATCATTGTCGTAGTTGTTTGAATATGTTGTACCTTCTTCTGCCTGTAGGGGCGCTCTTTCCGAAAGGGGGCTCATTATTACTCCATTTTCTCAAGTATAACCCACTCGCTATTTCATTTAGGGCCAGCGACTGAGGGGAAAGTCGATTCTTGTCTGGGAGTCCAGTTCTCTGTTGATTTTTGAAACACGATCTTGACCCAAATGGCTTGTTCCCAAAACCCGTACAAAAAGGCCCCCCGCGGAGCTGATCCCAAACCGCCGATCGATCGTTCTGATCGCATCCTACACATTTCAGTTTTTAAAAGTCCACACTGCAGCAGTTAAAAAGTTTCGCACATCTTCCTTTGTAAAGGCTAATAACACGTCTTCCGTTTTGTTCCTTAGACTTTGAAGTGTTCCAGCGGTCAGGGGGAGAGAAAAAAAAAAAGCTGCCGCTGGCTGATGTCCAGTGACTTATTTCAGTCTTTTTATTTTTTCTCTCCCCCCACTGTCTTGGCACACTTCAGCTCAACCCGTCCGATGTATGTTAATGCCAAGAAATGAATGTGCAGGATGCTCCGCTTCAGCCCTGGTGTGTTTTCATCTTTAACTGCTGCAATATTTACTAACTGAAGCAGTAATCGGTGGTTCCTCTGTCTGAGTTACTCCACTTTAGGAGGAGTTTTAACACAAATTCATTAAACTTTTTTTTTTTCTTCCCCACACCAGTTGCAGTACGTTTAACAACTTGGTTGGCATGCACATGGTGTCTAATGGTTGCTATGGATACTTTTCTCCTTTACCTTCCTGTTTGGCGGCGAAACCAGTGACCTCGTATGTCGCGTAGCCAGAATAAAAGAAAGTTGACCTCCTTGTGTTACACATTTACAGCCCGTGGAAACAGGAAGTCATTAGTTACTGAAAACTAGTTTTAAAAAATACAGAGTAAAGCATAGATGAAAAATTCCTTCAGGATGCCAATAGTTGTCATTTTAAAAAAATGTAAACATTCTGCATAAATGTACAATTTCTGTGAGGTTATTTACTGCAGTAAAATACGAATTTATGAAAACCAACAAGTTTATCTTGGTAAATTTGTTGGTTTTCTGTGACTTTTTTTTTTTTTTTTTTGTCCTCCCCGCGTTGACGGCATGTTGTCATGTTGCTGTTTCAGGTAAACGGCCTCAAAAGAAACGAATGGAAGAAAAAGAAGGTCAAGTTATGTAAAGGGTCAAAAGCCGCGGCGGTAACCGTCAGCGCGCGTCTCAGACAGAGGAAGAAACTCAGAAGCTTAGAGTAGATGTTTGTATAAAATGTGTTCCATGTAAAGAGAAAAAAAAAAAGACAAAGTGTGACATCTCGTTTGTATGCACGTGTGTCGTGCGTATGCACTGTATGTTTGTGTACTGAATCAGTACTTGCATTCAGCATGCTGTCTAAGCTGGTATCACAGTTTGATATGTTTTTAAATGTGTTTTTTTTTTCTTCCTTCTGTTCATATGATGATGACGATGTGTGTAAAAGTGTATGTGTACAGTTTGTACGTACGAGACGGTGGCAGTCGCTCCGCTAACACCGCTGGATCCAGCCGGAGGGTCGCCGAGAACGGGAAACCTGTCCTGAGCTCATCAGACGTTCCTCACACACACACACACACCTACTGCTGCAAAACTGGACACAGTGATGGAAACACTCAAATAAAGAAACTGTTTCCGGGGGAAAAAAAGCAAACCCTGCTTCTTCTTTTTTTTTATTATTATTATTTCTTTATTTTTTGGGTTGTACAAATCAAGCATTCAGCATGTCTACCTTTACACCGATAAATATGACGTCATTGGGGGGGGGAGGATTCTCATGCTGCAGCCCCCCACAAGATGCCACCCTGGGCAGTTGCCCCAAGTCGCCCATATCAGAAATTGCCAAAGATGACAAACCCACTGGAATGATTGGCATCACATCATTTGTGAATCAATTATTGAAATAAGCTAATTTAGTAAACTGGAATGTAGAAAGCCATTTGCTGAAAAAACACAGCAGTAATTAAGCCTAAGTTATACAAAAACATACATTTTCCATCTAAGATATAAAAACCTTTTTAAATCTATTGTACCCACAACTCCTCAAGTGGCCTATTTTTAGCTTCACCTGGTTCAAAGTCTTTTGCAAACCCCCAAAACAGAAAGCTGAAGCATTTTTTGTTGTTGTTCAATTATTAATCTGTTACTGAAAAATATAATCAACAGATCAGCCCTGAACTTTTCTCATATTGCTGTTAGAAGTGCTTTTTTTTAGCTGTGTATTCGCTACAAATGATCAAATGTACACTATAAAAATACGTTATTGCATTTTAGGCAATAATATCTTTATTTTCTAATTTTAAGAAAAATTAATTATTTGTTTAATTGCATCTTTGTATTTCTAGCATTGCATAAACTAATCTTAAATTGTAAATGCAAAATAAATCGATAAAATATAACAATTAATTTTATTTTTTTATCCGATTAATTGCAAATATTTTCGTACGTGAATACATAAAATCACAGAAGACAAACATTCGACATCAGTTCCTCATTAAGTCTTGCAGCATTTATTGTCTGTAAGGATTGGATCCAAAATGCTGCCCTCTGCCTTCTGTTTTCTATGCCTTAATGTTGCCAGCTACCATGAAATGTCTTGTCTTTGTCATTTTATTTTATGTATTTATTCTTATATTAGTCTGGAATGTTGTGTTTTACTATTATTGCTGTTTGTTTGCCACTGATTATGCTCGTTGTTCACAGATGTTTCTTTTTTGGACTGATTACAAAGCTTGTCTCTGATTGGCTCAGAGAACCTTTAATACCTATATGGAGAGTTGCGTCATCGCAATACTTGATATTTTTCTCAAGAGTACAAAAAAAATATGATAGTCATTGTATTTTTATTATTATTATTATTATATTCCCCATTTGCTATTAACAAAATTGTGTTAACAGCAATTTAATAGCAAAATTGCTATCAACAATTTTGCTATTAGTGGTGGTAATTTTGCTATTAGGGGAGTGGTATTGTTTGTACGTAGCGTACATCTGCGTGCGTCGGGGTGGGCACGTACGTCCGAAACCTGAACGTTATTGGTCAGTTTAGTTTAGTTCATTTGGCGGCTTGGCGCTCTTTCTGTTAAGCTAGTTTCACCGTGCTTCGTGAAACTAGCTAAACATAAAGGAATAACCGCAGTTCTGGGAGGGGTTGCACTGAGCTTTTTATCCTGTATGAGCGCGCGCGGTCCGTGTGCGAGTTTCCCAGTCTATTTTTATTTTTTTTGTGGTTTTTCGGGAACTGAACCGCTGACGGGTCATCCCATCGACCGTGACATCTTCCGTGACATCTTCCTCAACGTATCGCGAGACTGGGAGAGTCAAACAGTTAAATCGAGTCAAAACGTTTGTCACAAAGAGTAGAAATGAAGTAGACGGTGTAGCGTCACATGCTCCTCCGGAAGTCTCAGATAAACCACCTGAGCTTGGGAGACACGGGTAGGCTTTGCTTTCCTGTCTTTATTATATATATAAGTCTGTGTGTGAAGTTAGACTTTTTAAAGTGGTTGAAGTCATGATCTGTTAATAGGCCTAACACCTCCACACGTCAAAGCAGACAATGGATGTGAGTTTTTTTAATTTAATTTTATAGCGTCAGGTGGGATCAAAGCAAAGTCGACATGCATATAAAAACATTCCTTTTAGAAATGCTGAGCCTGAAACTAAAACACCCAACAGAATGCTGAAATTGGATTGAAAAATTAAAAACCCAAAATTTTTATTAGGTTTGTTTACACTTTCATGTTCCTTCCTTCCAGTTCAGAAGTGCTGATGCCCTCATACTGAAACCTTGTGATTTGTGTTTTATAATAAAAACCAGTCAAGAGTTTGCATATCAGGTCGATTTATCACTCAACCACTGATCAGCTTCTGTGGTGACTCAAAATTCTCAACACTGTACTGGTTTTTCCCAAGACAGCTTCAAAAGCTGTAGGTGTTTATCTTTGAGACTATCTCGGCCCAGTCTTTTTAGAGATGACTGCGGGAACCTTTGACCTTTACACCTGTTCTTAGTAGTCAAGTATTTCTGCTCATTTCACCACTCGGTGGGATTCTGTTTATTTGTCATGTTTCGTTTTCTTAGGCAGACAAGCAAATGCCTATGAAAAAATGTAGCAAAGCACTTTACATAGAGTTGAACTGTTGAAAACAAACTGAATGACATCAAGCAAATCTTTACAGGATTAATATTCTCACAATTTGTCATGTTAAAACAATAAATTTAGCATGATTTATTGGGATTTTCAGGAAAACGTGCTGCCAAAAGTTGGGTACAGTCAACCTCTGGTATTAATAGAGGACTAAAACAACCTGCGAATACTTGAAATCTGTGAATACGTCAGTCTCCCCATCTAAAACGTGTGTAATTGCCTATTTTAATAGTCTAAAGATTGAATATGCCTTCATATACATAAATGTATCTTAGCATTATCCCAGATGCTAGCATCTACAGTCTTCCTTATCTTTACTCTTGGGGGGCTTCCAATCAGTGGGAAGTAAAATGAGTGGTGCTCCTTGATTGGCGACTTTACAAGTTACATTGTGCCAAAGTATTTCCCAAAATCTTTTTTCTTTTGAATATTTAAGCTATTCTCTAGGACAAAAATCAGCAAACCTTTCACAAATTTGGAGTTACATTTACATACAGTCAAGGAGCAACATCTTGTTGCTCCTTGACTGTATTTTAAGTGCCGTCATGGAGAAACTATATAGAAAAATGTCAGACCAGATGTCACGTTTTGAGAAACATGAGGTAAAAGTGTCCCTAGAAAGTTAGTTTCATGTGTCTGTTACAGTCCTAGTTAGATCTTAGTTTGAATAATGTATCTGAGGCTTAAAATATTGCAGGTCACCGCAAATTTCTGCGTTTTACCGCTCCACACTCCCTTAACTGTGCCTTAACTAGCAACCTCCGATATCCCAAGTAGAAATCCTCCAGCTCTAGTTTTGCAGACGGACCTCATCCCACCGCTGCTTCCTGGTGGGCTTTTGGAGCGCTCAGGCTGCCCCCCGTCCACAGGGATCCCCCGTTTTGGATGTGGGCTCTATGAAGGATGCCCTGCTGGTAGAATGAATAGGACGGCATCTGCTGTCTGTTGCTGTCCTGACTGAGCCCCCTCAGGTCAGGGAAACAGTGGACGCACACGCAGGTTTCCGTTGGGTAGGAGTCCTCTGATGACTCATGGCAGGGGGGATAGGTTGAACTGGACGGACCATCTAGAAAAGACAGAAATGATATTCTTGGAAAAGTGAATAAACCATTTGGGTCTGTTGGGTTTTTATCACACCAACCTTTGAGGCTTCTTCCGGTCTGACTTTCTGGAAAGCCAGACTCCTGTCCTGGCTGAACAGCACTCATCTGCTCCTGATTTTTGGTACTTGTGGGTTTGGTGTTTGAGTTTTTGGCCTTTCCTCTCCTCAGAAAGACAACCAAGGCGAGACACAGGCTGGAAAGCAGCAGTATTGTGCATAAACCTAGGACGGCGTACAATCGGATGGGAGGGTCCAAAGGTCCTAGAGGTGGCTTGGTGTTCACGGCCTGTTTGCTAACTTCAGGAGGAAGTCTTTTGGTCGCTGTCAGAGGTGACTGAGCTGAAGGAGGAACAAAAAGAATATCTTACTGATGCCTCTTAGTGTTGTCAAGTCTTAAGCCTGCTACTGCTGCTGGACTTGTTCTGTACTTTGCTTCATACATAAGCACTGGACCCTTGACTTTTGAGAAATGATTGCTTGCAGGAAACATGGACTCTGTTGAAGTTTGAATCGACTGGATCTAATTTTGCCCAATCGCTAATGTTTGACCGTGACATATGTATTGAGTCTGGTCGATGAAGCTTACCGGATATTGCTGGCACTGTAAGCAACCCACTGAATAAGGCTACAACATCTTTGTGAGCACTAGAATCATAAACATTCTTCTTGCTCCGACTTTAATTGGACAACATTTGGATGCATGGCCAACACCAATTGCATAGAAAGACGATGGCCAAGCTTCTGTTTTTTTTCTGCCTGGAATTTTTCTGGAATTCATGACTGCAAATCTGGCATTTATTTCAAAATTGAAATCCCTGGCAGAGTGGTACTTACTCGGGCAGTGTGGGGAGCACTCTTCTGGATGTTTACCACAAATGTCTGCACACTTCATACATCTCCTCACCAGCCTGTCGTAGTAGTGGCCGGGCTTAGCCCTGCAGTGTGCAGCCTCTTAAGAAAAGAAAAGTGAAAGGAGTTAGAAAAACAAGATTTTGGACACTTACTAATGTATTTCATTTTTGTAATATCAGCAAGTGCGAACTTCAGTTACACTTGTAACTATAAGTTTATAAGTTTACATACGCAGGATAAAAAGTAACAGTTACTTTTTTTTTGTCACTGTCTAGACCAAACTTCTCTTGATTTAGGTCAGTCAGAATGACCAAAATTATTATTTGGTAAATGTCACAATAATGATTGAGTTTAAGATTAGAAGTTTACGTACATTCTCTCAGTACTTGTTAGCAATGTCTTTGAATTGTCTGGCTTTGCTTAGTCTTTTGGGGTTCCTTCCACAATTTTCTCGCTATAGTTTGCTGGACTTCTGGCCCATTCCTCCTTACAGAACTGGCATAACTCAGTTAGGTTCGTTGGATGGCTTTTCCAATTCTACATAGGACTGACTACTTGGTGATGTCCACATCAAGACTTTGACTTTCTTTTCCATAAATCACTTTGACTGAATTGTTATAGGGTCACTGTCCTTTTGGAAGACCAATGCCGAAGCCATCATTTATTGGCCGACATCTTTAGATGTTTCTTCAATATTCCTACATCCCTGACTTGTGCAGCTCCACAATTCTCTTCCTGATATCTGGCCTGAATCCTCTCGACTTCTCTATCGTGTCAAACAAGAAAGAAGTGTCTATCATGCGTGTTCTTCAAATACTTCAACAGGTGTGCCTCCAGTTACCTTAAAAGTGTCAGTTAAGCTAAATGCGTCAGTTTACAAAGCCATGACATCATCGACCGGGCTTTCCCTCATTGTTTAAAGAGACAGTAATCAAACTGACATGAAACAAAATAATTTTGGTCTAATCTAATTTTGGGCAGTGAGGGAAAAAATGTGTATGTCTTGTTACTCAATGTATGTAAACTTCTGGATTCAACTGTATGTGATAGAATGCCACAGCATAAAGTATAATTGAAGTGGAAGGAAAAATAATGTGTTTTCAAAATGTCTTTTTCCAAAAAAAGATCTGAAAATGATGGAATACTTTACTCACCACAGTAAACGGCACAACTGGGGAATGCAGGCAGTTGCTGACATAATTTGAGACAGGGAACACATGATCTGGTCAAAGGATCTAGCTGCTCACCCTCTTTGCATCTCTTACCCATCGCCCCACCAGAGGCCCTCATTCTGAAAAGAACATACACCCACACAGAGCAGACATCCATATGTAAAATATAAGCACACTTTTAAATAGTCAGAAAGTGGGCAGGTGTATGGTCTTTAAGAACCGATTAAGCCTCGGACACATCACAGGATTAGATTTTGTTTTTGGTTTTAACATGGCAAAATGTCTAAAGCTTCCACATATCCAGCTACTGTTATTCAGGGAGCTTGTTGATAATTAAAAAAAACGACTTTCTACTGTTGCTGAGAGCTTTGATTCTCACGTAAGCATTGTACAGAAGAAACACTTGGTTGATGATAATATGTTAAGTGAAACTCAGTCTAGCTTTAGGGCACGTCATAGCGCCATAATCATAACCATGTTGGCAACAAAGGACTTTACGAATGCCTTGCCTGTGAGGCAGACTTATGATGCCATACTTGTGAAAGTCTTCAAGTGTCTTTCTGTTGATTCTTGGCTTCTGCTCCAAGATTTTGGATTGAGTCATTGAGCTTTAGGCAAGCAGAAAAATATACAGAACACACTGTGTTACTGCAGATGGATGCAAGTTTAGTTTGAAATGGATTCTACCAAATCTCAAAATTAGGTCCAATTTTAAACCCTTTTTTAAAAATTAGTATTGGGAAGAATATATCTACGGTCAAAGTGAAGCTTTATGCAGATGACACCATGATTTTTTTTTTTTCAGCTGGCTCTATTCTGTCCCAGGTAGTTAATAAAAATCAAACTGCATTATGAATGGTTATAGGAATTTGATATAAAGTTGGTTATAAATTTGTAGAGAAAAATCTGAACACTTAAGTAATGTAGTTTTATTAGGAAATTGTCTTCTACTTTCCCAAAAATTTCAGCTGGATATTGTATTCTTTCAAAGTGAAACTTGAGCATTCAGTTAAAAATACTGGGGGTCAGACTGGGCTTTAAAATTCAAAATAGGGCATGTCTTAATTCGTCAGTCACAAAAAAAAGTTAATTTGGGCTACACTTTTGAACCCATATTTTTTTCTATGCATACTAAAGCACTTTGCTGTTTCAGCCTTTTTTGTTTTTTTAATCATGGCCTTTTATATTTCACAAAAGATTTACTCGGTCCTTGATAAGCCTGAAGAGACAATAGAGTTTCAGCAGAGTTTTTCTGCTGTTATAAATACCGCTTCTTCTCCTGGTCTTTTGAGACGCTTTATGAGCAAACGTAGCAAAATGTTAGCGCGTAGCAAAATGTTAGTTTCTTGTTTTTTTACACGGCTAGGGGGAAAGAACGAAAAGAAACATAATTATCAACATCTCAGCTTGACCTGAGCTCAAACGCGTTGTCTCTTTAGAGTTTGTCTCTTTAGAGTTTTTATCTTTTTGTTCCCTCTCTGCTCCAGCGAGCAGTGAAACAGCGGAGCGTGAAAAGCTCACAGATCTCCTTCGCCCTCGGCTGCCTTCGCGCCTAGGTACGCGGGCCTGATTTATTCTTGAATACATCTGTCACACCCCAGCAACCAGCAGCCTGTAGTGCTTTTCTTTTCCCAAATTTACCAAGCACCAAGTTTAGCCTGCGACTACTTTAAACATGTTGATAGCCAAAAAAAAAAATTACAATTGTAATTAGTTTTTTTTTTGTTTGTTTGGTGGCTTTCTCGGCTGCCTTTACTGATTTCTTATTTGTTTCTGTGTAAATTCAACTGCAGAAAGAATTGAACTACACGTGGCTACTCAGCGGATTATATCAAAACTTTCTATGCAAGCGTTCAAGTTATTCAAAAATACAGAAAAAAAAGACAATAATTTTCCTTTTTCTGCAGGAGACACCACTTACCTTTGTGAGACGAAGGGAGAATCTGTTTTTGAAGACAACGGCGTGAGACGGTCCTGCTTTTCTGCATGGAAGCTAATTTGGATATGATGTCGCTGTTTGGTTTGGGACTTCCCCCTCTTCCCTTTAACACTCACACAGAGAGGTAAGACCACCACAAAGTCTGTATGTAGTTAGGACTTAATCAGATGTAAAATTTGGTGTTGCAGTTGATCTGCAAGTCTAAAATCCAAGGATTTGATCAAAACTCATATTAAAAAAAAGCATTTCAGCAGCTAAGGTATGTGGTAATTGCAAGCACACCAGTAAATGGGTTTTCTTCTGGTTTTGTCATAATCCATACTTAAATATGACTACACAGACAATTCCTGCTCAAAAACCCTCCCCTGTGGCTCAATTCAAACAATTCTGCAAATAAGACTGGGCCAAATCCGTCCGTAGTGACGTAAAAGTCTCATTGCCAATTGCTGAGAGGTACAATTACTTTGTCGAGGTTGGTCCAGATAACTAACGTTTTTGTTACTAACTACAGTTATTTTATGTTGAAATTTGGGACACCTTTTGGGTATTTTTTTTTTTTTGTCGGTTTAAATTCTGTGAGTCATCGGAGTTTTGTGTGTTTGAAAGAAAACTAAAAAAAAAAAGAAAAAAAAAGAGAAGTTATGTGGTTGAGCTCAGCTGCGCAGTCCCCACACATGAAGCCGCTGCGATGATTCTGCTGACAGGCCTCAGTGAACTTCGGAGCATTTCTGGCAGCTGCGAGAAACGCATGTAAGGAAGTGTAGTTTCGCGACGTCACTGTATGAAACTGTTGGCAATTCCACTCTTTACCATCTACTGTGAAGAAAATTTGACTTAATCTCTGGTCTTAATTCTTTTTTTTTCTGCTGTCTTTTGTGAACCTTCAGTGAGTGAATGAACGAACATACTTCAATCCCACGGGGAAACTCGCAAAATTTACAATTCACAAAAAATACACTTACTTGATGTGGTACTAGTCAGTCTCTTTGCCCAAAACGTTACTAGTAGCCACTGATCATAAAATGTATCTCTTAAGCTGTTGACCTTATACTATTTATTTCAAATCCCCATATTTCTCTACCATTTGCACTTTTCTTAGATTTCACACTTCACTTTCATTAAATTTTCACATTGGTGAGTTTTTAGTGAAGAAGTGCCTAATCGAACTCTTTTTTTATTTTTTTTTATTTTACTGGGAAACAGTCTAATTTACCAACAACTTAAACAACGCTTTTAAAGTGATTAGATTACATCATAAGACATGCTAGTAGTGGTTGGTCAAGCTACTGGTCATCAGTTTATAGTTTAGTGTTCACGGATTCACCTATTTGCAAATGTCTTTTGTTTCTTCACAAAAGAACAAACAGTTCTTCAAAAAATCTCCCTTATTTTTTTTTTTTATTATTATTTATGATTATTTTTTTGTCGAGCATGTGTAAAATATTCAGGAAACTGAAATATGAAAGCTCAATGCTATTTAACGTGCAATTACTCCCGTTTTAAAGCAACCAATCCAGGAGCGCCATTCATTTTCCGTTGCACTGATTGGCTGTAGGCCAAAGGGCGGAGATGTGGAAGACTGAAGACGTTAGCTTCTGTGGTAGCGCCAAGATGTTTTCTGCGCATGTGTATTTGGTGTTTGAACTATTAAAATGGCTTGTTGTAAACATTTTAGAGGAGGTTTCGAATATTTGTGGATTTGAACTATCCGTGGTGTGGTTCCTAACCCCCGGGAATGCAGACGGTCTTCAGCACTGTAAGTCATCCTCGATAGCTGACTGTCAATTGGATTCGGTTATTCCAATAAGTAAACCAGGACCAAAGCTCAGGACAGAAAACTTCAGTCTTAACAGTTTGTGACTTTGTGGTTCAATATTATGGAACCAATTATTTGGTGTTTTTGTTCCGTTTCATATTAGTTCAGGTGCCAGCAGCAAGATTTCTCCTCCCCTTTTTGTTTGTAGACAACATATTAATAGAGACACATCGAAATTGACAGGACAGAAACCAAACATCCCCAACTTAAGGAGCAACATCAACGCGGAACAAAACATGTCAGGTGTCCAATTGAGACTTTCTCAGACTGTTTCACCGCTGCAGCTGTTGGAACCGAACGGAAACTGCGCAGTTGCAAATGATCAAAAGGTGTTAGTTTTGTCCTGAGGTGCACTAATCCTGTTCCGCTTTGCGTGATCGCAAGAAAATCTTAGCATACTGAAAGCAACAGGTGCAGTGGGGCTGATGATCACTTTAAAAAGGTTCAGAGGCTTTTTACTTAATGTGCAGAGAGACCCGTTTTTAAACATATCAGAGCTGACATCAATTATATTTTAGTTATTTTTAAAATGCCCAATGCAAATGAGTCTCTAAATGCCAAATACTACATAGAAATGAACTGTGGGGTTTACCAGTAAATTAGTCAATAATTTTCTGATGGTTTCCCACTCATATCAGCTTCCTAAACTGATGTTGGGGTTACACTTCAGTAATCTAAACTGGATGTCTCTTTGCAAAAGCATAAAACAGAAATTGTTTATGACTAAGAGAGTTAAATTGTTCTCAGAGGCTTCGCTGCTGCAGAGGCACAGGTACACCACAGGGCATTTTCTTGGCCCGCTTCTTTTCAGTTTTTACATAAATGGCATTGCAAAAACTTTTTATGTTTTTTCCACATTTAATCGCTTTACAATTACAACCTCACATTTATTATACTGGGATTTATGTGACAGCTATACCATATGAGGTGGAATTAGGTGTGAAGTGAATGGAAAAGAGCACAAACCTTTCAAAAATATTCTAAGAATAAAAATGAGAAAAGTGTGTCCTGCATTTGTACTCTGATTTAAAAAAGAAATCTGTCTAATTACTCCCATTTGTTTTCAAATGTTGCTTTCTTGTCCACCTGTGTGAGATTTCAATTCAGCAGAGTATAAACAAAAGGAAAGTTGGTACAATACATTTCCTACAAACTTTGAATGTCTCATGGAGAGTGGTGCAAAACCATTTTTCAAAACTTGAAAGAGTATGTAGCACGACTACAAACCTGCAAAACATGGCCACAAACCAAAACTGTCATCCTGTGCAGGGAGAACATTAATTAGAAAAACTGCCTAGGGGCCCACAGCAATTCTGAAGGAGCTGCTGCAGAGCCTCACAGGGAAGCCGAATCTCTTGGCATGAAAAATACCATTAATCCTCAACACAGAAACGTAAAAGCATATCATGTGTTATCCTGTTTTAATAAATGTAACGACATATGGGACATTTTTCTTACTGCATAGAGTATTACATCTAGAAAATAAGAATTACTTTGTTTAAAAAAAAGTTTTTCTAATACTCGGGTTTTTCCAAGTTGTGTTTTTAAAGACCTGGTCACACAACAACACAAAACGTGCTGCGGATATTTTGGTGGTTGGTGTCGAACCTGAAGATTCAGAATGTGTTTATTTCGATCACACCTTTTAACCAACCAAGCAGCCACAGAGACCTGTGCCAACCCAGATTAGACACAACAGGTGGCCGCTCAAAATCTGAAAAAGGAAGAGGAACCTGCACTCATGAAACCACAAAAAGTTTAAGTGTAAGACTTTTCAGCACCTTTCAACTATTTGTAGTGAATTTCTTTTATTCATTTATTTCTTTTTTCTCATTTCTTTAGAAATTTTGTTCTAAAGTTGTATTTTTTAAAAAACAAACCACTTATATTTCATAAAGGCATTTCTATTGCAGTCCTGAATACTGCAATAGATAGAATACTGCTCTATCACTAGATGGTGATAGAGCGCAGCGTAAAATTAAGTCAAATTCGGTAGCGGAGTGAACATCTTCAGTATTCCAGTCACAGATTGAACTGATTTACATTTTGCTCTTCATAAATCTCTTAATCTCAAATGAATATTCTGCAGTAAAGATGAAGGACAGAGGTTTCCCTAATACCAGCTGTGACACATGAGAATGCTGAAGATAAAGGTGTCAGTGTGAGGTGAATAAGAAGTGCTTTATTAAGAGTTCATGTCGACAGCTATACGCCCATATCCACTGGATGTGAGTGTGCATAGAATGTACCTGCTGGGCAAGATTTCCACCCACAAAGAGAATGTTGCCCTTCAGGACTTTCTCCACTGTGGACGTCTAAAGTCCGGTAGCTTAGGTCCAGTTAGACTATTACCCAATGGTGAACCTTCCACATGTGGGTAAATATACCACATATGATTCACTTATCGAACTTTTCCTGTGCGTTTTGTGAAACATTAATAGATAATATGCCTTTGGATAAAGTTCCCCAAGTTCCCAATGTTTGTCATCAATACAGACTACAGCTTGCTCATGTGGAACACGATACAAACCTCATGTATGGAGTACCTTTCCATATTTGTTTTATGTGGTTTTAAACATAATAATGACACAAATAGTTATGTTTTCCAAGAACTGTTTTAGACAAGTGAATTGATGAAATGCCATGAAAAGGTTAACTCAGCCCAGTGATGTATCGGTAATATCAGTACCACAAAATGGTTCCAGTTTGAAGAGTCCATTTTTCCTATAAATGTTTTGGTTGAGGTTTTGCATATTTGGACGTTTGTTCCTCTCTGGTTTTGGATGCTGTGCAGGTGAAAGGATGTTTTTTTTGTAAACTCTTGTTGAGAGGATAACTTTGGCAACAGCTTTATTTTTGCAATTGGGAGAAGCTGATTAGCATAACTGACCCCAAATCCCAGATTTTGGGGAAAGAAAAACTGGCAAACTGCATTTACTGTATTGATTTTACTGATATAAAAGTAAAGAGCAGTTAGCCTGTTCACGTTGGCCACTTGGTTAACATTAGCAAGCTAGATTCTAAAGCTAACTTAGAACCAGGGTTGCTAATTGCACATGATGGCATTTAGGACAAGGTTACCAACATATTAGCAAGTTACACATAACCAGAAAGTGAGATGACACATGACGGTTATAGCAGTATTCATTATGAGTATAAGATGAGTGGTCCACATGATAAAGTAATCCAAATACCTCTTGAACTAATGCTAACGTTCTCCTTGCTAGCTCAGGTGTTATATCTGACTCAAACTGACTCTGAAAAATGTCCTCCGAGATTCTAATGAATATAAATACTTGTATGAATCTTTTAAAACACCTTACTAAGATTGAATATGAAACTTTTTCTACATGGCTAACTGTTCGGCTGAAAAGCTGGTGAAGCGGTTGGAAAAAAAAAATCTGTTAACCTATCTCCCCCCTCCCCCCAAGTCCCCAAAACCACTATAACTTAGTTTGAGGAAATTCTAAATTAAGAAATGTACCTTGGTGCGAATATATCTAGAAGAGATTTTTAATTTTGAATTAGTTTCAACACCTTCAGGTTTCGAATGCCTCATATCTTTTTTCCCATTACGCTGAGTAGCTATCTGCACAGTTTGAGCTAGACAGACGGGTACATTAGGCATCGCAAGCCCACCTCAAAAGATTTTTTTCTTTTGATTGGTGATTTTTCTATTTGCTTTTTGAAAAGGTCACAGTCGGAGGCTTAACCGTATCTCTTCTGAAGCTTCGGAACTGGTTCTAGCCTGAAATAACGGAACTGTTGGACCATGGGTGGCGTTAGCTGACATTTTTACGTTGACATTCAAAAAGAGACCCGCATAAAAACTCCTATAGCTGGCTGGTGTCAGTCTGGAACATTTTCTTTTCTTTTTTTCCCCTCTGTGCATTTTCATCCCACTATCTGTCCTCTCGCCTGCCAACGCGACAATAAAACTCTCCCCAGCACGACGCTCATTACAGAATACAATGTTTTCACAGTGGAAGTGAATCCTCAGATTGGCACGGCACTCGGACTCGTGAGTCATACGGAGGCGACTCGGGCGGGAGAGCAAGTGAGAAGTGATATGAGGGAATGCTGTCGCAAGTAGGCTCTCTCAAGCGTGGAAGGTTTTTAAACGGAGCATGCAGAGTCGGATTAACCTAAAAAAAAAAATAAACCGCAACGAACAAAAGGGAAGCATGCTGGACTTTTGTGGAGAGGGAAAATGTAATTATAGATGGGGAAATGTTGTTCATGCAAAGTACAGTTGGGACAAAAAAAATATTATTTAAAAATGGCAGATTTACATTCAAAAATTTTATTTGAACAAGAAATGTATCTCTCTCTTTCTTGCTAAAAAAAAAAAGAAAAACAGTGGAAAAATCCAATGCCTCAAATTGAATCATCTGTCATCCTCAGTCTGACTTGACTCTAAATCAGCCAGTGGGATGAGTAAATTTAGACTTAATAAAATATCGCAGACATGGATATGTGAGAGAAAAGAATTGACATTTGTTTTTACTTATTTACTAAAATAAGACCATTTCTGTCATGTACTGAAATGGTCCACTGCAAAGTCCGAACATTAAATAAAATCCGTTACAAATGTATGTCGGATGTCATTTTTGAGATGCACAATATTCTCCCAGTCACTCTAAAGATAAGACATTTGAAGAGACTTTTGACACAATTAAGCAAAATTTTAAATCAAGGTTTTTTAAGTGGTTGTGTTGTTGTTTAGTTAATCTACCCTTAGTTTGGCTACATCTCGGTGCCTTTTATGTCTTAGAACATAAAAAAATCTTAAAGGAATGTTTCTTTGTTATATAAATTTGTGTTATTTATCTCGACTTAAGTGAACTGAAAACATGCTAAGCAGTGACTTTTAAAGCCTGGATACATACTGAACCTTCAAGCTAACAACATACACCTAATATTTTTTTAAGACTAAATTTTTGTCATAAATATTTCACAACCTTTCGAAACAATGACAGTGCACCACCTCGTTCGCAGGTAAGCTGTTCAGCACCGCTTTAGAAAAGAAATGAAGCTATTCCTTTAGCATGCTAACCAACTATTTTAGGCAATTTAAGATGCTAAAATTAAAAACACAAGCTTAGTTTAGACTGATTCATTTTTTTCTCTCTGTTCTCATTATAACAGGGATATTTAAGGGAGCTGGAGAACATCGAGTCCTTGGAGTTAGCAACAGAGTATTAGCAGCTGAATATTAGAAGAGGGGGAAAAAACACCTAAGAGAAAGGATGTAGGTGAGTTTGAAGTGAATTGTGATGATTAGGCGACTGGGTCAGAGAGGATGTCCATGACTGCAGCTCCTGGGTGCAGGAGTGGTGAATGGCCATTTAAAAAAAAAAGAAAAAAAAAAAAAGGTTCATGGAAGGAGCAATAGTGAGAGGAAGCCACATTGTGTGGTCCAGGTTAACCGAGGACCTGCTGTAGCCCAGGTTGTGGAATTAATTACTTGGGTAACTTTGCACTTTTTTGTAGTTACTATCTGTGATATTACCCAGAACTCTAGCAGAAATATCCCACATCACCATTAGCTTGCTAGTAAGCTAGCGGCTACTTTGTATTAACCTGAAGCTAAATCTGCTGCAGCATTTTGAATATGTGACGAGTCTCTGTGTGCACAGTTCACTGACCGCTCTGCCGAAAGAACCCAGCTCTGTCCAGCTCTGAGTTTTTTCCCCTTTCAGTTTTTTTCCTTCCATTCCACTTGTAGATTTTCTTTAGATTATGTCAACCTGTGGAGCCTCTTGAGGAATTCCCGGCCCTCGCCTGGTCCCACATCGGTGGGGGGGGGGGGATTATCTGCTTAATGTTTTTGTTTGTTCAAGAGGAAACTTAAAATTCCACCAGGGACTTTATTCCCGGGGGGCCCCTCAAGTCGCTGTTGCTGAAACATTCTAAGAAAAGCCGAAGTAATCACAAAAAAACATTTTATCCACACAGTCGACGCGCACTCACTCACTCACTCACTCACTCACTGATGCACAAACGCGCTAGTTAGACCATGGGCTGCGTTTTAATTGCAGAGACAAGAACATTGACCCGTCCGTTACAATCGTTGATCACATTATTATATACCATATGGGACAATAAAGAGTCACAAATAAACATTGGCTTTTTGACAAACATAAGCAATGTAAGGTGGGTATATAATATTAACAAAAGAGATATCCAACAGTTCTCTGTTATGGTTACATTGCCAACCTGTCTGTAGAGTACAAAGACCTTTGGTCGGTTAGGGGTTTTGTTGAGGGAAAACACTCTGCAGTGACGTCATCACATGAGTTTTAGACTGTATGAAGTGTCAAGGCACATAGAAAAAAGTAAAAAGCACAATAAAAAGTACATATCCACAGCTGTACACCACTGGAAACAAACACTTTGGAGCCACTCGCCAGATGCTGAAGGTTGTTGTTTTAAAAGCTACAGGATTGTACCAGTTCGAAAATGTGAGGCAACGGCTCAAGTGGCAAGTCAGGACGTTTGAGGCGAAGTTGCGTTTATAAGGTAAAAGCCATTAACATCTTTCCTGCAGTAAAAAAAAAACAAACTTGAGTCTTCATTTAGTAGATTCCAGAGGCTGAAGCTAAAAGAATATAAATCGACCCTCTCCGGTCTCAAAAACAACTATCGCTCATGTGAACGCTATTTTTTGTGAATTGTGACATCTGCGATGGAAAGTCGTCTCAGCAGCAAACGACAAAGTTTATTTTCATGGGAAAAGGAGCCTGGATGATGTTCGCCTCCAATGTTCTTCCAGTGTGAAACACTTACAAACATGCAAATCGTTCAGACCCCTCTGATACAAAAATAAAGCAAAAAAATATATAACTGTTACACTGTTAACATAATAATGTAATTAAAGGCTATTTGTTTTGACCCGAAACCCTTGAAATGGTCTGCTTTCAGTACTTGTTTCAGACAGGAGGATTATTAGTGAGGCATAGCATCCAACCGCCATTTCCTGTGGTAAAAATCAACTTCTATGTGAATAGAATTTGCCCCTACCGCTATGACTAGCCGTTAGCTTTAGCTTCCGCAATCAACTAATCTGTTCTTAAATGAAAAAGCTAAGAAATTCTATAATATTGCAGGAAAGATTTTAAGAGTTCAAATGTCCTGAACTCCACACTTTCTGAGAGAGAGTCCATGTCGAAAGGTAACGTGTGTCACTCTGCTCTCAGTTGGCGAGTTGAAACAGATGGTGGCGATGAGCAGCCTTTCCTCCACGCAAGGTCAAGCAGACAATAGGACAAATACACGGTTTATACTGAATGGTGCATCCTCTGGAGTGCACGTAATAGCCCTTCACAAATTAACTTATGTTCACCTGGGGAAAATCTCTGCTCATCTGTACAATATACATTTGCAGGACATAAATCTGGACAAATCTTTTATTTTTTTGCATTTGGTGATTGTGCATCCATCTCACTCAAAACCTGTGATGAAAATCCCAACCGACCTGATCCTAATAGTGTTTCTACAGAACGTAATGTTGAGGGTGGAAAAAAGAAAAAAAGTTTTGGTTTCACAACATGATAAAGAAAGCAGCTAGTAAATACTTTTCCATTGCAGCCATTGGTGCTTTTAGCGCTACATTTGCGCTGGCTTTGACACAAACCCTCTTATCAATGTCTGTTAAAACACCTAAAGGCTCCGTTTTTATACATTATCTACATGGCGGGTGGAGATGTATGAATCAGGTCCTTTTTTATTTATTTTTTATTTTTTTACTTGTATGATTAATGTTTCACACAGTGAGTAAAGTTTAAGGTCACCTCATCAGTTGTACTTAGAAATGAAAGAAGAAGGCAAGTACATAATGGAGAACTCTCCACCGTAACACTTACAGTCTCTTACCGACTGTAAGAGAAACTGAAAGAAACTCAGAGTACATCAGCGCAGGGAAAAAAAAACTTAATAAAAAAGCAACATGTTTAATTACTGATTGTGAGTGAAACCTCAACCTTTCTTTCATCTTCACTGGGATTTTACGAAACAGAAAAATACAAAACCTTCACACAAACAAATGTTATGACTGAAAACTACAAATAAAAAAAAAACGCTTTCCGTCCATTTTACATCTATGTGCCACTTTCTGTTGGTCTATATCAGAAATCCCTATTAATATTAAGTTTGTTGGTGTAATGTAAAAAAATAAGAGAGAATTAGTGAATATAAATGCAGAGAGAAACAGATCTGTGCTTCTTATCTGTTCTGATTATGCAGGTCGATGATTTCTGATAGGATTGATTTGTGTAGCATATTATTTGCTGCTGGCTTCTGAGATATCTGACAAATCTCCCTGCCACCCAGCTGTGATGTGGAAAAAAAAAATATCGACCTGCATGTGTGAGCTTGGTTCGTGGACTCATTCTGTCAACATGAATGAAGCGATAAACAACAAAGAATTTCAATTATTATTTTTTTCATCTTTTGATGAATCTTCCCCTGCTGAGCAGATATAATTTGCCAGCTACAATTGTGGCTCAATTAAAACTTGATTATTTTAGGGATAGGTCTAACAACTGCTACGGATGCAGTCCAAATTGACAATTAAGAGGATCGCTCCCGGTGAAAAGCGACTTAAAAAGAAAATCCGGAAAAAGGTTCCAGCTCCCTGTTATGTAATCTCAGTTCTGTATAATGTATGCTGTGCAGAGTACCAAAAAAAAAAAACTGTGTATTTTATACACAGCTTTTTCTGTGAGGTTGTAATCGTGTAATAATCCAGTTATTTTTAACTCAAATTAATAATGTGTCAAATTTAAGCAGCCGTGAGTGAAGATTGTTGGATGAAACATCTCAACTTCAAAATGATAATGGCAATAAATATGAGCCTGAGACCTGACCTCAGTTATTAATAAATTTTTTTTAAAGGGATATTATAGTCCAACCACAGACAAATAGAGTAAATGGATCAAGTTCACTGCTGAATTTAGTACATAAAAGTGAGGAAATAATTGATATGCTAACAATAAAGTAGTTGTAATTTTTCAACAAAATATGAGCTTTTTAAACTGTTTGGCAGTGGCAGCAGATATGGGTGTGGATTAGGCAATGCTAGCTTTTTGAGATGGCCAGACATCTGACTGAAAAAAATCTGTGGACAGAGATTAGGGTGATTTCAAGGAGGCCTCCCAACCTCAAAGACTTGGTGCTCGACACTAAATAAATATACGAGGGGAAAAAAATACCATTGAAGACATAAAAAAAAGCAATTACAAGAAGGCTTTGACTGCACTAATGCAATTAAAATGTTTCATGTTTATTCAGAAGTAGTAATTATTTTATCTTTTGAGGGACGCCTGTGTCACTTCCTGTCAGAAACAAACTTGGTTGAATTAATAAATAAAAAGCAGTACAAATAATTTTGGAATAAAATGTAGCTCTACACAACCATCGGTTCTCTCTGGAACCAGTGACCCAATTCCAGCTAAGACTGACAGATTAGTCAATGCTAGCAACAAGTATGTACAAAACAAGCCTTGACTCGGGTGGGCGGGGGGGGGGGACTTGAGTAATTATAGCTAATCTAATGGTTCTAATGAGAATGCATACTGTAGAATCAACCGGAACCACCATGACTAAATCAGCTGATGTCGAGAGAACTATCTTCTCCTTTTAAATGAGCCTCTGACGGTCGATACTCTGTCGAACGTCCTACATTAGAAACTATTTATGTCTGAGTTTGTAGTACAAGACACGAATATTGAATTTTTTGGCGAAAAGTGAAGATATAATTGACATCCTATGCACCTGCATCTGCTTTTCTTGGTTCGAATTAAGTGGCATATCATTTTTATGTGTACATATTGTTTTTGACTGTATTAACCTTATTCCCATTTATTTCCGCTCACTTCTAATTATGCATCCACCATGGTCAGAATTGCATATTCATGTTTGAGTACGACGCGGTTTTTGTAGGATTAGTCCTTCTCATCGTCACCCTGAGCCTTTCAGGATTACAGTTTGGTTCTGCTCACCTCTGGTCGTCTTGGATGATTCATTCCAATTTTGTAGAAATTCTCGCATTCGTACTCTTCCTCTTGTTGAGGGACACGTTTACCCCAAGGGTAATGTATGCAAATGTTTTCTGGGTTTTGTGACAAATGAAACACAGAATAATGAGACTAATGAGGTGCAATAGAGGAAACGGGATATGGAGGCAATGCTAATCACCAGACGGGCAACACGCAGGCTGTGCAGGTGCAGTCGAATGATTCCGAATACTAAAATGTTATTGCCAACTTAAGAAAGCCAAATACGTTATATTAAACTCAGAGTGCTAAAAAAAAAAAGCTCCAGTCAAGTCTGATTCTGTTAATTTAGTTGATTATGGCGTACAGCTGATAAAACCTCGATATGAGAACAAGAAAATAACCTTTAGCAAAGTAATGTGGCACAAACGCCTTCACAATTGTGTGTAAGACTGCTGACTTTACTGTCATGAAGCTGAAAGTCATCAATGCTCTCTCCAGCTCAAAAGGTAAAATAACTAGGCAAAGTATTCTAAACAAGTGTTTCCCAACCTTGGTCCTCAAGGCACACTGTCCTACATGTTTTAGAGGTTTCCCTGATTTAATGTGCCTGATTCAACTGGTTGCAGTTCAGCAAATGCCTGTTAATCAGTCATCGACTGAAATCAGCTGGGCTGAAGCAAGGAAATATCTGAAACATGCAGGCCAGTGTTCCTTGAGGACCAGGGTTGGGAAACACTGTTCTAAACGAACATGTCGATGGCGTTTTGAGTGGAGAGGAAATCTGTAGAAGACAGACAGATGTACGCGCTACCTTTAGGGGACGGTAAAGCAAAGCTTAAAGACATTTGTGAATTCAGAGCTTCAAGAACCGACACACAAGGACATGTCTGGGATATGGAGTACAACTGTCATATTCCTCATGTCAAATAAATCCTGAACCACACAAATCAGATGGTTCTAGAAAAACTGCTGAAAATGGAGCCTACTGTCCATCAGGTGTGAAAGCAGGCTTGCCTTTCTTAAGACCTAAAAGGAGCCATAGGCTGATTGCTTCCATACCTTACCATAGTGATGCGGTAATTAATTCAGGGGAGCCCGCATCCCTAAAAAACTTATGGTTTTCTATAATATTTCTAATATTTATTTTTTAAACAACTAAATTTGGGGTTTTGTTTAGCTTTAAGCCATAAATCATCAAAATTGATACATTTTGTACATGGATTTATCTTTTGACCTTGGAATAAATTACCTTTCCAATAATATTTTAAAGTACTGAAATGAATGTGTGTGTTTATATATGTATAAATGTATGTGTTACATAATGCTTGTTCTTCACACTTATTGAAGAGCTAGCAGCTCTGTTTTTTTTTTATCCAGCCTTACTCACACACCCACATATTCAAGGACCTTACTTTCTGCTATTCTCTTTGATTCATACATCCCACCACAGCCTTTTTAAACTTTATCTTCGTCACGCACGTATTTCTCCCTTTGTCCTACTCTCCGCGTGTTGCATTGTTTCTCTCCCCCTTGTTTAGATGTGTGACGCATTTTTCAGCCTTCTGGGAAATTTGGACACACTCGAACATGGGTTGACCAAACCAAATGGGAATCCAAGGGCCACGTTTTACCACGAGCAGGGAGCTTGTCAAAACACAACACTGTACAAATAGATATAGGGCCCTTTTACAGCGGCGCAAGTGACAACTCCTGTAAAAGTCAGGATCAAGTCGACCTGTACTGTACATGTCACCGACTTCAGTTGGCAAGAATATGTAGAAGTTTGCCTTGCCATTAAAATCCATTTAATTCTCGACACACATGAAGCAGTAGCTTCACTTTGTTGCAAAATTTCCTCGAAATCTGTTTGCTATGTACAAAGTCAAGTTGTTTTGGAGACTGTCTGCGGAAATGATTTCCCATCCTTGATCATTAATCCGAGATGTTGAATCGCTGCTTACGAGTGTCGCCGCCGCTCCTTCCATGAAGATAAAAGCCAGACAAACGAGAACAGAATCCATCAGCAGATAAAAGGACACCTCTTTGTTCCCCCTTCAGTTCTAAACAACCAAGCTAATAAGCTGATGTGAATAAAATATACAGTAACACTTGTTGTCTGTGGGCGGCGGTTTCAGGCTCTTGCAACTGAAAGGCTACAGAAAATATATATAGTATTCCTTTGTTGTTTCCGTCTTTTGCGAAGGTGATTCAATAGAGGTTGTCGATCTAATTCGGACCACTCTCCAGCCGATACAGGGCAATGTTGCTCTTGTATTTCTTCACTCCATGTCCGCAGCGATTTCACATCTTACCGTTTGCTTGGATCTTTGAAGAGTGAAACTGACAGGCACTCTTATTTCAACCAAAATAAATCTCTCAAACTTTCGGTCGTTTTGAAGGTAAACAGGGTTGCCTCATTTACCCCATCTTCAGGAGTCTATAAATGGAGCCAATGCACTTTCTGTGAACTCTTTGAATCCCTCAAGAAACTGTTTATTTTTCTGTCAGACTTTGCTCCTGTGTCCATGAGTTGCTGTTGCATCATTGTCATGGCCTTGTAGTTTGAACTGGCAGCAGACCCATTGCTTTCTTCGCCTCTTTGGATGTTGTTGTCGCCGCTCCCTCGCCAATCAAATGCTCGTCTGCAGCTCGCCGTTGAGCAGGGCGGAGTTATGGGTCTCGAGGTTGGCGTTGATGAGCATGGCTTCGTTAACCATTCGGCTCCGGTCTGCCCGGCTGTCGCTGCGCTCGATCTCATCCAGGCCCGCCACCTTCTTCAGGCACAGAACATTCTGAAAGCTCTTCTTGAAGTTGTCGGACAAGAAGGCGTACAGAATGGGGTTGGCGCAGCTGTTGGCGTAGCCCAGCGCCACAACGAAGTCGAACGAAGTCTTCACCGCCGAGGTGGGCGTTATGGAGCTGGTGACGGAGGTGACGTTAAAAATGTAGAAAGGTAGCCAGCAGAGGACGAACACCACCACCACGATGGACACCATCCGTGTCACCTTGCGCTCGGAACGCTTTCGCTTGGAGGAACATACTCGCATTCCAGACGATTTCACCTGGGGAAGAGAACGGAAAGTGGTTTAAGGCATCCAAAATGCAAAGCAAATATACTGATGGAAACATTAATTCAATTCAAAAATACTTTATCGAGCCCAAAGACAAATTAAGTGTCGCTGTAGCTCATATTAATTCAACATTCTTCTTTTAAAGTGTTATTGTAGCTGGTACAGTCAGGATATTGTGTAAAATGGCAACAAATACGGTGTCTTGCAAAAAAAAAGTTAAATGTATTTCAGTGGGATGTAATGTTTTTGTAAAACATATTTCTCCTACTTTACAATTATCAGCTGCATTTGCATTGGTTTATTACAAAAAATCCCACTAGAAGACTTTATGGTCAGGTGTGTGACAAGATCAGACAATTATTCAATGGGTTTGAATACTTTGAGAAACTTCTATATAAAAAGGAATTAATCGATCTACCTAATTTAAGATCTAAAGCAAATTAACACTGCTACAAAGTCATTATTGCATTTTCTAATAAAGCGCCTAATTCTGAAATACAAAGGTTAAGATTTCTAGACATTCATTCATCTTAGTTAGATTTACTTTTGTGGCACTGATGTGTGGATATAGTTATCTTAGGGGCACTTACAGTCCAAAAAAACACCCAAACACTGCCAGTTTAAATCTTCCTGGAACATCCAGTCCAATACAATCCCTCTGAGTTTTGCTCAATCAGTACTATTGTCTGGCTCAACTAAAGTAGCCCTAAAAAAAACATTTTGTAGGAATATAATTTTAAAAAGCTAAAAAAAAAAAAAAAAGCTTCACTAGAAAAAATAGTTTCTTCTTTTTCTAAGGCATTGGACACAGCTTTTTTTTTACAACCTCAATCTTCATTCAAGGATATATTCTACAATTACAAAATATATTGAAAGAACAAATAAGCAATATGAAAACACGCATTTCTCTTCTTAAATTGTTCCTCATCCTGCTTGATCAGAAAAGAACTGTAAACATCCACCATGTAACATGTTGGCTTACTTGTCTCCAATGAAGTTGTGAAATTGATTGGTTTTGATTTTCACTATTTAGAAAATGCAAATACTCTAATCGAGTTTAAGCACAAGTAACACTTACTGTTCAAATAAGATCTGATTCCCAATAATATCAGGCTCTGGACTATTTCCAGTTGATTGACACTCAGAAAACCAGTCATAACAACTAATTGTTTAATAACAAGTGATCATGATAATTTGGATTTCACTCCCTTTATGTTATTTTCATGGTTGAAATATTTTTGCCTGTCCAGGAAAAAAAAATTAAGACAACTGAAAATTTAGCTAGCAGCTAAATGTAGTCCTGAAAAAACAACATGAACTGGATGGTTCATGTTAAACAAGCACAATGTTCTAGTTAAAGGTTTTCCGTTGTACAAATCTTTTGGCATAGTTCTTTGTTCAGTTTGAGTAGAAGCAAACATAAAGCAATTGACAGTTTAGCTAATTTACCAAGCTAATTCCATATGAACTGGTTTTCAAAAGAAATGTTGAGTCTTCAAAATCTTTTTGCGCCGTTTTTGTCCAGACCAAAAAACAAATTAAATCTCAGGACAAGCTGCACACTGTCAGTGCCTCACCTTGATTATAATGAGCAGGTAGCACAGGCATATCACTGTTAGTGGCATGAAAAATCCAATAGAGAAGGTGTAGAAAATGAAGATCTTGTAGTAGAGGTCCTGGGGCTCGGGCCACACTATCCCGCACACTGGCAGTTGGTTCAGGCCGCTGAAGATCATAGTTGGTAGGTTGACTATCAGTGAGACGCCCCACACTGTGACGTTGATTAGCTTGGCAATACGGGGCTTCCGCCATTTGGTGGATCGAATGGGGTGAACCACGGCCAGGTAGCGATCAATGCTCATCACCATGAGACAGAAGATGCTGGTGAACTGATTGAGAGAATCTGGTGGAGGAACGAGAAGAGGCTCATCAGAGGAAAGTTAGATGTCCCAAAGAAGTAAATAAAAACAGTAAAATTAAAAATGATATCTATCTCAACCATCCGATATAGGACTATCCTATATTGTCATTATATGATAGTTATTACAACTACCCTAAAACCATTTTATAACTAATTTTTAGGTCTATTATTTCTTATGTTAGCTATTTATCCCCTAGTTTTCCATTGTCCTCAATATGAAATAGTTTGACCTTGGCCTTGAAAATGTAGGTATTTGATAGTAAACTAAACTTGTAAAGACAAGACATTAATGCCTTGAAAGCACTGCAAGAATAGAGCAATTAGCTTATTCTTAGTGGCTAACGACGTTAAAGTTAGTATCTGCTTGGTGGTAAATTAGGGTTCACTTTTCAAGTAATCTTTCAAAGTTTTGTAGGAGTCTAGATGGCGTTTAATCAGGTCCAAAAAAATTGAACGGTAAATGATAAACAGGAGAAATTAAATGATTTCTCAAATATGCATGAAAGAATCAAGGCAACATTGCAGCTATATTTTTGATGAAGAAATAACATAATGAAAAGATAAAAATAAAAATCTATTGTAAATAATACTACCAAGATATTGGAAACTTGTATTTAACATTTTCTACAAGAGTCGATATGAAAAGCTGCTATAGACAAGGGGCTATGATTAAAATGTCAACACCTGCATTGCTAAAACAATAAAACCTTTTCATAACTCATAGGCAACACTCTCCGACAGATTCTGCAGTACAGAGACATAATTGTTAACTCTGGCTAAATGGATTGGCACTTAGTTCATTTTATAGCGACTATGCCAGATAACGACTCAAGGATAATTTCTCAGTTGGGAAACCTAACAGTCCTCCGTCATCCATTAAAAGCTGCCGCCACTGTCCACAATGACTCATCAGCCTTCTGCTTTTCACCCACCTACGGTCATGATCACCCGGCACAGAGCCTCTCCAAAGGGCCAGCGGACCAGCGCCAGCTGCAGGGCGATGAAAGGCAGGCTCATCATGCACAGGACGTCTGCCACCGCCAGGTTCAGGATGTAGATGTTAGTCACTGTCTTCATCTTGGCGTAGCGCAGGATCACGTAGATGACCAAGGTGTTGCCACATAATCCCACGGCGCACACCATGAAGTGGATGAAGGTGAGGACGACCGAGCTGGTCTTGTCCTGATGGAGCTCTCTGGTGTCCGAGAAGTTGCCGCTGGGGTCCGAGTCATTTTCTTGGTTGTAGGCGTCGTACAGGAGGGGCTCGGGGATGGTGATGTTGGGGGATGGTGGGATGTAGGGCCACACATCCAAGGCCATGACTCAGACTTGAATCGGATGGGTTTACAATAAAGTTGGTATGAAAGGTAGGAGTCATAAAAGGAGGATGGTAATGGGTTTTTACTTCACTGCCTCAAAGCACTGATTTCACTGAATAATAATAAGGTTAAAATGATTCATTAAGGTTTTAAACTGGGGGGAAAAACAGCAGCCAAGGGTAGAGGCAAGTGGAAACTTTGTAGTTTTAGGGTTTGGGGATCTGGGGACTGGGATGACTGGGGACCTTTATGTTCAAGAAGCCACAATGATCACATTCCAGCGGTACGGAGGAAGTAAAACAGAGCAAAGTTAATCTAAGGAGAAAGAAGAGCAATAAAAACATTAAGACTATATACCCTTTGACCAGTAATAATGAGACTTCTGCAATAACCATGGCAACAGTTACATCGTGACTTTACAAAACCGGCTGCGTACGTTCAACCTTAGTGAAATTTATGTGTCCTTTCTCAATATTGTGCCTGTATACGTTCAGTTTGTTTTCTTCCATCATCTGCAATCGAGGCTTTCTCGCGGCTCCCAGCAAGCGTTTGGCAGACAGTCGCATAAACAAGGCGGCGGGCCATTCCGGTTTTCAGAAGACATGCAGTAAAAATAACTTTTGGCCATTTTCGTCTGCATTTGAGACGCGCAGTGGGGGAGTGAAAACATGAGGGGTGGTGGTAAGCACTTCTGGGTTTGTAACAGAACAGCCACAAGGACACAGACTGAACAACATCCTGAATAAGCACACAGGATTGTTTTTATTTTTTATTTTTTTGTGGCACGTACACATTTTTTGCTCAGTCCCATTGGGCTTTCTATTTTCCTCTCACTTTCTAGCACAGACCTCATATTGAATATTCCGCCTCGTTTGTGTGTATATATGTATTCGATCGCGTGTTTGCGCGCGCTTGTGTGTGTGTGTTCTGCCTCCTGCGCGGATGCATACATTCATACATTTGCCTGAGCAAAAGAGAACGATGAGGGCACCGCGCTGCCAGAGTCAAATGTTTATTCAATTGATCTCTGGGACAAACAGCTCTGACACTGTGGCAGGATCACTCTCTCGCTCCCCCCACCGCCCCGCGGTGACAGCGACTGTCTCGACGGGGACAGACTACATGAGCTCAGCTCTCAGAGTTGATTTTTGGAGTAATGTTTTTTTTGTGTCTGAAATGATCCGAGTAAAGATTAAAAACAAATAATCAAGATTTAACAAGAAAACTTACTCGATAATTCTATTCCATCCGTTGACAGCTATCTGTGGTACAAAACTCAACACGTCTGGCAGGAAAACTGCTTTTTTTCCATTGACATATTAAAAAAAGATAATGATTTCAAGAACAAAAATTTAATCATTTTCATTCAAATTTACTTTTGTAAAAAACTCACACAGTCGCAGGAAAACCCTTTTATTTTGACATATAAGACAGATAAATGTTGCAGCTAATTAATATTTCTTTTAAAATGAACATATGTCATCGCTTTTATTTTATAAAGAAACACTGCAGTTGTTCCTAAAGCTACTGAAATAATCAAATGTATTATTACAGTTATGACAATCCTAACATTATTAAGAGTAACAGTAAACATAAGTGGGGAAGTTTTGTGATACTAATAGCAAAAAATATTATTCCTTTTTGGCATTTTGCTTTTACAATATAACCCTGTGAATGTGACAAGCTAATATTAGCTTAGCAACTAGCCTGCAGTCAACTGCTTTACAGAGAAGCCTCTGATAGGTTGAATGGTTTGAAAATGGCATCTTCTTAGTAAGAGTTAGAGGTGCCTCGATTTCATTAGTTCCGGGAGCTCTGCGATTGGCCCGAACTTCCAGGTGAAGCTGATCTTATCTACCTCGTCAATGCTCTAAAAAAATCAACAACTGTCTTCTTTTGCTCAGCCGTGAGAGAGGTTTGACTGTTAGCCCGGCTCGCCAGGTCGTCTGCACTTTCACGGTTTAAAATAGTGACCGCTAAGCAACTGTCTTGCGACATTTCAAGCAAAAACATCAGTTTTGACCAAAATCTAAATTTTTTCAGGTTTTTAGAAATCGGTAATTGGTGATCGGCCAGAAAACTGCAATCGTTGCACCCCCAGCTCCGAAGCATAGTTTAATATCGAACAAGGGACAACCATCAATCACATAAAAAGAAGCATTTAAAAAAAAAACTTTAAAACATTTGAACTGATCGGTGTGCAGCAACAGGTGGGGGAGGGGTGTGGCGTCATCGATCTGTGTTCCATATTGCCAGAGAAACCTGCCGTCAGCCCAGCACTCAGTATGGCGTCTCATTCAAAGGACTTTGAGCAGTTTTGGAAACGCACTTAATGAAAGCTCGCCAGACCGCAGCCAAACCGCTGCTTCACGATCAAGTTTAATAAGATCAGCTGTAGATTTGACTGCACAAAGCAAGGATTCAGAGCAGAATTTAAACGGCACCAGCATTAGAACGCAAAGGTCCACACTGTTTTCTCAATTAAAAACGACAAAAAAGAGTGAAGCTTAAGTGAAATCTTTCTTTTGAAAATCTCTCTGCCAATCGACTCGGTGACATCTGTGCTGAAAAAACAGCGGGAGCCAGAAAGGATTCAGCCAATGAAAACGCCAAGAAAAGAGGCTGGGACTGTAGTTTCTGAATTCAAATATATTTACTATTATATCATACACTTTTTTTTTTTGAAAGCCACTGTGGTTAAGTTTCAAGAAGGGAACTGCAATCACTCCCCTACAGACACTTGAGAGCTTGATATGACAGATGTCTGGGAGGATGAAGGAGTGAGTCAGAGGCAGGACAGGTTGAGATTTTCTGGGAAGGAGTGATGATTACTTTCCTAAGGGGTTAAATTCAATTTGGCGTAATCTGTTCCATTCATTACAGAGGACAAGTTTATCATTTTGTTCTCGCTGCAAGTAGAAGGTCTAATAATGAGCTTGCTCTGTAATCTGTATGTGAAATGATGAGGATGAGGCAACGCCAGGCCAGGGGGAAGCGCAGCTTGGCTTGTTACAGCCTCACAGTTAACCTGCAGACTGCAGGAAGCTCAACGGGACATTTCAAACATGGAAAAACCTGTTATCCTTCACTTTCAGCTAACAAGACAGTAGCAATACAACTTTTAATTTGAAAGTAGTCCTTTAAATAGCATAAAACTTGTATTTGGAGTTTAAAAAAATATCCTCAAAATGATGCATCTGTTAGTTTTTCTTTCTTTTTTTTTTTAGGTTACACTTGCTGCCATTGTTTTCTTACAAAAAAAGTAAAACTTCACATGTGAAGCTTCTAGCATTGTATTCACCTGAGTGCCAAAAACTAAATGAGTGATCACGATTGTTGTTTAATGAGGTCAAAGCCGAAACGGATCGGGAGCGCAGCGTCCAAACTGTCAATCCTGTTTTTGTTTTTTGGACTTACGTTTAAACCAGAAAGCTCCATCGTCGCTGTGTCGCGTCCGGGTTGTCCCGCGGTAGAGCACGCCGAGTCCCGCCGCTCCCAAACGGGGCTCCGACCCGCCGGAAAGCCGCATCCCGCCAGCCTTTCCATCCACCTGCTTCCCCCGCACTGTTACGCACGGCGCGTTCAGCAGCTTCTCCCAGAGCCGCCGTTCACGTTACATCTCTCAAGTCATGTTTGTTTTATTTATTTACTTATTTTTTTTTATTTATACATCGATCTCCATAAAAAGAAAAAGAAGAAGGGGGAAAAAAGGCCCGATCTTGGATGGTTGAAATTGTGAAGCAACGCCGGTTGTGTGGGGAGGAGGAGAAAAAAAAAAGTGAACCGTGCGCTCGGTGTGCGCGAAGATAAGTCCTGGCACCGGAACCTCGGCGACGAGCGAAGAGAAGCCGCGGGACGCAGAGAGATAGGAGGAGAGGAGAGGAGAGGAGGGCGGCTGATGATGGTCGGAGACAGATTATTAGAAACGCTGAACGCGTCACCGTTTTTGCGTCGGTGTGCGCGGTATTCTGCTGATTTGAGTCATGAATTGGCTTTTTCTTTTTTACACACGCCTTTGAGTCCTTTGAAACTACTGGTTCTGCACGTTTAAAGTGGTTCCCTGCACCAGTATCCAAACACAGATAAAAAAAAATAGAAAAAAAAGACAGATGGCTAGAATTTCAGTGAATCGGAATGTCATCAAAAAACATTTGTCTTCCCATTAAGTGAAACATTTTTGATTATGGTTTCTTACAGCTGATGAAAATCTACAAATAAGCCCCCCACACACACACACACACACACACACACACGCCCAACTGGAATATATATGGTCTAATAGAAAAATTATTATTTTTTTGTTTTTATTACAGGAATGTTATTCTGTGACCATATATCACAATACGCACACCTATTTTTATATGTATTGTTAACTTTTTTGATCGTAGATGGTATCGATGAGTTCTTTCACTGTCACTGTATCATATTAGGAAAACTTAAAATGACAACAAAGTTGTAGAGTAACACTGTGACATTGATTAAACCATAACTAGAAGATGAAATGTTAAAGCCAACATGGCTTCTTGAACTGCTCACCCCCAAACTGGCTGATCACCTCCATGCTACACCACACCTATGGAATAATTCTATCTAAAGGAATGTTCTGTGCTATTTTCATTTCCTGAGCAGGTACATTTTGGGTTTTCATTAGCTGTAAGCCATAATGGTCAAAATGAACGGAAACAAACCCTTGGAATATACATGAATACATCAACTCTTGTCTTGAATTATTGGAATAAATTGCCTTTTTAACAATATTATAATTCATTGAGATATGCCTGGAAAAAGTAAATTTAGTGCATACTGTACCTGGACTCTAGGGGTCCAAATGCTTCTCTTTTAGATTCTTGAGATATTTCATTCAGCTGATTCTTGCCAAGGCGAAAAATGAAAAGTCGGCCGCAAGATGCAGCAACGAACCGATGCAAATGGAGAGTATCTTCACATTCATCCCACTTCCCCTGAAATTATCCTAAAGTACCATTCAGGCCTTGCACGTGCTGAACACGACGACGCGGACCGCTGTCGGCCAATAGCGCTGGCACTCGGATGAAAGGCTTTAGAAAAAAACCTCTTCTCCCTGGTCTTTATACGAAGGAGGCCTTTTCGAGCAGAGAGCGGTTGACTGGTATATCTCACCGTGACCTCTCTCAGAAGAAAACTTCATGGGAAAATGTCCTGCACTCATCTCAACTTAGCAACACAAAAGTGCAGCTATTATTACCAGCAGCTGTTGTCTTATCAAAGATTTATAGTCCTATTTGTGTCTGAAATGATAGGGAGGATCGACGATACTCAGAGAGGGGAGGAGGGACGCAAGAAGGATTCTGAAGGTCTTCTGTCAGGACGAGGGTCACTGTCATGAACGAGCAAAGATCTCAAGCAACGGATGGCTCCAAAAATTCTCATTGACCTCTTAGTCAGGGATCTGTTATAAGAGGCATATCGTTACTTTGAAAAAATTAGTAATGCTGGTCTCTTTTTTCTTTATTTCACCCCTTTCTCTACAGTGTTCATTGATTAAAGAATGGTGTGTAAAAATACAAGCGTCACTTACCCTCTTTGCCAGATTGGCCATTGGCAGTCGCCTGAATTAGATCAAGGTTTCCTCATGTTAAGATTGTCTTCCCCTCATGTCCTTGTGCTTCAGAATACCTACAGTACCTAGAACAACTCGGGTCACCCTACATTAGCATCCCATAGTAATGTACTGTATGTTTAAGTAATACCCTTGAAGTGATTAATTTGGAGGAACCTTTGACTAGGCTTCAGCCTTAACCCACTGTTCAAGACTCGCCTTAACTAGTGCCTCAGTGTGTTTCTAGAGTATCCATACTCATTGTACTCTTTGACATGGTCTTTCAAAGATGAGTTTGAAAGTAATGTTTTCGTTTTCATCCCCCTTTACTAGAATCTCAAGCAGAGCTCCAGCAAGTTTGGTCGTCTGGTTTTACCACTGTATGCGCTGTACAATAGCGCTGTACAAAAGACGAGGGTTTTGTTGTTGACTTACTATCCAGAAACCATTTGCCGCATTCTTGTTGGTTGTGCAGCAGGCTCTACTTCTGCTTTTCAAACTTTTACAGTTGTATAATTGCGCTTCTGTTTTGAAGCCATTTTCACGTGCGAGTGTAAATGTTGAGTTGGGGGGACGTGGCCAGCAGCACCTAGCTACGTCACCAGCTGCTCCTGGCCTCTTGTCAGTTTGGATTTAAACTTACAAGAGGTCATAAAAGAGCTCATTCTGAAAGGAGCTCAAAATAAGCAGAATTGAGGTGACTAGAATCTCATTTTTTTATCTGTGTATTTGCAAAAAATGCAATGATCATGCTTTGTATAGCCCATTGACCTGTTCAAGGAAGCATAATGGCTCACCTTTAAATACAAAGTCAGACTTAGAATGGCCTGGGCTTACATCAAAAGTTTCAATCTCTGGAAGTCCAAAGCTGAAGAGACATGTAGCTTCACTTCCTGAAACATGCAAGTAACACGTTTCAGGATTTTCACTTGTAAACAGTTTTGAAAACCAAGCATCATTTTTCTTACATTTCACAATCCATGCGGTACTTTATATTCGGTAGTGGTATGTGGTTATGATGGCAACGGGTTTCTAAATATCACATTAATGCAAATAACAGTCATTAGGTGATTTGTATTTCAATTCAGAAGTTTATCTCCACTTTCCAAACCTCTTCCTCCCGAGCCAATTAATTTCCCCATTCGGATTAGCTTCTCTAATATGCAGAATTGTTTGCAAACATTACAGGGGGGGAAGTCCGCTTCGTGACGTGTTTCAGAGTTTATATTAAATTGGGGGAGGAAATGAGACGTGGCCTCAGGGTTTGTGGTCTCAGGGACAATCCGTGTCAGGCTTGCTCAGAGTGCAGCAGCAGCAGCGCATCCCTCCAGCAGACTAAGTATGAATGTGTGTCTGGATCAATCTCATGGAGTGTTCTGAATTCATTACTTCTCATTGCCAGTGTATAACTGAGGTGAGGTGGTGTAGCGTTGGCTGCTAAGGTCAACGTCTCACCTTCAGTTCGGTCTCTTAAAAACCCCAGAAGAATCAGTGAAGTAGAAGTTGATGATTTAGCAATGAGAAGAAAAAGGTGGAAAAAAAACACTTGGGGAAGAAAAGGGGAAAAAAAAAGTCTTAAAATCTTTCAAAAGTCAGAACAACCTGAGAATTAGACTTTAAAGTGAAATCAAAGATGTTTGCTGCTGGAAGATCTACAGAGAGCATTAACAATGCATTTCTGACCACCGGGTCAGCTGCAAGCTTATTGTTGCTACCTATTTCTGAAAAAAACTTAAAATATTGATATGAAGTCAAGTGTGTGCTATATTCTGAGTATTTTTATATCTTCCAGAGGGCAAGGAAATGGGTGCTAGTTTTAAAACAACCAGACACTAAAAACAAATCAAGCTGAAACACATAAGTCTGAACTAAATATTTTTAGTTGGCGAAATAAGTATTTAGTTTTGAAAACTAAATATTTAGCTACAAATTGAATATTTATTTTGCTCACTAGTTTAGTGAGCAATCAGTTGCTCTCTAAACTATTAGTATTATTAATTAGATTAGTTTGGAATTAAACTAAATTTTTAGTTTAAACTAAATATTTTATTTGGAATATTTAGTTTTTCCAAGTACTAAATTGGAAAAACTAAATATTTTTAGGTTAGCTTCCTAACAAAATATTTAGCTCAAATCTAAATAGTTAGCCTGCTAACTAAGAAAACAAACTAGCAACCGAAATATTTATCTAGCAAATAAAATATTATATTTTGTTAAATACTTAGTTCGAAAAATATTTAGTTTGAAAATTATGAAATTAAAATATTAAATATTTAGTTTGAAAATGTAGTTAGCAAAATAAATATTTATTTTTGGAGCTAAACATTTTTAGCAAAATAAATATTTAATCTAAATCAGACCTAAATATTTGATTTTCAAAATAAATATTGAGTTCCAACATGTTAGCTTCCTAATGTTTAGCTTCCTAACTAGATATTTGATTTGGAAGTCTTTATTTTTAAATGTAGCAAAAATATGACTTGGGAAAAAATGATCACCCACATCTTTTTCTACAACAAGCTAAATGAACCAAATTTTCTTTCATTTTTTTATTTTTTATTTTTTTTACAAATGGCACCACATATCAAACATCCTTCGTAGCTAATTTTTCTTCCAATGCTTGACAGTCAAACCCAGTCAAAGTCTGTTGGATGATATCCTGACATGCTGCGACAATAAGAATATAAAAGATTTTCCCTCTGACGTCCTGAAGATCTTTGCGGATGTAGACGGTGTTTAGCATCTACTCGGCTTAATTCACCCAATTAAAATGCTAAAAGCAGTGTGATCACAACCCCGATCTTATTTGAAATGTATTTATTGATGCAAAAAAATGAGTGTGAAGCTGATACTTTTGCACTTATGAAGCAAATTAGCATTCTGCTGCCTGTGGTCGACACCGAAGAACAACTTTTTTAAAAAACCAAAACAATTTTACTGCTCATTACCTCGGCCGACGCAGCATTTTGCAATTAGAGGCGGTTCAAAGGGAATCACTGGAATAAAAGCAATGATTTCATCTTTTTTCTTTTTCTTTTTCAAGTTCTTCTTGCTCTCTGTGCGCTTTAGTGTTTAAAACACATCAGAGTTTTCTGTGCTTCCCCTCTCGACACAAACACATCCGCACATCCAGCCTCTGGACTTTGACTAAGTCAACAGTTTCCCGGCTTGGCCTTAAACTCTTACACACAGGGGAGTCAACATGATGCCTGGTTTGAAGTCCGTTCATGATAAGGCGAAAAGATCAAACGCTCGAGATCAGACGCTCTCCCACTCACCGCTCTCCTCTCTGACTCGTCACTATGCAGATAGGAGAATCCACCTGTCTCCGCCACACCGCTACAAACAATATGAAAGGTCAAACATCTTATTCTTTCCACAAAGCCTTGATAGACGAAGCACACAAACTTGGAGATTTATCTTTTTTTCTTCCCCTTTGAACACATACTCCTTGAACTGTGATAGCTACAAATACTGCTGGTGGTACTTGGGCTGCCTTTGAGGAAATGTTGGTGTTAACCATATAGGGAGTTAAATTCAAAATGGCATACACAATTAAGGTACTTTTTTCTTTTCTTTTACCAAGCATCTACCGCAGCTAGTTTAACTTTTTTCAATGAAAAAAAACTCATAAAGTCCAAGTGTTCTTGTGTTTTAAAACCGGACACTAGTTCCTGTCGTCTTCTTCGTAGTTTTTGCCAGATGTAACATCCGGTTGTCGATCCCGTGATGAGTGTGATGTGAAAAACCACCTCATCCTATCGCAAAAACTTTACAGTAACAAAAACATGAGTTTTTTTTTTAAAAATTCCTGTGTTTCCATTAAGCAAATTTACTTTCGGAATTTCAATTTGTGCAATTTTATGGTTAATGGAAAAGCAGCTACTTTAAACTACAGGACCGGTGGATCAAACCTTTTAATGCTTATGATCTCGAAAGTTTTAAAAACTTCAACTTAGCCGCTACCAGGCCCAGACTCGGTGGTTCTTGCAGTTAAAATTTTAAGAACTATTGCTTTAAACACTTCAAGGACACATCAGTCCTTAACACATCAGTGTCTTAGAAGACCTCACATTTTCCTTCTTTTTTTTTAACCACATTGTTTTTGTTTGGACAAGGTGCTACTGGAAAAAGCAACTACATAAGTACAAAAATAGAGGTGTCAGAACCCATTTTCAGCTCTGTCTCTCTGCACCACAGCTGCTTCTGCCCGTCGTCCAGTTCACAAACTCTCTTTGCACCTTCTCCTTGGCCAGCTCTACATACGTTTCATGACCCCCGACACACTAAACACACAAGCACATTTTCGGAGTGACTGATTGAATCGGCGAGCACCCAAAAGGCGGAACCTTGACACCACGTTGGCAGGCAGAACTCCACAACGGGGGAGAGAGAAGTAGGCATTCCTACTGACATGATTTATCTGCTTTTAACAGCCTTGACTCTTGGTGACAGCGTGCCGCTGTGGCACATAATATCGTGCTTCTCGTGTGACTCAACCGTCGCCGAAGGCGAGTGCCAAGGTGCTGCGCGTCAACCGGATCGTCCAGCTTGGACAAGCGGAAGTGCGCTGGAACTTCAAAGTCAAATAAATTAAAGTGGGGTTTGGAAGGTTCTTCTGCTGGGTTTCCTTCAGTCTGCTGCGACAGCAACGTTTAAAAAAAAAAACGGACATTGCGAAACAACAGGGTAACGCTCAATTATTCGTGTTAGGTGTGTTTTGTGGATAGTCTCTTTTGGTCCTCGCATAAATGTTTTCAGTATTTTTGTGTTGTGACAAGATGGACTCTTGTTTGAACAGAGCAGACTGATGGACAGACATCCTGACTTTGTCATTTTTGTGACTATTTGTCGTTTTTGGGGGCGGATTTTCTTTCCATCTCTCCCCAGACATTTTTGTACGTCACTGTAGTTATTTTGCGGCCGGGGTCACTTTGCATTTCTTTGCATGTGGGCTGTGTCCTCTTTGTTACTCACCTAGTTTCTCTTTCATTTTTAAAAAAAATAGACCTGGTTGATTCGTGACAGATTTTGTCATTTGCATATTATCAGTCTTTGTTTCGGTTTGAATTCAGAAATGACCCTTTTCAACATTTGGGGCCTGGAGGCCTTCAAAAGGTGCAATATTTATGAAGTGTTGCGATGAAAACTGTTTGCTCGAAAGCCTGTGACAGCACATTAAAGTATTTCTGGAAGTGAATGATGGTCATCTGCCTCTTTAGAATTCAAGATCAATTTTAATCTTTAAACCGGAGAGCACAGGGGTTTTCTATCTTTGTCTTGTTAGAGAATGTGGGTAGCCACGAGAATTCAGCTGCTACCTGCCAGAAAGATATTTTCGTCTATATCAGTGATTCCCAAAGTGGGTCCTTGAGGCCCGGCATCCTGCATGTTCTCGTTCTCTCCTTGTTGGTAGTAACAACTTTTTCAGCTTGTCAATGTTCTTCTGAGACTGTCATATGAGCCATCATTGGATCATTGAAACCAGGGAGAGAAAGGATGCCAGCCCACCAGGACCGACTTTGGGAACCACTGAGCTATAGTGGTTTCCAAGTTCCAGCAAATTTTGGTTTCCTCCACATGAAATGTGGTGGAAACAAAATCTATCATTTTTAGTAAGCTTACCACTTGTACAGTTACAACTTTTGTTAATTAGGGTTGGTTTGCTTCTAGTGGGATAGTCATAAAGGTTTGAATACCAACAAGTTAATTTTCAACTCCGCTGGTGACTGGTATCAGCATATTCAATTTTCAATCGACATTTCAATACTATAATTGTCTAAATATTTTTATTTAATATCTTTTCATATTTGCTGGGAATAAAGACAATTTACCCTTCCAACAGGTTTATGACAAGATAGTTGAAATTTATACATTTTTATTCAAAAACATACAGAAATGCACAGTAACATTGCAACATTACACAGATAGCTTTTACTATCTTTTCTCTCTACTTGTTGCCATTTTATTTCCATCGCTGCATTTGATGTCATTCATTTCTGTCCCTCAATTTTACATCGTCAAGCAGGTGAATTAGAAACCTTTCTTCCGAAGCTGCAGCAGAGCTATGCTGTTGTGAAACTAAAGTTTAATTCCCCCGTGTAGTCAATAGTAGAGGAAAAACAGAGGCTGACTTTTCCACAAAATACTCTGCCGCGGCTGATCCACTGTACGAGAAGAGAAGTGTAGGACCCGAAGGAGGAAACTCACTCAGAGGTAGCTTGGTTTGTTACAGTCTTGCGGTAAATTATTCAAGAGGTTCGCTAGAGGTGGGAGCTAGGAGGTTGAGGAGTTAGGAGGTTGAGGAGTTGGAGAAACGGGAAGCACAGCAAACCGAGGTTTGCCAAAAGCCTCCCCGAGGTGGAGCTGGTACCGAAGTAAAGAGTCAGACAAGAGAGGTTGAAGGTCAACTCCATGGTGGGCTTGCCCTTAAACATAGACAGGAGGCAATAAAAAAAATCTAAGTGAGTGGATGATGGAACAATCATAAACAGATTTATTAAACACAGTCTGATTACTGGGAATGCATCAAAAAGTTGGTGAAACAGCCAACAAGAAACGTATCAAAAGGTCAAGAATTTCTCTGCAAGCTTAAATTGTTCCCTGCTAATTAGAAGTAAACCTAGGTGAGGGTTTACCAAGTTTTTGTAGAAGTTATGGCTTCAAAACGACATATTCTCCCGTCATTTCTATGGTTTAAAGTTCTTCTATAAGATGCCAGAGAAAGAACTGGAGTTTTCCCAGGTAATTGGAGCGACACACATTTACCACTAGCTAAAATAAAACTGCTCCAATTTTTCCTTGGTTACTAGACAAATGAGTTAGACTCCTTCAACATATTTCCACTAGCAAAAAATCCCAACCCAACACTCGCATAAAGATGAGATTGCTAGCTACTAAAGAAGCTAGCATGACTTAACCAGCTAACCTAGTTTGTCTTGCCTTTTCGAGTTGAGGTGCTGCATGTTTTTGAACAATTATTTTGTCTGCTTTTTGATGCTGTGCAGATGGAAGGATTTTTTTAGACTATGACATATATTTATGTCAACAAGAGGATAATTTTACAACTGGAAGAAGCTACTTAGCAGAAAAGCTCACATAATACCCAAAACCCATAGGAGTTGAAAAGGAGAGTTGGGATAAACAGTGTTTCTGAATTGAATTAAAATTAACCAAAATTCAACAAATCCCCTGAAATAAACAAAAAAGTACATTAAATTCACTTCCTGAGTACAATGTCTATTGGGCTAGTTTAGCATCTAGCCCAATATTCAATGGTGGCTAAAGGATATGTTAGCTTAAATTATATTTGCCTGGATGCTAAACAATTGTTAGCCGCAGCACCATTACCAAAGAAGGCAGAAGTATATACAATGCAGATGAAGCTTAATTTTTTTTATTTAATGTTTAGCTGCTACAGACAGCTAGCTAGCTGCAGTGGGACATCAGTAGAGAAGTACTTCTGAAATTGTGGGGATTTTTAGCATTAGTTTATTGGTTTTAGTGTGTCGATTTAGCACTGCTAAGAGCCATGATTGATATTGACAATAGTGGACAGTATAATAAAGTTCCTTCTTCAAAAAGTCTGATGCTATCATGTCTATAGCTTGACTAGCTCATAAAAGTTTAAAGCAGAAATTCACGTCTAGCATCAAACAAGCCACTTCTACAAACTTGCTAACATTGCCCACAAAAAAAGTGATTTCAAGGTGTTGTGCTACAAAGCCTTTTATAATCTTTGAACAAAACATAACTATCGCAGCTTTAGCGGTGTCGCACACACACAAGCTCATCTATGTGAGAAACAACGAAGCCTTTGACTCGCACATCCTTGTACCTGCCAGTAAGGCCAGCTGTATTGTGAGTACCTCTCAGTGTTTAGGTGTGAGACTGCTTTCTTTTATAAGGGCACTTCTGACACCGAGGCCCTGCGCCTTTCATCTGGCAGAGACGTGCAGGTGTCAGAGTTGAAATTGAAATTTAGAGGCGACTGTCATACGCCTGTCTCACTGTCTCAGTTGTGTTGCTTTTGTTCCATTTGTCCTCCTCCCCTTTCCTTGTAGAAAACAGGGACGACCGAAACTAGCAAAGCTGTTAATGCACAGAGCATATTCAGTTAGCAAATGCTCGTAGAATGCTAATTAGACGTTAGCTTGTGTGGGCATGAATGCGGTCCTTTTTTAATGCGTTTGTGTGCTGAGAAAACATATTCTGCTCTGAAAATGTGAGGCTTGTAGGTCAGTATCAGGGATTCTGCATGCTTCCTTTAAGTTAGGATGTTGTCCTGTAACCACAAGGTTAGCCTTCTTCAGTGGCTGAAGGGTCCTTTGAGTTAGAGGGAGGTTAGTCATCAAGAACCAGAGTATGCCATCAAAGTGTAGGTTTTGGGCATGGTGGTTGGAGCAGCTTTCATCACAATATTGTTGTTGTAATGCAAGTAAACAGACTTTGTTTCCTCACCCTTAGTCCTTAGACTCAAACTAATCAAGCACATCTTGAATCAAGAGAGTGGAGAACAAAAGTCTGAATCAGTATGAGTCGCTTTTAAGCTGAGCCTCAACAAAATTTCACCGGAACAATTTTTTAATTTGACTCTGTATAACGGATCTCAAAGGTTTACACACCCCTAACATGTTTTTGTTGTAAAAAAAAAAAAAATCAACTTTTAACTTGACATCTTTTTGAAATAGATTTTTACACACATAGGACAAGTTCTTTTTTTGTAACTTTCTGATTAATCATCTCCTATTTCAGGTCAATTCGAATTGTTGGATAACACAATAAAGAGCAAGCTAATTTTTCCTTCCTCCTTTAAATACAGATGTTTGGATACCTTTCCTTAATAAATTTAATTAGCTTTATTTTCAAAAAATACTTTTAATCGGACAAACGACACCCATCGGGACATTGAAAGTGATTGGATTTTCAATGAAAAAAGGTGTCCTTTCTTCCACTTGAGCGCCCGCCCCCCAAATATCTGCTCTGAAAACCAAACTGGACTAATCAGACTCACAAATAATCCTAAAACTACCACTATCTCCAACAAGACAATCCCAGTCCGTTTTTCAAAAGCTTTCAGTTGTCCGTACTTGATGGTATTCAATCAACGTCAAATTGAAGAGCCCATGAAACATTTGATAGCTTACAATTATGGATTTACTTTCCTGTTTCCGTATAACCCAAACAATTTACATTGTTGTGAAATTGGAAGTAGTTGGGGGAAACCCAACTTTCACTGCAACGCCTTGTTCTCACCATCGGGTCGCTCATAACGCGGATTGAAACCGAACTGTGGGCTTCTCTTGGGTTCTCGATTTCTTCAGATGACAAAGAGTTATGTAAACCCAATCACACTGTTCCATTTTATATTTAGTGTGTTTATTCCCACTCTCCTGGGAGCAGCGTTTCAGCAGCGTACCGTAAGTCGAGGCAGCGGGTCTAAATTTAATCTGAGTCGCCACGACGACGTGCAAAAAGGAACACGAGGTGACTTAAAGTAAACAGGGAAAGAGACAAACGACAGTAAGCAGCGTATTCTAAGAGTGGGTGTGGACGGTAATTTCCAGTTAACCAGAGATAAAGTAGTAGAACGTAGCAACATTTTATGCCCATACTAAAGGATTTAAAAGTGGAAAGAACCGCCGTGATTGGCTGTAAAAACAGAAAGGCCTAAGGTGAATGTAAAGATTTCCAGTTGCTCATCTTATTTAAGCTTAAATAGTTTTCCTATGATCTCATTTTGCCTTCTGGCATGTCAAAAATCCCATTTTTACCTTTTCATTGTCTTCTGCCGAGCTGTACATCAGGTCGGCACTGTAAACGGAGGCAGAAACCTAAGTCATCTGCGGGTAAAGTTCCCACAGTTCAAGTCTTAGAGCTACAACAAAATACACCACAGAGAAAAATTGGATACTGGTTCTGGACCAATTTTGCTGTTTGATTAAAAATTGATTTAAAGTATGGTTAATTGTGCCAAACGCATAACAAGGAATGAAAATCCCAGCTGGAAGAAAAGTAGAAATTCCTAAACCAAAGTCCTTCGCTGTTTTTTACGGAATAAGATTCGGGCCACTGGACAAAAAAAAAGAATTCTGACTTTATTTTTTCCCCCCCCCAGTGGCCCTAATCCTTTTCTGTAGCTTCTGGAGTTGGAGTTTGAGTGAAAGTCAAATTTCCACCATAAATCTAAAGAAAGGAGGGAATCCCACACAGCTTTTTCTTTGACTTGCTCGCAGTAACGCCTGTTGTCGCCAAAGAAAAACAAACTGAAAAAAAGCTTGGTTTTCATCCATCCATCCATTTTGTCCCTTAGTGGGGTCGGGTATCTCCAGCTAATGTTCTGGGCGAGAGGCGGGGTCACCCTGGACAGGTCACCAGTCTGTCGCAGGGCAACACAGAGACAGACAGGACAAACAAACATGCACACACACATTCGTAGGGAGAATTTAGAGAATTAACCTGACAGTCATGTTTTTGGACTGTGGGAGGAAGCCGGAGTACCCGGAGAGAACCCACGCATGCACAGGGAGAACATGCAAACTCCATGCAGAAAGACCGGGGCCGGGAATCGAACCCAGAACCTTCTTGCTGTGCAGCCAACTTGGTTTTCATTAACAATTCAAAAACTTTCAACTGAATTTGCCTTATTAAATCTAGAAATTTGTGGATCGGGACCCCGAGTCTCTCAAGCAGGGAAGCATAACCCCCCCCAGTGCCTCTGTGGTCGCTGCTGATGTGTCACTACCAGCATGGCTCCTGGAACATGACGGGGACTTTGATTCATCTCCTCACTCTTTCACTTCCAGGAGGAAAGTGAATGTCTGTTTGGGCTTAGCGGTGAGAGACTTCGCTTCGAAAGGATTTTAAAAAGTTCATTAAAGGATTAATTATATGACGCCGACTCGCTATTGATCATGTAACACAATTGCACACTGTAGCACCTTTAAATCACAGCTGGGCTCTGTAAAGCTCCTTAGAGTCCATCTGTTCTCACAGACTTGTATAGTTCTTCTTATTCTGCATGCAGTGCTTTTCCCCCCTCTCTCTCCCTGAACATGCTCACATTTTACACATCAATTGGCTCTCATAAAGGCGGCGTGTGACGGAGAGCCTTGACGGACGCTTCACACCTGGAGGGGCTGGAGAAGATGTCCTGCACCTCAACGTGGGCCCGCAGCGCGCCCGTCACGGCGAGACGGCAAATAAAAGCACCGGGAAATAAAGGAGGAAACTGGAAAAAAAAAACCTGAGAAAACGTGATAAGCAGACAAAAATTTAAAAAAGCGCTTTCCAAAAATCTTGCTGCTCTTCTGAAAAAAGATTCATTTTTATTCTTTGAGGAGGCATTTATGTACAACATTTAAATTTAAAGCTATTTTATTCAAAAGGTTTTGCTAATATGCACTCTCTGCTTGTCCACTGTTACATATATGAGTTTAAGTTTCGGATTCGTTCCGATGCCAAGAAAGTACGAGGCCGGAACCACCGATACGATACTTTAAATAAAAATTGTGATTTAATAGTTTTGTGATTCGACTTCAGTTAGTTAGTTATGATCATTGTTATGACATGTGCTTTTCATCACCCAGCTGCAATAGAAAACAATGCAGCTGTAGCTATATAGAAATAAAAGTAATTCCTCAGTCTGTAACTTAAATTGGAATACCATTATTCCTTCAATAGTTAACATTCAGCTACATTTATATAGCAGGTTATAGGTAGAAATCTTTAAATCTGTATATATATATATATCTTGAGTAAGATTTTAATTCAGTTGCCTGAATAGATGAATAAAGCTATAGTTATGGGGAATTAAACAGGTTATATTTGAAAGAAAGAAGACGTTCTCAACATAAACATTGACGTCATGCTCTCAAATTGAAAATATAAGTTCTTGATATTTGATATTTCAATATTTGCTCTGGAATGAACTCTGCAAGTTTTTGTAATTTGCTGGACGAGAAATTGCAAAAGTATTGAAAGCATCGCGCTCTTATCGATTCGATGCCAATACTGATTTTAAAAAAAACTTTTTTTTGTTGGAATTGATATTTAGTTCGGTTATGGCCGGCTCTAATATCCCATTCTGAATCCTAATCCAGGGTGGAATATGTCGTTGGTTGAGCCATCATTTCTATAAAGCTTTAGCTGGTCTGGGAAGGTTTATGGGAAATCTTCCAGAACCACATTTGTGAGGTCAGATATTGGTGTTGGACAGTAAGGTCTGATCTAACTCGACTTAAATGTGTTCAACAAGGACTCTGTTGAGGCTAGTCGAATTCTTCCACACTGAACCTGCTGAACCATTTCTTTATGGTTTCTGCTTTGGCCCAGCTTGTGAAAATCGCTTCGCGCTTTAATACCATCCGCACCAAACTTTACTCTTTTTACAGTGCAGTCAAACCACGATAAAGCTCCTGGAAACTGCCAAACCTGCACCTGCCATTCCAGAGATAACTTCACGGCTCCAGGCCGGATTTCTAAAGGCCGGATGAAGTTTGCAGGTCTGCAGGTATTAGCACTTCTGCAACTTGCACAAACTCTGTAATTTTATTTGTAAATTCCTCTCCAAATCCCCCAATAACTTTATTCTTGTCATAATGCCACTGACAGCCGACTGTTGAATATTTAGTAGAGAGAAAATGTCATGAGTGTAATTCACTGAGCTCCTGGGAGAGAGATTCCCATTCTTTCACAAATGAATGTAGCTGCAGTGTGCATGTCTGTGAGCTGGATTTTATATAGCTGTGTCAGGACGGACACTTCTGGAAATATGTTTGAAAGTGTGCTATAAGGAACGTCAGCTTCATTTTAAAGTATGAGCTTGAAAAATGTGACAGCGGTGACAAATCCTGCTTATGTATTTTGATTACAATAGAATTGAGTCCTCCAGCAGAAAACGTTAAGAACTGCTATCAGAAAGTTAATATTTCTTGAGAACGTGTCTTTGTCAATACTCTGCTAATGTAAAAAACAACACAATTTCACAATTGCAGTGTCTCCATTACATAAAAAGCTCTATTAAAATAAAACGTAAATGTTTGTTCACATGATGAGTCATTGAAAAACCTGCCGCGTCATCATCCTCCAGCTACTTCCTGTCGTCGTCTTCTTCGTGGTTTCCGGCAGTAGCAACGTGCGGTTGTTGATCACGTGACTCGCATGATGCGAAAAAGTCTTTCCATTGCAGTTTTGCAAAATAAATTCACTTTGATATGACTAAAAAAAAAAGGCTCCACCTCATCCCAGCTGTTCATCAAAACTTTTTACCAAAAACAAGTTGTTTTTTTTTTCAAAATTGGCTTGTATCCATTGTTTTCAAAATGTCAAATTGCGCAATTTGTATGGTCAATTGAAACATCATTTAGGTGAAGAATCCACCTGATATTTCTAACCTCAAAAGGAAATAATTGACTCTGCATTGCCTGAATGAACCTGAGCTGGTGGAGAGAGAGAGAGAGAGAGAGAGACCGTGCTTTGTTTACCTCATAAAACACGTCACTTTAAAGAAATGATGAGACGGTTTGATCAGTTTCCCCTTTCTAATGTCAAAAGGTTCCTCGAGGGGACGTCAGCTGCAAAAGCTTTGGAAATCTGTCACAGAGACAAATATGTCCCAACGCCTCCTGTCTGTATTTTTTTTATTTTTTATTTGACTTAGCTTGTTTTGTGTAATCATGTTGTTGTGTCTTTGACGTCAAACCACAGAAGTCCCCCATTTGGACTGACTGGTTCATGTCACGCCTGCCCTAACCTTGACATGACCTTGTTTTCTTTGACAAGGGCAAACAGGGGCAGGTATTGGAAATGTGGCTGCAGTTTAATCAATACTTTAAGATGTAAAGTGCCCAGTAGACATTTAGATGTTACTATGACTATTGCAACCATCTGAACGTGTAAATCGCGTGTCATCTTGTGTTTTTTTTTTTTCTCTGTGCTGTTTCCTGGTTAAAATTTTTTGACGTTTTTTTTTTTCATGCTTCCAAAGTTAACATCCTTGTATTTTCTCATTGTTATGCTATTGAGGAGACTAAAATCTAAAGCAGAAATAATATCAGAGGAAGCTTATTTGACTAATATCGATAGAAATATGGGGCGCTGTGGTTTCTTTTGTTGGTGAAAAGTGACTTTGTTTCCATTAGCAACGTGCACAAGACTTTGTCAATACTTTGCTAATGTCGACAATTAAAGTCCGTCCACTTTCTTACTTTCTCCCGACCCCACTACCGACGTAGTGGGGTCGGGAGGGTTTCTGGTATCTTTCCCCAGCTAACGTTCTGGGTGAGAGGCGGGGTCACCCTGGACAGGTCGCCAGTCTGTCGCAGGGCAACAAGGAGACAGACAGACTGGATTTGACTGGTGTTGAACTTTTAGTTCACGGTTGCGTCAACAGTCGGAAATCTTTTACCAAAAATCCAATTTTTAAATTCCTCGTACTAGAATTTGATTTGCTGTCGTATAAAATCCAAATGTTATCCAACAATTTTGTTGTTGTAACACAATAAAATACCCACACCCACCCCCCACAAAAAAGAAAAAAAGAAATAAAGGGAATAAACATTTTTTTTCCAGTCGTGGTTCCCTGAGCTGCTTATATATCACAATGTTTTGCAGTATCATAAAGAATAATTATTACAAAAACCATACTGACATTCTGCTATTTCCTTTTTTTCCAACTATAATGAATTTCTCTGATCTATTGTGCTCATTTCCAGTTTTTACCTTGACTTTGACTACATTCTCTAGCATAAAATAATATAAATTGAAACAAAGGAGACTTTATTTGATCAGGGTGGAACTAGAACTACTTTCTTTTATATGTTCTGTTTGTTTCCAGGCATAAACAAAACTGCCTTCCATTTATCTTTTATGTTTCAGGTATTTGAAAAGGAGGCCTTGTGTTTGAATAGGCTTTTAGCGAGACATTCAGTCTCTTTCGGCGGCGTTTTCTCTGATTGAACTCATAACACCGTCCTCGCAACCCCTAAATCTCCAATCAGCTACTCAAGATGCATCTGCTGCTGATAAATAACCTCACAAGTGATTTAATTACAACACGAGGCCATCCAAGACTCTTGATTGGAATAAAACGACCAAAGATCCTCAGAGAATATGAACCACCGAGCCCCTGTGGTGCTTTTAAACTCTACATCAGCTTCACTTGATTATAATGCTAAAAAAAAAAAATGAAGCTATTGTCGCACTTATGAATGAAAAGCGAAATCTGCGTCTCGAGGATCTAATCACTAATGAAAAGATAGGATAATATGTCCTTGAAATGTAATAAGAATAATAATACTGTTAAAAAAATACATTTGTTAAAGTTTAATAAATGAATTCCAGTGAGGAATAATTTAGCATTTCAAGACGACACCAACAAGTTGGAAAAACATTCGACTTGTACCATCGTCGTCAAAGGTTGCTATGCTAACTAGCATTAGCATTGCAGCGGGCTATGTTGTGATGAACCAGCCGTAACAGAGCAGAGAGCAAAAGGTAGGGGGTGAGCACAAGAGTGATTGACAACACTAAGACCCTCCTCCTAGCTCTGATTGGTTCATTTCTGACTGTCTATTTCTGCAGTTAGTACTGGGAGCAGGCAGAGGAGCTCAATAATCTAGTATATATTATAGTGTCCGGGCGTAATGATAATTTGAACAAAAGTATAAAACTTTTTTTTTTATTCTATACCGCAGCTTTAAATGTGAAGGATGCTGTAAATTCACCAAACGAGACTTTCAGTCTAACGAAACTTATCGTCTTTTGATAACCAATATGTTAAAAACATCCATAAGGAACAGACATTGTCCTTATTTATTGGTCAACAACTTACTTACCTTGTATTTAATTTTCTAAACAATAGAATTGTCTATTTGTTTTCTTCAAAAAAAATGAAGAAACTTTGTGGAACAGGGCGGGGACGGGCGAGTAAAACCAGCGTAATCTCTGTTTTTGTTGTCAGAGGGCCGTTCCCCTTGACGACCTGGATGTTGCTCCTGGAAACACTGTCAGATTAGGTTATTTATGTCTTGGCAAAAACAAATTGGCCTCTAACCCTGCATGCTTCACAGTGGGGTACGACTCGTTCCCTTCTGTTTGATCACCTTTAATTGGTCACGCAGCCACATTTCCAATACCTGCCCCTGTTTGCCCTTTCAGAGCAATTAAATTAGGCTGCTGCTTATGCCGTAATTAGTGGCAACTCCCTGTTGGAGTACATCTTCATGTTTTTATCTATCTCTTCATGTGTACAAGTTGATCTCGATTCAAAAAGCAGCTTCATTACACACAAAGCGATATATCTGAAGCTCTTATCTCAGACATTATTGAGCATTTATTACAGCTGATGGAACTTATTGTGACTTTCTCTGTCATATTCACTGTCATGCTGCTTCCAGCGGTGTATATTAATTATGCAAAACTGCCACACAGGGTCTGTGTCCATATAAATCGGGCCTCTTGTGCATAGCGATCAACGTTCTTTGGAAGTCTCCAAGATTGGGAGAGTGCGCACGCCTCCAAATTGCGCATACCTGCTTGGTTCCTGAGAGACTGGTGGACATTTTGAGGGTTTCAGCCAGAAGTTGAAACTCAAAAGTGTTTCTTTGTTATCCCATTGGAGAGAAACTGTTCAAACACTCCGTATTTTAGCTTCCCAAACTTTTTCTTTTAATTCATTTGTTTATTTTATCTGAATAATCAGACATGCTCTACGAAAAAAACCCAAAACAACAACAACGGAAGCAATTAGTTTGCTGTATTATCTTCGTCTTCCATATGTCTCCCACCTTATCACTGTGGGAGTCGGACTCTCATCACGGCCCCAGTAACCTAAAAACAGCCCATCGATAAACCTCTTCTGGGCTTCTGTGCTGACCTTTTTGTGATCCCAAGATAATTTCCAGTGAGAATCTAGACGATGTGAGGTTCCCTCCTGACCAGAACGCGAGCATAATTGAGACGGATGCGTTCTGTCGCAGAGACAAGAAGGGGAAACGTATCTTTAGATGATGGAAACGGAAAATGAAAAATGGAAAAAACAAAATAGCCCGGCAAGAACGAGGCGGCCTTTGAAAACAGACGCAACAAAAGATTCAAAAGGGATCCATACGTACTTGATGGGAGAAGTTATAAAAAACTTTGTGAACAATGTTTTGTTGTTCTTGTTTTTTTTTCTTCTCTGTAGAGTTTGTTTATCTGGTTGTCTTCTATCTTCAACACAATGTACATCAATGGGAATTCATTATCCTTGCGACCGACTCTGAGAAAATATGTTTTTCAATGAGATCACACCAGGTCAGATTCATGCCTCACACCCGTAAAAAGAGGTCGAGACAGCAAGGTTGTTTCTAACCGAAACATATCGTAAAGCACAATATAACATCTTGAAATGCATCTGCTTGACTAGCAGAAGAAAAAACACAAAATGTCTCTGATTAGCAAGGAAAGGTTACTGGAAACCTCCAACTGAAGGCAAAATGAGGATCGGCATGTTCCTATTTGAAGGGCGGCTAAAAGAAGTTCTCTGTGCTGTTTCGTATGAACACCCGAGGGAAACGGGACGGCATGGATAACTAAATATAAATAAAAAAATGTGCTTATCTTAAAAAAATAAAGCATAGATTTACTTTATTTTGTAGGACTTTATATGGGTGCCAATAATTGTTTGAAAACAGTCCCTACAATATGGGGATATTTCCCCTATGGAATAAACGTACACAGAATAAAGGTCGTCCGTGTCGGATTCCCAAACTTTGAACCACTTACCAATAAAATGATGCAATGATGTCACTATATAGTAACGCCACAATGCTTGTATAGCTATATAAGCATTTGAACTGAATCTTAATCTACCAGTCACCGCATTGACGAATCTAATTTTAGTTCTGGAAAATGGCAAGTTTAGATCGTCTTAACCTCTCACAAGACGGCGGACTAAACGGAAACACACAAAAGTGTTTTGGCACTATTTTCATAATCTCTTCAGTGCTAGAGTTGAGTGCTAGCAGCTTACATCAGCTAAGCATAGCATAAAAGCTATTTTCCAAATCCATAGTAATTAGCTAGCTAGCATTTAGCCTTTGTCCATTAGCATAAGGATAAAACCATGTTTAAGGACTATTTATATAGCTTAGTGAGACGGAAGGAAAGTTAAAGTAGACAAATTCATGTTACTGGACTATCGGTGATCGAACCACTTATTGGAATAAAGTTTGTCAAATCCAAAACTGAGCTAGCTTGAGACCAGCCCAGAGCTAACGGTAAGCAGAGAAGATTACAGAACATTGGTGGATCTTCAGAGCCTGAAAAACAATAGACTAAGACGAGTTGAATGTTTGTATGGAAGAGTGATTAGAAGGTGCTAAATGTTTATTTAGATAAACACTGTAACCTGAAAAAATAACCAAACCATAACTGAAAGTTTAATGCCTGAGAATTAACAGAATATTTAAATGAAAGTTGGATCAGCAAGAAAAACAAACAAACTTTGAAATAAAATGAAACACACAAAGACTGTTTCACATTCTGTAGCTTAGTGTCTTATGTGTCATATTTCTTTTTTTCCCCCCATTCATTTCCACAAGAGTGAAATTTGAAAATTAGGCCGATTGGTTTTCAGTTTGGAGTCGCATAAATTTTCATGAGAACGTGTTGTGCCCAAGCATGAAAAGTAGGAATTACAAGTAATCCAGGTAGGAACAGAGAGGGGGAACACACATATGTTTCTTCAAAGATATTTTAAACATGTGCAGTCTGGGTTTTTGGGTTTTAATATTTGGAAAATTACTTGCAGCAAATTGAGGTTTTCTAATAAGTGATTTTGCAGAAATGGAGAAATTCTCATTCCGGATGAAAGACAACAGCTGGTCAAGCCAGGATATACAATAGGAGGGCAGGGTGCGTTTGAGGCGATTCTGGCGTGGTAACTCTGAGAATTAAGTTGGTGGGAGAAGCATCTGACTGGAAGCTACATCTCAGTCCGCGTCTTTCTCAGGACCCGCCACCGTCAGGCCATTTCCGGTTCAGACGTTCAACAAATTATTAATTCTCAGGCTCCAACTCGGACCTCCAACCCAAAGCTTTCGCATACATTAAATAATGCATCCTCTGATATCTGATGCACAGTGCTAAACCAGAAAAAACCTGGACTTTGGTGTGTGTTTTCCTGATCGTTCACTCCAGTGTAAGAACTTGTAGAAACCCTTTGAGTAACAATAAAAAGAGATTTATTGAGGCAAATGTTTGGAGCTCTTTTGTAATCATCTACTCAGGCAAAAGCAAAAGAGATTTTCTGAAAAAGACGGCCATCTTAGATGAATTGTAGCTTCTTTTTCTTTTCTTTTTTTCAAATGACGTTGAATCCAGTGGAGGTTGATTTCAGCAGGGAATCAGGCGATCGGGCTGCACAGTGGCGCAGCTGGTAGAGCTGTTGCATCGCAGCAAGAAGGTTCGGGGTTTGATTCCCAGCCCGGGTCTTTCTGCACAGAGTTTGCATGTTCTCCCTGTGCATGCCTGGGTTCTCTCCGGGTACTCCTGCTTCCTCCCACAGTCCAAAATCATGACTGTCAGGTTAATTGGTCTCTCCAAATTCTTCCTAGGTGAGGAAGGGAGGAATGGTGTGTGCATGGTTGTTTGTTCTGTCTGTCTCTGTGTTTCCCTGCGACAGACTGGCGACCTGTCCATTGTGACCCTGCCTCTCGCCCAGAACGTTAGCTGGAGAGGCACCAGCACCTCCTGACCCCACTAAGGGAGAATGGTGTTAGAGAATGGATGAATGGATGGAATCAGGCGGATCATGGTACAGTCCATGTAAGGTTAGCTTAAGCCTATAACTTGTCCTGTGGAAACTTGTCCCTATTTTGCTCGGAGTGGGGGGGAACCAGGACAAGACCCAGGAAGATCGTAGAGGTTTACTAAAGAAACTACAGGACAGTTCTAGAGCACAAAGAACGTACGAGCAACTTGAGATCAATGGAAGCATATCAAAAGAAGAGCACTTCAGATTGACGTTGGACAATCTGGCGATGGGTTTGGGGCCCTGCTGGTTCCGTTAAACTCTGACCCGAGGGGTTGGCGACTCACAGGAGGCGAGCAGCACCATCAGGTTAGCGTCACCTCACAGGAAAGGCCGGAAAAAGATTATTTATGACAGATAAAGGTGATGTTACTGATGATGATGGTAACGATACGAAAATCATAACCTACTGTGACAATGTTTCCAAGCAGGAGAAATAGCACACGAGTTCTCTTAAAGAGCAAAGTTCTTTTTTTTTTTTTTGCTTTAGCTCAATTATAACTAAGCTAATCAGTCGAGTTGCTTCCTGTGTCTGATGTGTGTCCTTTATAGCTCCAGGGTCAGAGTTAACCAACTGGGGACGCTGCTGTGACTCAGGCACATTTTATTGCCTCAAGTTTCCACAAGAGAGAAATAAATCAACATTGAAATCAATAGTCTTTATGGAACTTCTTACCAAAAAAAACAAAACAAACAAAAAAACAATTAGGTATGAAATGGTCACTTCCACTTTGGGGATTTTAGGCTAATCATTTAAGTTTATTAAACTTTCTCACCAGCAGTTTGAATATTGAGGCTCTATGGCAGTGTCCGCTGCAGCAGATGAATGGAAAAAAACCAAAAGGAAGTCTGAAATCAAAGATCCAGTGTTAGGCGGGAGGGATGGGACTGACATAAAAAGGAGCGGGAAGATAATAAAGAACAAACCCACAGGAAAGAAGACATAGACAAACACATTAAAAGTGATAAGGAAATGCCCAGACAGCGTGTCGGGTACTCAAACTGTCGAACTGACCTTTATCGATCTGAAACTCTAATCATGTTATAAACAAACACACACGCACACACACACCTCTACAATCTCTGAGGTTCCATCAATATCGTTTATTGAGAAACCTCTCTGGCAGTTTGCATCTGGTCTTAATTACACAAAGGGGTTGAAGGCTGGATCAGTCAGAGCAGGATGGGAGAAATACAGGCAGCCTGCTTGTGCTTTAATTAGGACCAACACAAAATTCACGCCCACGCGATCCCTCCTAGCCCCGGCATTTAATTAACGTGACCTTTGAGACAAAAACGAAGGTCAGTGTAAATTATAATTCACTTCAAGGAAATGACGAAATCACAGAAGTCTCCACACGTTTTGGCTTAAAAGAAAAATTGCGCTTCGTATTCCCACATTTAAAACGGTCACAGAGTTGATGATAGAAGAGAGGCAGACAGTTGCTCGAAGCGACGCGAGACGATCTGATGAGGCCGCTCTTGCACGCGAAGCACAAACCTATACAACCCAGCAGACGCAAAGATGGAAACCACGGGAGTGCACAGCTTGCTCATAGAGGAGATTTAGAGCTGGGATGTTCCACAGCCAAGCTTCCACGCCTGCTTTTCTGTTTTCAAGCTGAGATATTTGATCCACTAAAATCTGTTGAATTGGGCCTTAAGACCCAGTTTCTTCTGAGCTCAGGAAGCCTGTTGGGGAGAACCTGTCTGCGTCAGATCTACATTATTCATGACAAACTGCCCCTGACAGAGAGTGACAGAGTTCCACCATGTTCTCACTGAGACAATCAGACAAGATGTTTCACATTTCTTCATGCTGCATTTTTCATTTCACCAATGGGTCTTGTCTGACTTTGTGGTTTTCCACCAGCTCAAACTGGAATTGTGAGGAAGACGCTGATCCAAAATAACAATTGTCCTAGTAAGGATGCAAAGATAAATTGGCTGGACGATAACAAGTTTGGGTGGTCGGCTGATACAAAGAAAAATTGATCTCATGCACAGATCTGCAAAGGTCTGGAAATGAGCCACTGTACGCCTATGCTTTGACATGAGCCGACCAAAAGGTCACGTCTGAACATACGCAGTTAACACCCAGCCAGCATACCAAGGTGGGCCCCATATGGGGAGAGGAGGGTAGACAATCTGGGTCCCACATGGGTTTGTCCGCAGTTTCCACCGCCTACATGGGTTCTACATGGCGGTGGCCTTTTCCTCATATGGGGCCCACCTAGGTATGCTGGCTGGGCAGTCACCCCATATTCAGCAATGTAAGTGTTGTCGCACTATAGAAAACCATGTGATGGTTCGGTCACATTGAAAACTGATTTCATTTAAAAGCCTACCTTTAAACTCAGTTGAGTTGGTGTTTATAAATTAGAAACAGACTGGTCTAAAATGAGACACTAGGGGACATGTTCAAGGCCAAATCCGTTACTGACCAAAAAGAACTCAATCTCCCATCACACATTTGCAACAAACATCTTAAGGATGTAAGAAACCTTTGGGTAAATATGGGTTGGTGAGACAAATGTGGAACTTTTTTTTTCTTTTTGCTGTTATATACAGTTTACAGTTACAGCTGGCATAAACGCAGCTCTTCAGAGAAAGAATATCGTAACATGCTCGGACCTCGATAACTTGTCATGATTCAAGTTTTTGGAATGGCCTGGTCAAGGTCTAGACTTAAACCTGATTGACCCTGAGTAGTCTGTTTGTGCTAGAAAACCCTCCGCCGTGACAAATTCAAAACAACTCTGCAAGGACTGGGCCAAAATTCCTCCCTTTCTGATGTAATCACCAGTTATTACAAATACCTAACTGCTGCCAGGTGAAGCACAACAAGTTTGTAGCATTCACTGTTTTTTTTTCTACATTGATTTGGCAAAATTTTTCCCTCAATCACTGAAATCACATCTTGAAAGTCGCATCATCTTTGTCTGATCGCGACACGTGTGTTTGAACAGAAACGGCTGAATTTTAAAGATAGCCGCAAATAGTTATGTCTTTTTTTTTTTTCTTTTTTTTTCAAGTTGTCCAAAGACCCCAATTTTTGATAACCGAAGCTTAGTAACGTGCAAGTTAGGGTGAAAATATTAACATGAAGCAAGTGTGAAATGTTTTTATGGTCGGTATTAAATGGCCAGCAAAAGTGCAGAAACTCCCAGTTCAGCTCCAGAGTCTCTGCACAGATGATTCGGCACTTCCTCTATCCTCTCATCGCTCCCCGCTGTGACCTCCGACACATCAGCCGCCCACTCACAGACAGATGACACGCGGTAACAGTCGATGACCTCCTGCCTCCCCCTCAGGCACCACCTGCAGCCTAAAATCAATAACACCAGCTGAAAACAGTAATTGGGATTTCTTATGCACTAAACTTCCTTTTACTAACCTTTTGACTCCAAATTAATTACTCTGAGGACAAAAATCTACATTTTGACACACACTTGCAGTGAATCCTACTCACCTCACGTTGAGCATGTGCTTCTGACGCGCAACAACTTCCTGGACGAGTTCTCCATTTGCATTCTGCTCGTCTTTACATTTTTTGGCAGAGGTCTATAAGCTATCTTTACACTGAGCCTCAAACAGCCAGTGGATCCCAGCCAGGCTTGACATTTCGAGTCTTTCCAGTTCACAGGATGCCCTCTGGGGGGAAATATCAGAGCAGACAGCCATGACGAGACACTTAGCTTGCTTCATCTCACCAAGGGTACGCACAGTGTCTCAGAGATTTATGATTCCGAGTGTAAATTACTGTTCAAATCAAAAAAGGAGAAGAAGAAAAAAAAAACCAGGGGGAGTGAGTAGCAAACCTCCACCAAAAAAGCAGAATTGTCCTGTTTCATGTGTGGAAATTCCACTAAGACAGCTGTAAACCCATTTACCTCACTGATGATTGATCACGATTCAGACCGGGGTTACCGTAGCAATCTGGAAAGGATGCAAAAACTAAACTGTGCATTCCGATGCACAACTTGACACAAAGTTAAATACCTTGCAAAAGTATTCCCACCAGAAGTTCCACATGCCTCACTGTGTCATTACTGGGGGGGTTTCATATGAAAGTGTTTTACAATTTTGGAAAAAAAACATCTTTAAAAGCCTGATCAACTTTCATATTCACTCAAGTGTTCGTTCATTAACACCTGGGGAGGATTAATTACATCGCGCACTATTGCACGATTTAGGCAACTAATATAAACATGATTTTAATTAAGGGTATGCGTACAGATTCACATCACACTTTTCTGATTTAGATTTGTAAAATTATTTGTTCTGTTTACAGTTGTTGGTTCGTTTCATGAAATGGTAATAAAAAACACATTGAAGTTGTAATAATATTGATGGGATATTCATATTTTTGCAGGCTGTTGTTCTGACAAACATTCTCCACACGAGCAAAATCGTTTCTATCACTTTCAATTTAAATCCCCTTTTGGCATATGGATTCTGTAGTGTTGCATTTTAATATTACATGACCTTGCGTATGAGTCTACTGCATGCCTACCCTTCAGCCATAATTCTCATTAATTATGAATTAAGTAAATAAATCAGTAGATAAAAGTCATAAGGGATATTGCTGTTGTAATCGATGCTACGTGCTGCACTGAGCTGGGTAGGGTATATATTTTATCTGCTGTATATTGTGGGATAGATTATTCTGTGTGTTGTTAATCCATACATTATGAACACACTCATTAAGAAGTAGTACGTGTCACACAGTGAAATCTTCAGCAAAGATATTTCAGTTTCTGGAGCTGTGATCTAGTTATGCAATATAAAAAAAAAGGAGAACACAACAAACAGGTGTTCTCACTTTTACCCCTGATCTTTTCTCTAAGTTTGTCCCACAGAATACCTTGTCAAGTTTGCGATTTTTCAGTTTTAAGCTGTTTGTACTCGAAGCACACAAACACACACATAGACACACAACCAGAAAAGAGCAAACACTCTCCTCTGCTGCCCTCCCTCTGTACGCTCTTGACCACCGGGACATAATCCAGCTGAGGGGAGGCGTGCCGGCGCTATTGGCTCAGTTGGGACTTGTTTATGTGTGGTCATGCTGGTGTAAACCCAAAGGTGGATGACCCCTTTTTATTCTGTTTACACTCGAGCTGTTTTCAGTTTTGTGCCACGTTTTGTCAGACCTGCTGGAAAGGCTCATAACACCAAACATATTGTAGCACATGTTGAGTTATAAAAAAAAATAAAATAATTCCATAGACAAAAGAAGTGGTACATTTTTACTTTACAAAGAAAATGTTATTCATACACAAAGACTGCTGAGTAAAATGATTAAAGCATAATTCAATTGGGTTGTTCGGTAAAACTTTTTTTGTTTTGTTTTACTTTTTTTTTTGTTGGGAAAAAATCTTTGGAAGAGATTTTTTCATTTTAACAACTCATGAATAATCTTCAGCTGTACAGCAACAATCACAAACAGTACAGAGGAGAGACTAACAGATGGTTGACCAAACACTTTCTCTTCAAATGTAGATGAGCAGAATTATTGAAAATGCAGTCCAATGCAAAACCCCAGGCAGACAATAACATCAATCAACAACAAGCTCGGAAAATATATACAGACTCACTCTCAGGCAAAAATGACGTGCCTTCCATGCTTTAAACAGGATGTAAACAAAATCTCAGTTGGTCTGGACTCTCAATTCATTGTAACAAGAGCAATCATATTGCTGGATTTATGTACAGAAGTTCAAAAGTATTGTTCAATGCTTGAGAAATGAAGTATCGGTATTTGGATCTCAGGTCAGAAGAGTGACATCCCGTACGCTGGTGTCATTTTGTTCGTACTGTTCCACACTGCACTGCATTCCAGGGCAGGATTTTTTTCCAGGGCAGAGCAAGGTACGGAAGTGCTTCCTGAAGGTGTCGGACAGACAGGCATAGAGGATGGGGTTGGCACAGCTCCATGAATACGACAGTAAGACTGCAAATTCAAAAGCCCTGACGAAGGTCAAGAAGAAGCTGTTATAATGCAATGAAAGGAAGTTGAAGGTGTAAAACGGGAGCCAACACATGCCAAAGACTACCACCACCGCCACGACCATCTTGGTTAGCTGTTGCTCAAGCCTACGTCCCTCGTGGTTTGGCACAGAGGAGAGCTTCTGCCGGCACCGCAGAGAGATCAGCATAGCCGCGTAGGAGACCATCATCAGCGTAAAGGGTATGGCAAAACCGATGATGAAGGTGTAAGAGAGGACGCCAAGCCACAAGGTGTCTGTAGCAAGGTCCGGACTGCAAAAGCCGTGATCGGCAGTGAAATGGAAGGCCATTGGGAGAATGGTGAGGAGAGAGAAGAACCACAGGGACGCTGAGACAACCTTGGCGCAGCGCGGAGTTCTCCAGCGGGCAAACCGAAGCGGCTCGGCAAGAGCCATGTAGCGGTCGATGCTCATCGCCGTGAGGCAGAAGACGCTGGTGAACTGGTTGATGCCGTCCAGGACCATGACGACTTTGCACACCGTGTTTCCAAACACCCACCGGTTCTGAAAGTTCTGGCTTGCGATAAACGGCAGGCCGACCATGAACAGTCCGTCAGCCAAAGCCAGGTTGAATATGTACACCGTCGTGGAGGATGACATTTTGTCCAGTTTCAAAATGGCAATGATGACGAGGAAATTCCCAGCCAGTCCCACAATGCAGACTACGAGGTAGAGGAAAGCCATGGTGATGCCAAAGCCGTTGATGTTGTCCTCAAAGTACAAATGTTCCTCCACAAACGACTGATTGTTGTCCACATAAAAAACATAAGATGCTTCCATTGTGACTCGGCTCCTTGTCTAGGGAGGCAAAGGAAACAGTATAAATAACGATGAAAACTCAGTGACAGTTGCACTTCATCCAGGGAGGGAAGCACAAACGTTTTCCACAAGTGGATTTTCCTCCTGGAGGGAAAAAGTTCTCAGTGGGAGATAAGTAAAAACCTCAAGTGAAAAATCTGAAACTCAAGCAGGTTTCTTGGTTCAGATCTTTCAACTCATCTATTCGAATCCGGCCTGTCACACTTCCTTTGATCCACTGACAAGAAAAAGTTTTTCATCTGATAGCGCCGTGAGTTTCTTCACAAACACTCTCAGAGGCAGGGTGGGGAAGATTCGGATGCTTGCCTGAACACTCGTTTTCCTTGAGAGCCCCTTTATATCTCTTCCCCCCCTCTCGGTGTGTGAGGAGCGTGTCTGCTGCTCCATGTGTGGGAGACCCTCCCAGGTACCTCCCTCCTCTTGTTCATCAGCCTCCAATGACTGTGAAGAACTCCATGGCTCGCTGTCGTGGCATTTCCAAGATAAACCCTTCAAAACATCTTCTGTAGATCTTTTGTTTTCATAACTTTGTCTCTATGATCTTTTCCTATCAACATTCGTTTCTGTTTACCCTCTTTTTCTTCCATCAGTTGTGCCTCCCCACTCTCCACCTCTGGCTCCTACTTCTTTTCTGCCTCACAGTTCAGCGGTGGGCCATGCAATGGAACCCAAACAGATAATAACGCTATCTCATTGCTCTGGCCACCCACCTCTATGGCCTGTGAGCTAAACAAGTCTGCAGATGGGAAGAAAAAGTATTTTTTTGCGGTTTTGTTTTTTTGACTTTTGACACAGGAGGCTGCCGTATTCTCCTTCGACTCCTTCCATCATCCTCGTACCCTCCGACCTTATTTGTCTTGTAAGGGGGAGAAAGAATGGAAAGTTTTAGTGAGAGATGGAGGGGAGGTAAGGGAGGCAGGGTATATTAAATGCTGGATGAGGGATGGCCACACATCCTGTTATTGTGTTGTCATGCATAGCTGGAATACCCAATTTATGCCAAACAATCCTCCAGCATATTCTTACGTCATCTCTGCTGACAGCGATTCTGCATTATATGAAATCAGCACTAACATTTATCACCGTGTGGTGCCTCTCAAAGGTATTCACACTTCTTTTTCACTTTTTGGCAAGTTAAAACGGCGGCGTATGTCTGCTTTCCATATGCAGACTCAACTTTCATTTAGTCAGTCTGGGTGGAGAGTATCATCCAGTGTAAATGCATCTTTGTCAAATCTTGGATTTTGAATATTCTAACACACAATCATGTTTTGATGTACAATATATCAATGCAGGTTCCTTGCCATGATGCTGAGAAGAATGGTTACACTCGATTGTATTTAGTGGGTATCAGAATTAATATTTGTACCGAAATCTGAAAACCCAGGTGGGATATGCATTTCATTTTACAATGACTTGACGGGTGTACTTTGAGGTCTGTGGTAGAAGCATTCCATCTAATGTTTGTTGCTACTACATGACCATGTGGAAAAGTCCAACTCTTGCAAGGTCCTGCACTGAGCAACTCATATAAAGTTCCTCACATATTTCTCAAGACATGCCATCCGCGTCTTGTTAAACTGGTTCTAATTAAGTGAAGAAAAACACCTTTGTAGTCTGCATTCGTAATTGGCTTGTTGCTTAACCTACTGACAGGAACTGACGCCTCTAATTCCCCAAAATGCTCTCCCCCTCCCCATGTAAAACCCGACTAGAAAGACTTTGTTTTGCAGGCTATATTTGGACGTTTTTCCACAGCCGGTCATTATTTCACTGTGGTGTTTCAGCAGACACACTGGCAGTCATGTCCACAGCACGGGACCATTCAAAGTCCTCTGATAAACTCCCATCTTCAAAAAGCTGCAAACGTAACGTTAAGCTCGACAAGGTTTGGGATGACTGTAAAAGTCCGACATGTAAAAAAATATATATATATATATTTTGGGGGGAAAAAAAAGGCAAAAGTGATTGGATTCCTATTGAGACCGGTGGTGTATTTGTCCCCATATCAAAACAATTACATATTTTACCCCCTGCCTGTGCTGGCGGCTGTTTACCGCCCCTCTGAAAGTACAAGCGGCTATAAACACTTCTACTCCACCGTGGACAAAAACAACCATGGGTGGCAATGATGTAAACCTTAACAAGACATGGAAAATTCAAAGGAAGGACGTCATGAGGATTTCAAAACCAGCGCAGGGCTAATGACTCTGTCTAAACAACTGCAGCGTGTTGTTTTCTTGCTTGGAGAAATGTTAAGTTTAAGGACAAAGCAAATTAAAAGATGAAAAGTCCCTTAAAATGTTACCAGTATTGTGGGGTGGGTTTTCTGCGAAACGGAGGTTCACAATCAGAGCGCCTGAACTAAAGTCTATCAATGTTGAAGAGCAAAACTCAAATTCAAACTCCTTCTGGATTGGAGACCACCTCAAGGCTCCCACAGTCTTAATGCTATGCTTGTAGCTAACACTAGCTATTGATATGACTGATTTGATTGTGGGCTTAAAAGCAGTTTTCATGTGTACAAACTAAAGGATTATATGCAAAAATATTTTCCTAACGTTGATTTATTCAGCATAACTTTGGCCTCATAATTTGATTCGAAACTGTTTTATTAATCCCAAAATATGATGACAATTGTAACGATGGCCTGCTACATCATATGAAAGCCAGTCCCTTAAAATAACAACACTTACTTCTTTGCACCCAGACCTTGTGTTCAAAATACACATGACTCAGCAGTCGTTTGTCAAAGTGACTCACTCTAATTTTAAAATGTCAACAACTAAAAGTGCTAGAGCAAATCAGGGGGTCAACTGAAGATTTCTCCCCTGGGAAACTGTAATATCACTTTTACAAGGCTTTTGGATGTCAAACTAAATTTGTGACTAAGAATTTTGTCTTTTTTTTTTAAGCCTTTGGGGACAAATCCAATGCTCCAAAGTCATTCAAAATATTCGTCACCTGACCTGATTATCTGAGGTGACCAAACTAACACCTCAGATCTTGGTTTTAAAGTCATGGTGGACCCTTAAATTGTTTTGTTTTGTTTTTTTTTTATTTAAAAACCAGGGGGCTAAACAAACCTTTTTCAGAGCCATGCAAGTTTCTAAAAAAAGAGCTCCAATGAAAGACGGAGGCCATCTGCAGCTCACATGTGGTGATATAATTATTCAAGCAAAGCCTGAGTCACGTCTGACAGAACCGTTTCATCAGATCACTTTATGGTCAACACGCATTTAGGGAATTACAAACTGCATTTTTCATCACTTAGCAGTCCAGAAATTCCACTTTCTAATTGTATTGTTTGCCATTTATGGGAATCGGGTTATTTTCATCCTGCTTATTGTTTCTCAGAAGCAATAAGCGGGGACCCGGGGAGACTAATTGGTGACAGAAGTACACAGTTCCAGTTGGGATTCTGAAATCATGGGCATTCAAGGGAGAATCTGTTTCAATTTGAAGCTTGCACGTGGTACTTCATAGTTGGAGATTTCAACATAACTTTAATATAGATGGATGATAAGAACAAAGGGCTGCCCAGTGGCGCAGCTGGTAGAGCTGCTGCCTTGCAGCAAGAAGGTTCTGGTTTCGATTCCCGGCCCCGGTCTTTCTGCATGGAGTTTGCATGTTCTCCCTGGGCATGCGTGGGTTCCCTCCGGGTACTCCGGCTTCCTCCCACAGTCCAAAAACATGACTGTCAGGTTAATTGGCTTCTCTAAATTGTCCCTAGGTGTGAGTGTGTGTGTGTGCATGGTTGTTTGTCCTGTTTGTCTCTGTGTTGCCCTGCGACAGACTGGCGACCTGTCCAGGGTGTACCCCGCCTCTCGCCCGAAATGACAGCTGGAGATAGGCACCAGCAACCCTCCCGACCCCAGTAAGGGAAAAAGGGTGCAGGAAAATGGATGGATGGATGGATAAGAACAAAAAAATCAAAACATGGTTGACTATCCACCTTTGACTGTAAGACTTGTGGTCTACACTCAGATGCTCTAGTACACTGTTCCATTGACTTTATTATGGCGTTCAGTGTTGAATTTACCTGCCAACCTCTCCCACCATTTCAGGCTCATCACTGGACTGCTTGTGTAATGGAGCAGTGGTAGACCCTATGGTCTCCATTGCCCTCTGATGCCAAGTGCCTCCTCTGTTGCTGTGATCATTGGTCTTTTTGGGGTGTCGACGAGTAAAGCTTCTGTTGGCCATTCGTCCGTATTCTTTAGATCCGTCACTTCTCCTGGTAGATATGGTAGATCACATCATACGGAGACTTATCTTTTTGTAATTATTTTTTTCCATACTTTGGCACTGGGCTCAGCTAATACTTTACCTTCTTAAATTTCAAGAACGCAGTAAAAGGATAGACATGTATATCTAAAGCAGGGGTGTCCAAAGTGGATCCTTGTGGGCCCGCATCCTGCATGTTTTAGTTCTCTTCCTGGTTTAATGCACCTGGATCAAATGATGGCTTGTTAGAAGGCCTAAGAAGAACATTGACCTGCTGAAAAGGTTGTTACTATCACCAGGGAGAGAACTAAAACATGCAGGATGCCGGGCCTCGAGGACCCACTTTGGACACCCTTGATCTAAAGTTTATGTATCATCCATTTACTTGAAACTGAATGAAAGCCAGTTTAGTAGCTACACCTAGTCTATGCCAATTGGACTTCTTCATCTTTTCTATCAGCCTGCAAAAGACCAAAGTCCAATGAATCCATTTGGTAAAGGCCAACATCAGTAGATGAGTTTCCATGAACCATAGAATTGCGCAAATCGAAATTAAGAAGATAAATTTGTTTAACAGAAGTGCAGCAGTTTTGAAAAAAAAAACCTGTGCCAGGATGAGGTGGTTTGCTAGTAGATATATTTTGCAGAACTGTAATGGAAACACTTTCTTTGCACCAGTCACTTGATCAAGGGATGGATATTACTACTGGCGAAAAGTACGAAGAAGAAGACAGGAAGTGGTTGTCTTCTTCGTGGTTTGTAGTTTGTTTTTGTTTTTTTCTACTAGAGCTCTCACAGCATCACACAGGTCATAAAAAGTTGTATGTCATTGGAACGTGTTGAACTTATAGTTCTTCAGTGAAATCACCAACTACAATTTCCCCAAATCGCCGCTACATAGCCGCTTGCAAATATAAACGACTTGTCGCACGAATGCCTCAACAAGATGCTGACGTCTCCTCTGATTGGCTGATAGATGAGCACTAGTGCTATGGCTGAATTATTAATATATCTCATATAACTGTTATCATGATTTTTAATCATTTATTGTGTGAACAAACTTATTCAAGCGTGATTTTAGTTTTACTTAATGCAAATGAGGCGTTAATGGAAATTCTGCATTTGCAAAATTGCGTTTTGACAATTAACAGAACAGAGACAGAAATTTGTCTCACATTTGTCAGAGAAACCCAGTGATAGATAGTACAGTATTGCGCATTTCTGAATATAAGACACACCCATTAAAAAAACGTCCATATATATTTTTACACCAAAAGATCTGTTTAACTTTTAATGAACACAAGAATCATACATGCTTTTTCCTAACGTTACCTGTAACACAGCTGCTTTAAAAAAAAAAAAAAAAAACGACAGTAGACTGCCAGGAAAAGTCATTGATTGCAATTAGACCTAATTAGGGAAATTAGCTGTTGAGTTTGTGCTGTTCTCTTCTGCACACAGCAGTCCAGCCTTTCGATATTTGTTGGTAAAAACTTGCATATTAGCCAGATTGTTTGGACCCGATTTGGTACTATCGTGACAATATCATGGTGTAGCTCAGGAATTTTCACATAACAAAGCTAGTTAGTTGCCTAGGTCTGTCTCCATGGTAACTATTCTATAAATCTAACCTGCTGGGGTTGGATCTCCCGATTATTGAGCCTAATCTTTGGAACTAAAGCTCTGAAGATATTCTCATCCTTTATTGAGAGTCTGTGAACACTGTTGTGTTTTTCCTTCCATCGGTATTAATTGATATTCAACTACCTACCGTAGCTATCAGGACAAGTAAGAGTTCAGAAATGAGTTTATGAAATGTTTTTTCCTTCCCCTCCGTTTGAGGCTTCCGTTGAATCTGTGATGTCAGGAGTCACTGTGACGGATCAGGAACTCAACAGAAGGTTGGAGGAGAAATGGACTTTTCCACCAACATTTGCATTCATTCCTTGCCGGCGAACGCACCGACTTGAGAAGAAATTTTCTCGCTTTTGACAAGAAACGTCCCCTTAAACCATTTCCATTGAAATGTTTGTCAAGGTCACGTGACTTTAACAACCGTATGGTAAGTTCAGAAATCAAAGTTTATGAGTTTGTTTGCTGATTTGTTTTGTTGTTTCTCTTGATGCATATTAATGACATCACATTGATTAATAATTTATGGTTAATTGATTTAAGCATATTAAATATTCATTGGATTTATACTTTCTAGCTAGCTTTATTTCAGTTACATTTACTACACTTACTGATGAACTTCTCTGTAAGCCTACATGTAATAAACAGGATTTATTGTTCATCATATTCCTTCTGTTCTGCTTTTCTCTCACAAATCCTCCCGATTTCAGCTGACACCTTTAAAGACCGTGAACTTCTGAGACCTTTGAAAGATGGGGATTGGTATTTCATCTCCGTCCTCGGACTATGAGATGGAGCATTACCTGGGCAGTGGTGCCTACGGAGCGGTCGTCCAGAGCAAGAAGCTGGCCACCAATGAGACGGTGGCTTTAAAAGTCATCAAGAACAAGAGATACATGGAAATGGCAAAGAAAGAGGTGAAGGAAAAAAGCTTCAGACTGAGCAAGCGTTTTGAATTTGAGCAACAAAATTGGTTTTGCAATTTGCATTTGGTTTACTTGGCTAGATTTTAATCTATATTTCTGACCTAGTAATTAGGGAAATTTTAATCAAATGTACAATGTATTCATTCTGAATTAGTTGAATTAATTAACCATAGGTGGCTTTTTGTGGGTATGGTAGCGGTCAGGCAGTATAAAGTCGGGCCATCTCATTATAGCATCATTTTGGTTTGTCTTCAAATGTATGCAAATGATTGGTGTGTGACTAATTAATTAGCTAATTAGATACAGTCAAATTGACCTTGAGCTTTATGTTTTCTTTTAAATTAACTCAACAAGATTAGAACGTTCCGTATCCCTGACAACCATAGCGATGTTATTCACAGTCACAGTCACTCTCGGTTAAGAAGCTTAAGTCCCGTACGAATTCAGGGGCTGCCCTCTTCAAAGTCCAGATTTGTGGGCCGGTTGCGTCATACCGCCGCGACAAGTCCTGTCCAAATTCAAACAATCCTCCAAATGTGACCTAGTTTTCACCAGATTCGAAGGATGAGTCCGCTGCATCCTTCATGGCCCAACCTGTCCCATGATATTCACTGCAGGTCCAAACCAGGTGTTCAGGCAAATGGGGGTGACTACTGCTGCATTAAGAGTCAGCCCCTGAATTTGGACACAATGACTGTCTGCAATCCAGTTTGACTTTAATGTTAGCGCTGCTGCTAAGCTAGCTAAAATCTGGCTACAAGCTTCGATACAGAATCTTTCTGCTGAGTTTATCATATGAACTACTTCTCAGTCCTAAGAATCGTTGTGAACAGCATAATAAACATTTTTTACTCAGCTGAAATTAAACCTGATAAAACTCACTCATTAGGTGGAGATACTTCAGTACTTGAAAGGACTTGGCTCAGACAAGTTCAACATCGTCATGTTGAATGACTCCTTCACCCACGTGGGATGTTACTACATGGAGTTTGAGAAACTGGATATCAATCTGACGGACTTCTTGCGGAAGAAGCCACATCGCTCCCTGGAACAAAAGGACATTTGTCCCATCGTGCATCAGGTTGGTCGTCTATGCAGGGTTGTAGGCTGGTTGGTTGAGACGGGTGAGGATGTGGTGCCTATTTGCACTGGTAATTGGATGAGAGGCAGTGTACACCCTGGACAGGTTGATTGTCCACAACAAAGCAACACAGAAACACACACACTCACACTAACAGGTAAACTAGAAAGACTAATGTACCCAACAGTCAGGTTTTTGGACTGTGTGAGGAGGCCGGAGTACCAAGAGAAAATCCAAACATTCACAGAAACTACCCAGTACCTTTTTTCTACAAAGCAGCAGTGCAACAAATGTAGCCCTGTTTCTGTTATGAAAGCAGAAATAAAAGCCAAAAAAAAGTTGATGTTAGATTCACAATGATGTATAGAATATTTGTTTTTCCTACTGAGATCATTCCAGTTTTGGTTAGACCAGGGGTTCCCAAAGTCGATCCTGGATGTTTTAGTTCTCTCCCTGGTTTAACACACCTGGATCCAATGATGGCTCATCAGAAGGTCTAAGAAGAACATTGACAAGCTGAAAAAGTTGTTACTATCACAAGGGAGAGAACTAAAACATGCAGGATGCCGGCCCTCGAGGATCGACTTTGGGAACCACTGGGTTAGAGTTTGGTATCCTATTCTATTTTCCAAGCGTTTAGTGATGGTTGATCAAGTTGTTGACCTTGTAAAAACGGACTGGTTATTTCACGCCTTCATCATTTTGTAGTTAATACCTGAAACACTTTTGGGTATGAAAGTCAGCTGTCTGCTTCAGGAGATGTTGTACAGGTTAGGTTTTAAATTGTTACCAACAAGAGGATGTTTCGCATCCAATTTGAAGCCTGCATGGAAACTGTGGTTTTTATTAGAAAGGGCAATCACTGTATCACAACTGTTTTGCCTTTTGTGACATCCATTAGTATGTTGACATATTAATGAAGTTCAATTCTTCTTCTAAACTAATCAAATGAATTAATATTTGTACTTACAGCTGGCCACAGCTCTGGATTTTCTTCAAAGTGTGGGGATTGTTCATGCTGACCTAAAGCCAGAAAATATTATGATCGTGGACGAAGTACAAAAACCTGTGACGGTCAAGATCATTGACTTTGGTTTGGCCCTAAAAAATCCAGAGGAACATAGAGGAGTAGTTCTTCAGACCCTTTGGTACAGGTACCAAACTTCTAACTCCTCTGTAACTTTGGACAGCTGAGAATATTAGGAGGAAGCTAGAAGGAGTCCTACATACTAGCAAGCTTACATTGATTTCTCTGACTTACTTCAAATCAAAATAGTTAGTGATTACAGATTACCTTAGGTGAAGTTCTGTTGAAAGGTAGCAAAAATGAAATTTTATGAACATTAGACAACTGTGCTGGTGTTTTCATTTTATACAAATCAAAATTATTATTATTATTTTTTTTAGGCTAACGCTAAGTCAAATGCTAATGCTAAAGCTAATGGATAGTTCGTCAGGAACCAAGACCAAATCAGATTTAAAAGTAGCCAGTGATTGTTGTTCATGGCATCCAACCATAGAACATGTACGGAAGACAATTGACAAAACTGTATCATGCTAGCAGATGTAAAATGATATTTTTGTTTTTGCTTTCTTTGTAAATGAAATATGAAGAGAATTTAAACATGTATAAATTAGCACTAGGGTAAACCACAAATGTTATTGAGACCAGATTTGTTTTAAGATTGTATTTTATCCCATCTGTTAGCTAAATCCTCTGGAATGAACTAATGTGGATTTCTATGGTTAGCTGTTGTTTTTTTTTTTGCTTTTGTTTTGTTTTTTTACATTTTAGCAGAAGCTTTCTTCAAGCATTCAGTAAGATCTCTCTCATCAGTCTCAGAAGGAAACAGCCAGGTGCTTAATATTCATTACATCAGAATTCTTCTACATCTTTTTGTAGATGTCCAGAGGTCCTGCTGGGAGCTGCCTTTAGTGGAGCGATAGACGTTTGGTCTCTGGGTTGCATTGTTGTGGAGATGTTTACCGGTTCCGCTTTGTTCCCTGGAGAGGATGAAAACGAAATGGTTAGTATTACATTCTAAGGGGATCCACAAAAAAGACTTGACATCATTGCTTTGGCTCCAATATGCAACAAATATTATATTTCAAAGCTCCACTTCCAATTGCGGATTGAAAAAAAAAGAACTTAAAAAAGAGATGGTTTGACTTAACTCTCTTGATTCATCTGGAGTGAATCAAATCTGTGTTGTACCCTCAGATGAAACACATTGTCCTCACATTTGGAAATCCACCAGAACATCTGCTAAATTCAGGGCTGAACACCGCGCAATTCTTCGATAGAAATGATGAAGAAGAGGAACCAGGTGGCCAGTGGACTCTGAGGGTAATCTTTGGCTGGCCGTTCCTGACTATCATTGCTTCATTTCGCCATGTATTTCGTACATATCTCACTAAGCCATTAATTTTACAGAGAGACACCGAAATAAGAAAGACAAATGTCATTCCACAGAGGACTCTTGACCTCCTCAACATGGTGGGATACTTAAGGAAATCAAGCTTAATTTGATGTTGTGTCCAAATGATGCTTCCATTTCCTCACAATTTCTGTTTCGTCCCACGTCAGCTGCGTGAAAAGGTGTCAGATGAAAGTGCAGGCGAAAGCGAGCGCGATAGTTTTGTCGAGCTGGTAGCAGACATGGTGAAGGTGGATCCAGCTAAAAGGATTTCACCGAGCGAAATTCTTCTGCATCCGTTGGTCACAAAGAGCCATCTGGTGGACAGTAGCATCCAGTAAGTGTGTCTGTCTTCAGAGACAGTCTAGAAAACATGTCCTGCAGTGGACAGATAAGGACTAACCTTGCTTGTTTGCAGTGGGAAGTCCTCCAACAGTCCTGGAAGTAAAACAGAAATAGACCAAAATGATAACGCAGATTCTGGAAACAGGTCAGTTGACTGATTCTTAAACCGATGGGAGAAACTCGTGAATTGTGATAGTAGTAGAACTGAAAAAAATCTGAACAGTCGTTTGGTTCACTTGCCGTAGAAGCCCGGACCCCATCCCAGCTAAAAGAAGAAAGGAGTGTGAAGATGTGGAGATGACATGTGCACAGACGAGCCCATCAATGTCACCTTAACAGAAATGACACAGAGATGACGTTGTGATGTGGATAGAATTGGATGAAACCTCCCCAACAAAGAAGAGAAGAAAGCGGAACAGTAAGATTCATGTGTAATACAAATTGTTAAAACATTATCGATCCATCTCTTAAACTTCTCGCGGTCTTAAGAGATGGGGTCATTTGGATCACACAAGTTTTTTACCCTGTGCGCAGTCCCGGCAGGGTCGAACTGACGTTGCGTGTGCTTTTACAATTTTTTTATCTTTTATTTTTTTTGTTTAATGAACCATAGTAAGAATTACGTCTAGAAATAGGTCTGAATAGCACTTTTAGATATTTATGTAAAGATGTAAAGAAACATTTTGGATTGAATGTGTTTGACGTGGCTGATCTAGAAAATGTTTTTTGTCTGTTTTTAGAAAAGAAAACCTGGATGTAGTTATCCAAGTCAAATAAATGTCTGTTTTTGAGTAAAACGCTGGTAGATGTTTAGGACCTACAAACAAGAGCAAAAACATGACTGATCATAGAAAATTACTTTTTGATCTGAACGTTCTCCTTTTTTTTCTTCAAAACGACCATCTGCATCATTTGTGAGATGTGGTTGGGAGTCTCACAAAGTCACTCTGTGATCTGCAAATGGCCCTCTGGCAACAGTTTGGAAACCATTGCTTCAAAAATATGAAGATTAAATTAATGACGGCAGGGCTCAGCTGTTCTGTTATTGATCTTTCAGCCTTTGCATGTTGTGGAATATGATGGATTTGAGTTTGTTAGTAGAAACCGTTGTTTACGGTTAGTGATGCTAACTGTGCTAATGGTTAGCATCACCATGGACACCGCTAATGGATAATGTTTTGGCTTTGCTTCACAGCAGTGACCAAAGAGAGCAAAACTTGTTCTGCCTCATCATTTACAGTAGGATGTCGACTGCAGGAAGAGGAGGGTTGACGATGAAGAGGCTTCAGAATCAGGAATCAGACAAAGCCTCCCCTGAAAAGAAAAGGGGTAAAAAAAAACTATTTTTGTCAGTGGTTACCTTACCGCTTTCAGATGGTCATTTAAGTAAGAAACATAAACTCTCTTCTATGTGAACTGAGCAGCTAGCTCCTATCATCACTCAGATGTTTGACAAGTCCCTCGAACTGTGTTTGTGGCTTCTTTCAGGTTCAAATGATCCAATCATCCTGATGTCCAAGAAACCCGCCATCAGGCCCATTGCCCCGATCAGGAAATAACTTTGAGTGACCGAGTGATCTGAAGTACATCCCCGGCCCCTTGTTGAACCCTTTGTTGATGAAGCAGTCAACATGGAACTGTACTTTGTCCCGCATTTCCTACGGCAGCATGGGAAATGCTATGCCTCAGGGGTCGAGGGTCATCGAACAATCCGATATGGGCAAAGATTGGTGTCGCTGGCCCTTCCTTCCTGGATGCAGGACTCATACCCGGGCATCTAAAACCTCACTTGCCTACACACATCCCTGACATGATGCTTCCGGCAAGGCGGTACAAAGCTCTACATGCAAAAGGCCATACACCACAGATGACTGCTACTGTGAACTAGAACGAATAAACTAAACTGAAGTAACCTTTGCAGGTACATCGTTTTTTTCCTCCATCTTAAATGTTCTTTTTTTCGGACAATGCAAAACGATCCACTCGCTGAAATGCCAACACCTAACATAAATGTGATAGAAATACAACAGAAGGGACAAAATGCTAATACTGGTATAAACAGCTAAAATGTTCAAATTATTTGAGGTATTTCTTTTAGCATTTATGAAGAGCAAAGTGGAAAATGGGCAGCAACTGAACTGCAGCCAGTTTAAAAGAATCTTTTACATGTTGACTTTTTAATCCATCAGTGAAGCTAATAATGTTAGTCTGCTCCTTAGCTGATGTTAAATATAAGAAAGAGCAGACCATATGGCTGCATCCACATACTGCATTATGTAACAGATGCACTTGGAGCAGAAATACTCCTTTAATAGGCTGAACATCTTTGACTGAATGCACACAGCTTTGTGGAGTTTGTTTTCCCTTTCACCCCCAGCAGTTTCAGTAACAATGAAATGAGGACTGTGAAGCATTTTAGGAATGTTTGGAAAAAGAAAAAAAAATGTTTTCCCAGAAAACCCTATGTTATCTTTCGTCAGAAACAACGTTTCCTAGAAATGTTTAAATTCCTTTTAAGTAATTATGTCTTCTGTTCAAAAAGAAAACAAATTCTTCTGGAGACTGTTCTTGTTAATTGGCTGGTATGTTGCACAAAAACGTCCAGACCAATTTGTGAGCCATAAAAGTAACTTAAATCAGATGTGTGGCGTAAGATCTGAACTTTGGCGCTCAGAGGAGATTCCACGCTTTGGAAACATCCATCCATTTTCTTACACCCTTGTCCCTTACTGGGGTCAGGAGGGTTGCTGGTCCCTATCTCCAGCTATCGTTTCGGGCGAGAGGCGGGGTCACCCTGGACAGGTCGCCAGTCTGTCGCAGGGCAACACAGAGACAGACAACCATGCACACACACACTCACGACAACTTAGAGAGACCAATTAACCTGACAGTCATGTTTTTGGACTGTGGGAGGAAGCCGGAGTACCCGGAGAGAACCCACCATGCACAGGGAGAACATGCAAACTCCATGCAGAAAGACCGGGGCTGGGAATCGAACCCAGAACCTTCTTGCTGCAAGGCAACAGCTCTACCAGCTGCGCCACTGGGCAGCCCGCTTTGGAAAGAGGAAATTCTAAATGACGACACAAAAAAAAAAGCTCAAAATGTGTTGGATCAGTCTGCAGGTTAGCATTGAACATAACCCAGCTTTCCCTGTGAGATAAATGACAAAAGCATTTAAGGAAGCTTCCAGCTATAAGGGGGGTGGGGGAGAAAGGAAACTATTTTGGATTGCTGCTGTGCAAAATATCCAAAAATAAACATACATGCCCAAAGAAGAAGTAAAGATCTTGTAAAGTAAAGAAATAAAGGATCTCTTTTATATTTTAAAGTCATCAAATTCTTTAGGAGAAACAGAAAATGTAAAGACGATCATTTATTGCTCTGTGGCATTACTGTAAAAACTGGTTTAATCTACAATAATCCTATTTTCTTACAACACTAGCAATATGTGAGGTGTTAAAGAGACAAATACTGCACTAAATACATCTAATGACTCGATTTCATTAGCAGCATTCAGACAGCATGACTGATAATTTGGTGTGAATGCTTTTAATGACCTTTACTGGCTCACCTGACGTTCAAACTTCAATTTGTTTAATCTTGAATCTACTTTATATTTAAATGTTTGTGCCATACTTACACAATTTTCTGTTGGTGAAACAAAGAAAAACTATTTAAAAATAAGTTTAGAAAAAAAAAAGCAAATTTGACAAAACACTAAAGGATGGACCAGTTTTGGCAGAAAACAGTATTGCAAATGGTTTCTTCGGCACAAAAATTTAATTACTGTTCTCCAACAGTAACTCCTTATTTTTTTTATTTATTTTTTTAGTTGCGTATTTTCTCCAGTGTTTATTGCTTAGGTAACATGGAAATAGACCCCAATGCTGTTAAAATGGGATTTAATTTAATTTAATTGCCCTGTATGTTTTCAAATTGAACAGTGTAGTTTATTTCAATTAATATATTTATTACATTTCGTATAAGTATGTCAGTGCTTAACAAATGTATTAGTATTATTATTATTATTTTAAATTCGCCTTATGGGATTAAAAATGTTTTTATACTATTTTATTCATCAAGTTTCGATCAGAGCAAAAACTTCCGCAGTCAAAGAGCTAGCCAATCGGCTGCGAGTAGGGGCGGAGCGTCAGCTGTCATAGACACGTGCTCTAGGAAACAGGAAGTAAATACAGAGGAGTCCACAGAGCCACAGGTCGAAAGTGAGTACAGTCGACTCTATTGTTGAAAAACCTCCAATTAAGTTAATAGTTTCGGAAAATAAATTCAGCCGAATTAGAACACATTATTCCCTGCTATTAAAAATAGTGGTTGTGTAAGAAATGCCACCAGTATTGTCTTGTAAGAGTAAGAATTGTAAAGTTATTCGGTTGCTCCTCACTTATCCAGCCTTGGTAATAAAAAGAAGCCAGTAGCCTCTACGTTCTCATTTAGCACTCGAAGCACACGAAAGGAGATTTGACGTGTTTGAAGGGACTATGTTGAATTTATTTCGCCACAGTAAAACTGCCCTAAAGGCGCCTTTAGACAATGAATGAATAAAAATTCATAGAGCTTTTAAATTGAAAATGACAGCTGTCACCTACACTTTCTATTCAGGTAGACCGAAGCCTCATTATGTTAGCAACGACACACAGCTGTTAGCATTTGTAAGCTTTTACAACTACTGCGAGGTAAATATTTTTATTTTTATTTATGTTGGACTAAAATCTGGATTAAAGAATGTGGCTTCTGATAATTAAAGGTAATTCATTTATTTTTATTCTTCTGCATAGTTAATGGTAAAAAACAAAACGTAATGTAAATGTACCTTTAGTTTCAGATCCAATATTAACGCGTTTGCAAGCACAAACATTGAATTATATCAGCATCATCTGACTTGCTTACCATTATTTAATGAATAAATGCAGAGAAATTTTCAAATAGATACAGTTCAAACTAGGCTACCAAATACTGAGGACATTATGTTTAGCAAATAGAAATAATTTTGTGAATTGTAACTGACTTAAAACAAGACAATTTGCTCTGACTTAAATTCAGACAGTGGGAAAAAAAAGTTTTGTCTTTTTAATTATATAAATGTACAAACCTGTGGTTTCAACTGTATAATCTTAATACAGTGGTATTAATAGCATCATGAAAAAAGTTAAATATATTCATTATCACTAAATGTGGGACGATCTTTATCAACCAGCTCAAGCACTTTGATTTCTGCAGATAGATATTTGAAATCTTAATTGGTGCTTCATCATCCTGTTAAATTATTATTATTTTTTTTTCTTCAGAATTTTTGAGAAAAATGCAAAAACAAATAAAGGGACAACAATGTTTCAAAGGTTTTTGATGCAAAGTTGGACCTTCCTGACCAAACTGTGGATGTTTTCTTACTTCATATTTGATTCAATTAAGGCTGGACGATACATCAGTTTTTATCAATTAATCAAATTTTTTGTTTGTGAAGATTTAATTTTTGGAAAATCTGGATGTTTTTTTTTGTCCACCAATTAACTCCCTGGTTGATACCATCCACAACCACATAACCACATTTAAAGCAGATTATAAAAAAAAGTATCCTATTAAGACAATAGAACGAAACAATCTGAACTGTCACGACAGAATATGCCTTATATATGCAAATTATTTAGTCATGATTCCACCTGCAATGTGACGTGTCAGTGGATTTCTAAGAAGCCGGTAGTCAGTCCACTGTGGGTGTGGTCACAGAGATGCAAATAAAGACGGGAAGGATATTGTAATCCACAGCAAACAGGATTTTCACGCTTGTCTGCGTCTTAATTTGGTGAAACGGTCTTAGAGGACGGATCCTGGGTCAGTAAACATCAACGCATGCTGATGTTGGAGTTACCAGTCTAATTTTATGTTTACAGTCTCCTTTTGCTGTTTGCCATGAACCACGACTGGAGATGTGAATCTTTCAGTGTCTTTAGATTCAAATCTGATTTTTAGGGTCACAATGAACAATTCAGGAAGAATTTTTGATTCAAAAATCTATTTTTCTATTGAGATTTTGGAAGAGACAACATAAACGAATACGACATTTGAATTTGAGCATCACATATAATTTTCCTTCCACAATTGTGCACCACTTTGTGTTGATCGATGCAACCTTGACGTTTGAAGCCGTATTGTTACAAAATTACAAAGGTTTCAGGATGTTAGCAAGATATTACATGTCTTTTAGCCTTACTTGTTGAGGCTAAAAGTTGTTGAGTTGTTAAAGCGACTGCAGAGTAATGGTGGTTTGGCTAGAGACTGACTTTGTGTCCTGCTTTGCCAGGTGTGGCACCATGCTGGAAGGCTACAGCCCTGTGATGCAGGCCCTGCTGGGCACTCTGTTCACCTGGGGCCTGACCGCCGCGGGAGCCGCCCTCGTCTTCATCTTCCCCAGCCGACAGGTATGCACTGACCGCTTCGCAATTTCTATTTTCGGTTGATAGAGTTTGAAAGTGTTTAGGGTATTAGTCATGCATATATGCAAAGCTGGAGGTTGGAACAAGCTAGCTTATGGCTTAATGTAAAGACAGAATGCAAAGCTAATACAGTCCCTGAATCCCTACCCACAAAATCCTCCTGCTAGCAGCTCCAGAGCTCCCTGATTAGCATGTTAGACCTCAGCTATGCAAGGCAAATAGTTGAATTGTTTCTATGTGATCAGAGCCTGCAGCAAGGCTTCAAACTTTCCTCCTGAAGCTGCATGGCTTACATGTTCCAGCCCAACTTTACCTATAAGTGTGTACATACAACCAAATGGATGTTTCTTACCCTTTCAGCTGCTGTTCTTTTCTAGTTTTTCTAAAGAAGATTACTTTAATAACTTTACTGTGCATTCCAAGCTCAATAACAAAGCAAAAGTAGGTTTTTGGATGGAGTCTTTTGATTGGAAAGCCTGAAATACATCATGTAGACACTTACCTGAACTTGAGTGCATGCTTCATTCTCATGTCCTCCTGTAAATTGACTGAAGGACATGAGACTGAAGGTCGGCCTGGCAGGCAATAACCCAGTGATCAAAAATCAGAGTTCCTTTGGGGAGTTGCCTCTGGAGAAACATTGATGGAGCCCGCCATTGATCAATCCTCTATGACAGAATGGTCTGTTACCAACGACCACGACACTGGAAATGCAATTAGGGGCATCATCGAAGACTTACCGAGTCTTCAATCACGAGAATAATTTGCTTTTCATGTGCAATATGAAGCACTTGTTGATTCTTCATATTACTTGTGTGTAACCACAGCATGTCTCAGTTGTATAGGAAGAAAAAAAGGATATGCAGCGACCTGAAAAAGTATTTACTTGAACTTGAACTTGAACTTTTGAACTTTTTTATTTCATTGGGATTTTATGTAATAATCAAACGCAAGGTAGCATGAAACAAAAAAAAGAAGACGGCCATGTGTTCAGCTCCTTTAACTCATATCCCCCAGAGCATATTCAGAAGTTAGAATGGCCTAGCCAAAGTCCAGACTTAAATCCAATCTAACAAACTGTGGCAAGACTTGAACATTAACGTTTACAGATGCTGTGTCCACTCTGAATGAGTTTAAGCTAACCTGAAAAAGTTTAACGGGTAATTGGGGTTTTACAATTACCATTAGGTTCTCTCAAGGTTTTTTTTTTCCTTCTGTTTTTATTTTCATGTTTTTGTAAAGTTTTGCTCGAGTTAAAGATCTAGAGTTTTTATTTTGTTTATAACTGTTGATGAGTCACTGCAAGAGCAATGGTCTTACATGCACCGTCTTGTTTTCTGTGCTAAAATTAATTAGAAACTCTTATAAAACTGTCCCATATTTTCAATTAAGATAATTGATTCCATTTCCTGTCTTCTTTAATGAGGTGTTTGATACTCTGTTATGGAACAGTCTGATTGATCCTGTCATTTAGAAAATAAATGAGCCAACACTTGAAGCAACTGTCAGTGTGTGCGCTCATTTACCCAGCACAGTAAGATGACACATTGAGTAGAAGTGCGCCTCTTGCTTATGCATACATATTCACTCAAACTAATTATTATTCCCTTCTGTGAAGATATTTGACACATTTTATCATTTTAAAACAGATCATCGGAGGCCATTTTTGTAAGCTCCTTTGCTAGTGAAGTTCTGGTTCAATCTAAGAGAATCTGAAGCCTCTGCATTGACGCTTGACATGGTTACAAATTGGAAACTCAATGTAGAAAGACCACAAGCCAGGATTTGACCCCAACTACTTCTTGCTGCAAGACAATAATGCTACCAACTAATTTGCTGCCCTTTATATGAAAATATGTACATTGAGATATTTGTGTGTAGTTGTTGGGGGTGGGGGGGAAATATATCAAAGGTAAAGAAAAAAACTTAACATCTTTGAATTCTCAATTGAAATAGGTTTTGAAGTGGAGAGGGCTGGTAATGGATAATATATATGGAGTTGAATAGCAAACATTATTTAAAAAAAGAAGCAAAAAACTATACCATTATGGTCAAGAGATTAAACCATGCAAATGAATAACAGCACACCTAAAGGTTGCAGTTTTATAAAAAAAAATTGAATAAAAATTCTGATGAGCCAATTTTAGATGATTAATTAACCAGGCTCTGTTTGCTAGCCTGCACTCTGCTGCTTAACACACACACTTAAGTTAAGGATATTCTAATGATGTCATAAACCCAAACCTTAAGTATTTTCTTCTACTCAACAAGCCTGAACAAAGCTATATGCAAAACTTATCTATCTACAACTTCAAATACTACTTTTTTAAAAAATGCTATGACTCACATTTTAAATTCAGTCAAAACTCTTTGAAAAAGGAACCATTTTCCAAAACAAATAGCTGGAAAGCGATTCTTCGAACAGCTTCACGACCTTCACTTGTTCCTGCTTTTACCTATGAAAGGAAAATGCCTGTCTATTCTTGGTCTATGTTTTCTGCTTTTAGGCTCTTCAGATCTCAAATTACACACTTTTTAAGCTGCTGTCGCCTGCTTCTCTTTTGATTTGTTGACATTGTGTTGTCTCGCATCACGTGAGAAATCCATCTGTTGACTGAGTGGTTTTGCTTCAAAAGTTGTTGCCTTTTCACAGTCTAACATTTGACTCTGCAGACATCGAAGCAATTTTTGACAGGTTGTCTCCAGTAAGAATTTAACTGAACAGTTGCTTTTATGTTGCCAAGGTTTCAACGCATCGATTTGTTGAAACCTTATCTGACTCATTCTCTTTTTCTTATCTGCCCTGTTCAGAAGCGGATCTTGGATGGAAGTTTGGGTTTTGCAGCCGGGGTGAGTTTGTTGTCCTCTGAACTCTACAGTTCACACACACACCGACGCACACATACTGCAGATCCTAGTGTGTTTCATCACAGCATGCCGAGTTCCCCTAATACCCCATACAAACTCTGACATGTTCTGATGCCAGATCTAATTTCATTAAATATGAGGTAAGTATTCCCCCGGAGCAGGACTTAGCCTTATCATACAGAAGGTTTTATGCTGCAAATGGAAAAGATCATCAAATCCCCGTCAGTCTTTTTCTTTCAATTACATTTTTTCGATTTCTTGCAGGAAAAAAACGGTTCAGTGGCAAATTTCATTATCTTGCCGGTTAGAAAGCTAAGCTGGCACTGAATCCTGATGTTATACATGGATGTCTGAATCACATTGAAGTCATACAAAAAAATGACGTAGAAGCTTGTTCAGGCCTATGAATCTACGAAAGACTTCCTAGAGATTGTACCATCTATGATAAACCAATCAATATATCAACATTTTTTAACTCAATTAATGCTAGTTAAAACAGACAAATGAAAAGCATTAGACACTGTGTGCAGATGAGCTTGTTTTTACAACATCAATAAATCATGTTGGCAACAAATTACACATTTCCAAAACGTTGTTAGGTTTTATTATGTAACGTAGGCTGCAATGTGCCTAGATAGACACTAGGAGGTGCTAAAGGACCCGCCCTTTTTCCTTTGGACAAAAAAGTACCCTTCTGAAATCTTTTTTTTTTCTTTATAGTATATAGCTTTTGATTTCTAAAAGGTACATATACATAATGTTCAAGCTGTCCCTCTTTTAAAAAACAGATTTCAGAAGGACACTTTTATGTGCTGAGAGAAAAAGTCAGGTTCTCACACTGGTAGCCGCACAAGGTGCCCTTTTTTCCACTTACGCACCTGTTCCCCAAAATGTCTGTGTATGGTGAATTCCTAACAGGCAGAAATACATATACATATTTAACCCTAAGACTCAAGGGTAAATATGATAATATGTTTAACAACACCTCAAAGTAAATGCCAACGTCATAAACCTTTTTGCAGACCGATTTAATTGACGAAACTTTTTTTTTTGTTCTAGTAAAACGGATAGTCTTTTCCTCTGTGAAATAAAATCTTAATGAGCAGCATTGGGGCTGAGAACGGGGCTCTTTAGTACCAGGTCTAATATTCCCATTAACCCTCATGTTTGTGCAGCTTGGGGTTTGTTCTGGAATGAGAAGCACAAGCATCAGCCAGGTGCTCTTAATCAATTATGCTCTATTATGACTAATCAATTACTAGAGTGCACTCACAGATTTTTTTTAAGGCTTCACCTGCAGAGCTGAACACTCCTGACCACTTCACTAGTGACTTAGTACTTAGTAAGATGCCTTTGTATTTAGGGTAATGTATATAACAGCTGCTTATTGGCCATTTGGGGCATCTTGTTGCACTTATGACCTGTGTACAAGAACACATCACAGAGAGCAAGTTGATGGTTAACAAAAGGTAGCAGAAATGGTTTTGCATGTACACCAAAAAGTATTTGGTCTTGTCAAGTACCTCCTTCAATATGTTTGCTGTTTGACTACATGGGTTGTGGCACTGGCCTTTTTTACAACATGGCTCTGGTTTTGCGAGATTGCCCTGGCACCCTCAAAGTCTTAAAAAGTCATAGAATCATGCATGTAAAATTAAGAGATTAAAAGTTAAATAAATACGTTACTCACACGTCTTACATTTCAGGATTATTTGATCTTGTATATTCTATTTTTCTTGTCCAACGTTTCTGTTGGGCGATATTTTGAGACATACACAGACATCTTCATTGTCTGGGATTTACTGCTAACACCCTGGCCGGCTAGAGAGCTAGCTTTTTGTCATGGGTAAGTTTAAATTTTGTCGCCAGTTGGCTGGACGACGTTCATACATTTCTTTGGAGATATAGGTCTTAAATTTCATCCGTAATGATCTTGAAAAGGTATTAAAAAGCCTGAAATTTGATTTGGTGAAACCTTGTTTATAGAGTGCACCAGTAACAGTTGTCTTATTAGCTTCTCCTCAGATGGACGTTCCCCTGAATGGGCTTGTCCGTTTGGGGGCAAAGCTTGCCTCAGTAGGTTTGCAGTTGCTTCTTGAAGTCTCAACATGCCTCTCTGTGATCCTGTAATTGAGCTGTTTGAACTGCCAACAGGAAGGTGCTCATACTCAGAGCTGCAATTTTCACTACTGCCTCGACCATGGAAAAAAAATTCACCAGCCATCCACTCGGAACAGAGGAGGAAGAAGAGAGTTGATCAATTTTCCTCCTGAAAGCTAAAGCTGATTCATGTGTTTGCATTTTCTGAGATATTTCATCTAAAACATTCTTCCTTCGCTCTTATGGTCTCACTGGTACTTTTGTTCCGGTGGCTGATGTTTGGCACCACCATTTGACTGGACGTGATATTATTATTCTCGCTGTGTTCCGCCAGTATGATCACAAAAGCAGAACTTGGCTCTGCACAATTTGGACGGTCTTTCATGACAGTTGAGTAATGGCTCTACTGAGTTGATGTCGTCGTCAGTGTAATCTGTTCAGCACAACAATGAAGGACTGATCTTGTACTAAAAACTCCCCGTAGAGATTTCTTTTTACAAACGACGAGTTAGGTTATTGCAAGGGAGTTGCTCTTGTAAAACAACCAGTGACCACGCCTCCCAGCCAATCGGTGACCAACAGTCTTCTGACATTGTATTTTCAGCCCAATTCTGTGCACTTGGAACTCCAGAGAAGTTGGTTCTGAAAAAAGAGCTGGTCCCAGTTAACCGCTCCAAGTGGAAAACTCTTATAACCTCAGGGCAATACATTGGGGATACTCTACCCTTGTATGCGATGGTGGCATTGGAGGTTGTCCTGCAACTGATGGGTCGCTGGTTTTACCTCCTGCCTCGTCCATCTGTCGTTGTGTCCTTGAGGAAGACATTTCACCCAACTTGCCTGCTGATGGTGCAATATACAATCTAGTAGCTCACATCATCATCTTGTGAAAGTGTGCATGAGGATTTAATGTAAATCGTCTAATTCTGCAACAGCTTCGTTCATTGGGTGGTAGACGCTGAGCTACAGGCTTCTGGCCTTAGCTCTAAACACACAACATAATTATTCATAAATTCATTTAAAGTTTTGCTCCACCTTAGGTCACTGCATCCCAATATTTGACCTTGTGCCAAAACAAAAGTTGAGTTGTTTTTTTTATCTTTTTGTTATAGCAGATGTTTTTACATTCAGTTGGTAATTATTGTGAACACATCTAGCCTGCAGCAAATGGATAAAGCAATAAAAACAGGAAAGGGGACAAACACTCTGGAGGTCATGAATGTGTTTACGGATGAAAACGTCTTGTTGAAGAGTGAAGGATTTGCATAAAACATAAACTCAATGCCCTGTCTGTTCAATTCTGAAATCTCCCACCACATGCATATCTCCATGTTCATACTTAGTAAAGTATTCATACCCCAGATTATTTACACATTCTCTCACATGATATCCACAAATTTTGATATATGCTTTTGGATGTTATAAGTTGTGCATGACTGTTGAGAAGGAGAAAATGAATGCATGTTTTTTTTTTTTTTTTTAAAAAAAGAAAAGCTTTAAAAATGAAGATCAAAAAACTGTGGGGTGCATTAGCAATCAGTCTCTGAGTCGATGCTTTGTTGAGTTATTTTCCTCTGCAGTTTGAGATTAAAGTCTTTTTGAGTATCGCCACCAGCATCACACAACTAGAAACTGTATTTCTTCCCACCGCCTATTATTTTTGAAAAAAGCCTGAACGTTATTCACTTATTTTCAATTAGATTTGCATTTGGACTTTAACTATTCCGTGCTTTTTTTTTTTCCGTTTTCTTGTTTAACCACTTGAACTGTTTTATTCAATCATAGAAATCCATTAAAATAAAAAAATTTAATACCTTAAAAGAAGAAATGAAGAAATAATTCAATTTCTTTTTTTAAATAGAACATTTTTGTGCCTAAAACACAATAAAACAACTTTTTGTTTTTGGTTTAATTACTGCTTTGAGTGTTGGGTTCTTTTAAGAAATGGCTCGTTTTTGAGTCTCTAGATGCCAGTTAAGGATTAATTAATTGCTAAATAACTTGACTTTTTTATTCCATTAATTGTTTAATTGTCTCTGCTCCTAGTGAGTCCTAGAGCAGAGATGAGGACCACTATGGATACTAGCTACTGCGGAAGTACTACTGCAATAGAGGTAGTCTTAGCAATATGTATGTAGCAATATTTTGAGCATATCGATATATTTGGTGTTTGAACAATTAAAACAGGCAATTTTAAGCGTTTTCAGAGGGAGTCCCCTGCGTTTCCTGTCAGTTGTGGCCCCTAATCCACGAGAATATCAGGGATCCTCTGTGTGGCTCATGTCAGTCAGTGTGTGGTGATCTTCAAGCACTATCTGCATGATTCAGATCCTCCTCCAACTTGCATTCCCTGAATCCATGACAGGCGCATGCACACACATGCAGTCACAAACAGATTTGGATACAGATGGACACCCATGCTCGCAGACCTAAGGGAAAAGAAAAACAGCCTTTGTCACAACATAATATGGCATCATGCAGTGTCGGTGCGCAGCATCCCTCAGCTGTGATTGTTGAGAAAGAAGCCTAATGACCTATCATTAAGGTGTGCATACGTAATTTCCTCTCCTTCTTCACTCCAGTTTCCAGCTTTTTTTCTTCTTCCCCCTTTATACGGACATTAAGCTCCTGACGACGTCTATTGTTAGACAGAGGTGATGAAGCCGGCGTCTCCAAGGGATGTTAATCACAGTTTCTTTTTTCTCCTCATATCAAGAACACGGAGTGCTACCAAACAATACGTTTGGCGCGCTTGCAAATGATGAGAAGCGGCAATCCGAGACCCCGAAGCTCGGATCCACTCGCCACAGTTTTCTCTCTTGGGAGGCAAGTTTTTGAGAGTGGCCCATTACTACTACTCCAAAAGGGGAGTCACCGGATTTGGCGGATAGACGGCTCTGAAAGGGTTCCACGCTCTAAATTTGCGTTTTATTGATGGTTTCATCTTTCTCTGCGATCACAAGCAACATTTCAGATCTGACGCACTACTTGCGTCTCTCACGCTGGAGATGCGAGACACCCAGACAGGCAGGGGACAGCGAAGGACGCCATTCAGCTGAACTGCTCTGTAATCAAACTGCACTTTCTAGCAGCAAAACTGCGACTCTACTTTACAGTTGCAGTTTTATTTTTATTTATTTACTTCTTTTGCAAAACATCAAAACTTGCATTTATTGATTCCCCTCCACTCCCAAATGATTAAAAATAGTTTAAAACTTTATTTGAAAACCTGTATTTGTGTATGATTAGCTAGTACTGATTTGAGAAGTCTAAAAGTAAAAAAAAAATGTAATGTTCTGTATTGAAATAATAATTTTTAGTGGTACAGCACTTTTTCTAAACAGTCATTTTACAGGAATCAAGTAAAATTTCAACCCAAAACACATCAAACACTGACAGATATACGTGAAATAAATGTGGAAAAAAAAAAGACAGGGCAATAGTCATGTGTTAAATAGCCATTGACTGTGCCGAATCAGAAGGTAAATCCAGCATTGGTTTTTATCACGATTTATGCATATTATATATATATATATATATATATATATCCCTACTAATTAAATTAATTTCAGTTTAAACAGTTTGTACTCGGATTTACAGGATGCACTTAGAAGTATGGAAGAATCCCATATCTAATAGTTTTAGAAATGGATTATCAGACAGCAGAGGTGGAAGTCTGCCTTCAGTTTGGACTCTAAAATCTATTAAATTTGAAGACTAACTCCAGATATATTTATTCCATGCATACGCGTCACATCAGAATCACAAAGGCTGAAGCCATATGCAGCTGGCCGTGTCTGGAAGTGACGGTGAAAGCTGCCGTGTGTTTTACTTGAATGGACCCCGACTGTGGTGCTGCATGACAAATCGCAGTGAACACAGTGTAGGTCAAACACTGACATCAGTCTGACAAAACAGTGGTGTTAAACTTTTCCGCACATGTCAAGTACCGTGATATTATAAAATCTATGGATTACAGAAAGTGGCCACCAAGAGGCTCCATTGCAAATTTGCAAATTTCCAATTCTGTATTTATTTTTCCGACACGCTAAATAAGGGGAAAAACATATAAATGACGGTTATTTTCAGAAACAAGGATCCACCGAAGAAGGTTGGTGTGTTGTGGTTTCTGTCTCAAAAAGTTTATCACCTGGTCATAAATCATGAATTCTGCTCTTAAGATATAATCATAAGAGCAGAAGAAGAAAATAAGAGCACTTTCAAAAAAATAATTAAATAAAGTGCAGTTTAGTGCAGTTTTAGAGATTTTAGTGTCACTGGTGTTCTGAAGAAGCCTCTCCAAAGCCATAACCATTCAACACGCTGTCAACTCCCGGTCAGAAAGACGCATTTAGTTCAGTGTCCATGAGATGATATTCAGAAAGGATTTATTTTTTATTGTTTGATTTTAGTTGCCTTTGCGATGAACTCTTTGCGTAAAGTCTGTAATGTCTGCGCATGTGCTCCAGTTGAGGGTGTTAATTATAACCTGCCAAAATGACTGACGGGCTTCAAATTTGTCTGTCGTTTAAAAAAAAACAACAACCTGTCAAATACCGAAAATTTTGGGTGAACGGGACGTCTGGTGCTGATATGTACTTCTACTCTCTTCCAGGCATCCAAAATGCTGTTTTGCTAACCATTAAAAACTGTTAGACTTATTCAGTTCTAAGCTAACCTTAAAAATACAATCAGAAAACACTTCAAGAACTAGTTTCCATCTTACTTCAAGCTCAGACTACCAAACAGATAAATGATGAAAGCGCTAAGGCACTCACTAACTACAAAGTGCTTCACTTTGACGAGAATAGCTTGGCGTCATACATAAGATATAACTATCTTAAGAAGTGTTCTCAATAATTTGAAGAGAATCGTGTTGTGTGGACATCCAAAATGAACAATTGTTAGTCTTGCTTTAAATGCTTAAATTTCAAATCTGATATCCTTACAGTAGTCCGAGTAGACTATAGGCAATTGCTTTAATTTGTGTGTCGTCAATAAAAGTATGAAACATCCTTGTTGACTGTTTGAATTGACACCTGGTCCGTACAAAATGTACTGATGGATGTATTTGAAGTGAAAAAGTCCAGTCATACAGGAGTGAAATGGCAACTTGTTTTTTTTTTTCATTAGCAGATAGTAATGTCATAAACTCTTAATGCTTTACTTCTGGATGGCTTAGCAAACAATTCTTCAAGCCAGTTTCCTTGAAGAATTGCATTTGAGGCACATCTATCAATCTGTCTGAAGAACTTATCCAACAACCAGTAGTTTTGTACCTTCATTTAGAGGAAATTACATCTGTAAAACCTATTCTTTCAATCTGATGTTGGATAAGGAAAACTCTGATTGCAAATAGCTTTTGAAGGAGTTGATGGAACAAATTCTTTTTAGGCTTTACTGCGGATGATTACTGAATATATGTTCATGGGGAGCAGAAAGTTCACCGTCTGCGATGTTCAATACGACGTTGATGGATCTCTAGTGGCAGTCATTTAAAGGTTCCCATTATTTAATGACTTTATGTACCTCTCCTGTATGTTTGGGGAATTATTGCAGAAAATTCTTTAGTTCATAGAGGCTTATAGATGGTTTGTTTTGTTGTAGGTTTGCTGTTGAGCTTGGAATCAATGTTCTGATGCTGACTCGGTTTTGTACGAACTATAGCTATTGAACAAATGCCGTTGCGTTTACTCTAGAATACTTTGGTATACAGAGGCGTTTGACTTGATGAATGCAAGGCCTCATCCAGCAGCTGCTAAACAATTCCAAATCATCAATGTCCTACCATTACGCTGGTGTGAGGTGCTTATGTTTGTTTTGGTTTTTTTTTTATTAAAAGAAAAAAACTTTGTGCTTTTGAAACCTTTCTAAACAATTTGTAGATGTTCAGCAATGAACATTAAAATTTAATACGCTAATGAAAACCTGCTATGTCTCTGCATTGCCATGTCTTACCTTCAGGTGAATTAGTTGGGATGATCACTTTATAGACTATCGGATTCTGTCTTAAATGATTTGGTATCATGATTCTAATAGTGTGGTGTGTTGTGGTAAGTAGTGGTATGTTATAGCTTGGTTACTTGGAGGATGACTTTGGGGATACTAAAAGACCATCAAATATTTTGAGAGTCCATAACTATCCATAACCTGTAAAGATTTTTATTTTACTGTGTATTTTAATGCTAAATTTAAAAAAAAGCCAATAATGTCTTTTGTTTTCTCGTATAAGATTATGGAAAGATGTCTTTCCTCAAAGTGCATCCATTTGGCGTGCTTCAGAAAGAAGTGTTTCAACTTAACACCAAGTGTTTGATCACAGAGAAGAGTTTTGAAGTGCTGAATGTGAGATTGAGCTCTCAGAGCAAACTAGAACACTTGCAGCACCACTCCAGACTCTGATGCACGAATCTTCCTTACGGTGTTGTTTTTGTTTTTCGGAGGCTTGATTTGCCAGTCGCGCAATCCCACAAGCACATCTCTCTTTTTCAACGCATTTGTGCCGTTTACGTCACGATTTGACCTCCATCCTTCCTGCCTACCTCATTTTCTGTTTCATTGCAAACAGACGGCACTTTGGCTGCTTGCTTTTTACTCGCCGTCTTTCTGGGAATTATTTCAGTCATCGGGGTGCCTGTTGGCTTTGCGGCCCACGTAGCTGCTGGGCTGTTGGAATATTTCATTTATAAACCTTTTAAATTTGCAGCAGATGGACTCTTGCTACGCTAGTGAGAAACATCTTGGTTTCCCTTGCAGCTGTTGACCCCTGCCAGGCCCACTACCAAGAAGACATCATCAACATCATCCTTTATTTATTTATTTTACATAATTTTTTTTTTTTAAATTCCTAATCACACGGTCTGAACCAGTGCAAGGTTTGTTTCAGACCCAGGTAGTCAACCTGTTGTTTTTGTCAGTTTCAGTTTCTTTATTTATTTTACATTGGCTCTCATATTCCTAATTACACTGACTGAACTAATTAAAGTTCTGTGGTTTTCACACGTTGACATGCTTGTGAGGCTACTGGTGTATTTAAGTGTGCTGTACTGGTGCAGAGTTATTAAATAAATTAGTAATTTAGTACATTTTTGTCTGCGGTTAAGTCAGCTAAGTGATGTTTTTCTGTATCGGATTGGTATCGGCCATCGGATTGGTATAGCACATCTGCTATGCCTCAGATGTGCTATCCGGATAGCCAGTGCTATCCGATACAGATGCAGCTGTATCGGAACTAAATAAAGTGGATTGGATTGGTGTGTACTGATTGCAATATTTGCTACATTTTCAGCTGGTGTGGTTCCCTTTCACATTTTACTGTCAAACAAACCTTAGAAAAACACTTTCTATCTCCTCGCCTCTGGGGGCACTGCACCAAGAATCAGTGAAGAAACGACACCAAAACCTTTGAAGAAACGCAGCTTCTATTTAAAAAAATGGAGTGGTCTCAGATTTTAGTGGTTGTAGGTTTGGCCAAAGGCCACGAGCCTTTGGCCAAAAGTTTTGGCCTAAAGTTTGGCAAAAGTTAGCTTAGTGGTTAGCAACGTTAGCTAACTGCTAACTTTAGCAAAGTTAGTGGTTAGCAAAATTAGATAACTGCTAACTTTGCCAAAGTTAGCGGTTTATTACAGCAAAAGTTGTGTGGTTAGCTCTAAAAAGTTGTAGCTCTCTGAACACTTTTGCGAGCCCCTCAATGAAGATGCTACTTGATTCAACACAAAACTGTGACGTTTTCAGTCGACTCTGTTCTCTTTGAAGTTGGGCTGCCAGTAGCTGCCAAGAATAACCTGAAATTAAAGCAGCAAGTGAGAAAGTGTTTCCTCGGCTTGCAGCAAAGCAATTCTTTTCACAGTTCTGCTCTGCCAACCGAAGCCGCCAGTAAAAGTACAATAAATTAAGCCATAGCAGAAGCAGTGGGAAGAAGGAAAGCTGAACATGCCATTCTATGAGGGCTTATAATGTATGTCATTTTCTGGCCCCGTGTGGTCGAATGCCCTCCCATACAGGTGACTTTCACATTCTGTTAGCCGTATTTCATCCGCTGCAACACGTTGAATGGGTTTTTGAGCATGTAAGTAGTGTTTTATGCATTTCCATCCCAGATTTTCTTGTTATTTTTAAATAACTCTGACACTTTGAAAAAAAAAAAAATAGTGTTATTTAGTGGAAACTGTGCAGAAAAGTTGACTGTTGGAGCAATGAGAGAAATCTTAAAGAAAGTCCTATTGCCTCTTAAGAGCCTGATGGATGACGAGTTTGGTTAAAAGTATGAAATGATATCAACGGTACTAACCTGCCTGCAAATAAAGACATAAACAAGTAGGAGCTGTGCTTCAAATGAGAACCACCAAAGACTTTAACTTTGAAGCCTAATGATGGAAAAAGCATGCAAAATCCTGCAAACAATCTGGAGGATCTGACATGCAGGTTAGTGGGAGCAAATTTGTTGCTTTCCCCTAATTCTTGAGACAATTTATGTAGTTTATCATAAGTGTCTGGGGAAAGAATGAGATAAAATATCTGAAGTGTATTTGGATAGGTTCCACATACCTAACTTTTGTTTGATCAAACCTGGCTTGATGGCCAACGGACAACAGAAATCATGCTAACTTATATCTGGGAAATTTATGACCCACGTTCATTCTGATGATTAATATTTTTGGAGGGCAATTTTATTTACAGACATCATAATCCATTTTTATTTATGGTTTTAGCTATTTGTGATTTATTTTATTTTAATCCTGTTTGGTTGCTGCTTTAGTTTGGATATTTAAAATGTCTTCCAGTTCTAGCATGGTGTGTTTTGTACAAAATTAAAGTTTATTCGTCTTTGAGAGGTCAAGCTCTCATTATGCCATAATCATCATATCAGTTGAAAAAGGAATGAAAATGACAGTATTATCATTTATTGCAATAATTTCTGGGACAATTTATCAATTTGTCTTTTCCGCTTGTACCAAATTTGATCAAATGTATCAAATTTGATCAATTTGGATGGTTGTTTGGATATTGAGTTTTAAGGTTAACTTTTCCATCTTGAATATATCTAAGTATTCAACCAACAATCCGCTGTTAAAGGGATTGCGTTGAGCCATTTTCTATTATTTTTCTTACTCCCCTAAAAGGGCCTTCAGTAGTTACCTGTAAGTTATCTGTCAAAACAGAAGTTCAATGATAATGCAATTCCACAAACCAAGTTTTTGTTTTTAAAATGTCTGTCCAGCAAATAAATTGTCACTTGGTTAAGTGAAAAAAAAGACGACTTTTATTTTGAAGGCAACTTCCTCCAACACCATTTTAAACAGGTTTTGCTCTATTAAAAAGATGCAAGTTATGCTATAAAATGTTATCCAACATAAAAAGAAAATAAGGAACTGATCCAGAATGTGGAGTTTTTAAAGAAATTATGTCAAAGTATTTATATATGGAAGTCAGCTCTGCTTTCAGCCACAGAAAGAATTTAAATATTCAAACTTCAAGTACTTGAAGAACTGGCAATTAGTTTGACAAACAATTGATGATGCATAATCAAGTTTAATTTTTCATTTTCAGTTGGCAGAGGAAGAGAAAAGAAAAGAAAGGGAAAAAGTTAAGTTTTATTATTAAATACACTGAACTGCATGCTAGTATCTCACTGAAATACAATCTGGACTCACTTCTGTATTGAAACAGCAAGATTCTATTCTTAAGGACACACCCAACGCGGATGTGCCGCCTCATTGCAACTGGAGTGTTTGGATGTTACACATCATCTTAGTATTCACAGATAGGAACTTCATGCTTTGCTTCCATTTTATTTTCAACCAAGAGCCGTGTCTGTGAAGAGGAGTATAATGTGGCTTCCAGAGACTGCTGGGGCTGTTTGATCTGTTCTCACTCTCCATCGCATTTGGTCGCTCATTTGTATTCATTTTCATCATCTTTTTTTTTTTTTTTACCATTTTCCCCTCACTAATGCGTCCCTGAAAGTGCTCCTTCAGAACTCCAATTCTTTGTTGAACCAGTACTGTTTTAATGCCAGGTGGGCTGTACAGTCTTTAGAGCATATATGAAGCTATATTAAAATCAGGCTTTAGCCTCTTTAAAATACTTCAGGAATGGTAAAAGTTTTACATGACAAAGTATTTCTCAAATGCATTCATTCCCATTGTTTAGGTTTTGTGGCATTACATTTATTTGACCTATTTACAGAATTCTGCAGCACATCTACATGTTAAGATCGTCAAAGTCAAGCTAGCAAAGTGACCTACTTCCCTCTCCCTCGCTATTTTCTGAAATTAAGACTTTTTCTTGACCTTATGTAGCCATCACAGTGTTGACTACTAGTAGCAAAGCCCACTGTACCTTCTCATAACGCATTTCTAAAGATATTTGAAAGAAAATTCAATTAGAAAAGGTGAAATACCGAGACGCAGCACTACAGATTTATAACTGCAATAAATAATTAAAGATGATGTATGATGAGTTTCACAATTACCATTTTGTGTTGGTCTATTCCATATGCACATTCCAATGAGATACACTGACATGTAGTTGTAGTGTGACAAAATATGAGAATATATATGAATGAATATATATGAAGACTAAGTGTGTATAATGGCACATAAATGCCACTGCTCTTTACCGCTGGTTGCAGACTTTCCAAAGTTGTGGTTGTTTTTCCAGTCATTTGTGCAAAATATTGTGTAAGCTTTTAGGGTCACCTGCATTGCAGCATAAAATACTGGAATACAAAGTCAGGTTTTCTCATTTTTCATCGGTTCACACTCTGACTCTCAAGCTGTTTGATCTTGCCTCAAAAACCAAATGGGTGGTTGCTGCCTCCTCACAGGTTTGGAAATTAAAATGTGTCAGACATTTGTATAGCAGTCCTGCATGATGGATTAATGGCTTTTTTTCTATTTTGTTTGATTGCATTTCATTAAAACATGTTTGAAATTAACTGCAGGCAAAAGCACACTAACTATTCAGAGCAGCTTTTTCAAGCTATTGAATCCTTCCATCCGTCTGTCGCCACATCCATCCAGCCATCCTCTCATGTTTTTTCTTCCTGCTCAGTCATGTACGCGGTCGGGAGTGGGGTTTGTTTGTTGCTTCGCTTCAATGTTAAATTGAGAAGAAGCAGAGCGTGTCATGCGGAGGTTGCACAAAACTCTAATTAATAAATATGTCTTGTGGACCTGGAGAAGGTTTCCCCTCCAAAGGGATTTTGTTTGTGAATGGACAGAGAGAGAGAAAGCGAGAGAGAGAGTCAACATCTGAAGAAATAAATCATATTTTGAGGATTTTCAGTTCCTGTCACATCTATGAAATATTTTTTAATGTTTTCACAAATACTTTTTACATGTTTGAATGTCATATTGACTGTGACAACAGTCAATTTTGTTGTCAAATTAAGATTTGAATACCCTATACATAGTTTAAACATTTAGCACTCCAAGATGAGCAAATCTTCTTCAGCACAGACCAAGAGCCTGCAGAGTGCATTATGATTAGGTCGTTGCTGCTCCATTTGAGTAATGTTTCAGCCAGTTTCATTGAAGCGGTGCAGAACGTGTGACATAGTTGCAGAGTTGTTCTCCCTGTGAATGCTTTGGGTTCTCTCCCGCTTCCTCCCACAATCCAAAAACATGACTGCTAGGTTAATTGGTCTTTATAAATTCTCCTTAGGTATGAGCGTGTGCATGCATGGTTGTTTGTCCGGTCTGTCTCTGTGATGGACTGGCAACCTGTCCAGGGTGTACCCCGCCCATTGACAGCTGGATGGGCACCGGCACCACTCCAGACTCCAATGGGATAAAGGTGTAAGAAAATGGAAGGGTGGATGGATGGACAGATATGCCTCAGCAACTATCAAATGTGTAGAAAGGCAAGTCATTGAGCTTTGACACAAGGGAGATAGTGTTATAGGACTAACAGTACTGAATTGATTTACTTAAACTTGGTGAGCAAGTATAAGTTGGTCTTGATTAGGGGTCACCAAACACTTACAACACTCACAATCACAAATGCAACATGAGGCTTCAGCAGATTTACAGACCTCTAATAGGATATTACCAAATCCTCTCTCTGCAGACTCTTATAGCTTTGAGACCAGATATAAATTGCATCTGCTTTTTATCTAGTTTGCTAAAAGCTTTTTTTCATTCTATTGTCAAGTCTAATGAAATGCTGCAAAACCACATTGGAAATGCTTTTTCTTTTTTTTTTTTTTGTTTAGAGAAGAAATAAACATTCTGGTGTATCTTTTGGATTTAGCAGCATGGCTTTATTCATTTACTTATTTTTGCTAACCCATTCCATTCCTGGAATTACATGGATTTAGGTGTCCACCTAAAAGAGACTGCAAAATGCTTTGCTGTGGATGAATCACAGAAAGCATGTGGTATGGTAGGTTGTGTAATTATCTAAAATGCCGCTAAATGAGCAGCACTGTTCATTCAAAATCATTTTTTGGCCACCTGGCACTATGCACAAAATACCAGTACGAGTACTGTTACTTAATGTAATGATGGTTGATTTTAAAAAGGACTAAAATAATCTGAGAGATGATGGCAAATTGGAACTAAAAAAGCTTGAAGTCGACACATCAGGTGGGAAAAAGTCAGAGTCCCTTAGAGATTAAAAGACTCGCGGTGGATGAACTAGACAATGAAATAGTGAGAGAAACATATTTTTTTCTAATAAGAGAGAGCAATGACAAAGCATTTCATGTTATTAAAATAGAACAACACCCACAGTGTGGGTCTGCCCAAGGTGGCCTTTTCTCACCTTCACTGTAGATTAATTTACATTTGCCCACTGTTGCAGAAAGCAAAACTTTCTGGATGGGGAGACATGTTCATATCATCTGTTTTGCTCTCACTGTGTAAGAGTCTTATTGTCTCAAGTGCTTTTTGAAGCTCATTTTGTGAAGTAGGTATTTGTATTGAGCGCTAATCAACTTGATTCATGTGCGTCTCTGTTCTCGTGATCCAAATATTACCGTTTTCACATAAAGGCTGGAATTAGACGAGCAACTCTCCTCTGCTGGCAAAACAGCCTGTCTATCGGCATGAAAAAGCTCTATAGCTCTACAGGCTTAGAGACAGCGTAGAGAAATCCAGAAGCTCCTTCCTGCTTGTACTATGGAGTTGTAAATGAGTTATTCAGTTTGCATTAAGTCTTTACATTCTAAGCAACACTAGCTTAATTCAAAGGTAATCTGCTAATTCATCTTCTCATAGAAATATTTTACCACACACTTTAAACCACAGAGATATACACTCCCCTGCCTACTTAGTGGTTTCTCATACAAACCACTAAGTAGTCAATCACATGGCAGCAATGTGATTCATTTTGACCATCGTTACGCAACACCAAAGTCTGGAAGCATCCAGTGTTATTGGATGTTGTTTGGGGAAACGTTCCATGTTTAGATGAGATGGTGAAGACACCTGGAGTCTGCTGTAGTCGTCATGCCAGGCCACTATCTGGCGCTGTTATCTAGACATGTCATTGAAACGCACATGTGCTTTTGACCCTGAGCTTCCACCTGATTACCTCCCACCTCCTTTATAAAACAGTAACCTACCTCCAGGTGCTCATGTAACGCATATACTCCTTGTCAGAAGTTGTTAAACTGAACAAGTTAAGTAGTACAACACACAATGCTGCCCGCCATTGTTTTTGCTATCTGCCTGAACATACCTCTGCTGGTCGGTGCTCCCTAAAAAGTTTAACTCTGAGACCAGGTATCAAAAATTGCTGATGTGAGAGACTCCAATCATTGGAGACGTGTAAACAAGTGGCTGGTTACGGTTTCACTTAAGAGCAGGTCTGTGTAAACGGAGCCTTAGACGCGAAAAAGGACGCTTGTTTGGAATGATTGGTGAATTTTCTGTTTATTGAAGGACCGCGTCACAAGATAAAGTAATAATAAAGGTTTATTGCGATGACATTTTGAACATGGAGTTTCAAAATGTCCAATTACTAAGAACTGTAGAGACAAGAAAGAGTCAACATGAGTCAGTCTAGTTCAGTAAGTGATATCTAGCATGTCAGGTCAACTGCATAAGCTATTAAAAAAATAGTCAATACTGGAAATAACTTCTATAAATCAGATATTTGCTAAAACATTTAAAGCTGTTAAATGTTTGTTACGTCTACATTTCAATTTGTAAGGATTAGCCCTTAAAAGCATTCGGTCTATATCAACTTTCTTCATACATCTTGTACTAAATTCGTGTTTTGCTGCAGGAATCATCGACCAATCGACCACAGCTGCACTTAACATTCTATGTAAAGCTTGCTTTTATTTTCTGAAATTGACTCCCATTGCTCAGATGGAACCTCCCGCTCAGCTTGGTGTTTGCTGATTACAAAATTGATTATGCTGCCCCCAGATGATTGCTCTCAAGTCTTGTACGACCAGAGAACCCCGTTGTGCTTGGAAGAGCGGCGTTAATGGCGGCCACATTGATTTTGTTGCTTTATGCTTTCTGTCTTCTAGTCCTTTTAAATTCTGTATGTGTTCGAGCGAGGCACGCATTAGGAAATATCATGCTGATGATTGCGTTGACATTTTCAAAACACTGAGAGAATGCTTCAGAAATACCGGTGAGGATGTCTTTCAGTTCAGTTTTATTTTAAAATGGCAATTGTTAGCTTTTGGTGGTGTTGATTTAAAATGCTGTGGACACACTTAAAATTCATCCTATGCAGAAATCAAGACAAAGTACAATCTGCGAGTAGCCACTCACTGCCTTATTGGGGCTGAATACAAAATAACAAGATGGAAACCTTCTGTTGTATGAAATCTTTGCTTGCTGATTGCTGTAGATCCACACTGGTCCTGATAGCAGGACATGAATTCAGTCCGCCCACTCTATTTCTTCCTAAGGTTCCACTTCAAATGTGCAACTCTTATTGCAGTAGCGACACCGCGATAACAAGGTGTGCCTGATTTATTGAAGCAGTCGAAAAGTGTATGTGCGTTTCAATTTGAGCGAACCTCATTTTGTCTGTTTCTCTCATGGGGTCCGGTCTATTCGCCTGCCAGCAGAGTCACATACTTCTGTTTTATCAAAAGCCCCAGGCGTCACAAATCAACACTGAGGGAGACCATTAGCATTATCACAGAGAAGAGAAAATGCAATGAGAGGAAACCAAGGACACAGAAATACCTTGAGTCTATTGCCTTGAGTGGTCTTCATGTTGTTCTGTGAAAACTCTCCAACCGTTGCTGCCAGACACAGCTGGGAGTTCTGCTTATTTTCTCTCGGTATCAGATTTCACCATCATTTAGTAGTAAGTAGTTTCTGATAGTTGTGGTTGTTTTTATCTCTAAAACACCTTGTGAAATGTAATAATTTTTCATTGCACATCTCGGAGTGTGTCAGTTCTTAAACCCCATTGCATGAGTTTTGCTGCCTACTACCAAATGCTGATATAAACATTTAAAATAATATTTTTGCGTATGTTCATCGATCGAATGAAGGTTTTATTCATCTTTAAAAAGTAGATTTGCTAGGGAATAATTCTGTTCAGGTCCAAGTCTCCAGTCTGAAATTTCAGTTCTTAAAGTGAAGGTGCATGCAGGGATTAGGAGGTCAGGATAGTCATTAACACAAGAGTCAGAGCAAATGTATGAGAGCAGTAACTTGGGCCCTCAAGAGCCCTAACAAAAGGGAGAAAGGTAAAAAAAAAAAAAAAAAAACTGGCATAAAGTTGAGCTGAAGCTGCCTGAATCAAAACAATGTGCTGCCATTTCAAGTCTAAAACTCTGCTAGCATGGCAAAGACTACCAGAGTGGATCCTTAATTACCTTTTGTAGCTAACGGGGCAAAAGCTAAAACATTGCTTTGAAGTACTTAGCTATAAGACGGATAAAAAAAGAAAAGACAAGCTAGCATCCTGAAGCTAGCTGTGCTAGCACTAAGATAAATGAAAAATGTCAGATACCATTAGCTAACATTATCTGTGTACATGCTAGCTAATTACAGACACTCATCAAAGCTGGCAAAGTTTCCATACCGCTCAACTGTCCAGTTCTACTGCGGGTACAAATTAAATCAGGAAAATGCTCTTCAGTGAACATCTCCATCAGATTTATATTTGTCTAATGTGACTAATAGAAAGCATAGTAAATGTTAGCCAAAGACGGACCTGTACTGTAGCTGAGCGCAACAAGCCAGAACCTTTGGCAGCCCACCCTGCTGAGTGTACATCATCACCGAAGCAAATGTGCTGTAAAATTGGCTGAAACACAAAAGCAGGACAGCGCTGATGTAAAATAATCTGAGAATAAAATATTCCTTTGTCTAACTATGAAAATATAAGTTCATCAGGAGGAAATTAAAACGTATACAGGAGTACAACACAGTAACAATAAGCTATAGTAAAAAAAAAAAAAACTCATTGCAAAACTTAATCAAAGTTACATACAAATATCCATGAAGGTTATTAACTCTTCTCTGACTCATGCTGTCCATTTTTAAAGTAGATTTTTTTTCTAAATGCTGTGGAATTACCTTCTGTTCATTTGAACAAGTTGCCATTCTTTTACCTGTAATCTGTATTTTCCTGGAGGAAAGTGGAGTCTGTGCTGCTCTTTGTATACTTGGTCAGCATCCTGAAGTATTTACATCACTGCTGGTCGAGAAACACTCCGACCTGCTTGTTGTCATTCCTGACCAACTTCTGCCCAGGTGGCAACTTTATCCCATATTTGGATCCTATTGAAATGAATTGCATTTCGTCCAATCACTGCACACGGGAGCCTATTCTCAACAGAAATTCTCAACATTACAGCAAAAGTAATCTTTCAGTGTCTCTCAGAGCTTATAGCTGTAACAATCGATGTTTTTTGATGCCAGTAAACAAGGCATCAGATGTAATCTTTTATTTATTCTCTCAGAGCTGAATGGCTTTACTCTCCTCTGCTTCAGAATGCATTTGTCATAGACCTGCTGTTGAATACTAAACACAGGACGTAAGAGAGAGCTTATTACAAACCTCACCTGGAAAATGTCAGCGTACCTAAATATAATAAAAGCAGCTACATTCTCATTTCATTTCTAGAGCAATGATTAAGCTCAATACTCTTAGTAATACTTTTATATATGAAAAGCTTCAACCATAGACATCAGGATATGCATGAGCAGAACAGCATTATCATTTATGAGAGCAGCAACTCTCAATATTTGGCCAGTGGTAAGAACTTAAAAATAAAAGTTGAAAATAGATGTTGGAGCAGGTGCTCAGGTCGCCTGGAGAGACGGTCCCATTCAGGTTTAATGGGTGAAAGTGGATCCTGTGAAACGGGCCTGTGGTGTGGCAGCTGCAAAGGAGATGGAACAAAGGTTCTTGGGTAGAAACGTAATGCAAGAGAAATAGAAATGTTGGTTGCAGAGAAACGCCTTGCAGATATTTGTTGTTGTATTTGTCCAATGCAGTTGAATCTCGAAATGTTCGTATCGGTATAAAAAGGTGCGGAACCATTGATTCTCATTGAACTTGGAAAGCTAGAAAAACATTTAAATGCATGTTACTGTAGGTTCTGTAAAATTTGATACCTTTTCTCTTTTTGCCCTCTCGAACACCCAAACCAAGCCAGTTTAGGTGTTCTCCGGGGGGTTAAGAGATGTCGCATGATTGACATTTAAATTGGACGTTTTCCGCTCGCTGTCATTTGGAGAGTGCAGAAGCATTGCAGTGATCTTTCAACTCTATTTCTTACAGTCTCTCACATTTGAGGAATTTAATTTAGAGTCTTTCTCGACACCATATCTGTCGTCTCCATCTTTTGCTTGTTCAGAATGTTTAGTTTCCCCTTTTAAAAGGGTGAGTAGGAAACTATACGGCCATTAGCATGGTGTGAATTTTTAGGTTGAACGTTTGTTCTCTTCTATTGCAACTACTAAAGCTGAAATACAACAGCCTTTAAATTTGCCGTCATTGATCAGGGTAAAATAGATGTATTTGTAAAATATTTTATAAAACAAACAAAAAAAAAAAAGTTTGGCATCCCAACCCATGTTAAACATTAGCTTTGAGTATGCGCTTCTTGAATTACATTATATGCTACTACAGTATGAAGACAAAATCAAAATCTTAGAACAGATTATTGAAAAGTATAAGTCAGGGAATGGATACAAATTAAATCTCCTGGAGTTCAGTTAAATCTATCATTGAGAAATAAAAGGAATGCGGCCCAGGTGGAAATGCATTTGAAAAATAAACCATTACTGTAACACAGTTATGTTGATACTTGTTATGAATGGGGTTTATGATTGTAAAAAGTAAAAAAAAAATAAAAATATCTGGTGGTTTCACTGCTTAAATTCTGAATAGTGACAGTGAATCACTCAAATATGTTTTCAAAGCAGAAGTTGTGATTTATTACAATTAGAAAACATACATTTTTCGACAAACCAGTGTACAAAAACCAAAACCTAATTTTTAACACGGACACAAAGCTAACGGTTATGTGTTAGTTTAAGGTCTTTACTGCATTATATATTATTACACTAAAAACCATCATGGCTTTTCCAACTTGATAAATGGAAGCCCAGACAGGTTCATGAGAAAGCGGCTAGAAACTGAAGCTCCTTATTTTATAGCCGATTATTGCAAGAATTTGACTGGTGCCCACTTTTGACAGTTTGACACAAAATCAGAAAAGAACAAAACGAGTTTTCGGCTCCCAGAATTGCACTAAGGAACATATGATCAAGTTAGACATTGTTATACAAAACCCAATGCCAGAGGCTGTGAAGTTACATAATGTTTTAGCGCTTGGTTGGTGGAACAATATCCTTAAATTGCTTTTGACTGGCAGCTTGTGTCTTGTATTTCCCCTGCTGCTGGATTGTGTTAGAAAGCTGGTGTCAAAGGAACAGTATGAGGTTTTGCTCATATAACGTTAGACAGAAAGTGACCCTTTACCATTACTGGGGTTTTAACCATTACATTATTTTTACCTACTTCTTGTGTAACTACGTGTACAAAAAACCAAACACCACGGACTCAACCATCTTATTAAGTTTTAAATCATCTTTATTGGAAAATTTGTTACAAAGAAAATCCTGCAAAAACTTGAGTTTAGCTGTTGTATTATACCATATTTTGAGAACATACTATAAATATCTATTCTGAACAAATTTTGCATTGATGCTCATTAAACTTTAGGTCCTATTGGTCTTGTGTTTCCACATTGAAATTATGTTTCAGGTTGTCATGTTAAGATCCATTTTCATGTTGAAACAAATCATTTGAATAGCTTTGAACACTATTTTTCACCAGAGAGGACCCTGAACTTAAGACCATTAATCACTGTTTAATGTTCACACAAGAAGAAAGAGGTGGCAAAAGAAGTTGTGCCGCTCAAGAGTGAGACTATATGACAAAGATTGACGTGGCAATTTGTCCAGTGAGGAGGACAAAGTAACATTAGCTTGAATACTACACAAACCGGGACTCTACTGAGAGATTTAAACGTACTCTGACTTTTTAGTCTGGTTTCTTATCTATTTGGGACCAATTTTTAATAAAAAAAAAAGACAAGAAATAAGCAGAATAGGATACATTCAGGTACTTGTTGTAGTTTTACTCTGGTTCTGACCAACATTATCGCTCAAAGGAACACTTTACATTTTCAAGTAATTTTTAAACATGGTAGCAAGGGACAGAAGTTCGTGAATCTCACTTTCACTTTCTTGCCCTACTTGTGAGGGATTAACTGAACTAGAGAAATATAGCTGTGAAAACGTTACATAGTTGACACCCACTGTTTAGTCCAAATCCTCCTCACAACATTACTTTAGTCTGCAGAAGAAGAAAAAAAACTACATTGAAATGCCACACACATGTGGCAGAAGTTAAAAACACTGATGCACAATGAAGCACCAGCTTAAATCAACGATTTAGACATAACTCATTTTGCTCGGACACTGAGAAAAGAATCATTCGAGTAAAGCCATTTATGATCCCCGATCATAAAACGCAACAAATAAAATTCTGCGCTTGTGATTACGAGTTAATAAATAATAATTTTCTTCTTTCTTTTCTTGCATGCCTTAGGTAATGTTGGCTGCGTCCTATTGGTCGTTGCTGGCACCCGCCATCGACATGGCAGAGGATTCTGGAAAGTACGGCTCATTCGCCTTCCTGCCGGTGGCTGTGGGATTCGCACTCGGAGCAGCTTTCGTTTACTTCGCTGACCTGGTGTTGCCCATGCTGGTAAGAATCTCGCACTTGTCTGAAAGGATAATGAGACGGACGATTGTGGTTGATGCGTACCAAAAACACGTTTTCCACCAAACTGACCGAAAGGACCGTCCATGGATAAGTCACCTTATGCTTGGCCATGTCGCCTAGCAGCAGAAATAGTCAAAGGTTTTCTGAGGTGAGTCAAAGTTGGTTTCTAATGTACCGAAGTAGCTGGAACACTCTTGCATGTCTCAGATAATTGCATAATTGGTTCTGAGAGCTGCTGCTCCTCAATGAATAGACACGAGAAACACTTATGGCCCAAGTGATAGTTATGTTTTTTTTTTAGGGTTCGAATGAACAAGGATTTCTTTTGCTGCTTATTTCAGGAAAATGTAGCATTCCGTGGTGGGGTTCAAGGCAATAATTTCCAGAAAATGAATGCAGGAGAGAGGTGTTAGAAGCTAGAGAAATGAAAAGCTTCCCCTCAGTCTGCCCTGTTTTTGAAAGATAACAGGAATGTTGACTTTTATGTAATGAGAAAACTCAGGCGTACACCGGAGGCCTCGAACTACAGCCCTCCAGGGACAGGGCCCTTCAGCTTTTAGGCGAGTCTCTCCAAAAACACTTTGGTCAAAAATAATTAGGCCATTAACAAAACTGTCGGTCAGGACCGCGTTTTATCCAGGTCCTGGACCAGAGGCAGGTGCAAAAGATGCAGAACGCCGACTCTGACACCCCTGGCCTACACGAACATAACAAATGAGTAAACACTGCAATTAAAAACGTCCCGAAGCAAAATGTTAAGGGACCAGGGCTCACATTTTGAAATATAATCGATACTTAACAAATGAATGGCGTTTTCCTCTTGAGCTGCCACACGACTGCAAACACTTTTTCTTTCTGCTTCATTTCAGCTGCTCACATGAAAGCTTAAATTAAAGCTGGGATTCATTGTTTTTAGTCCTTAAAACGACAAAAACAAAGACATTTTGGGGTGTAACAGAAGTGGACATTTGGAAGGATGTTAATGAGTTAATGTTGCCACCTGCGGTAGCCAAAAAGACACGATCAAGAATACAAAACAATAATAATAATTTTTGACCCCAATCAGAAGTCAAAGAAAAGTTCAACTTTAACAGTTTTTACTGGACACATTGTGTGGAAATGTTGAAAATGATGATACGTTGAGGTTCTGTCTAAAAACATCCCTTTATAGGGAATCTGATAGATATTTTTGTTGTTGTTTGCTTTAAACAAGGCAGAAAGGCTTCTGTTCTGCTGGAGTTTGAGCAGGAGAGACCAGCTGTTGCCTTAAGCTCCTGCAGTCACACCAGGACAGCAGCAGAGACACAGATTACATATGAGGGAGCCAACGCGACGCGCACACTCAAACAAACATGACGTCCACATGGAGTCCAGCACGAACAATACGGACTCGGAGCAGAACGTGACTGTCGTTTTCGGTCACATTCAGATCCTTGTCGGTTTCTCTCTCGTCTGCAGTTCTGCATACTTTCATTTCATATTTTGATCTTAACACTAATATTAAACTGTGGGGGCCTTATAAAGATCCTGATCAACTTAATTTACCACTTGTTGACTCCTGTGAAGCCATAGAAACATCTCAAGGATGATGAGGTTGGAAATACTTTCTCTCTCAAACTTAATTTTGAACAGATCTTGAGTAACTGTAAAACTGTAAAAAAAAAAAAAAAAAAAAAAAAAGAATTTCAAGGAGCTAGAATTTGAGTTTAGCTGGGTTTTATTTGTACAGCTTAAGCCTGGGCTGTTTTAGAAGAAAATATATTATACAATAATAAATTTGAAGAGGATACTCAAACACAAAATAAAAAAATTAAAAAATATCGAACCGTTTTAATAAAAGCCCTTAAGGAAAGTTTGAAGTTCGCTAAAATCAGTATTTGCCAATTATTTCTTAAGAGAAATTGGAAATTGGCCAAACGTCAGTAATTGGTTCCTCTTTTGATGCTTATTTCATGCCTCACTGCACCCATGTATTTGTCACAGTGTCACTGGTGACACGATGACATGTTTGCCACCCATTAGATGCAGATTAAACAAAGTTCTTTTTTTCCCTTTTGGCTTTGAAACACAAATAGGACCTCATGACAGGTGCAGTCGAGCTTGTAGCTATTAAGATCTCATTTATGTTATGTCGGATTTTTTTTTTCCTCTCACCTCAGCCGGCAGCTAAATAAAAAGCAGACGTTTCTGTAGCACCTTTGCTGCATCAGTACTCGGTTTCCTGAGATAGAAAGTGGAGGAAGTCTCCGATTTTCACCCGACCCGATGTTTATTCCGTCCAATCAGGTGAAAGGAAGGTCATAAGCAAGCGTAACTCTGAGGGGCGTGAACGTTCACCGGCCAGGCGACGTTGATGACTGGAGACATCTGTTCATTGTAGCTGTAGCTTATGAAACGAACATGAAGATGTCACATTGGAGCCCGGAGGCGTACGTCAGAGTTTGCGCCATCGCCAGAGTTGTTGGAGTTGTCGGGGGAGACGGCTCCTCCCAATGGTTCGGACTTGGAGCAGATGAAGACGCCACAAGCTAAAGATGGCTGACTACTTGTGCTGCTTCCAGATGTAATGAGGAAAGAAAGAAAACATACATGCTGAACATCCCTCAGGTGAAAAGTTGATCCTGGAATATTTTAGAACTGCACTGCACTGATCTAACTGTACCATGCAGTATAATTTGTCACAATTTTTCAGGTGTATGTCATAATAATTTCTTGTTGAAGAGGGATGGCTCATGACTGTCAGATGAGCCAAATAGTCATAGAAAGGAGAGCCGTCGTACATTAGTTCCCTTATTTATCTATTTTTTAATTTTAAATAATCGATGTACAAGTGCATAACCTGAGGTCAATTACCCCTTTGCTCAGAACATAAAATTAAAATTACTGGAGTCAGAAGAGCTTAAAAGAAATTGGCTGTTTTTGTTTAGTTGGGGGTGAAAAAACACGACTGGAACTGAATTGCTACATATAATGTTTTCTGGTAAATTCAGAGATTTGGTAGATTCAAACTTGCATAGCTGTGAAATGTTGTATTTGATCATTTTAGCTGGAATGTAAGTGCTGAAAAATGTCCATATTCCATGTATATGGAGACATTCTTATGCTTTAATTTTTCACTATTTCAAAGCATCTCTTGGTATTTCACTGAAAGGGAACGTATTATCTAAAATGCACTGTTTTAGCCTGTGATCACATGTTGTTGTTTACTTGGAGTCTTTAGGAGTTCAGAAAAGTTGAATTTAGTGCTGCGTAGGTTTGCTTATTGTCCGTTTGGCTCATATTTTTGAGTCTGTTGCGTTTGCTCTACTCCATGTTATGTTCTTTGAACTATTACATCACAGTATTTACTGTGGAACTGCTGAACAAGGTAGTGGACATCCGCCTAACAAATTCTGCGGATTCGCCATTTTTATTTCTCGCAGCGATCTCATAGTCAGAGTTCAAGGAAGTTGAGGCAAATGCAGAAATGAAATATTTGAGACATGAACTGGTTTGTTGATATTTGGACATCTTTAGCGTCGTTCCTTTGGCCCATGTTAGCTCTCTGTGCTAGCCTTTAGCTCCTTGAGGACATAGCCACACTGCATGTTTTCAATAGTGCTGCTACATAGAAAGTTTGGAATTGTTTTTGCCATTTTTATCTTGGCAGAAAGCCTGATCCAAATGCATTTAGCAACGTTCTTGGCACCAACTAATGTGATCTGCGAGGAAGCTACAAAGATGGCCGAACAGGAAGTTCCTCAGAGACAACACTGAAACAAGTTGCTCTCAGAATTCCTACCAAATGGGAGGAATTTAGACCACAGCATTGAAGTTCCACTTTATACAGACCACAACTAAATGATTTAAATCAGAAAAGGACAGATTTAAAAGCATGATCCACTTTAACACCTGAAAGAGTGTGTAGACGATTAAAATGACATATACTCATCGGCTCATTGCCGTCGTTTATGCCAGTTTATCCTTCATGCCGTTTTGAGTCCTGCTTGACGCAGTTGCTCTCTGCTTTTACCCGAGCCCCCCTGCAGAACCTAGTTTGTTTTTTCCTCACCACATTTCCCACAGCTCCTCTGTTTTCCTTCGCTTTTGCCCTCTCTCGTATCTCTCACGTCTCGGACACAATGGTGAATACATTGAGCTGTTACAACGGCAGAAAATTAGCTGGGGAAAATGGTGGCAAGCAGGGCGCTGACGTCCCCCCCCCCCCCTCCGCCGCCCCTCACAAACACGGCGGGGGGCCATCGGTGTTTGGACAGCTGCTGGTTTCAGTTTTACGGGCTCTTCAGCAAACACCGGGGCTGAATGAGAAGAGTGATAAAGGAAGCACAAGATGAACACAGAGGAGGCAGAGAGGGATGAGAGCGATAAGTTAACAATGAGACTCGGGGTGAGGATGTTGGGAAGCAAGTGAGCTGGGTGGACAACAAGAAAGGGGCAAAAGGGGCTTTTAGCTTGGTGATGACACCAGGTAACTGGGAGGCTGTGGAACTCTTCCAGTAACACGTGTTTATTGCTTTTACAGTATTTCCCACAACTTTCCTGCCCTAACTGAAAAAGAGAATGTGAGAGAAAAAGAATATTTGAACAAAGACATAAGACGGTAACTTTGTAGATGTGTCACCCTTGTTTCATCATTAAAGATCCTGTGAGAGAATGGAAAGAATGATCAATAACACAGAAAGAACTGTATGTCCGAGTTTCCATAATTCTGAAAGCTTTTGTTACAGAAGTTCAAATGTGTCTTTTTTTTTTGTCCTTGCTACTGTCATTTTTGTGCTTTCTACCTTTCTGTCGAAACCAGAAACCATGCTGTTCGATCCGCAGGTAAAGGAGAAAACAGATCTTGTGTTTTGATGTTTAACAATGTGCAGTAAATTGTAAATCAGATGTGTTTATCAGTTATAATATTTTGTGTCAGTCATTGTGGCTGCACACCAAAAGCCTGGGAAAACGTACTGCAAAAAAAAGAATGAGGTAAAAGAATCTGGAGATATATTTAGAGTTAATTTATTATTGTAAGTTTCCTAGTTTTTTTGTTTTTTTTACCTAACATTAAGAGGAAACCTGGAAGTGGAATGCCAGACTTGAGCTGCTGCCATGCTGCTTCCTATTTAGCCATGTATGTTGGAGTAAAAACATTCTGTATGTAAGTTTAACAGTGCGCAAAATTCTTATGTCTTCATTAGAAATGTACTGTTTTACATTCTTTACAATTGCCAAGCTCTCTTGCCATTGGTTTCAATCTTCAGTGGTCTGAAATTAACACCCTAAGTAGTTGCACTAAACCTTTCCACTCTGTCGAGATAAAAGGCGTGAGAATTCCTGAATAAGCATTTTTTTTAAAACCTCAGTCCTTCTCACTTTCTTTTGACAATTTTTTTTCCCCCAAACATTCAAAGGACAGATAATATGGAAGCTCTTGTAAGATAAAGTAGGGATGAGGAGGGTTCTACACACTGCAGGAAAGGATTTAGTCTAAAGGTCAGGAGAATCATCAGGAAAAGTAATGAACAAAGGCCCAGACAGATGTGATATTCCATAGCAGTGAAACTCTTTCTTTGTGCTCTTCATAAGATTTATTTATTGGTGAGCGTTGCATGGTATGCATCATACGGTCAAGAGAGGCAATAGAAGTCTTGATAGGCAAGGAGCATTGCCTCATGGTAAACCGTAAATCTCCTGATTTATGCTTCCAATTCTCTGGGTACACGGAGTATTTAATCATGACTATAAAAGACACAACGACCAAAGCAAACACATGACATCTTCGCTGTTTGCTGTGTCTGGGGTAGAACTGGGGGCACAGAGTTTCACCCTCTGAGATTGTGTAAGAGAGAGCTGGTGTAACTGTGAAGCCCTGACAAGAAGGATTCATTGAAACTTTTTCAGTTTTTTTTTTCCTTTTCGCAGAATAAGAAAGATGGATGTAATCAAATGTTTTTGCAGTCAAAATTAATACCTGCGTTTCCTTTGGCCATAATACTTGGCGTCAAAAAAATCCATTTGCTTAATGGAAACAAACCAAAATTAGAAAAATCTCATGTTTTTAAAAGTATTATGCGCTAGAATGAGGAGGTATTTCATAGAACTGCATTGGAATCTGTCACTGCCATGTTTTTTAATGACTTATTATGTGACCAAGCTTATTCACATGATTTTAATTTAAATGAATGGAAACACCGTGTTTGTGAAATTTTGTTTTATCAACATTAGCAAAATATAGACAAAGATTTGCACACGTTTGTAATGGAAATGCAGCCATCGATTCTGTGATAGTTTCAAAACATTTGCAAGGAATTTTGTGATTTATTTTTTTTTTTTCTTTTAAAACCATTTCCAAAATCTACATATAGAAGAAAATAGATGAGTGGAACAATAACAAGCAGACAGACTTGTTAGCAAGACAAACATTTTTAGAACCTAAATAGCTCCATTTTTTTGTTATTTGCCGTAACAATCACACACTATTAAGTAATGGTGAGTCAGCAGAGTAATCAAAGTAAGAAATACTGCTACCTCAAGGTAGGAGGAAAAACCCAATATTTTTGAAAATTTTTTGCGTGAAATTTGCAACATACTCACTATTGTTACTTTGCACTTAAATGAAAGCTGTTATAATTTTACCAGAAGTATCTGTACAACAACCATTTTTTATTAATAACCTGCATCACAAGACCAAAAAAAAATAATAATTTAAAATCACTTCTATTAAAAAACGTAAAGGCAAAATCTAAGTAGCTCCAAATAAATCTGCCAATCCAATAATCTACAGGGAATAGTTTCAAATCACAAGCACGGCTTGTTATATACTTCCTGCAGCTTCAATTCACCTCAGCTGTACATGTAACTCTTTTCAAGCAGGGATCCAATTCAGATTTCTAAGCAGTATGAAATCGGAACACATTAAAAGGAGGCAATGGAAGAAATATAGAAAAGGTTGTAAAAGCAATTTGCTTGTCACAGTAAAAAATAATCATAAAATGACCAACCTGCAATTTAGATAATAAAAAAAAAACACTCCGGTAAGAGCATCATAAAACAAATGCTGCGTATATTCTGACTGAGTTCTGCTGAAGTTGTTTCTGCTCCAGCAAACTCTCTTGTTTCCCATTAGATCAAATGACTTGGACAGGAAGTCATCAGCCGTGACAAATAAGAATGAAAAGAGGCATTGCATTTGGATGGCTGATGTGTCTATTAAATCTAACTGAGCTTTCCTAATGTGGCATATGCAGTTTAAGTTTTCTTTCCGAAAAGTATTAACAGATATGTATACTGTAATAGGGTGGGTACAATGAGAGTTGAGCTATTCCACTTTAGTGCCTTACTGTGGAAAATATGGGTGTTTATGAACTGGTTTTAGCAGCTGTACATATATGTGTGTGTATATATATATATATATATTGTGCCAGATCAGAACAGACGATGAAATGTGAATCAGGACATCATTACGTAAAAGCATGAAATGAAAGCAGCAAACAGAGCCGAACTGTCATTAATCCGTTCTGATAGCACTTCCCAACAGCAAATATGATGCGTATGGTTTTTGACAGAGCCACTTGACAAAATGATTCATTCCGCCGGTTTCTTGTTTGTTTACCCGACTTGTTTTTGGCACAGGAGGAATCCAGAGATGGGCCTTTTTGGGATGTTTGATGATGTCTCGTCAAGTAAAAGCCCAGCTTGAGTCATTTGACCGAATGCGTCAGTGGCTCTCGGTCAGCAAGACATCCCAGTTTGAGAATGAAGATGGGTTTTGCCATCTTCTTAATTTTCCGTTTATATTGGAGAAAAATATGTCTCTAGTTGTATTTTGGCTACAATTCAGTCTCTGGATTGCAGAAGACTTTTGCTGAGAAAGTTATCTTTGGTGCACCTTAGCTGTCATGGGGACACGGTTTTGGAGAAAACCGTAAAACCAGAGACCTCTACTGGCATCTTTCACGGGTTAAAGATGACATAATTGTTGACCTATAAAAAATAAACAATGTTTAGCTTACGGAGGTGAGCAAGTAAAGCCTGGTGGCCCGTCAGGCTGATGATGCACTGGAGGAAACCGTGCATCCCTATGCCATTCTGTCAGCGCTCTGGCTCAGGAGCGCTTCCGATGGCAGCACCACCAGGTGTTGCAGAGGTTGCTGCTGAAGGAATGCAGAGTTACAGCAACAATGCCTCAAGGACAGATCACCGGTAGGGGCGGCTTGTCCCTGTGATGAGGTGGCATCACAGACGAGGTCTCTACGAGCGTCATTCAAGTCACGAGGGAAGAGCTGATTTGGACAGACGTTTAATCTTCCCTCCAGAGATCACACAAACAACACTCAGCCCAGAGTTCAAGTAATTAAAGTTACTGTCGCTAGGGAGGACGATGTAGCTGCAGCAAATAACTTCAAACTGTCCACTCAGAGTCCCTGAGTTGGGTTTAGGAAATTGTGTCCATCCAGCCTCTGTGACATCAGAGTGAGTGGGCTTGTAGGAAAGTCAACTTTCCAACTGCTGAGAGCTCTCGCTGTGGCCAGGACAAAGCTTCAGAGGGCAACTAAGGTGCTGACAATGGCCCAGACGGGACGGCGCAAGAAGCATAGCATACAAAGAGTATGCTCTTTGTCCACAGTATGCTACACATGCTACTCCTGTGTAGCATACTGTTTTCATTTAAGATATGAGTTATGATGTATCCCAAATCCACCTGACATAAATTCTGATCCAGATTAGACGCCAGAAGAGTTCCCCTGCCTGTAAGGCTTTCTTTCTTTCTTTTTTATTATTTTATTTTGAGCTAATATGAGCTTCTAATCCACATGAGATGAAAAGGAATAAACTTGTGACGAAACAGAAGCTATCTCTAATTAAACCAGCTAAGGTAGGTGATGAGCTAGTGGCTACTGGCTTGGTTCAGTCACCAGTCATTCGACTGGAAGCAGGATGATCGGTATTGCAAATATTGGGACAAAACTCCTGCTATTAATAAGGGCAAATTTGATATAGAATGTTTTGTTGTTGTTTTTTTTTTTGCATTATTTGTATTTAGAAAATATTTTTTACAATAACACAACATGAATTCAGGTTGAATTGCAGGCAGAATGCGGTTTGTTGTGGTCGATTGAATGGCTGTGGTCTGTGTAAATGGTACAGATTTAATGGTGCCTTCACAGAAGAGAAAATTACCTTTGCCATGTGCACTAATGCACCCATTAACCATCATGATTCAGTCTTTCAAAATGTGCCATAATAACGAGAGAGCATGCAGTGATGCGAGGTCCATCATTTCCAAAAGAAGTTTGAAACTTTTCGTCATTACACAACAAAGCTTTTTACTTTGTTGCTAAGGTTTCTCTAACCAGTTACATTGAAGTAAGTAAGTAAGAGTTTGGTAACTCTGCTTTTCCGTATGTGGAACAGATCCATAGCATTTCTTAGCAATATATTGCCAACCTTTTCTTAAAGTTGACAGGTATTTGGAAACCACTACCAACAGCTTTGAAGTTTTGCTTGAAATTCTTTTGCTGTTTTTCCTGATGTTTTACTGCAATCAGAACTAACGCTCATTGATTCAGCTCAATATGATCCAGACCAGGCAGGCATCATGTAAAAACCACCATAATCACATTCTTTGCAAATGTTCCCTCTGGGTTTGCTTTGGGTCCATTCCCTCAGAGCAGTCCTGTGGAGATTCCTCCGTACAAATGCAACTGGCAGTTCAGACAAAACAACAATAGATGACGAAGCAAAAACACATTTCTCAAAACACGACAGAATTTCACAAAAATATCAACATGTTTATAAATGCATTAAATTTTTACTGAAAGAATGGGAACTTCATGTTGTTGAACAAAATTTCATTGTTGTTGGGATTTCTACTTGTGTATTTTTCATTATCAACAATGTGACATTTAGGCATACATCTATTTTTTTTTTACAAGGCTTTAAAAAAAATGCCATGAAAGAATTAGTTCTATCACATAACACTGCGTTTACATATTTTTTTCAAGAGTTAATCCTCAGTGAAAGGTTTATTTAAACTTTGAAGTCCCTTCACATTGGCTAAGAATTTCCATAACTGTTTATTACATTATCAATATTAAATAGGGAATAGAGACATTTACACCATTACTCAGAATGTAAAGGGGGCTGAAAAGAGAGAATACTCTTGCCTGCTCTTTCTAACTTCTACCTGCTTCCCTCTACCAAATGACATGCACTGTACTGCCAGAAGCTCAGCCATCCAGATTATTGAATTCAGCTGTTCTGTTACTTCAATGCCCACAGGTTTATAAAATCTCGCGCCTTGGCATACAAACTGCTTCACAAACATTTGGGAAATAATGGGTCGCCCTTAGGAGATCCATCAATTCCAGCATGGTACCACAGTAGAATGCCACCTGCGCATTAAATCCAGTCAAGAAACTTCCTCGCTACAAAATATTTTACAGTCTGTTATAAGTAGTCTCCTAAAAAAACTGAAAGGGTTTGGGAGTGACTGCAACTTGGCCACAAAGTGGTCGGCCGTGTACACTTAAAACGGAAGGTCAGTGGATGTTGGCCTTAATCCTCCTGCAGTCTTAAGAGAGGGAGGTATTTGGACTTGTGAATTTTTACAACTTTTTTTTTCTCTGTGGTTTCGGGAATTGACGGTCTGATGGAACAACCACCCCCCATATCCCCTGTGTTGCCACTGTCTGACAGTGACATCTGCTGAGCTCCTCCTGAGCATCATGTTAAGGCCACGGGAGGGTTGTAGGTGGTAAGTTTGTGGGGATGCGTGCATATTCTTGCCATACTTTACAGTTTTGTTCTTTTTTTAAATGAACAAAACTTCATTTAAAAAAGTGTAATGTGTAATGTGACACAATGTGGGGAAAGATTATGGGGTATGTATACTTTTGTAGCACAATGTCAGCTCTTTGGAAATATGCTTACAATCATAAAAAAATGGTTTTATTTGTTCCTTAAAATGTATTGTCTTAATTCAGGCATGTTCTCATTTGCACAACACCATTAGTCAAATTACTTTCCTTGGACAGCTTCTAAGCAAGAAAAATGGCAGCATCTGTAAAACCCCTGGGTGCACCTGTCACCGACGACTACTGCTAATATTCCAATTAATTGCTTTATGTTCAGGCTGCTTTGAAACACAATTTAGGCAGTGAGACACAATCAGGCAGAAATACAGTCAAACAAGTGTTCCATGTCTGCTCTTTGCCCATTTATTACACTGTTGGTAAGTTAGTTCCCTATTCTTCTCCACTGTAGGCCACCTCCTTATTAAATCTTTTGAAATTGGCCACGTATCCTTTCATCTGTTGACACCGCTCCACTGCAGGGCCATGTCTGGCTCTTGCTCTTTGACTCCCTCCTACACCTGCCTGTTTGATGTCGGACCCTTATAATTGCATCTCTGAACATCATTGCTCTCTGCTGTCCCTCAATATATCGCCGGTGGCCTTGCTTCCGGCATGCCGCGGCGACCGCTTTAATGAGAGCGCGTCGTCTCGCTGAGATCCATCCAATTTGTTTGTGATCTCCACTCTGTGTCGTGTTTATGATAGCCTGGGAAGCGATGAATTCCTTATCTAAAGGTGTCGGCTTGGTGTGCGGAGCATGTTTCGCCGAGCGTGTGTTTAGCGAAACGACTCTGGCGAAACACTGATACCTTATCTGGTCTGCATTTGGGGGGAAAATCCGCTGTGCCGCATGTCTTATCTGATGCATTTTATAGCATCGGAAATCACTTGAACTTTAACGTTGTCCTGCACTGGCTGCATGTCCTTCAGCGACATTGATTTGGGCTGATTGTTGTTTTTCTATCCAAAGAGATGTGGTTGTTGCGTGCCACGTGGGCCTGAGAGAGAAATGTGTGCAGGATTCAAAGACGAGCATTTAAAAATCAATCTATTGTCCGTCACCCAAAAGCAGGCTTTTTGTGGAGGTTATGACTCAACCATGATCCCTGTGGTTAGATCTAACGGATATAAAGATGCCTTGCAAAAGTATTTGATGGGTTTTGTTGCGATTTTGAAGGCGATAAAACAACAAAACGCATTTGTGCAAGTAAAAGGATGCACGTTCTGCCAATTTGTCGCAAATAAGTCTGCATAATGTGCTGTGCTTTAGTTGTCAGCACCACTGAGAGAGAAGACTGTCTTCTCCTATGGAATTCTTCTGGGGTTATGTTTCTATCTACTTTGCATGTTCAATACTGATATGCTTGCCTGTTTTTCTTTTGTAAAATAGATGAAGTTCAACTTTCTATTGGAGCCCGTTTTTCCACATATTAGCCACATCGTTCACCAGGAGAATGTAATTAGTACAGAATCAATTCCTCAGGTAATTTAAAGAAACGCCTCGCATTGGCAGAGCTATAGAAGACTAGGATAAAACAAAACCTCTGGAGTTTACATCTGCTTTGCTGTTTTCTAGCTCATTGATTTGCTTTTCTCATTTGTTCTCGCCACATCATTTCCTGCAACAGCAGATAATTAAAACGTAGCAAAGAAAAGAGAGGCCACGGTTCTAAATCTAAAGAGTCAAAGAAATCTAAGTTCTCTGGACGCTGCAGCTTGGTGATAAGTGTGAAAACAACAAAATGTGTTTTTGCCACTTTTTATTGCTGAAAAATTTATTATATACATCCTTGATGTAATATGTGGACGGTTGCTGAGCTTGGTTATTCTGATTCTAAATGTTATGATAAACAAGACAGTAGAAATTCAACTGAAATGCATAAATTCTGCAAAACCACCTTTCAGGTATTGGATTATAAGTAAATTCTTAAAGTGTTAAGTCGAGCTTGCATATCTAGGTATCAAAGAATGTCACAATGAACTTCATAATCTAATCAGACAAACTCTTTCAGACCTCAGGGATTACATGAAGCCTCAATCCCTAAGGTCTGACTAAGGCCTGAGTTTAAGAAATACCAAAATGAGCTCTTCAGGTCATTTTCCTGCTCTTTCATGAATGCCTGAAGTTATTTTGGTTTGTCCATATTTTGTGAAATGATCTGTTTAAGCCCTCCAACCATTAATATGACCTTATTTTACTCATGCATTAATATAAGATTTAAAAAGACAAGGTTATATGGAGACAAAGTGTTTGATGGGAGTCACTTCTTTTTGGTTCCTATAGCCTGTTGACATGAGTAAGATAGAAATTAACATGACAGTTAATTTCTATCTTACTGTTCTTCATTAAACTCTAATAGCACCTTGGAGGGAGAGCTTTATTGGGAAGTCTTCTGTTTAATTATGCAGCTTGTTTTCTTAAAACTAGGCTGAAACATTAATCTCATCATAATTGGGAGTTTTAGTTCTACCGTTGTGCAGATTTTGTTTTTGCATCAGCCAAGAAAAGCTCTCATTTCAGGCATTCCTTGGCTTCCACATAGGGAAATAGAAGAAGCATGTACAATACAGCTTCATAAAAAATGTATACCTGGCTATGAATGTTTGATAGAACATTTTGCCTTTAACTTGCAGTTTGGTCTAAAAAGAACCCTTCTTAGAGGTTAAAAAATGTAGAAATGTGGTCTTTTAAGAATTTCACTACAATTGCAATTTTTTTTTGTTGTATTGACAAACATAAATGTTTGAGATTATCAAATGGATTTTAATAATAAACATAATAACCAGAGAAAATACAGAATGCAGTCTTGATGACTGCGCTTATTAAGCAGCAATCCAGACGGGCCTGTCCATGTCTGAGGAGGATATTTCCTCCTGAGCCTAATAACTGCTTGTGCCACCCTTGGCAGCGACAACTGCCAAAAAGCATTGCCAACAACTGATAGTTTTTTTAATTGCTGTGGGGAAATGTTTTTCCACTCTTCTTTTTTGTTTTTGCAGAATTTTGTTCATTCTGCCACATAGAAGAGTTTTTGAGGGGGAAAACTAACTTCTGGTGCTGCTCTTTCTATTGTACGTTTAAGTTCATATAAGAACATCCTAGGGTGTTTTCACACCTGATAGTCCGGTACATGCAGTTCAATTGGGGATCAAAATGGCAACATTTGTTACAGTTTCAACTAGTGCGCTTTCACTGTACACTGTTAAACAAACCAAACCCTTTGAATAACGTCTTTCCTCTTCCTTGGCTGTGGTGGTGCTACATTGAGCAAAAACCTCCAAAGAAAATATGAGAGGAACTTCCTCCTTCGCAAGTGGAGTGCCGTCAGATTTTAGCGGCTGTAGGAATTCCCTTTGGCAAAAGACCATGAGCCATTTCTCCCTCTAGGGCTAGACAAGAGTTTTGGTTGTATTTACCCTTAATTCCCAGTGCTGCGATCCATTTCCTGCTTTTGGAGTGCTCTCCGGTCCGCTTCCATCCAGATACACATTTGAACCTCACCAGATTTCACTTTAACCAAACTGAGACACTGGCTTTTACCGGAGTTTCCTTTTTTGGCCCGCATTCACACCTACCCAAACGAATCAGACTTTCTTGGCAACCGAACAAGAGTTCCACTAAAGTGGGCGAAACAGGAATGGTGTTTATGCACCCTAAATGGTCTTGAAACCACAGGGAAGCCAGCCCAAATCATCGCCCTACCACCACCATGGCTTACTGCGAGTCTCATATTCCTTTGTTGAAATTTTGTGTGAACTTTATGCCAGAAGTTAAGGAAAACACAGATTCAACAACCTTTTGGAAGCTGATGAGCCAATGAAATATCTTCTCAGAAGTCATAGGAATCATCTACATTGTTAGTGGGTTGTAGTGTTTGTTTTGGTAACAGTGTTTTTTGCCTCAACTTTTCACGGATACAATTTCTTACCAGTTTCCTTTCCCTGAACTGACACAGTCAGGTGATGTTTGCAGTCCTTTAGATCCTCTGGTCTCTTTTCCGACTCCCTGAATGGGTCGTCAATGTGATCCCAGAGTAATTTTGGTTTACTACTGTTCTACATTTTTTGAATTTCTGGATAACGGTACTCATTGTAGTCAAAAAGCCTTCGAAATAGCTTTCTATAGCTTTGACCAGACTGAGAGATGTCGGCGTTTCTCACCTTCCTGAATTCCTTTGTGTTGATGTGTTGCTTTTTGAGATGTTTTAGCACGATCACTTCGAAAGCGCAGGTGACTACTTGAGTTCACAAAAGGTTTCAACGCTCCATATTGAAGTACAAGAATTGCCACCAGCTTCCATTGAGTTTGAACTCCGTCTGCATGTAATTAGCATGTGATTTGCCGCTGCAATTACGCAATCAGCGCCTGGAACTGTCTGTGCTGTCGACTGATTACGACGTCTAAAAACTGCAGCTCAGTCACAGTTATCAGCCTGCTTACAATTACTTCTGTTTTCGCAAGGCAACATTTTGCATAATGGATGCAAATACAACCTTGGAATGATGACATGAAGTGCTCATTCCAAGCTAAAACTCTGGGTACTTATGTTTATCGTTGATGTTTGTGAATTAAAATGCTGCAGCTCTGTAAACGTCAGGAAGTAGTTGCTTTAGTGAATTAGAATGTGCTCTTTTTAAATAAATAGATGGAACTTTATTTGTATGTCAAGTTTTTCTGCAAGTGCAACTCTGTGTGCTTTTTTTACTCTATGCATTCTTTTGAAAGAACTAGAAACACCCCCCAGCATACGGGAACAGTCAAATAAGGTTAAGGAAAGATTTACTGTACAACTCAATAACATTGGGATGTCTCAGAGAAACTGGTGTTTTGATGCTGCAGAACAGGAAACGATACGAAGTAGAAAAGAACGTGGTCAGAGAATCTCAGAGGAATTTGATGGTGAAGAGGAATGCAGAGATTTAACCTTACTGGCATAACAAGCAACAGAAACGGGTAAGTTTGTACAGCAGCGTTTAACTGCCAGAGCTCAGGATGGGCATCTTGTTACAAGAAACCTTTGCTGTCATGACAAGATGATGCTCCTGAATTTATATGTGTTGCCTCTGATAGTTTTACTGATCTTTAGTGGTTGTTTTGTTGTACGATCAGACAGACAGATCAGTTATGGTGAGTAGTCAAATAATGTAAAGCGATGGACTCTCGGTGGATTGAGGTCAGTGACGTTAAGCGTTGCAGTTGTGGTCTGAACTTGAAAGAGACTTGAGGATCCAAGAAAAACTTCCGCCGAGGTGGGATCAAGGTTGGCAGTACCAAAATGCAAAGAGACAAAGTGATGGACCGAGTTAAAAGCAGGAGGAGTCGCAGGAAATACTAGAAAAGTAGGGTTTCTTTCATTTGAACCCTAAGATTATAAATAACAAAAAGATAAACTGAGCTCTTAAAAGAGGCCAAAGAAACAAAACTGAACTCAGGCAAAAAGCTGCAAACAACCAAACAAACATAACTGACCCAACAAAGAAATGACACACAGGGGTTTACATACTGGCTGATCAGACCAATTTTTTTTATTATTATTTCATTAAAATTGTTCTTCCTAGTTTTGATTACGAAAGTCAACAGACATGCTCATTTCTAAATATTTATAAAATAACTAAAAGAACTCTCTTGAGTGTGTACAATCTTTAGTTTCGATGGGACATCTTCATGTTGGTGCCTTCTATAAATGTCAGGAAGTAGATGCTTTAGTGAATTCAAATTTGCATGTCCACGCCAACCACTTGGGGATCACAACAGATGTTGAATGTCAGACTTTGCTCTTTTTGATTGGAACCGTTTTTTCCTGTTGTAAGCAGCATAACCTTTCAAAGTTGTTGGGTATCTTCATGCATTTTTTTTTTTTTTTTATAGCAAAATGTTACTTGGGCTTTGGGTTTTCATTTTTCTAACAGAAGTCCTGAAGATGCTAGCTGTGTAATGGGAATTTAAAGAGCCTCTGTGATTGTTCAGTTTTGTTTGGATGAGCTACAATCTAAAGATTTATTCACAGCGCTTGGCTCCTGGCAAACTATTTCTGCTGGGAGACTAAATTAATTCCCCAATAAAAAAAGGTACATACATTACAAAGTGTTGGACCAACAAGTCGTTCTTGAGGTACACCATTTTCAAAATGCGTGCCATTACAATGACAAACTTTAGCATATTTAGGATCCGACAGTGCATTGTAGGTATTTATTTAGTAGAAGAAAGTACTTATTTTATTTAAATTTTTCTGTAGAAGGGATGTATCTAGCAGTGGCAGCATAATGGCTCTAAGAGGTCAGGACTTGGGCCATTCCTAACAGTTATCAAAAGGCAAGACAATGATGTTATTGACCAAGAAGGCCAGGCTAACTCAGGAGGAGCTTCAAAGATCCACTGCTCTGGTTGGAGAATGTGTTGACCGGACTGATATCATTGGTGCACTAGTGTGGCGTTTATAAACGATAAAGTCTCTCATGTAGTTTCTAGGGGAAAATAAAAGCTTTAGTTGCTGCCAAAAAACTTAAAAATTCACCTTTCCAATAAATGATTGCAATGATTTTTTAAGGACTTTTTACAATAGCCAGAAGGAATACAGCATGTAGCATTTTATCTTGTTTCAGCTCTGTTTTGCTTCATTCCTTTTAACACAAAGACTGAATTTTGGCCTCTTTAAATATATAATACATTTCTTCAAATGACATTGACGTAAGTTAGATTCAGTCTGATTTTTCAAAGACCCATTCACAGAGGCATTTATTTAGTTGCTTGCTTTGCGTCACTGCGCTGCAGTGAAGGCGGAATACTTTGGTCTCGCTTGGCTTGTTTGAATCCTTGGACTGATGAGATACGATCGTTTTCCTTTTGCAGATCGGAGATCAACAAGGACAGCTCTTGTTAGTTTCATTCACAGTCTGAACTCGTCAGATTCATGAATCGAGCATGACTCACGCCTGTGTCACGCCTGACAAGTTGACTGCACGTTCCTGCTTTCCAGCGCAGCTTGGGGCTCGCTCATCATGTACCGAGTGCAAGATTAATGTACCGAAGGCAGAAGAAAGGTTTAGGTCCCACACTCTGCACCGCTCTTGTGAAATTTGTTCTGTTTCAGGCAGGTTGACGGAGCGCTTTCGCAAAGGATGAGGCTCCACTTCGTGCATTATTAATGGCTCTTTGCCCCACATTGAGACCACCTCTTGGCTTTCTCGCGTCAGCGGACAGCATTTCCTCCAGCCGAATGGGCGTCCCTGAGTGCGTCGTGGAGGCCGCTTTATTCATTAATGAACATTACCAAAATATGGCCGTTTTAGTGTAACGAAAACCCTGAATTATATAAACTACTCGGAGACAAAAGCAAGCTCGTTAATTAAACCGTACAAAACATTGTTCTCTTTAACTGCAGTAATTTCAGCTCAATGTGAAGATTAATGGTGGAAAACAGAAAAAAAACTTCAATTAAAGTATGACTCTGCTTGTGTGAAGAAACAAGAAGAAAGCACCAAACAATTTGTCTGTGTGTATAATTTATTTATAGGGTCAGAATATCACAGCTTGACTAATTAAAGTGGTTTCTGAAGACAAACATTAATTACTGACGTTGGAGGGGAAATTACTTGTGGCTACCTGGGCTGCTGGGTGGGTGAATAAATGAGGGTGGAGGCGGAAGGGAAGGCATACTGAAACAAAAACAACATACCTTAACCTGCCAAAACACAACAGGTTGGACATAAAGGGGAAAGTCCAGAAACTGGCAAGTTGCAGCCACAAACCAATGTATTCTAACTGGACTTTATGCAATATAATTCTTGAAGAAAACTGAGCAAAACTAAACTTAGCCTTTATATCTGGACCGGGTCAGTCGTCATTTTCCTTGGAAGCAGGAGGGAACATGGGAATCAGAAGTTGCTGTACAACAGGTACAACTTTTTAAAGCAAAACTATTACAGAGATAACATTTGAAAAAAAGAATCTTTTTGCGATTGGTTTATCATCTGTAGACTAAGTATCTTTGCTTTAAATTTCTTTAAGAAACTTCCAACATTTCCAAAACCAGCATGTTCCATTGCAGACAGACACGTAAAGTCCAAAGAGATCAAATTTCATCTGTCATAGGAGACGTTTTATACCTTATATTTTATACCTTAATGGTACCGAAAGTAACTAACATTAAGTCACCTTCACTCTGTAACATCATCCGCACTAAAGAGTACAAATTAGTGGGCTTTACTAGAAAATCGCTTGGAAACCTGTTGCCTTAAATCCCTCTGGTTTGTACATAATGATGAAACCAAACAGGCTTAGTTGTGTTTTAGAATCTCAGTACTCTTAATATTTCAATGTGTTATTTATCTTCTCAAAGTCTGGGAATTAAAATCACTATTCTTGACATAATATTCTGTTCTTTTTGTATTAAAAAAGGGTTTAACATCTGCCTCAGTTAGCCAAATGACTGGCTTTCAAACTGTTGTTTTTTAAATGAACCAAAACTAGCTCTGATGCAACTCTTTCTGATTAGCAGCATGTTTTTTTTTTTTTGCATTGTCCTTGACTCCTCTTTTTACCTCGTGTCTTTGTGGGAGTGTGGTCATGAACACTGACCTTCAGCAATGTACAGTTGCTTGGATCTTCCTGGATGAGTCATGTTTACTGCGAAACACGATGTCACTTTCGGAAAGATATTTTCCAAATCTGACTTAGATGATATTGGGAGGGTTTACCAGCACGACTGCTGTTTTGGAAATAAAATGGACATCAGGGAGTCCTGAGAGGAGATAAATATATTCAGTACGATTTATGTAGCTATGCAGCTGTTGGAGTGCTTGCAAAAAGTACAAGGTTTAATTCAATTCTTTCCTGACTTCAGTGTCAAGTGCTCCACATTGTGCAGATAATTTCCCGTTAGCAATACTGTCTTTGATGTCATTTCTTTCTTTAAGTCTTCTGTAGAATTTCTGCCACCGGCATTTTTGTCTTTATTGACCCTCATCTTGGTCTCACTAGTTTTAAAAGTCCTTATTTTATTTCACGGTGTCCATTTAAAGTCAATGACAGAGAAAATAATGGCTGAGTTTCAGGGACAGTTTATTCTCTCCTGTCTTATTTCGCACAACTTTGAAACGTCAGGATTTTATTACGCCTTATTACTGCGCCTTTCAATGCTTGTCATCTGTTTATCTAGTTTAAATGAGTTCAAGCTTGAATCTCTATCCACTGGTAAGTGTTTTTAAAATGAAGATCAAGAAAAGGCCTTCTTTTCTGCAGAGGTGGTGGATAATTAATTTATCTTTCCTGTTCTGAAAGTTTTGGCTTGTTGCGATTTAAACTGTACACTTTGTTTCATGTTGGGTTTTTTTCGTATTGCTTCTCTCAAAAACTTAATTGAATAAGTCAGTTTGGTTTAAGTGTATTGATTTTCTTTTAATGTTGAAGATTTATGAGAATCTTAATCTGTAGACTTCTGGACTGTACAAAAACAGGATTATACAGGGCTGTTTGGATCAGTTTCTAACTGGGTTTGGAGGTGTTTTGTTTTTTTTGTAAAGTAACTCAATCTAAGTTTGGCAAATCTCTAAGGGTTGCTATTGGATCAGCTCTCTCTTTCAAAGTCTGGGGAAGTATTACTATTGAAGAAATCAATTTTCTACCAAGTGTTTCTCTACATGGGACCACAAACTGTCCGAGTTTTACTCCTGCACATTTTCCACACTAACCTGCTTCCTTTGACCCATTCATGTCAGTGGCCTCTTTAAAGGACCTTTCAAGACTGGATCAAACACTGTTTCCTGGCCACTTCATTAGGGCTAGCTTGTGGTTCTAGAGTTTACCTTCAGAGTACTGCCTTAAATCTTTGAGACGTAGATTTAGCAATACATCTGTCAGCTACACATCAAATCACCCGTTCCACCACGTCCCAAATCCCCGTATTGGATTGAGATCTGGAGACGGTGGAACCTATTGCAGTGGAACGGACTCATCATTATGTTTAAGAGACCAGGATAAGATGATTTGAGTTTTGTGAGATGCTACGTTATCCTTGCGGATAATGTAGATTATCTTGAAGTAGTGGTCAGTTTGGGAGGCTGTGGTGTTGAAACCATATTCAAATGGTACTAAGCGGAATATTGGAAACTGTTGTTTTGCTACGTTATAAATTACAGGTTAATTATTTCAAGATTAATCCTCAAAAAGATTAACAGGTTTGTCTTCCACAAAGTTTCCTTTACACCGAATCCTGGGTTTAGATTTTGCATGTATTTACATCACAGAATCTTCTGCATAGAGCTTAACATTTATTTCTGCCTCAGTGTATAATTCCCAGTCTTGGTTGGGTGTAAAGGTCAATATTTCTGAACTTTTGTGTGAAAAGGTCAGAGCATGTCGTCTTCAAACTGGCCTCTTTTGAACCCTAAACGCGTACAATTCTTAATGACTTGAACTTGTAATTGGTCAGTTGACCATGAATAAGCATTTAACTGTTCAAGGGTAGTTTCTGATTACCTCAGTGTTCTTCATGCAGACACAGTCATGCTCAACCTTGTGTCCTCAGCAGCCTTGGCTGAACGCTGAGGCTTTAGATCGTTGGGTCCTAGTAGACGACGACGGCGGTGCGCAGTAGCTCCAGTGAGCATGTTTGTCTCCCCGCTGCGTGTGCGTGTGTGTGTACCGAAGCACGAGTGCTTTCCCCAGCGGTAACAGCCTGGGCCGCTCTGCAGGTAGCAAAAGTCTAACAGAGCCCCCATGATTCATGCAGCCAGCAGCGGTTCTCCACCTCATTTATTCACAAAAAAAGCACACGGAGCTCATGCTCCATGCTGAATATCGCATGACGAAATGTACGCAAGATGCTGCATGTGTATGCGTGTGTGTGTGGGGGCAGCGGGAGTGTTTTTCCTACTGCTCCGGCTTACCTATGAATAATCATTTCCCTATGAAATGTCACCTTCCAAACTCGGTGGCCCCTGGGCTGATCAGAGTGTAGGGTTTGGGTGGGGGCTGGGGGGCACCTGGGGTGTTTAAAGCCAATGGAAAGAGCATTGAAGAGGCAGAAAGCCTGGCTCTGACTCTGATGCACTGGAGATATACAAATGAGTCCGGCCTCTTAAGAACTCGTGTGGAGTCGAGGTGATGGCGGCTCTACAGCCCTCGTTAGAGCCTCTGTCCCCCCGCTCGTGCGTTTTCGAGAGGGGCATTGTTGCCATGGAAACGTCTTTTAAAAATCCAAAGTCCTTTCATGGTGTTGGACTATTGTTGCACAGTGAATGCCCTTTAATACCTGCTCCCATTAAAGAAACAACACATCCAACCGACCCATTAAAAGTTTAAACTTCTAGGGGGTGTAAAGTGCCGCAGTACTGGAAAAATGTAAAAACAAATAAATAAAAAAAGCATACTCATTCCAGTGACTTTACCCCATTTATTTTAATGTCCAAGCTGAAAAGTCTCAGTGGTGATTAAAATCAAATGGATTTTATCACTAACCTATTGGATGAATTTGATCTGAAGTATGAATAACGTCATTCCATGAAGCTTTAATCAGCACTGATGAAAAGAGCAGCAAATCTCCCAAAATATTTAGGTTCACTTTGACTTTAAAGAATAAATGTGGAACAGATGATAGTAAATCATATTCAAAGGACAGAGCTGAGTCCAAATGGAACCTGTGCCAGGACTCTGCAAAATCACATTTGATCCGAGTTAGTTTCTGCTTGTGGCCAAAGAAAATAAAATTAAGTAAGCTGAAAAAAAAACAAACAATAGGCGAGAAGAACTGTAAGCTACACGCTTCTTGTTGAAAAGAGATCAGTTCCATTCTAACTCTCAATTAGAAGTGAGCTCATTCAAACCAAAATATGTTCAACTCTCCAATATTAAAGGAAGACAACTTTGTCCAAGAGTTTTATGACATAATGGTCATTTCAATGGAAAAAATTTGTGGAAGAAATCTGCAATCTTCACCCTTAACTGCCTTCTCAATCTGAACAGTCGTCCTGATTTCACAGGACAACAGAACAGAAACGTAACGTCATGTGTTATAATCTGAGGTAGTGGGGAAAATATACATTAACCTGGTGTCATTGTATTAGATCTATGCATCATCTGCATAACTATGGTAACTTTTCTTGTGTATTAATGGGAAAATGTAGATATTGAATAGGAGTGGTCCCAAGATAGAAACTTGGAGATCTCAGCATGTGCTTTTTGTTCACTGCCAACCTGGTGAAATAAAGAATTCCTTTAAGTAAGACTCAAAACTGTCATGTGCTGAACCAAGAAGTCTGACCCAACTCTCTAGTCGCCCAAGTAATCCACCAAGGTCAACAGTGTCGTCCGATGCACTGAGATCCAATCCAATTTGGTTCGGATATCATTGGACATTTTGACGAGGGCAGTCTCCATACGGTGGGGAGTACAGAAACCAGACTGACAAACGTCAAAAGCGGTTGAAGCAATTTCACTGATAAACCCAACTGTTTCAATAATCTTACTGATGAATGGAAGATTTGGAGACATCTTGTCCACATTGTTCTTTTTCAACAGTGGTTTGATTACCTGCTGTTTGTAATGCCCAGGGCGAAACGCCTGATGAGAGGGATGAGTTTATTATTTAAATCAAATCAGAGTCTGTGACAGGCAAAGCTTTCTTAAAGACAGCTGTAGGTCAAATTAAGCAACAATTTTTGCATGGAGTTAAACCAATGTATCAACTGGCCATGCTAAAACAGCCTCGGGATTCGAACCGGGCGAATCCCCAGTTGGAAGTTTGATAACCTAATACCCCAATAGAGAGTTGAAGTCAGAAAAGAGGTTTTAAAATCAGTCAGACACAGTTTGCAGCCTCAGTCTAATGAACTCTTTCAATGGAGGTTATGTAACGATTTTCAACAAGTCAGGCATTAGATACATCCTTTGCCTCTGGGTGACACTGTTCAATGCTAGCACAAAATGCTAGCAGACTTAAAAGTCATGTTGCTGTTGCAGGACTTCACCCTTCTGCATTTCTATCATTTCTATGCTGATCATGCAAAAAAAAAAGTTTACTCCAGGCATTGACTCTTGGACAGGATTGTTTTTCCAAGTGGTTTCAATAGTGCGGGAATGATGGGGCCGGTTTAGCAGGCGGTGTGCTTGTTCTGATAAGTGTTCTGTGAAGGTATGGATGCAGGCAACAATTTAAACATGTATCATTCTGTTCCACTATTTCCACAAGGACATCTGCTCTCTAATTCTCCCACTGAAATAAGCCAAGTGTAGGACGACAAATTTACATCGTGTTCTGTTTCACTTTTTTAGTTTCCAGTTATTACATCCAGCACGGGAAGATTCGTTTGGTCCAAACTCCAGCAGAGCCGATTTGAACAAGTTAACTGCCAAGTGACTCTCATGACTGAGCTGTTTAAAAAGTTGCTTTGGACTGTAGGTACAATTAATCCGTGACACTAAATCTCATACACAAGATTTGTTCTTCATTGGGTGTGAAATAAAACTCATGCAGTCATGTGCAGACGTTTTATTTAATTAAAACAAAAAGAGTTGCACTTGAATTTCTCATTAACAAATGTGGTTTTTCAATTACGAAAACCTTAGGGCCCCCGTCACAGCTGCCGTAATGGCCTTTGGGCTTTATTACTGCGATTGTGTTTATTGCAGTCGACTGCAGACTGGGTATTCTGCCCAGTCTGCAAAATTATAGGATTTGATTAAAATACTCTGCAGATATATAAAAGTGTGAAAAAAAGATGTTTGAAGGGGAGAAAGAAAAGGCATTCTCATTGTCTAAAACTTGAATTTGTCAGTCTGTCCATCAATCAGACTCTAAATTTAAAGCCTGAAATTTCTACCCTAAATAGATGGGAAGCTTTTACATTTTAGACAATGGACGGATGCCTTAAAAACATCTGCAGAATCTTTGAATTTGGACGTATTGACAAAAGTAGAGCTGTTCATGTGCAGACTCTGGCACTACTGAATTAAACAGAAACAATTGGAACATGGCCATATATTGGTCATGGAAAACGCAGCTGGCGCACTTTCAGGATTCACCGAATTGTACTTCCCTGTTATTTTCTACACTGATTAGGTGGGAGGCACTTAAAAGAATTGGGTAATCTCAAACCCTCTACGGCTTTGTTTACATGAGGCCGCTCTGTGGAAACTGACGATATTGTTGGGTATTGATTGGGGAAATGTTCCACTTTTAGAGCCCACTCTGTAGAGTCCGCTGCAGTTGTCATGCCAGGGCACATATGCTGTTGCAATTCTTCTTCGGTCCATTCAGTATCTGGATTAATCGCAAAGTTCGTCATCATCTCAGATGAGCCATTACAAGTTCTCATGTAACGACACACATACATACTCTGTATTAGAAGATGTGCTGAACTCCTGAAATGTTCCACACTGAGAAGTGATTTCAAAATTATGTAAAAGAAACGATTGATAATGGCCTCATTTTTTATGTACCTGGCATTTCATCATGGTGTGTAGAGGCCCTCTCGCTGTTTTTCAGACTGTCAAAGAAAACATGCATGCACATGTCCGGACAACATACCCACACACTGAAAGGCCTTCGCCAAGATGCTAATAGTAGCTTTATAATACAACTGTCCAATAGTATTTTTGCACAAATCATGTGTTATTTGAGTTTTTATCTATAGCCTATATCCTTACATACGTTTAGTAACAGCACACTGTTGCTGTGTGAGCCGTGATGAGGACCGCTCCGAATAAATGGCTGTGGTGCTTTTTAAATTATCAGCAGCTAAACAACCAAGTTTCTCTAAAGTTTTGCTTCTTTGTGTGTTCCATTCTGCTGCGTTCCACTTTGGATGTTGGTCCTTTACACTAGCAAAACAACACCGGAGCTATTAATGGAGATTGGAAAGGAAACTCATCGACTTCAAACCGATTACCTGGCAGAGCTGAGACCTCTGATGGCTTCATCATCTACCTTTGATAAACGTCTGTTCGGTTCGTTCCAAATAGTAATATTTCACGTGGGATCTATTTTGTTGCTTTTGTTCATCCATACAAATTGACTAAAAATGGAAGTTCTTCACGTCCTTGATGGATATTTAAATGACTTCCTTCTCGTACGTGCCGCTCGTTTTGCATGTAGAACGTTCTCGCTTTTATTACCGCTCTGACTCTTTCATTTCAAAAGCGAAAGACTGCCAATTGTTGCCAGGATTTGTATGCATAACAAATAAATGTCTAATATGTCAGATAGGATAAATTGGCATGACTAGGAGAGTGGAGAATGAAAAATGGGATTTGGGATCAGCAAAACGGTTATAAGCGCATTAGAGTGGGATTATTGTTGATACATTGAGTGGCCGTCTTGCCTTTTTTTCTCTTCCCCCTGTCACGCTAACAATATGGGCTGCCTCTTATCAGGAGATGAGAGTGCGATGTATTCCCTGCACTCTCAAGCTGGCTGTTTCTTGTGTTGCTTCAAAGCAAAGGAGCACACGCCAGACTGGCATCATGAGTCTTTACAAGAGTGCTGTGAAAATAGAGCGGGCAGAAAAGCCCATTTCTGGCCACCGATGGGGAATAGCTGGACCCAAATGCATGAGAAGGAGGTCGCATTTAAATCATTTGGAAACTTTTCCAACACGTTAGAAATACGTTCTCATTCCCTGAGAAAATCAGATTTCAGATTTCCTTATTCTACCAGCCATGTCATTCACAAACGCTTATTTCAAATGGCAGACATGATTCACTGAAATGCATACTCAGTGAAAAATTCACCATTGTGCCAGATATGTCTATATATGTATGTATGTTTCAATATCGTGAACTCCTGTACGACGAGATCCAAAATAATGAAATAAAACCACCTTCATGACTATTTCTTGAGGTGTTTTGTGCTTGAACTTGATAAATGATGGAATTTGAAACCTAAGATTCTCCACAACACAGAAGTAGAACTTCTAATTGTCAACCCAATCTCATCACATCCCACTAGCTGGATGTGTCGTCACATTCCAGCTTGGAGTCCTTTACATTTGGGTCTATTTCCTTGGTTAGAAAAGGAGTTTTATGTCGAACAAATTCAAGAACTGGAAAGATGTAGTGATTAAAACAGGCCTTCAGGTAAGGCCAAATTAACATCTACACAAGGGTCTCACATTCACTGATGACCTCCTATTGATTTTAATCCATATTCTAATTTATTTATTCTTGTCTTTTATACTAACTCATTTAATCCGTTCTAGTGTGCCAAGTTGTGCATTTGCTGCTTCTTGTGTTTTTTCTTCATCACCTGCCTAGAGACGGCACACACTAAATAAGAAGCCAACCAACCCCACTGCAATTGCATTTAATTTTCTCTCTGTCTCTGCCAAGATAAACAATGTAAGCGACTGACTGGCTTCCCTCTGTGCTTCCCATCAGAGGCAGAGGGAATTGCTTGTCTAATTCTAATTATCCCACATTGGCTCTTTTGTTGGTTCAGATCTTGTACAGGAAACTCTCCGTTTAGGAAAAGTCTCTGCTGGGTTTCTCTAAATAAACGCGCTTCACCCTACTGAATTTAGAGCACTTCTTTGTTCAGGAATGGAGTGATGCACACAAAGCATGTTTGGAAGTTGCCCAAAGCATATGTCGCTATGCTTCCCTGCGCACTTCCCCACTTGCGCGAAGCTATTTTGGGGAATATTTTTCTACTCTTCATATTTAATGCCGTGTAATCTGAAACTTTCTACGACTTGAACCTTACTTTGTTGTTGCACCTTTTGTATAATTTATATATTTTCATCCCTTCGTAATAATGTATCATGCCCTTCATCTGAACTTTGGAGACTTAACTCAAGTTAGTTTTAGAGCTACTAGTGTTTCTGCAGAAGATTGATGATTGATTTTAATATTATTTATTGACTAATAAAGAATAATTATCTTAAGGGTATTTGCGAGGTCACATGACATTTCAGCAGGGCTGAATAATAAATCAATAAATTATACAACTATTCAATGAACTCCAATTCAGAGCCACACTGCATTCTGGGAAATGTAGGCAGAGGAAAGGCTTTAGCTGCTCATGGCAACTAAGTTAGGTTGGTGGCATGAACTAACTAACTCATTTTTAGTTGCTTAGCAACAATCTGTGGAGTAACTTGCGCAGCAGCAGTTTCATGTTAGCGTTAAAAATAAAATAACAGCATGGAGTAAAAACTCTGTGTAAAAGAGTGGAGGTCACGCCATCAGTTTAAAACAAACACTCGGCAATAATTATCAATATTGACAGTTATCGTTATCAACTGATGGTTTTTCAGCCATATTGTCCAACCCTACATTTGGGTAACAATTAAAGCAACATTGCACACACACACACACACACACACAAATCGAAGTAAATCAAATCAAGGTAACCATAACTGGAGTGTGTACGGTATGTATTTTTACCGTACACACTAAAAACACATAAAGTTGTTGTGCAACAAATGCGAATATAGAAGCCATGCATAAAAAAAATTTTAAAAAGTCCAAACATTTTGGCTTTAAGACATGTCTTCAAAGTTTTCTGAGATTATGTTGTCCAAAGCCTTGCAGGATGGCATTCCACAGTCAAGGGAAAACAACGGGTCTCACGGTGAACAAGTGAGTCAAAGGAGTGGATTGAAAGGTGAAACTTAGCCCAGAGGAGGGTGCATAAAGTTCAGTTTAAGTGAGATATGGGGTGGTGAGATTATGAAGGGCTTGAATGTTACAGCTAGAATTTTAAGGCCAATATGGTAACCACCTGGATACCAGTGAAGTTTCTAAAGCAAAAAGGTGATATGAAGCATGGATGGGGATTCTACAGGTGAGGTGAGCAGATTATTTTTTTAACCTTAAAACTTTTATTTGAAGCCAAAAGTTGAAGCAGGAATATGTTAGATAGTCCACGAAAAGACATGTTACAGTAATGCAGAACAAATTAGATGAGCACATTCAGAGTAATGGTGCTGTGGGGGTGAGTGAAACCCAGAGGCTGTTTGTGTCCAGGGGGAGGAAGTAAGCAGACTGGGTAATGTTGTTTATCTAGGCAGTGAAAAAGAGAGTGTAATAAAAGAACAAACCATCTACTTTAAAGCAAGTATGGATAGTAGAGTGGTTGATTTGTAAAGAAACACTGCCAGATTTGGAGAATGTAGAGTTGATGCCAAAGAAAGTTTGTCTTATTTATGTTGACTTTGCCAAATTATGTGCAAAACCAAACATGAATGTTCTGTAAACAATCATAGAGGGAAGACGTAAAAAGTTTGGGCTTAGAAGAAGAGTAGAGCTAGATGTTTTCTGAAAATCTCACCCATAGGAAAAATGTAGGTGATGAAAAGAATGGGCCCCAGGACAGAGCCTTGTGGTACACCCCTGCTCATAAAAGGGATGTTTGAAATTTGTTTAACATCATTTAAGTTAATGATATCTGAACCGGGTTACACACTAACAAGGTCAGGTTAAAGAGCTCTTTCTGTCTTCATCATTGGAAATTCACAAATGCCAACCCTGACAAATATAGGAGTAACACTAAGAGACCAAAGACTCTGTGTATCTATAACTCCAGTGAAAGATTTGACCTATCACTGGCAGCCTTCACTTGTCTTTCTACTTCTTTTTTAAAAAGATGAACAAAATATTTTTGTCAGAAGTAAATGTTTTTCAATCTTTGAGAGCAACTGTACCGTTTTTTTGTAGGTTCATTTATGTAACCGCTAAATGACTACCAAACAAAATTTGGGTCATCTAAAATTCAATAGTTGACAATTAAGATGTTTTGTAATGCAGGAAACATGGAAAATTGTGTTTTAATCAGAAATAACTAGAGATGCACCAAACAGAATTGTCACTTTTTTCTTTGTACAAGGACTGCCTCTTCTTTTTCTTCTTCTGAAAGTTTTGTTCTCTCTCGCTCAGTTCTCTCGACAGTGGATTATTCTCTCGCTGAATAATCAGTAGACATGTTTTGATCTGTATTAAATGAAATTTCATTTTAAATAACTTCTTCCCCTGGCATGTGATCTCCCACTGATTTCTCAGCAAATTTCTACAAATAACCCAAGAAAATTATAAGAATTGAAATAATAGACTCGCTTTTGCCAAAATAGTTTGAAATACCTCAAAATTAAATTAGGTTTTTGTCAAATTTAGCAGGACCATGTAGAATAAAACCTGTATTCCCACGCTGTAAATGCTCTATAATCGAAATCGACACATTTTTGTTCTGTAATGACATTGAACGCAGCCCGGGCTTAGCTGCAAAGTGCTGCTGTGTTGCTGTCTCCATGAATAAGGCCTCGCCCCACTGGCTCTGGGATATCAACGAGCTGGAAATGTTTTATTCATGCCAAGAAAGTACGTGCTCTGTTTATGCAATCCGTGAGCTATAAAAATAGCGACAGTGGTTTAGAAACGGCTTCCGTTTAGCTTTGGTCTGCGCTGTTATGGAAATTAACCGCATGCTAATAGCTTTAAGATTACCACAGCTGACATTCACAGCTTACTTGAAACAACAGAGCTCCTCTGAACCTGATCGTACTCTCCTTAATTCATGTCATAATGCGACATAAAACATCTCACATGTGTCTGTGTAAAATTGAAATCCTGGAGTTGTTTTAGTAGAATCAACCAGGCGTGTTGTACAGAGAAGTAATCAGTATTTTCAAATGGAGTGAAAGAAAGTGGTTTTTATCTGTTTGCTGGACTAACTTGCCTTCAATTGGATGAGAAAAGCCAAGGACTCCCAACAGAATATTTATACAGCGTGTTTATGGTTTACCACACGACGAGTTAAATGCATGACCCTGAGTATCATTCCAGAGTGTAAACAGCCTTCACGGTGAACAAGCTGTCTCCATCGGGTGGGGGACTCGCACAAGCGTCCCTCGGACGAGCAGATGACGTGACGATGACGGCGTGTGTTTACAGGGAAAAGACGGAACGCCGTGCGGGTTGGACGCCGGACCTCCAGGATTTGTTTTTGCAGACTGTCCAAACTTCACTTTTCATTGAGCCGATGATGTATTCCAGTTGGCTTTACGCTTATTGGTCCCGCTTGGCCAGCTCCTAGTGTGTTTCCAGCAGATTACGCTTGTTTTAGAAAAACGGCGCCCCAGTCGATTCCGTCTGTAGGAGGTTTTAAAGTCTTATGTTGAAAGCGCTGGCCGTGTCTCTTCATAAATTAGATGCAAAGACTTTAAAGCCAATAGATGTACAACTAGTGCTTAACAAAATAGTATCTAACACTTCGACTCAACCTTTTGTTGTTTTAAGAGAATACCGTTCATGGACAAATTGTGTCCCTTGTTTCCAAATTATGTTGGTTTTTACTAATAGGTGAAAGATGACATGTTCAGCCAATTTGTATCTTTTTGTTTCACAGAATGCCAATCATAATCATCCTAACTATAATTCACACTCTTATATCAACAGGAGCCATACCTTGTTACACACACTAATGTGTGTGTGCTCATTGATGTCAGAACAGTACTTTTTTCTTTCTCCACTGGACTAATAGCTCATCAATTAGTAGCGGGATACCAGACTTGACAGGATGTCGGCCCATTTGCATTTCACATCTGCTAATGTCAAGCTACCATGAAACTGGGGGTGTGTGTGTGTGCCTTTTAGCATTTTGCCAGATCCATTTTTCTAACAACTACTGTTTTGTGCTGTTTTGTGAAGACAGATTGCGCCTTATGGGGCCCAAAGCCGGGTCCCATTAGAAGAAGTGCTGTTTTTCTAGGGTTAGAGGTTTAGGTTTAAGACCAATAGCTTAACAGCTGTTACACTGTGGCATATTGGCCGCAGAGTAACAGTGTTGGATGATCAATGACGGCCATCATTGATCATTTGGTGTTTGGTCCACCCAAAGAGCTTCTCTTAACCGTTCAAGCACTCGGCTGCAGAAAAGAGGGTCATCAATCCTCCTCGTCCATCTCGCCTTTGTTCATAATGATATTCTAGACCAGCTTAAACGGATCGACATCATTTCTCTTAGCTTTGAACCAACCGCCTCTACTCTCTGGAGCATTTGTGATGAATGAGTGTCCAAACATATGTTTCAAAGTGGCGTTCTTTTTGCGTTCTAATGCATTAGGGGAAAGGGGGCTCCTGTTACACATGGCGACGGTAAAAGGCGTTCTGTGTCGTTTTGTCCCACCGCTGATTATTTTAAATGTCAATGTGGGTAGAAAAGGCCATTGAACGAGTAAAGTGCTCATCTGTGAGGAGGAGGACAGAGTAAGCAGTAATTGCTGGAAACAAAGCTTCAGTTTACATTTATTTAGATGCAAATGAATGTATTAAAAGGAAAATGATAGCAGTCGGCGCATTGCGGTGTTCCGGTCTTAGCGTATGTGATACGGGGAGCGGTTATTTCAACAGCTGTGTGCATAAAGAGTGTTTTTCTGATTACAGTGCCTGCGGTGCACTTTAATAACAGTCATGCTGATCTGTCTGCTTGATAAAAGTGGGGACATTCGGACCACAGGAACTGACTGTAGCCAGACGCATTCGGCAGCGGACGTCGCAAACAGCAATCTGAGAGTAGATGAAAAAATGACTGAAATTACTGCTGGACTTTCTAGCATGCTTTCTCGGGCTTGAATAGAAAGCTACCCGGGTGGCACTTTCAAACTTGTAAATTATCAGACGCCACAGAAGTCAAGTTTTCAGATGTCTGCAAATTTTTCTTGGAAAAATTATTCACAGAGGTCTGGAGGGTTTGGTAACGGGAAGGTTTTGGCTCTATGTGTGCTGCCATTCCGAAATGTACGACATGGCAAACTACAGCGCTGCAAAAAAAAAAGTATTTCTGTTACTTATATTAGAAACAACATAAATGATGACTTAATTAAAAAAAATTTTTTTTACATATAGTAGAAGCTAAATGCTAGCATGCTTTAGCCATATTTAATTTGTTTTCGGGACGTTTGTCTGGTTGGCAGCAACCAACTGAGACAGCGTGGATAAAATGAGGGATTTCAGATGAACATCTAGAAATCATTACACGAGGGAAGATTTATGTTTGCTTCTACTGTTGATGTACAAAAAGTAATGACAGATAATCTTTTTTTTTCTTCTTTTTTTTCCAACAAATAAAAAGATTTGGGAGTTCATATCATAAAGCAATAAGAGGAGATAAAATTTAGGTAATAAAAAATTATTTTTAACCTTTTTATCTCCTTGTTTTTGTTTTTTTTTTTACGTGTAACTGTTAAAGAGCCATGTCTTTGAAATAAATAAATAATAGGATGTGTAGGCACATAATTTGGCCCACATTGTCTTATTGTGAACAACTTCTAAAGAAGATATAAAATAAATAAAGAGTGGAACCACAACCTTTATCTCTCAAAGAATATTTGATACAAGCTGCATTTTTAGTGCGGCTTTCCTTTCAAGCTGCTCTGAACGCCGCAGCCTTCTGATGTTATGGTGCCTGTCGAAGGGGGTAAAAAGAAAAACAAAAAAACAGCCATTTGGAAAGTAGATTATAGACATCATGAATAATTTAAAACTGGGTCATAAACTTTTAAGATTCTGTGACTCCAGTGAATTGAGTAAAAGTTTTTCTAAGTTACGCATTTGGTATGTTTTTGTTTTTTTTCTGGCTTACTTACATGTTTTAGATGATAAAAGAACTTCTAGTATCAGACCAAGAGATGCGTTTATGACCCCGAAGCGACCCGCATTCACAGAAGAAGAACGTAGACGTCGCACCGCAGCACACAGCTTTACGGAAGCAAGAATGGATCCGATTATGAAGTTGTTGATGAGCAGACGCTGGCAGTATATTATCACAAAATTAGGAAAAGCAAAGAAAGCTAAAAGAAAAAAAGGAATCTCTTCGTCTTCAGACATTGCTTACATCCGATTCATCACGTCTGCAGAATTTTGCTGTACGGCTCACGTCAATGACGAAAAGTCTGATAAAATGTAGGAAATCCACTTTTCCCAGTTCCAATACATCAGTCTGATGTTTGGCATTAGCCAATACCAAAACACTGTGCTGAATTGACAAAAGCAAAAGGCTGACTAGGTTGGTCAAATATGTAAGAAAAAAAATCTAAAACAAATCTTCTTTCAAATGCTTCAGAAAGTGCTATTAGGAACTCTAAGCATAATGTAAAATAAATAATAAAGGATGATGATGTTCATCACCCAAAGCAGAGAATCAGACTGAAAAGATTCACCCTTATGGATCAGACACATTGTCACTGATGCCTGAGCTAGATTTTTTTTTTTTATGGTATTGAAACCGATACAGATATCGATAAGGGATCGGTGCATCTTTAATAAAATGTAGCAGAAGTAGATCATTACCATATATGGAAGTGGCGCAAATCCAGTTTTTGGGGTGTGTGTAAAGTTCTGACCTGGTGTCTTCAGACAGTCATGAGAAAGTGTGATTCGGGTCACATTTTCTCCCTGTGAGATCGTAGCCTTATCGTCTTCTTTTCTACTTCAGATGTTCTTTTCTGACCTGTTAATCCACACTACTTTTTCACACCACTTGAATTCAATTTTTTTCTTTTCCCCCAGAGGAAATAATTTCATCTTATGTCTATTCACTGGTGTCAACCTTTATTGTAGATCTCACTGACAAACTGCAGCGCTTCATGCTCATGCGGTCTGCTATATGCAGCCATCCATGTGGTTATAACGCGACCCTGGAGGGTTTTCCAGCCCTTCTTTTTTTTCTTTAATTGAAATCCCCGAGGGACAGTAATTCTGTTTTCTTAGCAGACATGATTTTTCTCCCGTTTTAGTCTGAGCATCAGTTAGATTCAGCTCTGATCCAGACACTTTAATCAAGTAGACCGAGCACAGCCAGGAATCTCAGGCAGATATGGCACAAGAGCACCAGTAGCTATATCCAGAGTTTGCGTTAGTGTGGGTTTCAGTGTGTAAATACGTGACAGGATGTTGGTGTGTCTTTGATGAAAACAGGACAGTTTCTACACTTTTTTTTTTTTTTTTTTACTCATCACTTTCTCAACTTCATCCAAGTGTGTGACAAGTCCTCAGGGACCGTTCTCTGGCTTTCACACAGACTAAATCACATAAACATCAGATAGTGGACTTTTTTTATTGCAGAGCCCTGCTGCAGTGCATCCAACTCGACAAGGGTTTGTTATGTGAAAAAGGACAGCGCGATAAATCATGTGATATTTATGCCGTACAATTCAGCTTAGATATAAAGATATATTTATATGTGTCTGTTCAGTTGTGATTCAGACACACACCAGTCTCTCTGGTGTGTGTCTTCACTCTACCTTGCAAAGGATTTGTGACAACACGATTTGTCCTCTTATTTGAGCTCACTGACTCAGATTTAGTAGAGCAAGCTAAAACTTTAATGCAATTCAAGGATTCCTCAAACACTCACGGTGTGCTTTTGAGGAGGGAACAGCATGATATCATAATAGAAATCTCAAATCCAATTTTCCATAATACCCTCCTCCCCCCACTTTTTAATAAATCCGTATTGCATTTTATTACCTCTAATTCAAAATATATTTTCTGGTTAAACTTGATTCAAATAGTAGGAAGGCTGACAAAAAGGAGCATTTCAGGCCTGGACTGTGATATTTCACACTACTTACAGATCCTTTAAGACCACTTTGTGATTAATGATATCTCTATGCAGCATAGTCTCTTCTTCTGAGTTGAATCTTTTAGCTAAAGTACAGAAGTCCTGTTTCAAATTGTGTTTATGTGGCGCTAGTGATCTTGAAACTGTGTCAAGGCTCCAGTGTATACCATCACATTCGCAAGTGTGATATGTTCTTTTTTTAAGTTATGGGCATTAGACATATGGCTAATGTAAAAAAAAAAATGTTGATTTTAATTTCAACTCATTCCATTGGTATTTTATCCAGATGGTTCCCCATTAAATAATCCCAGAGCCTTTGAACTCTCTCGATACATTCCAATTTTAAAATTTACCTGTTGACTGCTGCAGTAGTCCCTGTGTGGTTTGGGGATTCATATTTTGTTTTCTTGTCGCTAGCTAGCTAAAAATTGTTTTCTCACCACAGATAAAAATGTATCTTCCCACATTTTTTATTTGACAAGCTAGCAAAAATAGCTAAAAAAAAAAAAAAAGAAAAAACAAAAAAAAAGCTAGCTTCCTGTTTTTTTGCTAGCTGGCTAAGTCAAAAGAGTGGGAAGGTAGATTTTTTTATCTTCCCATATTTTTATCTTCTTGACTTAAGTAGCTTGCCATATAGCTGGCCAAGTCACATATAGCTGGCCAAGTCACGTATAGCTGGCCAAGTCACGTATAGCTGGCCAAGTGTCAAAAATGTAGGAAGATAAATTCGGATAGACAGATGTAGCTAGAAAGAAGAAATTCTTGCGCCTGCTGAATTTGTTAGCTAGATAGCCCACAGAACATGCATGATGCCCATTAATTTCATATCAGTTCTGAGCCTTAAATGATGTATTTTAACTTTGTCCAGATATGATGACACAACATTCAACTTTTGTGACTTTTTAAACAAGGATTTGATTCACAAATATTGCTTGGCACGGTGTACTGCCAACACTGTGCTCATCAGTTGGGAGAGTGTCTGTAAATAGATGGACAGATAAAAACAAAGGCAGCGATTTTGCGTGATAAACGGAGTGGAACTGCTGCTGCTGGAGGCGTGTTAATGGAGAGCCAGGACCTGCTGATGAGATTGTATCATGGGCTGTCACCAAAGGCCACTGTAGGTTAATGACATTCTTGGAGAGGGTATGCGAGCTAATCTATGATGTGACGCACATACAGAACACACACACACACCCATGCACACCCCTTTTCAGATGAACACATTCTTACTCATACTTGCCCACTCGCATAGCAGCACATTGCATGAAGTGTCAATTAACACGTAAACAAGAAGCATTTAGCAAGGTTCGCTCTCATTTAAAAGGTAGCAACAACTTGCTTTAAAATGTTTAAAAATAATAAATGAGTGAATCAGTGAAGTCACTCATTTAAGCCATTTTGTTGGCAAACAATGACACCAAATGTTCAGCTTTGTCTTTCCTACTGTTCCTGGATCTTACCAGGTTTTTAAAAATAAAAAGTATTCATTTAGTGTCCAGTAAAACTATGAATTATTTTTCACAGTTTGTCACGCTATAACCACAAACTTGACTACATTTTATTAGAAGAAAAATCAGAAAAGTCTTGCATACCTTTGTATTGAGTCTTGCACAATAAATGCTTTGTAAAGCCTCCCTTTCCTTTGAGAGATGAACTATAATCTGGTGTGGAAAATATAGCTGACACACTGATGCATTTGGTCTTTGAACAACCTTAACATAAATGGGGCTTTGAGACCAAACTTTATACATACAATGGACCCCCAGTATTTGCAGGGAATTGGGACCACAACCACATGCGAATAATGGAAAATTGGCGAATACTTGAGATGCCTCCTAAATTTACATAAAACTTCCTATTTCAACAGGTCATACTCCACATATACCTTAATAAATATGAATATGGTTTCACAATGGAAACCATCTTAGCACTACCACAGAAGCTAACATCCACAGCCTTCCTTGTGTTCCTTCACTCTTGGGTGTACAGCCAATCAAAGAAAATCAACAGCACATCAGTCAATAACATGTCAAGTAGCATTGAGCCTAGGTATTTTAGCTTCTGAAGCGCCATTTTCTTTTGAAAAATAGATGTTTTAAAATAAAATTAATAAAATTCCTCATACAATTTGAAGTAAAAATTTTTTGATCCACAGAAAAGTTGGTGAATAGGTGAATCTACAATGCCGAACTACAAATAGGCGTTGTTCCGCTTTATAACTGTTGTTGTAGAAACTTCTTTGACTGCTCTGTTGAATATAATCAGACCCTTGTATAAATTTAAATTTTATATAAATTAAAAATCCGCCTCAATTAGCTTCTAACCAGACAAACCACACCATCCAGTAAAATATTAATTTACCATTCGTCACTCGGCAGCTAATAGGAGCTGGAGGTGAAAACTGCTACTCTAGGCTTATTCTGCAGGTTTTGAGAACAAAAATCTTTGCTACTGCACAAGGAAGGATTTTTAAAGTCCTAAATGCAGCTGTAACACTTTGTGCTCTGTGGTGGCTCTAATAACCCTGACTTACTTAAGTGCCTTCTACCACAACACACCCTGGACTTTATTTGACGGATGATCAATAAACCTTGGATTTTGTTTTAGAGCAACACGAGAAAGTCTGGTTTTTATGGTATTTTTATTTTCAACTAATCTCCTCCTGCAAAATAACTGGCATCCCCCAGGGGCGTGTGCTCTCTCCACTAATCATCTCTACATATATAAATGACTCTTCCTCAGCAAACCAGTCTGTGAAACTCCTGTAGTTTGATATGACACCCTTGTCTGTGGTCTGATCCAATCACCGGGGTTGAAAACCAAAGTCAGATTCCTTGTTTGTGCCGTCAATCGTAACCAATAAGACTGATTCTAATTGTTTTTTAAAGTTAGGAAATGACTCACTTGCATCTCAGCAAGAACATAAAACTGTAACGCCTAGAATTTGCCGTATTGAGAATCATACCATCTCAGTGTTTTGGCAGCTCTTTAAGATGTTCTTCTCCTTCACCATTTGAAATCTCCCAGCCATTTGTTAACAGCAAAACTGCAGTTCTGCATGAACACTTCTTCTCAGCACTGCAGATGAATTTCAAAGCAATCCTCTTCATAACTTTCTTTGAAGTTTTCAGGGATTTGTTTGTAAAGGTCCCAACATTTCGGTTTCATTTCGTTTAGATTTGCGTTCGCAGTACAGTCTGTGCACACAGAAGCCTTTTAATCACGCTACTTCCTTTTAGACCAGCTGTGATGCAATCATTGCCAATTGAAACCGGACGGGAAAAAAAATGCCTGCAAGTGTTATTCCATCTTTTTTAACCCCCGCTTTTGGACCTTCCTCTGCTAATGGCTTACTAATGAATATGCTACCTCTGGGTTCATTAAATTCACCAGTTTTCAAAAACCACTTAATTAGGCCCACACCTGTCTGTGTGGTTAATTTGTTGTTTGGTCTAGTATTTATGTGTTGGCGTCGGATAGTTTTTGAAATTTAATTTGTTAAAATGCTTTTTTTAAATGTGAACGTTGTTTGGGGGAGGTGGAATTTGGCATCGCTGATTCCTCATCAGATGTTCTGTCTGCCATTTTCTGAGCACTTTAATGAGTCAGAGCAGTAAATTGGCCAAACTCCTGCTCTTATAGATGTTCTCACATATGCCGATGATCACTTTGTTTTGCACACTTGAGTAGCAATCCCTTTTGCCAACTCTCGCTCGTAGCTCCTATGGAGACGGTGTAGTTCCTGCACCAGCAGATATCTGAGGAAACGAAAGCATTTTGGCCTCTCATCCACATAAAAACGCCACTAAAAATTATTTATGAAAACTCCATATTTGTGTAGGTGTGCATACTCAGGGGGAAATGGAGATTTCCAATCCCATGCATTATAATCTGCGACAAATAATGAGTCAATAAATCCACATACTTGCTTTGATGTGATTCCCAATGAACATTGTCTTCTGTTTTATTAACTTTACATTTGAATGCATTATTTAAAAGTAGTTCCATTTATTCTTTGATCCACACAAATGAACCTACTGATGCCATGTTTATTTCCCAAAAGGAAGTTGCAGTTGTTTTGAATCATTCTAATTGACTGACGTAGGTCTTAGATGTGTGCTACGCTGCCCCCTATGGGTTTGGCATATTTAAAACAACTCTGGTTCTTATGGATGAAAACTTTCCTGAAACAGATCGCATGTGTATGATGCTGCTTTTTTAAAATGATCTGGTGGAGATATCTGTTTTTATAAAGATCTGTGGTGTGCACAACGCCTTAGAAACTTTACTTTTCACATAGCTACTGTTGTGCTCATAAGTTTACATACCCCAACAGAGAAGAGCAATAATGATTAAAAAAACAAAAAAATATGTATATGCTGGGATGTAAACTGCAATGCTACCACAAACAAACCCAGGATAGTAAGTGAAGCAAAGTTAAGCAATGTCTAAACTAAAGCAATTTTTAGAAAGAAAAAGTAAAGTAAAAGTATTTTTAAAGGACAAGTGGTAAATATAAACATAGCCACTTTGTCACAAAGACAATTGCACACTTTTCATATTTGAAGGTAAATATAGTTTCCCTCCCAATTGACTACTTTTTATTTGTCTATCAGATAAATGTCCAAAATTTGAACTGTGTGGAATATTTTGCGTTGTGTAAAAGTACAAGGCCGCAGATGGTGAGTTATATTGCTGATTTTATGAGGAGGAGGTTGAATTCATTTTATGTTGTTCGGGCAAAAACTGTTGATTCATATCTGCAGTTCAAATTGAATTTGAATGCTGCGACACAAAGCTGAGGTGTGTGGGTTAATTTTGAAAGCGTGGAGTGTAGCAAGGTTCACTCTTGAGTTAAGTTGAGAGAGGACTAAATAACGGTTCGTTGAAGCTCTCCTGTTGCTGCCTGACGGATTACTGTTGTTAGAAGTAACAGGTCGGCTGGTGGGGGACCGCAGGTGGCATCTGGTATGAGCTTCCTCAGTCTTGCAAGAAATGTGGGAGTGACCCTGAACAAGGACAGCAGCTTTAGCAAAAGAATAACCAAGCAAGGAGTGACTGAAAAAGAAGTGAGGACAAACTTTTCAGCCGTTCCTCTGCAGTAAGCGGCAGACAGAGATGCGTTGGGTGGGCGTACTGCAGGAGGGGAGCTGATGAAGCCGAGGTGTGACTGCCTGATTGAAGTGGAGTCTGGAGGGATGCAAGTGGTGCCAGACCTACACACACTGACTCTTGCAATAGCGGATATTTGCATGCACAAGCACCCAAGACCAAACGGGAAACAGGGGAAGTGGGGGGGAAATAGTTAGGAGGAATGGAGTGCACAGCCAGAATCATGACGGGGAATCTTTGGATATTTGAAAGCTGTTAAGTCAAACATCACTTGCCCCAAAAACGTTCTTTTGGGTATCTTTCATGGAAAACACTGTCAAACGTCTCTGCATAAAAATAGCAAGGTTTCTTACTGTCTGGGAATCCAAGCTAACAAGTCACAGAGCAGCGACATGAATATGTTTTAAGATCAGCATACATGCACTACAATGCTGCAAAGTCCAATTTTCAGGGTTGGGGTTGTTGTATTAAGTGTTAAGTTACACACATAACCTCTCCATGTTGGACAAAAACAACCTACATAAATCCATTTGCAAGGCGCTGCGCAATAAGTCGCTTACATGTTGCTACAGCCCCCCCTGAAAGGACAAAATACCACTTTTGAATACTTGGTGAGATCAGTTGCAGAGATAATTTTTTTTGTTTTTTTAAAAGCTATTACTCAATTTGGTGATTGAGGTCGAACCAATTTGACCTGACCTGAGTTTCTGTCTTCTTCTGCGTCATCAGGGCGTCTGCGCTGACCCCCACGCCGCCTTGGCTCTGCCCCGCGACTCCAAGCTTGGAAAGGAAAAAGCCGAGGATCCGTTGTTCCAGCTGCCAGACGCTGATCAGATGACCATCAGGATAGGTAGAACTGGACCTGTCACAGGCAAGCCCCCCCCACCCTCTTCATATACCCACATCGGCTGTTTTGTGCTCCATTTCAGAAGCCCAAATGGTACTGCATGGAAATTTAAGAGTTTACACCTGCAGCTATTGGGGTCACATTATTATTATTTTTATTTTTTTGCCACTATGAGAAAAATGAATGATTTTGCTCTGATGGAAATCCAGAGAAGGCACAAACAGTGGCTCCATTGGCTAAGAAACCTTACTTGACCTTCTCTGATGGCTACCTACCAGATCTCTCTATGGCGCCTTTCTTGTCTCTTTCTCTTGCCTTTAATCTCCTAGAAACTTGATTGACTGGTTTCAAACTTTTAAAGGTTATTTGAACAATAACATTTTCTGTGCTTGCCTAAAATGATCAAATAAAGTAGAAAGTTATTTTTTTTATATATATATTTGGAAGCCAATAATCAACCATTGAGACTCTGAAACGCAAAGGAGTCTGAAACTGTAAGAGAAAGCCAATGCTCTTCTGGAAGTTGTGGACCAGTGTTGCAGTGACATGTCACTGCAAACAAATAACTGTATGTGAAGATTGAAAACAGAAAAACCAACGAAAAAAAAAAACACTTTTGAACAATTTTCTGATTGCTACTCTTGAGTTCAGTCTGAACTCCTTTATCCAGTGTTTCTCTCTAGAAGATCTCCTGGGAAATTATCCTGCGTTTCTAACAATAATCACACTGCATGTAATCATTCCATGCATGCTTGTCATCTCACTGTCACTACAAAACAACGACGGCTTTATCAATACACTTTCTGTTGTGTCCATGTCGTTTCCTGGTGTTTTCCACCGAACGGGAAAATGTACTAACCCTATATTGCAAGAAAGATGAACTAATAAATAAATATGTATTAAAAGGAAATCAATGAATGTAAATAGTTTAAACAGTTAAGACTGCAACTGGTCTTTAAACACACAACCAAAACAAGGCAACAGACTTAATCAAACGATTCATGTTTATAGCAAACCTACTTTTCATAATTCAGCCTCCTAACTAGAAGTTAATTTAAAGGAGACTTTTGTCTTCAGGCACCTTCAAACTTTAGACCCTGTGAAGTTTTTCCTCCACATAGATTCAATAATGTTAAAGTGAGACAAGAAAAAAAAAGAGGAACAAGATAATTTTCCCCTTTGGGACAGAAAACACAAACTTAACACCTCATCTGACTTGCGTGTCAGTAAAACTCACAATCTGTGTCAGTTAGCGTCTCCCCTGGAGTTTCCCATCATTGCTTAATTAACAATGGAAGAAAGGAGGGGAGGAAAAATGTCACTGCTAGCAGGCATGGATTTTTACAAGAGATATTCCACCACAGTCGCCTTCTTTATTGAGGTTAAACTCGTAAACAAAAAGACAGTAGAAGTTAATTGCAGTTTAAAAAAAAACAAACAAACAAACAAAAAAAAGCGCTTTCTTATATTTTAATTGCGCTCCAAGAAGCCGAGCTCTTTAGCAGTGAGTGCTTCGGCCTTTACCAGCAGGTCGAGCGTCGCTGGGGCTCATTTGAAATCATGAATTCCCGGTAGGGTGTCCATGGTTCACCAAGGCGCTGCATTAAGAAACCCTTTCTAAAGACACAGGCTTTAAAACGTCCATCTAAAACAGAAGACAGACGTTACTGCCGTTTCTAATTATATCCCTTTATTTCCTGTTGACACGCAGGTTAGCCGAATAAGAAAAAAAGGGCGTCTCATTCAATTAACTCACACAGAGTTGGAGTGCTTGCTGGCAATCTAAATATTGCTAATTAATCCAAATGGGTTATTTTTGTGACCGTCTAAAAGGACTTCAGAGGCATTTTTATGCGACTTACTTGCACCGCTTTCAGAGTCTGTACATTTAAGCAGAGGTTGCATAATGATGATGGGGTTTTTTTTAACTTGTTTTAAGACCCGAGGGAGGTTCAGATGTACGTTTTTAGTGCTTATTGGTGATAGAAGTATTTATGTTTTTTGTGATGTTATTTTAAATGACCTGTCAAAACTCACTGTGTTTTAAGTCTAAAAATGAAATCTCAGTGCTGAAGACCTTCTGAAGTGATAAGCAGTTGATAGATGCGCTCCCATTGACATTGGATTTGAATTGCGTTTCTTATTTAATGGAAGCGCAGCAATTGCAAAATTTCCGACGCTGGCAGAATTTCGACAGTTTTGCGCATATTTGTAATGAAAGTGCAGCCGGTGTCTTCATTCTTCTTGTCTGAATTTAGAAAAAGAAAAAAAAAGAAGTGAAAATCTCATTCCGTTTTTAGCTAATATAAATACATTATTTCACTTTCATACAGAGGGGATTTTTGTTTTGTGCTCCAATCAGATTGGGTTGAAAGAAACGCCTTATTGCTGACATCAGGTCCCCCCACCCTGCACGATTGCTTATTAAAACCATGCGATATCCTTGCCTCGAGTGGAGAAATAATACAAAAAAAAAAAAAAAAAACAGAATGCTCTGACGCGAACGAACTTGACAAAAGACATTCTGACAAACCCCGGCCTCGGACATAATGGTAGATTGGATAATGTGGCGAGAAGTCAACTGGGTGGCTAGACATATTCACGATGGTAGGAAATGACCACATGGTCTGTCAGTAACACTTCCTAATTTGATTCAAAGCCCTTTTGAAATAGTCTCTTCATAAGACACAAAAAAGAAAACCTCCAAAGGCTCACATCGCCCTGAACGACCAACAGCGATTAAGGTTTTAATTCCACCAGGAAAAAAGGGTGCTGACGTTGAAAGATCAATTACCGGGCTTCGCTAATTCCATGCCGAGTCGTGCAAATTAAAATCATCTTCACGCCAACAATCTGACGACGACCTCGATTCTGCTTTTGCTGGAAAAGCAAACTCTCATCAGGAGGCTGCATGTGGAGCATCTGTTCTACTCTGGCAACACGCTGAGCGTGGAGGAAGCCAGAACCTGACACGACTGCTAAGCTCACAAATAAGCCACGACTGGGCGGACGGCATCACCCGACTGTCAGTTAAACATCACCGAGCGGCGATTCCCACCCCGACGTCAAAACCTGTCATCCTAACAGATGCTGCCGCAACAAAAATCCGATCCGAGCGTCAAAACAGCAAACGTGTGTCAGTCTCGGCTCGCCAGCGTCGGATCTGCGGCGCCTTGGTTTCAGCGAAGCACCAGCTGAGGAGGGCCTAATTGTAGCATTGGAGGTTTCTGCTAATGCTATGGGTTTAAACCCGAGGAGGGAGTTCGCGCCGTCGCACGCAGCTGGGCAGGAGGACGGATATGATGAGAAAAGAGGGGAAAAAAGACACCGTGTCGAACTGCATCAGTTCTGGACTCACAAGCTTGATGTTCAGACTTTGAAACCCTCCCTGGGCTAAAGTTAGGACAATTACCAACCTTTACTTTTAACCTTAAAGTCTTGCATAACCCTTCTTTATCTCTCTGATTCTTCTAAGTAATTTTGCTTCAACTTTTTGTCTTTGAATTAATTCGGGAGGCTTGAAATCTGAAATCTCTCCTCGCTTTATAGTCTGATTTAATTCCGTTTTGTTTTCATGTACTTTTGGGTTTCATCTCGGTGAAAATCTCTATATCACTTTTCAAACGCCTCTCTTGGTTCCAAAGACTATTTTTATCATTTTTTTTTTCTTTTTTAGCCATCACAGAAGACGAGCTCAAAGCCGGATCAAGTTATTTAGATGTGTGGTATATGAATGTGGACGGCATGCGGTTGCCTTTTTGACATATTTCTCCTCTTCTCTAAGCTTGTTAATAATTACTGAATTGCTTATTTTTTTTGCTGTGACGAATGTGCTTCGATAATTCTACTCCCGAAAAATGTCCCATGTCATCCAGAGGTGGAAAAGAGAGCTGGATGGTTTTGGTTAGGGAATGTCATGGAGGTGAGAGGAATCAGACAACTAACTGGCATAATAGTAGGATTTTCTATATGTGAAAAGACGGAGACATTGGTTAAAAAAAAGGCGAATGGAGCCAATTTTGACTTCATAAAACCCTTTAAGCGAAAGCACTTTCCCATAAAGCCAAAAAATGGAATCCAAATGGATTATTTTTGATGTTCCCCCCAAGATAGTTTCGTCTAAATTAGTACAATCCTCCTTCGAATTCACTAAAAACAGTTGCCTTGAGAAATCATCCACACTCCAACTCAGATTTCAGCATAATTGGAAAGTGGAAGCTGGAGGTGCATAGCAGATCAGCAGATCAGGTCGGGGAGCGAAGTTCTGAAGAAGTTTAAAGTATTTAGGTTACAAAGAAATCTCTCAGAGCTTCGTTCAATCCATCATCTAAAAATGGAAAGAGTAAAGAATATGGCGCAACTACAAACCTACCGTGAATGTGTTTAAACTTATTAGACTCTGGTAAACTTTTTAATCCCAACAATTTGGCTTTCTTTCTGCTTAAAAGTCCAACAACTCGTTTCCAGATTTTCAACAGACGGTAAGCACTTTCAGTTTTATTCAGGTTTATTTCTTTCTTAAATTGAAATCCGTTTGCTGTGTGTGAAGCGCATGTTCAAGTCACCGTGGATTAAATCGCACCATTTCTGCTCGACTTACTTGCAGGAGAGCGAACGACGATAACAAATGTAAGTGTACTGTACTGTGCCGTACTTCAGTAAGCTTCCAGGCCATTTCTCCTGCTGTTGGAAGAGGCGAAGCATGTTTAATACATCATATAGTTTCTTCTTGTTGCATCTGAAGTGGCAAGAAATCCCTTGTTAGCAAGTTACCCACTCAAAGACGCACAAAATCTCTTGTACACACATAAAATCGTTCCAGTTGCTTCTCATAAGTTATGCATGGTACCCTAAGTATTTCAGACAGCGTTGAGGGGGTCAAACTGTGCCGTATGATGTTCTGTTTGTTTAGCTCTCCTGATTGGATCTTAGGATTTAATATAAAGCGGCAAATGGGAATAGATCTAAAACTCTCAGTGCATGCCAAGCGGGCGAGTAGCGTGCACAATTTGACTCTCCACATGTACCTGCGTGCTTTTTTTCTATATTCTGCTGAGTTGTTCTTTTTTTTCAGCTTTAATCTTAGTGTGACAAACACATTATGTATGCAGACAAATTCTGAACACACAGAATATTCCAAATATATTCACAAACTATGCATTTTCTTGGATTCTGCAATGCTTGTCCTATTGGCTTTTGCCTCCTTCCTGTTAATATGGCGGCGAATTAGGGTTAATGCGAGAGCAGGGCGTGTTTACTCGAGCTGCAACATTTAAAAATTAAATAGTTTAGGTGCTTTTCAAAAAAAGAGAAATACCTTGCATAAACCATATTGAAATGAATGAAATGTGTTGGGGGGAAAAAAAGCATGTAAATTTAGACTGTCGGAGTAGAAGATGCAATAAAATGCTAATTTAAATCAATCTTCTTAGAACATATAAATTCATAAAGGATTCATTTTTTCCTTATTTGAATTTAAATCAAACTACTAAGATTAAGGTTTATTTTGAAATTAGTATGAAACAATAATTATTTTAATTCTGATTTAAATAACCTGACCTTCTTGTTTTAATTGGAAGTGCCTTTCTGAAGCGAAAGTTGATGTGGGCATCAACTTTCTGAAAACCTGTGGAATGACAAAACTGCTGCAATTATTTTAAGGGTTCCAATAATTTCAAAACTAACTTAAAATTTTGTCGTAGGCATTTTAATAAGCCAAGTAGGCCGTCTACCCCATGAACAATATAGGAACACCAAATGCAATAAGTCCAACTAATTTTCAATAAAGTGAAAGTAATTGTGAAAACTAACTCAGAACTCCAAAACTAACCAGATCACGGTAAGATGCGTTTAAAGTAATTACAAGAAAGTAAGTAAATCAGTAGTCTGCACCAGGGTGCCAGCATTGCTAAGGCTAGAAACAAGATAACATTTCATCATTAAGTGGAGTGATTGCAAGGACACACCATCATTGATTCTGTTCTTGGCTTGTACTGTCACATCACCACAAGTAACTAATGCAGAGAGAAATTCAGAAATGAAGGAATCATCACCCATTAGGAAGGTTGAGATGATGTACTTGACGGGCTACAAAAGTCAATTGGGACACCCCTGTGGTACTCGTAACGAGAATTCAAGGAGGTCAACCACAGCCAATGACCTCCAACAGAGTCAGACAGGTGCTGAGAAATCCAGCTAAGTAGACGGGAAAAACATGGTACTGAACATGCCCTACATAATACACACGTCTTCACACACCCCCAGGAACAAAGCTGCTGTCAACATGACCTGTCTTTACCAAAGGGGGGATGCCATATTTGTGATCTGAGGGATGCCTTAACGCTCATTACCAAGCATATCATGACTCCGTTTGTTAGATTTACTGAAAATGTTTTGACAGGACAGGCACACGATCTGCCCGTCAGATACCTTCTTACATCCTGAGAATACCTAAATCTGTGATTAAAAGCTAAATGCGTTGTTGTTGGGAATATCGTTGAGCAGCAGAACATCTGATCTGCACAGGCTGGGCGATGGAGTTAGTATGTACGACTATGACCACAAATATCTGCTTAAGCTACAGTGTTGCTTGAGAAACCATGTTGAAAACTGTAAGTAGAGTCATGCTAGTATAAATAATGGCAGAAGGTTGCCCTGGTTAGGCAGAGATGCAAAGAGCAAACACCTTGTGGTCGTGCAACATTTACAGTATGTCCATCAGTACAGGTAGCTACTTTGGGAAAGCTCCTACTGTTTGTCCTTTTTATCTATCTCAAAGTTGATCACAAAGTGCTGCTCTTACAGTCCATTAAGATGAACACTCAACGCTTGAAGTATTAGGAAAATAATTTTATTTGCATTGGTCTGCAAATAAAGTTTTATAGTATTTAAAGTGCTGCAGGAGTCCTTACCGTATCACACCTTTGACCGTCTTCATGGACCTTGGGAGTCAGGAACATTGTGCCAGAAACATTTTGAATCTCATAGTTAAAACATTACATAAAAGATGGTTGGTTTGTGGCAACCAGTCTGGCAGTTATTGAAAATCGTTGCCTTTACAAGCTACAATAGTCGCTATGTGACCAGCAGAGCTGGTCTACGATGAGGTAGTTTACCATCCAAACATCATTTCAAAGCACCTTGACGTGAAACTGAGGAGGTTGCCTGATTGGCTGAGGTGATCCTGAAAGCTCTTTGAGAGTTTAATCCATCTTTATTTTGAGCTGTTTGTTTGGGGTTGTTAGTTTGTTGTTGCATGTAGAACAACGAGGTTCTGAAGTTAAACATTGACATGGAATCGCAAGTTCTGATCACCGTTGGATAAGGTTTTTGGTTCAGAAAACTGATTCAGTCACTTGCACTATCCTCTCTTCTGAGATGTTTCATTCTAAAGAATATTGGCACACAAGCCAGCTTTCTTCATACAGGTCAAACAAACTAATTAAGAATCTCCTCTATGCGGGAAAGTTGCTAATATCTTCCCACTCACTGCTTGGTTGGTTTAAGACACCAGTAAGATGATGCTATGTCTTATTTCTGCATTGCCTTGTTATGGTTATCTTTCCAGCCTTGGAACTATAATGGACATTTTTGGAGGCAATTTACTCTTGCTCAGTATTTCTTCTGAAAACACTGCAAAAGGACAGGTAGAAGAAAAACTAAATCAGTGGAACCACTTAAGTAGCTCATGTCTCGATGCCCAAATACGGTCATGTTATTGGCTTTAATGCTTCAAACCCATTTACCTTGCGTCCAAGCTGAAAAGATCCAGCTTTGTATTTATTGTAGTTAGAATAGTTTGTCTAAAACTGCTCATTATCAGACTGAAAAAAAGGAGCTCTTGGTTTCTTTCACATATTTTTTCAGATTGTGTTTATTGACTGGTTTCTAATTTTGGACGTGGCCGTTTATTTCGAGTGTTTGTCCGGGCGGGGAAAGAAGGTATTCATTCCTTTAGACGCCAGAAAGTAGAAGGTATCTCCATCAGCATTAAGGTTAAACTCTCGATGACGATCATAGAAGACGGCAGTGGCGTAATCGTATAATTTGCTGTTCAGAGCTGGTGACAAAATATCTCAGCGGATCTACATATAAGTGAAAGGAGTTTTGTAATATTACTTCATACTTGGCATTAAGTCACAGTTAGTTTCCTTAAATGCAACCCACGTCACAGACTGGATTGTTGAACGCATCACAGATTGTTCTACTTAAATTGAACATTTCTTTATCCATTCTGGAAAATCCAGATGGAAGCCCTTTGTGTTTTTCTTATTTACGGAGATATTCAGAACCAGATCATTCATTTCATACTTTCCCCACTAGAGGAAACGTTACCCGCGGTAGTTTCCATAAAAACCACTTCCGATGGGAGTTTTTATCACTACTAACGAGTATTTATGTCCTTCCGCTGCGCAAAATGAACGATTTGGGATTGCATTGGGACATCCCAACCTAATACCCGCTGACATGTAGATCAAATTAGATTTCAGCGCTAACATCTCTCCAAACAGTCGCCCAAGAGACTTATTTGAGCCCGCAGATTAACATCGGCTCCGCCAGCCGTTCAGAAAATGAGGCCGACGATTAGCTTTCAGGCTTGAAATGTAAAAATATTGAGCTTATATCTGAGATAAACATGTTTCTGGCATGTCGCCCGCTCCTGCTGGATCCCGTTGCTCTACGACGAGGGATACTAATGTTTCTCAGCCTCCGAGGAAAGAAGCAGGAAGGTTTTATGAGGGCTCTAGAGAGAGACAGTTGTTCCCTACAGAGTTGGACCAAAAGGGGGGGAAAAAACCCAGTCAACACTCGAGGCTTACTGTAATGCTCCAACACATGTGCCACTCTCTCTCTCCTGTTCTGCTGTCATTCATTTCTTGCTTTTCTTCAGCTTTGGCTGGTGCATGGTTTTTAAAGAGAAGAGAGGAGCTGTTTCTTATTCCCCACGCCGTTTTAATAGGTTTGTGTCAGTCTGGAAATGGATACTGTAGCATTTAATTAGTCGAAGGAATTTCTGCAAACTTGTTCCCTATTTTTTTTTATAGTTTCTGTGCTCAGAGAGTCATTTGGCTGCTCCTGAGTTCATTTCTCCAGGTTATCCTTGTAAGATGAGATGTTGTTTTTTTTCTTTTTTTATCTAAATGAGATTTTTATGGTTAAAATAAAGTAGTAATAATGAGCAGGCCAATCAGGATGAAACACAGAGCACATTATGGTTCTCTCAAGGTAATTGATGAAATTATTTCTTCTTTTTTCAGTTTTATTGAGTCTCATAATTGGCCAAATGATTTTATCTAATAATGTTCAAGCTTTGATCATCACCAAAGATTAGATTTGTGTTGTGAACTACATTAATGAGTGCAGCCATTTTCAATTAACTTTCATCCATAATGTGCTCTAGAATTATCTTTATTATAAATGCAGCCAGTTTGTGACTTGGATACAGGAGCTTGATATGTTACCAATGTTTTTTGGAAACTCGCTCATTTTAGACAACACGGATTGTTATTGATCCAATTACCAACTGTGGTGTTAGTGAGTGGGCCTGGGTGTCATTATTAAATATATTATCCTGCTGGTAACTTCTTAAATATGACATTAGCTTTGATTTTTAACTGAGAGATGTTTCTACCAATCCTGTAGTTGTGGGGTGTTCAAAGTGTGACCAGTGAACTATTGGTGGTCCACAGAATGATTCGGCTCCATCCTGTAATTCAGTAATAGTAGAAATTTGACTTATGGTCTGACGCAAGCATTTTCAAATTATGTGCAGACAAATTCAAATCTTCTTGAAATGGAAAGTGTTGGGTACAACACAGTACTGAGCTTTCATTAAGCAAATCTTCAGCTTTTTTAAAAATTATTTTATCGTTAAGATCACAAACATCTAGTAACTTTATTTCGAAAGCAGACTCGTGTGGATTTGTTCGCCATGTCGCATTCTTAGCTCTGATTATGACTTTACAATATTTTCTATAGATGAAGTAGAAAACAGATGGACATGCCATTTCTTATTTTAAGAAAAAGATTACTTTTATTTTATGAAAACATTCAGATTCATTTTGAGCGGGTTAAAAACTTCCAATAAAATAAGTTGAATTGGTTTCTGCAATTGGAAAAACAAGCAATATGTGTTGACCACAATTACTTTCTACTTGATGAGTTTGGTGGGCAGCACAGTGGTGCAATGTTAGCTGGGGATAGGCACCAGCACCTCCCGACCCCACTCAGGGAAAAAGGGAGCATAGAAAATGGATGGATGGATGGATGGATGGATGGATGGATATTAGCAGTTTGGATCAACAGTGCATTGGCAATGTACTGATGCTACTGCAATGTTTTCACATTTGCAAACATTACATAAGTTTTAAAGGGACTTTTGTAATGTACCAATACAAGTCAAGTTTATTTCTACAGCATACTCCAACAACAAAGCATGATAAACTTATAGCACAATGAAGAAAAAAATCTAATTAAAACATTATATTGCAGCGGCAAAACAAAGTAATGAAAAGTGTCAATGCGGACTAGAATAAATGATTGAAAGCCAGCTCTAGGCAAATGGGGTTTTTAGTCTTTAATTAAAGGAACTCAGCGTTTCAGCAGTTTTGTGGTTTTCTGGAAGTTTATTCTTGATTAGCAGAGCATAAAAGCTGCATAAAAGTCCTGCTTAATTGCTGGGATGGAGGAATAGCATACATGGTTTCACATTACAGAATGTGGTGTGATTCTGACATACCCCAAAAGGCTTGCATCTGTAATTGCCAAAAAACAAAAAGTCAATTTAATAAAAATGAATCTGAGGCCGGATGAATACCGTTTCATGTCATTATAATTCCTAAACCTGAACGTTTCTCTTCCTGTGACATTTGCGAAGGAAGCTGAGTGCATGCAAAACATCACCTGACGGCAAGCAAACAGCAAAAACACAGCAGCCCTTCTAATTGGAGTCTTGTTTTCTCTCCGCTGCGTCTTAAATGTGTCTGAAAACAGAGTTGCGGTGTTAGACTGTGAGAAAAACAGAGGCAGATGGACAGGCAGGTAGGAAAATGAGCACTTGTGCATCGCTGCCGGAAGATAACTCTCCTCTAATGACCCATTGAAATGTGCCGAGGGAGTCTGGAGTTGGTGTTTACTATGGGCTTTCGGAGCGGTGGCCAGCGGTCCCACATGATGTTTGGCAGTTTGCTGTTTTTATGTGCCGAAGCACATGGACCGTTTCATTTTCCCGCTGTGCAGAAATGTGGAGTCTGCAGGAAGGAAATAGACGTGAGGAAATTGAAACAAACTGGGAACACTCTTTAGATCGTGACCATGCGTCAAACGCTCCAATCACTCCGATGTCTCCATAGCTGCTGTACAGATTTATCAAAATAAGCACAGCACAATTAAGATCTAATCAAATCCAAAAGCTCCCCAGACTTCACGAACCACGTGTGATTCTGGGTGAGTTAGATAGTCACAGTCCAGCCTGGCGTCGGAGCATTTTGATATGCCCTGTATGGTTTTCACATTCTTGCTCTATGAGTAGTTTGCAACCAAACTGACTCGACCTGACTCTAACTCTTTCTATGAAATGCCCCTGGCCATTTTGTTATCACAGACCAGCAAAAGAACAACTCTGACTCACCTGTAGGAACGAGGCTCCACTCCCCCGCAAAAGACTGTTGCTCAGTACTGCCTGAGTTTATACGAGTTACAGCTAAAGACAGATTTTCTCTTTAGCACATTGAGCACTGAGAATTTTATTGGGTTTCTACGAAAAAGAAGTCAGAACTCAAGGACCAGGTGCAAAAACATTGTATGAACTGTTAAGACCTGAATGTGTTTAACTTTCTGTTTATTTTCATGCAATTTTATCGTGATTTAGACTATTTCTTTGTAATGACTTTAGTTTCTTTACATGGTGACATGGTAGAAGCTAGCTTTGCACCATGTCAAAGAGATGACTAGAGATGACTTGCTAGAGCTATAGAGAAAGTCCAGATAGATTCAGGTTACATTACATTTCATGTAAACTAATTAGAAAACACTCTCACACACCAGAATCTCCACCTAAACAATTCTATTAAAAGTAAAATGTAATATTTTTAGATGCTCAGTAACAAGGTATGAAAAAAAATTTATATTTAGCTAAATTTATGTATTGGGTGCACCACATATGTATTTGACTGAAAGTTGCTGGATCTCTTTGCTCCTAATTGCCTTCAAATCAAAATGAAAGCAAATAAGAAGAACATCAAAATAATTCTGGAAATAGTTCCTCGTTACATTTCCCATTTTAAGATTATTTTACTTTGTATGCATCTTTAACTTGTTCCTATCAGTAACAACGTCTCCTTATGTTTTTTGCTTTGTGGTGAAAGACCGGAAAAAAATAATCCTGAGTGCCGTGAATGGCTCCCGGGCTGCATGTTGGACACCCCTTTCTTGAAGTTACCATAACACTTGCTCCGGGAAAAAACAAACACATAAATACATTTTCTTTTTTTCTTGCCCAAGAAAGTAAACGTAGACTGTAAGACAGAGGGTTATTGATTCCTGAGAAGTCTCTGAGTAGAGAATGCCATTTGGCCCCTAATTGGATCAATAGCCTCTGCTGAGAGATGGTTTTCTGTCACACGTCGTCTCCATCTTCCCACCTCTCACTCGCTGCACCATCACTTCTAATGAGACCACACAACACGAGGCATGGAAGGCCTCACCGACGCGCTGTGGCTAATTTTATTGCTTCGTGGACGTGCGATTGTCCGCTCGCTCTTACATAATATCCACATCGGGGTCAAACAGTTGCCAGGCAACGATGGCCAGCGAACATATGAGAACTGCCCCTGTTTTCTTTCTCTGTCGATCCCCATTGCTCTCTGTTCTCGCTCACCTCCTTGTGCCTGTCATCATTCTCCTGCGTCTGACACATTCCTGCCGCCTGTCACCAGAGTCACATCGGAGGATGCGACTGGTTTTAATTGCAAACTGCATATTTTATTGTTTTATATGTACCGCCTTCTGGCAAAAACTATCTGTAGTCTGACAATAGCGCTCAATCAAAACCGTCAAAGCTGCATTTTCTTACATTTTTAGTCGACATTTTTCCTTTTTGCATCAGAAATCAGCTGCGTTCATGTAAATTACTGATGAGGGATGATGACTGGCGCCGTCAGGGCTGGCAAAAAATTTGAATGATGTAAAAAAACGTCAAATATTGCAGCCGTGCGTTATGATAATTTCATGCCTATCATGGCTCTCGAATTGTTTTTTTTTTTTTGAACTGCCAACATCAGCATGATGCAACCTGTTCTTCCAAAGTGCCAGAGTTCCTGTTAATAAGGAGCATTAGAGAAACTCAAAGGACATCAGGACTTTAAAACCTTAATGTCTGAGGTTTGGTGATCTTGACCTTAATTTTATCACAACCTCACGCATCTTAGCGTTTTTGGCCGTCTTCTTTCCACCTCTCCTCGAACTTGGTGCCGAGTAGCAGCCGAGAGCGAGAGACAAAAAAAACCTCCAGAATTATTTTACTGTTGTAGACAAACAAAACACAGCAAAGCATAATTTTACTTGGAGTTATTCACTACTGAAGCAACGCTGGACTTGGAAAACAGGAAAAATTGTCTCTTCACTAGGAGTCACACTTATAGAACAGATTTAATCTTATTCATATTCATTATTCACTTTTGCACCTTAGATGGTTCTGCAATGATTGCTTCATGTCTGAAAATTTGATAGGCGTCTTATAAACGGCCAAAAGCCACTCGATATGTGAGTGACGCCGATTCTTTTGAAGGTTTTTCAGCTCATTGAACACAATTGTAGCGACTGGATACTGAAAAGGTTCCGAGCAATGTCTGACTGAATAAAGGAGCAAGAAACACATTGTCCGTTCCCAGCACTGATAACAGCCTGATCACCGAGCCATACAATTGGCAAATTCTCGCTTTTCTGGCTGGCAACCAGAAAATAGTTCACTTGGATGGAATTTCATTCTCCTGGTTCCAACTTTTTAAGTCAGATGAGACGCAGCACACTTCCAGTAGAGGCCCACTCCGACAAATAACTGCAGGTGTAGATAATAATAATTTGTCGCATCCTGCCTTTACCGCCGCCGTACCTATAGGTATTACCAGTGCACCAGCGTCCACGACCCCGAAGGCAACTCTGTCATTTGCAACACGTGCGTCCACCGAGCTAACATGTATATTATCTAATTAGCCGCTGTGGAGAAGAGGTCTACCATTACATCCCCTCAAACCAAGATTCCCCTACTTTTTGGTTCATGTTTTTCTAAACTACTTTTTTTATTTTTTTGTCATGCATGAAAAATACTTTAATTACATTACTCATAGCTTGTTCTGCCTCAATGGGAATTTACATAATCAGCTCAAATAATTACAAATTTAAATTAAGGAGAAACTTTTCCCAAATGGATTAATTGGCTTAAAGTTTTATGTATGCTTGCTCAGCAGAAGGGATTGCTACCAAGGTAACGACTCGATGCGGTCAGCTTGACTCTGTTAGGGGCCAACGTTTTACCGGCTGGCTTTAGAAGGTGATATGATTGAGTCTTTTTCCCTAAAGTAGTTTTTGCCCTACAAGACACGTTGTATGAAGTAAGTTCCACTTTGCATCGTCAGTCCGCAGACTGTTCCCCCAAAATATGTGTTTTTTTTAGACTGACTGCTTTGTTTAGGCTTTCCAGGACGATGGATGTCGATGGTTTTTGTTATGACGTTTCTGTAGGCTGGGCTTGATGTGTTGCTTTTTGAAGTCTTTTCGTCTCCTTCATTGTTCTCATGCAGATTTAGTTTCAATGGTTTCCACAGGTTTTGGCCCAGTTTTGGCTTGTCGAATTGTATTCAGCTTTCTAAAGAAAAATGATCACAATTTAACTCCTGATGCAAGGCCACATTGGTTTTGCTAGGTTTTTCCCACCATTTCAACATGCTTCTAGTATTTTCTCGTTATTTTAGAGTTTGACCTGTTGGTCTTGTGTGATCCCCTGATGTTGACGTTTTCTTTTTAAATAATCTTGACCTTGAATTGCAAAATGCAGCATTGCAGATAGTATTACTCAACACCATTCATGGTTGCCGAGGACCAGCGCTAACATTTACCAATGGTGAATTAAGCCAGTAGTTAAGAAACCCCAAGGTTCTCAAGCCTTTGTTGAATCAAAAATGTTTACTTTGGACTCAAAATGGAGGAAATGGGACAATAAAAGGCTGAAAAAAAAAACAGTTTTATCTTTCTTGGAACCAAACATGACCCCAAATGGGACAAATGGCCCTTCAGAACCAGCAGTGGGCCCGTCTTTGTCCAGCTGCTGCTCCCTTCAAAAGACAAATGTACCGCTTTGTCCTCGCAGTCAGTAATTACTGGATATTCATGCCTGGCTGCAATAATTTGTGGCGCTGGTATACTGGCCGTTCTGTCAGACGGTTAATCAGCGTGGCGAGTGACTTTTTCCAAGCCCGTTTTTCATGCCCGCCTCTCTCCGTTCTGTATTCGAATCCTTGGGATGATATTCAAGAGTCTTGTTGCGCGCCGCACACAGTCCTCTTCGAATGATGACTTGGATCTTGCCATTCAGATCTCGTCAACACCTGATGCAGAACCGTTTTCCGTCATCTTCCCTTCACATTAATTTTGTCCTTTAACTCCCAATGCAACCAGTTCCACAGCCTTTTCGTTTAACCTGTTTTACCTCACCTTCTTTTACTCTTTTCTAATTTTTTCTTTCATCCATGTGTGATTTAAAAACCACCTGAGCTGTCTACAGGGACATCAAGAGCCCATAAAGTTTGTACTGGCATCATTTATATACGGTAAAGGACCATTAGCTTCTCTACCGCTCATAATTCCAGCAATCAGTGCCTCTGCCAGTTGAATAATCATAATAGATGGAAGCTGTCAAAAAAAAAATCCCTGGAGGGGTTTATTTTAGGCATAGCTGCATGTTTCCTTAAGTGTTTTTTTTTTCTTACAAAAAAGATTCTATACATAGAATCACTTTACTTTGTTTCTAAAGAGTAAAACCATAAGCCGCATGAACCTGAGACTGATTGAGAATCTGCTGAGGTTTTGACATTTCGGGTGAGAAGACGAGATGAGAAATGACATTAAAGACTTCTGCTGCACCCTGAACTGTTCTCCACTTTAATATGAAGGCTTTGATCATCGGCGAGTTGCTGCTCAAAACTAAGGATGGGTTCAAAACTGCAGGTGGAGGAGATGGAGCGCTTTGCTCAGGTGACATGCATACATGGGTTTTTTTTAAAATACAAATTTGTAAGTCATGCTGCATTTTGTGAAGGCCTTTGTATTGGTTAAAAAAATCCCGAAACCATGTTTAATTTTTCTTCTATTTCACAATTATGTGCTGCTTTGTGTTGCTATAGCTCATGAAATCCAAATAAACCACAGTAAAGTTGGTGATTGTAACATAAAATGTGCAACAGCAAACCCTTTCTAAGAGCCAACGCACATAATCACATTATCACTAATCAAAATTAGTGGCTGTTTGGACGCGTTTAATTGGGAAAGGATGATAATAAGTGGACAGTTAAAGAAGCTTCTTAGTTTTGTGATTGAAATTGAGAATATTTTGTGCTCATATAGTTTTTTATCCTTCCTCATCAAAAGTAAGCTCAAAACTGAGCAAGAACTAGTTTTTGTCTTATTTGTTGCTACCACAGAATCAAAAATCCGATTGTCTCCAGTCTCCTGCAAGCATGAAAAAAAAGAGGGAGAAATGGGTTTTGGATATTTCTACATTTTACCTTCCAGTTATCACTTTTCCACAAAGTAAAAAATAAATGCTCTTTACTGTGCTATTATACTCCCACTGGCATTACAAAAAGTGTACAATTGGTCTAAAAACGACAAGAACATTGTTCGTCACAATTACTCTTGAGCGACGTCCAGCTAAATTATCTTCCGACAGCTAAGCTCTCATTACAGGAATGAAAAATGTGTCAATGATGCTACATCTTTGACAGCTTGCTAAAATATGTAAAGATCGGCTCCAGGTAAAAACTGCTGTGGCTCCGAGACGTTTCTGTTAAAGTGAAATCTTCCAAATGAAAAAAATAAAGTTCCATTTATATATGAAATTTTAACACCGGGTGTAAAGTGCATTTGCTTTGAAGCTACACATTTGTTGTTGTTTTTAGGAAGGTCAGCTTAAAAAAGTTGTTTCCACACAAATAATGTTACTTTAATTGGCCTCGAAACAAAGGATGGTACCATTAAGAGCTTTTATTCTTGTTGAATGTTTTAAAGCGGTTGACAGATGAGTGATTTCTACCCACCCAATCAGTCTTTGTGCTCCAGAAACATCATCGCCCACTTCAGGTTTGCAAATAACTTTTCTTCATTCGCGCTCTAGTAGTTGAGTTTTGAAAAGTTGAAGGGTAACAACATAATCCCAGCATAAGACAAACATCAGAAATGAAGCCACTATTATACTTCCCACATCTGGTCAACAGGTTGTGATTTATTGACGACATACAGTATGATCTGTCAGAGCAGCAGTCCAGGCCGAAGCTGCAAACTTTATTATTAGTGTTCTTTGGTCACAGCCTTTCCATTCCTTTATGAAATCAGCAGATTAACTGGCTCCCAAGCAGCAGCTCTGTTTTCATCACATCACTCTTTCCCAAGCATTTTCTTTATTATTTACCTTGAAACTGACGAAACCTAAAAAGCACCTTGCCTTCTATAGCAGGGGTGGCAAGATTTCACTCCTTTAGGGAGGTAAAGCTTCAAGCCAGTGTGTGGCAAGACTCAGAAATGGCTGTTTACAGACACTCTGCATCCAGATTTGGAAAAGGAAAATGGGAAAAGGTTTCAGCCTCTAGATGTGGTGGAGACATACTGCAGAAATTAATTCTGCGAGTCATTAAGTCAGACAGGACTGAATACAAATGAACACCACATGTCAATTTTAAAAACCAAGCGTCCGTTCTCTTTTTTTTCTTTCCCCTTTCCACTGCAGAATTCTGCGTCACTTTCAAATCCATTCTCAACCAACTTCAAAGAACAACAACAAAAAAAACCCCCCAAATCATGAACATTTTTGCTGAGCGCTTTGTACAAACCTCAAAGAAAGTCTGGAGTTATACAAACTTTAAATATCCTGGGTTACATAACGGAGCAGAGAGGCATGCACAAACCGAAGAAGCCAAATTGGATTAAGAAATACAGCGAGGCATGCTCGAGAATTAATTCTCCCTCCATCATAATTCATTTTGATTAGATCTGAACAGAGAGAGAGAGAGAGGAAAAAAAATGAAGATAGTTTGGGGAACCGGTTAGCGATGGAAATGATGAGGTTCTTTCTGTTGAGGTAATGGCAGTCTTCCTGTGAGCGCCCGGCACCCCAGCGCTGGGCAGATTGGGAGCCGAGGGACACTGGTAATAAATCACTGGGTGTCACACTGTTTGTTGTTAATTAGCAGAAGGACGTTACGAAGGCTGCTCTGGGAGGCTGTTGCTAACGACAACACGGCTGATGACAGACGACAGGCGGGAACGGGGACGCGTGCTCGGTCCGCCGCGTTTATGTAGCAGAGCACGTACACACTGCTAGGGCAGCAGATGACCTGGAAACTAACAGCTGGATCTTTGCATTTTTTTTATCGAGTCCAAAAAAAAAAAGAAAAAATGCATCCAAAAAGCATGAATTCATGGATATAATCTAATTATAATGGTGCTGCCAGTGTGGCTTAGAAAGCTTGAAATGTTTTAGTTTTCACATCCGCGTCTCACAACCAGAACGGATGCAATCAATCATCCCCGTCAGCTTTGTCACTGCGGAGAGATGCTTAATCTTGTCGTCGAGATAAAACATTGCGCTCTTTTCAGATCAATACTCTCGGCACATCATTTGCATAACAATAAAAACCTAGTCGACTATCCCCAAGTTGAACATCGTCCTTCCCCGGAAAGTTTTCCACGGTGAAACTGTGAAAGTTTTGAATGCGTTGATCAGTACACCGTAATGGATTTTCTTATCTGTGCTTTAAATGTGATACATCTACATTCTGGGTTACTTTATGTCTTATTTAGTCTGATTAAAATTAGTCACTCAGAGGGCAAAAGAGATTATGCCTTGTGACTCCTCATAGAAATCATTTTTAAAAGTAAGCGTTATTCACAATTATTTCTAAATACTACCTGTAACAGTTCTCAGATTGCATTTTATTTAAGTCAAAGTCTCAAATTTGACTCTGGCACCACTCCTTTGCTTTAAGCCATTGTGTTGTGGTTTATCGGCTGTTTCTGGGATCCTGGGCTGCTCTGTTCTGTTTGGTACCAATAGATTGCCTCTTACGTGACTTTGGAAAAAATGTTGGCATAAAGAAGAGTTTGTTCGTGAAATGGAACTTGGCTAACTAAAGTTGATGCATCATATTTGATTTAGGGAAGAAGCCTCGAACGTTCGCGGACTTTAGGATCGCCAAAATCTACAAACTCTAGAGACCACCTCTAAAAATGCTCAAAACCACCACTATACAAGAGCTATAACTACCTATTTTATTTGTTCAAACAATACATCTACTTTAATATGCATTAATTCGCACAGCAGAAACTGTTTTTCCACGATTGCAGAAGCCAGTCTTCCTTATCCCCGCTCTTGTTTGTACTGCCAATCAGTGTCAAGGAAAATAAATGGTGCTCCTGGATTGGTTCCTTTGCAAACGCCGTGGTATTTCAGCTTCCAAAACTGCACTTTCTTTCAAATATTTCAGATGAGCTCTGCGAACAATTAGGAGAAATCCACAGTTAATAATCTGAACATAGGCAAAGGTCCCTACTTGCTTGCGTCAACCTTTTTGAGAAGCTTTATTTTTTGTTTCTTTTTTCTTAATATTCTCTCCTGGAGGTTTAACATGCTGAGGCTAGATCGTCATTCAGAGCTGATTTTATCCAGAGAATTTTATCCAGCAAATTCTCTGAGCAAGACACAGTTTGACCTCGTGGGTAACGTTTGCCACAACACCCACTCCAGGGAAGGTTGGTGTTCTGAATGTTTTCCACTTGTGGATAATCTGACTAAGTGCAGAAATTGTTTCTTAAACGGATTTCTAAACCGTTTTCAGACCCATCAGGCGCAACAATTGTTTTTCTAAGGTCAACATTGATGTATTTCCTCCTTGGAATGTGTTAACACTCACCTATTTGCTCCAACGCATCAACTGCTCTGAAGCAAATAGCTTTACCAAGCCTCTACCTTTAGAATCTCCCACAACCAGATGCATTTTATGTTCTGATGTGTAAACACAAACCTGGCTGTATGTGTCGAGACTCTTATCTGAAGCAGGAACGTATTTCTTTATCTTCTTACTCCTGGAACAACATTTTAAAGAGACATGGTCCATTAGGAGACAAGCTGTAAACAACAGGATTGTGCTACTTGGCATTTGTGTCACTACCACAACGGTTGACCTGAAGAGAGAGGTAGAGCTGAGCTGTGCCGGGGAAGCGTGACTCGGTAAAGTATGAGGACTCGGAGGAGGATGAGGATAAGGGTGATTACTGCGGCGCGCTGGAGTGGGGAAAGCGAATGATTTAGGGTCAGCAGTGCAGAGAGAGGAATGGTTAGTCTTGCAAGATTTAAAAGGAGGAAACACAATCGGCATGGGCGGTGGGTGGACGGGGCTGATCTGTGTCACCTGAGCCTCACTGCAGGGTGGAGGTGAGAGGTCGAGGTGAGGAGGCCCAGACCTTTGTGTGTGTGTGCGTGTGGGGGGGTGTGCGCGTGTGTGTGTGGAGGAGATGAGGCAGCTGTTTTAATTACAAAAATACTGTAAGAAAAATTCTTACACAAGGCACGACTACAATCAGATTTAACGGAAATTCAAAGATGCGAACACACACTGCATTTCGCGTTTTAGTTTCCAAGAACAAGCCTCGCTCAGTGGGGCTCATTACCACATGCTGGTGTAAATTAATGTAGGAGTTTCATAAAATTTACAAAATGGACGAATGAAAAATATGCCTTTGTCAAATTTTAAAGTGACCTACAAGACCTGAAATGTAATTTCACTGAAAAATAAAGAGCTTGCGTAATTTCTTACTTCGACAATGTACTTGGCAACTGTGAATAACCGTCACATATCAGAAGAGCCTTCATAGATGGCTTCAAATTGACAAAATTCACTCAATCCATCCAATGTCTTTTGTTTATTTTGGAGGCAGCATTCTAGGCAAATATCCCCAGACTTCCCTCTCTCCCCATTCACTTGGACCAGCTCCTCTGGGGAAATCCTGAGGTGTTCCTTGGCCACCCAGGAAACATTAGAACTACCAGCAAGTCTTGGGTCTGCTTTTTCCTCTTCCTCCTAGGGGGACGTGTCTGGAACACCTCACCAGGAGACATCCTTACCAGATGCCTGAGCCAACCCAACTGGCTGCTCTCAACGTGGAGAAACAGCAGCTCTACTCTGAGTCCGTCCCAGATGACAGAGCTTCTCACCATATCTGTAAGCGGGAGCCCAGACACCCTACAGAGCAATCTCATTTCCATTGCTTGTACCTGTGATCTCAATCTTTTGGTCGCTACCCAAAGCTGGTGACCATAAATGAGGGTAGTAATGTAGATTGACCGGTAAGTCAAGAGCCTTGGCTTTTGACATCACTTCAACAGACTGGTAGAGAACCTGCTTCACTGCAAATGCAACACCAATCAATGATCACCCCACTCAATGTTTCCCTAATTCGTGAAACAGACCCAAAGATACTTGAACTCCTCCGCTTGGGCCAGGACCTCTTCCCTGACCCGGAGAAGGCACTCTGCCCTTTTATGGCTCAAGAACATGATTTCAGACCCTCTTCCTGGCCCTGCACACTTGGCTGCAAACTCTAGGGAAGGCTAGAGTTTGATCTCTAGCCTAATAGGACAACATCGTCTGCAAAGAACAGAGACGCAATGCCCTCAATTCCTTGGTTGAAATCGTGTCTGTAAAAGAACTGGTGACAAAGGACAACCTTGGTGGAGTCCAGACTCGGCGGAAATGAGCCTGACTTACTGCCAGGAATGTTCTGTTCAGCTGAAGCTGAAGCTCAGGCATCATCATGTTGAACACCTTATGAACCTTGTTGTGGATAGCATCAAAGATTTATAGCTTTGGGATTTCTTCTGCTTATTTTTTTAAAGCATAAAATTTACAATTTGCATTACTAAGCATATTGTTGCACTACTAGGGCCTTTGAACTTTCAGACCCAGGTTCATTACCTCTGCTACACTTCAGGTTGAGTGCAGAATTCAAAACCTGGTGTGGGATTTTGCATATTAAAAACGTCAAAACAGATAAATCAAAGAGGGGGAAAAGATGACACACCCATTTCTTGGTCAGGCACACATTTGATAAATAAAAATGTCTGCGTTTGAGATTTATTACCAAGGTCAGACAGACCACTGGGAGAAGACTAATCACCTCAATGAAAGGCTTCAACCAACCTGTCAATCTGACTAAAAGGCTCCTGTGTTAGTCGTTTGGCAGAAACATGATGACACGTGAGTGCGATGGGTTTCCTCCCCATGCGTTTGTCATCTAAAGCATAGCTGCTGTCACAGGAAATCACCTTAAATGGAGATAAGCAAATCCAAAACAGAGTATGGACGTGTTGCAGTTTCGTTGTCACTCCATCCTCCCCAGTGAAATTACAGATCACAGTGATAACCGCAGCAAACGCTGTCCGGTTCAATGAACGTCCAACCGATTGCTGTATTTACCCGCCATTACCCCTAAAAAGGATTTTTGAAGAAGGTGGTCATTATTTTTCAATTCAGGAAAGCCAACTTAAATGTGTGTTTTTTTTCTTCTTGTTTTGAAGCTGATGAAGCCATTGGTCATCAGTGACACGTCGTTAAAGCTCTTTTCCAAAATTGCAAACCATTCATTCCGGTGCTGAGTGCTCGGTTAATTTGACAGCTGAATGATGTTGAAATGCCAAGTGAACATTTCCAAAAAGCAAGTCATCTGCCTTAATTTTGTCTTTGATCCAACTTATCAAGTAAATAAAATAAATAAGTCAAAATTGTGTTAAAATCTTGTAGGTTAACACTTTATTTATGACACTGTCCATAAATATGACCCATTGTGAACATGATATATATACATATATATGTATATATATATATATATACATATATATATATATATATATATATATATATATGTATATATATATATATGTGTATGTATGTGTATATATGTATGTATATATGCATATTCTTTTTTTAAAATAAAATAAAATAAAATAAAATAAAGGGCACTTCTTGTCTTTTTATCTATTTTTTTTCAAATGCTCTGATGAAAACTATCAATTATCAATCTTGTCCCCATTTCAAATCATTTCCAGATGAAGAAGCTCCACTAAAAGAAAGAAAAATTCCACTGGTTTGAATAGACGTCAGCAGGAGGCCTGTTTAATATTTACCAACATCCTCAAGCAATCCGACCTTGAATAGTTACTTCCACCACGTTGGACCAACACCACAACCAAGTGCTCTTCTTTTCCCGCCGCTTACTGTAACAACGATGCTCCCTGAACTGATCTGGGCTGGTAGGAGCTATTAGCTTTTAGCGACGAGCCTTCACCTTGCTTACTTTAACACCTGACCTGTGTTCATTTGAGCAGCGTGTGATTACAAGCTTGAAGAGTCACAGTTCTTATCTAGGTCCTGCTGGGTCGGGTTGGGGGGCCAGGGGGGTTGGTTCTGTGAACCATAGCGATGTCTGACCGGTGTCAATGAGTTTCATTCACTTGGTCAAGCAAATTATAGCTAAATTATGAGAAAGATTGATGTTATGGAGGAGACTAGACATCCATGACACACTAAGTCTAAAGGATTGTCCTTTATTCCAGTCATCATACAAATCATACGTCTTTGTTGGAGCATTTTCTAGTCACAAACTATCTCTTACCAGTGGAAAAAAAAAAGGAAAACTTGATTCCAATGGTTTATTTTGTAGCAAACATGTCTGGGTTTGTAGTTTAGAGCGAAATGTGACTTCTGCTTTCAACTAGCTATAGAAATATTTCACACTGACAAGTAATTATTCATCCAACAGACGCTTTTGTCACCCAACACCTCTGGCAGCAGAAATCTCTGGAGAGTAGTTTGAAACATTTCTATTTTTTTATTTATTTGTTTTTGTGTGTGTGTTGCTCACCTACATACTGTACGAGGTAGCCACCGTTGCGTGTCTTTTTTCTTGAACATTTAACACGGCACATCGAATAAATCTGGTTTTAGTCACGTTCACTCTGCAGCCCTTCTCAATCCTTAAGGTGATGGAGATGAGCTGAAAGGATAAATATACCAAGTGATAAATTGACTTTATCTGCTATAAGACATGAATATATGCTGCTTGTATTTGCCGGTTGAGAGGCTGATCAAGTTGACTGCGTTATAACCCGACACATTTCGGTGTCAGCTGCAGCCTATTTGTGTCTCGTAACAGGACGTTACTTTGACTGGCTGTCAAGCAGCATTTGATTTAACCGCATTCCTTTTCTTGGTTCTGTCTCCAAACGTCTGCTCCACTTTCTTTCTTTTTTTAAGCACTAAAAACAAACCTAGAAGTTATGGCCTTGACATTATAGTCAATAATGTCCACATTTTTCGACATTTTACTGCAACACGTCATGTAAACAAAAACATCTGTTAGGAAGGAAGAAAATAAAATCAAGCAATAATCTGGTTGAATGAGTGTTTGCAACCTCTTCAAGCAACTTTTGACTTAACTATAGTCTTCTTCAGCTCAGATAGCAGTTAAAGTTCTCATCCTCCCACAAAAAGCCAAAATTTGTAAATACTTGAGATGACTGAATATTTTAAAGGCTCACATACCAGGTTTGTCTTAATATACATTGATAAGACCAGTGGAAAAAGTCTTCACACTACTTAAGAAGTTAATGTCTTACAGCCTTCTTTATCTCCAGTCTGACAGCCAATCGGTGACAAATGAAATGATTCTGCTGGATTGGCTGCTTTGGGGAAAAAAAAAAAAAACATCCAATAGCGTGTCAATTAGCATTGCCAAAGGGTATTTCAGCCTCTCAAGCTGCATTTTTTTGTCAAATAGTCAAATGTTGGAGTTGTGTCCCAAACTGCGAATATTAAACCATGAACTTTACTGTGGAAAATAAACATATTGTTTAAAAGTAACAAAAGCAGGCAGTAAAGTAAGAGGAAAAAACTGGACATTTGACCAAAATACATGAAAATACAGAATAGAAGCTGGTCAGGAGGGCTGCACCAGTACAACATTAATCTGCTGGACGTCTAAACAAAGGCACACACCTCTCCAAGTGAAATAAGCAGTGGAGCAATAAAGAAAGATCTGGTATGAAAGCCTGATGTCCTACTGCAGCTACATGGTGAACCATATCCTCCTTAACGTTGTTTTTGAATGCCAGTCCTTACCATTACAACCTCAGTTGGCTTTTACTGTATTTTCTTATGATCTTAAATGTGCTCGACATGAAGATGTTTGCACACAGCTGCTTTACAACATTAGCTACATTTGTATTGGTAGTAATTGAAGATTGGCTAATCGCATACAATAGAGAGAACACGAGTCAGAAATGCAGCTTCAGCTACTTCCCCACAGCTATCATTAGCAGTGAGCGATGCAGCTGTGTGTCCACGGGGTGTGTGTGCACCCAGCCATTTGCTATGGCCTAATGGTTTGGGAAGTTCAATTGGAGAGAAATGGACTGAGGGTTTTTGGCCTTTGAAAGCCTCCTCTGATTGAGGGTGTAAGCAGAGGGCCCTCCAGCAAGAGTCCAGATCAGTTGACCTTTCCAGGCCAGATAATTCCTATTTACTGCCGCCTACGTGGCCCAGGTTACACAGTTAGAACGCTCTCACCGAGGTCGATTGCTCGTGTTCGAGAATGTGTGTTGATGGAGACAAATGGATGGATGGTGGAGAGGAGGGAGAAAGAGAAAACAGAGGAGGGTTAACAGTTTGGACATCGACAGTGACTTATATTGTAAAACGACTAATAAACACATTTATATCAGCTACTGTTTCCAAAACGGCTGCAACAAGTTTCTTTTTATCAAAATTGTCAGCATTCTTGTAGGCAAAGAAGATAAAGAATGTCAGCCGTTCTGCAACACACTGCCACGATTGTCTTTTTTTCTCAGCAGTAGTATATTCATACATATCCTTGAACATGTTCATCTTTAACAGCAAAAACAGGAGTTTGAGATTTGGACTCAAGATTCACTTAAACTGCAAAAAAAGCAGCACTTCACACTTACCTTAGAGCTGTGCCTTAAAGAAACACGCTTTACTTAGACTTGGAGTTTGAGACTTGAGTCTTCACACCTGGACCTCTATGAAATGTCTAGGTAGTTTCAGGACAAAATCAACTAAACTCTGTTAATTTAACCCAAGAAGCAAACAGTTCAGGATTTATTTCTTACCTTACACCAGTGCAGTCTCATAGGCAGACTAAGATGGCTTGTATCTGATATTAAAATGTCGAGTTGAATCATTACACATTTCACATTTTGACCTTTGGGGGAAAGACTTGAAATGGTCTTTCAAAGTCTTGACTTGATCTTGGGAAATGGCTTGTGAACATCTTTAACCGCTGGAGATTTTGTAAAAAAATAAAATAAAAATAAATGTCTTAATATGGCACTCCTAAAGGTATATTTAGGATTTGCCTTTACAATGTTTCACCAGGGTTGCTAATAAATACGCTTAGTGACGCGAGTTCATCCAGATTTCATGTACATAAATGACAAATGAAGGTGGCAGGCCAGTGAAATACGAGGATGGCGAGAGGAGGACAATTGACACAAGAAATACGAGGAAAGGTTAATAAGACAAACTTACTGGAAACGGAGAGAGAACCAGGAGTGTAAATACTTCAAGAGTTAATTAGGATAGAAGATACTGGACTGAACCAGCAAGGGCAACACAAAAAAGTCAGCAGAACTGGAAAAAAAACAAAGAAACAAAACTTAGGTTGGGAAACAACGACAAAGGGGCAATAAAACACCAACTCCACAAAAAAAGAAATTGCATAAAAAAATTCTTCTGTTAGTAGATGAAAGTGGAACAATCCCTGCTATTTAGTGTCAGACATGTAATGATGAACTACTTAGTGGCAGTGCATTTCACGAAGGCAGCAGAGGAACCACTGAGTAAATTACTCTCTCTGTTGCTTCTGCATTCACATAATGGAGTCGTCTCATTTGGAATGACACATGGAAATATTCCATCATTGGACTATTATTAGCCATTAATCACAACGCTCAGAATGGATGTAGCAATTTGTATGAAAGATGTTTTTCTTTCCCCAGTATTAGAATTTGTCTTCCTTTGTGTAATTCTCCAAAAAGGCTTAGCGCAAATTAGGTTGTGTTCAAGACGCTAAAAGTTATTGTAATGCAGATTACGGATCAGTATCTGTATTTGTGTTCATTTGTATTCTATTTGCAAGGGTGTGAGAAATGTAGCATTTATATTTAATGACATTGATGCAAATTGGGTCGGGCAGAGCGCATGTTGATCCCGTCTTAAAACCCTGTTTCTCATTTAAATGGCTTTCTCAAAGTCTTTCTTGTTTGTTTTGAGTTCAGTGTGTGACACCAACTCTTCAGTGCCCAATGGACAAATTAATTTTTCATATCATTGAAAAATATAAAGGTTCTTGAATTCTTGAAGGGCATATCAATAGGGGGTTACTCTATTGAGGTTGGTAGGACATATTAGCTATATAAATTGCCAAAGAGAGCATTTTCATACTGGATTAACTTTATGCTTACAAACAACACCAATGGCTAGCTTAGTGGTATGGCCGTTTTATCCATTCATGATATGTCACTAACTGTCTTGTCCTAATTTCTTAGCTCTGGGTTTTTCCCTTCATTAGTTTTATAATCCAATTATAAAACAATCCCAACAAAAGCAAAAGAATCAGCTTTTAATTGGAGTGGGTAAATCTGACTTCCTACGTCCGTCTACATGCACTGAAATCCTGAGTGCTTCTCGCATAAATGAATGACCCTTGTAGCAAAAATGCTGTCTTGAAATACTTATACATTTTCAAAAATCTGCCCAGGATTCATGTTGTAACACCTGGCTACACGTTTCCCTTTAGGATTACTTTTAAAGCCTTTTTCAAAATTTGTGTAGCTGAGGTTGTCTTGAGGGTGAATACTAATGCCTCTCAAAGCAAAATAAATTTTTTAAACAATTGACGCCCCAGAGATACCCATTGAAGTTGACCTGCATCTCTCACTGAGCTTCTGAGCCAAATTAATGTTCATAACATAGCACAGCAAAGCTCAGTTTTGCCTTTGAAAGAAGAAAACTGCTAATTCCACTTGTAAATGGCTTCACTCCAGGGTTGGGTCAAACACGCTTTTTAGCCACAGGAGGTTCGTCATTCTGAGTCATTCTGTTCTTGCTGCAAGGTGAAGACGCAGAACGATGAAAGAAATCAGCTCATAAAGGGCCTAAGTTGAATATTAATGGGATTTGAAACCCTCTCTTATTTAACACCTCTAGCTACCTGGTAAACTACAGCATGCATTTACACATTCAGAGCAGCTTGTCAATGGAGCTTTCAGCAGATAAAGGAAATGAAATGCAGAGCGGAGGAAAAATATTGGACTTTTTCACAAGCTGAATGGTGATGTTTCACAGTAACGGCCACGGCTGGTAAAGATCTGCAAAAAGGCATAAAATTCATCTTTATCGCAGCAGTGCAAGCTCACAGTAAAAATTAAAAAGATGTCACGTCTGCATAAATGCCTCAGACATCGGGATTCCTGACGGTTCCGTCAAAGTAAATCGACGAAACCATTCTTGTAATTCATCCTTTAGTTATTTCCGGAAATACAGCCGTGACGCTGGGTACCGTTTCCCTCATCCGCTTTTCAAAATGAGAAAAACAAGAAAATACAACCTTCCAGTAAGGCAAATGTTCTTCATAAGAAGTCAGGAAATGAAAGATATTCACCTAAACTCACCCTAACAACAGTCAGAAAAACTAAAACATTTTAAACATCTGGAACTGTAGCAAGGACTGGAGCCACGAGGGTGACCAGGTTTCTGTAAAGATCGCTAAACACTTTAAAAATACCAGCAAAGATTTGGGGGAAATGGCCACAACAACCAAGGTTTGCCAAGTATTCTGGTATAATAAAAAAAGGTGTATAATATTTTTGACAGTCGCCAAAGAATCTAAAGATATTCATTTGATTTTAAATTAAAAAGTTGAACAAGGTCAATTTTCTGGGAATTTGGTAGAATTGTTTGTATGAATAAATTGGTAAATATAAGGACTTATAGCCAATGCAGGGTTTCACTCGGTGTACTACAAGCCTGGCAGGCCACCAGGCGCTACCGCCCGACACTGTTGTCACGGTTGCCTAGAGATGGACACTACACAGCCGCAGTGAGTCGCTATCAACTCGTCTTTTAAAATGTCCTCGACCCGATACTCCACCGTCCTTAGAAGTAAGAACTGTGGCAAAAATAGAGACGTGAGTGGAGAGACGCATATTCCAGGCTGAACAATGTCTGATTCCAGGCTAAACAGGCAATTGTTTTAAAAATGTGCCCATGGTGGTGCAGTGTGATGCGATTGAGATCAGACAGAATGGATCAGGAGAGGAGCACTGCAGACCCGTCAGTGTCTCTTTATCCCTCAATCGTCTCCTGAGGCTGATACGGTACAGAACTTTTGTTGTTGATTCGGTTTCTTATTGCACTTTTCAAAGACTATTATGGTTTGATTATTTACTTAGGAGGTTGATAATTTATTTAAGATATAATAGTATCAGCCAAAGTAATATGAAAGGCATTTTAAAGAACAAATCATACTAATAGATTAACAGTACATAACTAAATATCTCCTTCTTTAAAACGGTTTGTTAGGATTTTATGTATGTTTTATTTAGAAATGTTGATGCATTTTATGAATAATTGTTCAGCGGTCATTTATTTAATGTAATATTTAACTATTATTTTACTAGCATAAAATAATGGTTTACCAGTTTGGATAACTTGATTAAATTTCAAAAGAAATCTTTAAATAAAAGTAAATCTAATAAAAAATGGAAAAAAAATGATCCAGGTTACATTAACTAAAGATTGCCACACCCATGCATAGAAATAATGCAAGGTCCATACCGAAAAGCTCCAACCCGGTACCTTGTTGCTGCAGAATCATCCATTTGCAATTAAATGTACTCAATTCATAGTTTGCGCAACTGTGCCACAGTCCTGAGAGTTTAATTTATTTCAAACCTACCGGTAATTGCAGAGGCCAGTGCGTATTTGCTAAATGTATGTAAAGCCCATTTTGATGTTATGTGATTTGAAATGCAGATTTCTCCATGTAATTGTAACTCCTTCGGGACTTTCGCTGTCATACAGCAGCTTTCTGCATCTGCCAGGCGATCCAATTAGAGCCAAAAGGCGGCTTTTACTCAGAAAGCGCTAATATTTACATGTGATCCAACCGAATTAGGAAGCACTCCTCAACAGCTTCGCGAGGACCTCATGGCGATCTTTTAAAGCCGGGGTCGGATATGTAAATATCCTCGTCGTCTTCCCAATAGTCAATCATAATCTTTTTGTTTGTGAAGAAAGGAGGAAGAAGGGCCCTGGAAGAGGAGTTGACTCTCCACACAGCTGCCCATTCACTGCATGAAGTGGGCCTGCTCATTTGATTTTCCACTCCGGAGCCTAATAGACATTGTCGATGGCAGCTGGCAGTGTGCAGCTTTCAGGCATTGTTCCACCAGCCGACAAGCACTCCTGTTGGGAGTAAACTGAAGGCGTTAATTTGAGGCATGCTGGAGCCCCTCAGGGTTTTTCTAACCTTTATTTGGGGCCGCTTCACTCAGAGGAGAGCTTCTGGTTTTGGAAAAGTCTTGTCACACTTGCACATTTTCACGCCTGGAAGCTGCCCGGTTCAGCTACAGCCTTATCTACTCCATAACAGAGTTGCGGATACCAGTAGTGTTACTGGTTTTTGGGGGATGAAGCATTGACAGTTAGGTTTGAGGTGCATTTTTCAGGTAATCTATTTGTGAGGACGTTGTTTAATGTTTGTGTTTATCTTTCTGTGCTTTTCTTTTTCTTTTTTTTTGTCACAGACAAATCTGAGAATGGAGAGGTCTACCAAAGACGAAGAGGGCCCAATTCAGGCCACTACGATGGACAAGAAGCAGGCAGCAAAACACCAGAAGGAGTTGGCCAAACAGGCAACAGCTGGCGGCGAATTCTCCTGCTTATCCTTGCCATCAGGTTTGAAAAGTAGGAACAGCTGAAATACCAGAATATATTGCGGTATCGTGTTGAATAACCCTTTGTGGCGAACCAACTCGGTTTGGAAATAAGGTTTTCCCAAATCACAGCATGTTCTAATGACACAGTTATTGGAGATCCCTTATTTGTTGAGTACCATTTTTTTCTTCTGTAATTTCACACGTCTTAAGTCATGTGTCAATATGTGATGAGTGCCACAGTGGACCCCCACCTGTTTGCGGTTCAATATTCACAGATATTTTCTAACACATATCTAAACTTTTTCAAAAGAAACGCAGCTTGGGAAGCTGAAATACCAAAGTTCAGTGTTTCTGGATACACCATCGGCTGGTGTGCGTAAGCAGCCAATCCAGAAGTGCCATTCATTTTTCCTGGGTGCTGATTGGCTGATTGGAAATCAGTTTTCCCCAATTTCATCTTCATCCCCAATTTTGGAGATGAAGATGTCTGTTAGTTTCTGCGCTACGGCTAAGATGATTTCCACTGTCCGTGTTGATACATATTACGGTGTATTTGATGTTTGAATGATTAAAACAGGCAACTATAAGTAACCCTTGATGTTACTGTAGAGATATTCAAAAGCAAAAAACAAATTCTGCGCTTGGCTAGTGGTTGGCTAACGACTAGCCAACCGCTAGTCATTGTGCTTGAAGATGGTGCGCCATTTTCCAGCACACCATATGTCGTGCCTCCTCACTTGGTCAGCTCAGTCAGTTGACGTCTTCCTCAGTAGTTGGTCATGCAAGTTGGTCTTCACAACAAAAGTCGTCTGCCATCTTCCATGCATTGTTCAGCGTTATCTTTATCTTATGAAAAACCTTGACATGAAGTCAAAAATAAGCACTATTTTTACAGAATAAAGGGCTGTGGGAACAGATGTGCAGCCATTGTCAGACCTGCTCATTTTCCTTTTTCAGTTCAAGTGTGAAATCCACAGTAGGCCTTTTAACGGGTGATAGATTGTTTGCTGATTGGTGTAGTCTCAGAAGTGGCAGCCCCGGTATTCCATAAAGAGCTATCACAGTACAACAAAGGCATGGGTTGTTATCCGCCATCTGCTGTACATCTTTGTACTAAACAGAAATACAACATTCATAAGAAAAAGAAAATGTTTGGCAGTATATTTTTCTGATATTGGTAGAGAAGCATTTCCAATTGCTTCTGCTGATGAAAGTCTGCTGTCTTGTTTCTGTATGAAGCACAAACAAGCCGGACTGGAAGCGCTGTTGGGAACATGCAGGGTTAAATGCAACTAAATGGAACGGGAGACAGAGAGCTCCCGAGGGTTTTCTGAGACGGACTGACAAGGAGGTTGATGGGAGGGCTCAGGGTGCACTAGAGGAATTAAAGGAGAGATGATTACTATTTTCAGCAAAGGGAAGTTCTGAGCTGTGGCCACAAGTTCTTTAATTTCTTGACGCCATCTGCACCTATGCATTATGCCATTAGCGTGACAAAAGTTGTCTTTAGCTTTCTAGGGAACAAATACCAAAATATTAGTGCTTTTCTATCCCTTTTATTGGAGCCTCTTCATGTTGCAAGAAGGTTTACCTGCACAGTGGTGTTCTGTTATTGTTGTGAACTATTATATAACTTATAATATCCAATAAGTTATTGACCCTACAGATGAATGTGAGTGATTTAGTCTCAATACCTTGCAGTTAGCTTTCAGACTCTTATTTTGAATTTGAAAGGAAGTAATTCCTTAGTAAAAGGACTTAGGATGGCGATATTTGTTTGTTTTTCTTCAATTATCTAGCAGCATTTTGTTATTTACTAGAAAAGGCAATGTGGACAATTGTGGTTGGCTAACTGTTAGCTGCTAACAGTGCTAAAGCTGGCTACTGCTCTGGATCAAGCTAATAGACTATTTCACTTTAGTTTTAGTCTGACCTGCAGTTTATTAAAGCTTATTAGGGTTTATTACCCTAACCCTATTAAAATTTATTAAAATCTAAAACACTTTAAGTGATCAGACTTGATTTGAGATCCATGCAGCCTTTTTTCTAGTTGTTAAAACAAAATGAGCCATTTCCAAGGCATTTTTAACATTAGAGTCACTCCACTATGAGATGAAGACAAACTACTTGATACACATGGATTAGTTAAACCTGGACTAAGATATCCTACACAAGGATTTTTGTAGGCAGTAAAATCTCTATATCTTGGTAAACAAAAAACAGCGTTCTTTTGTTTCCCCAAATATTTTCTCAAGAATTGTCTTGTTAGCTGAGTTAGCATGCTGTATTAAAACTTTGAAATTTCACAACTTTTTTCTTTACTTCTGTGAATTTAGTTTTTTTTATGATATCTTAATATTATTTGGAATAAAACCTGAATTAAGATGGTTTTGTTATCCAACTCCTGAGTTGGATAACGCTGGCCTGTTAGCGTAGGTTTCTGTTGCCTTTGATTACTCATAAAAGACACTCGAAATTCCTTTTTTGATCAAGAACATCCTGTCGAAAAAATATGGTACAACTGGACTGCAGCTCCAGTTGTACCATGGAGCTGCATGGTACAACTGCAGCTCCTCTGACTCCAGCCCTCTGACTCCTGAGGGCTGGTGACTCCAGCCCTCAGGAGCCACCAGAGGGCTGGATAACAGCCCTCTTATTAGGGTTTATTACCCTAATAATAGGGTAATAAACCTATTATTACCCTATTAGACACTCAAGAGACACTTGAGTGTCTCTTGAGTTCCCTCCTGTCCCCACTGTTGCTCTGAGAGCTTTTTCCAACAAAAGGCTTCAAAGTTCACAAACTTCAACAAAAACAATATTGGAAACGGCTACAAAGAAATTTACAGTAATTTGGTTTATTTGCACAGTCATAGTTTAACAAATTCACCCAGCAGTAAGAAGGTTAATTTAATAACCAAACCTCCCTTGACCCCATCACCACATTAGCTAAAACTGTTTTGGGTCTAAACAGAAGTGAAAAAACCAGAAGTGACTTTTTCTAACAATAAATACAACAACCTGAACCACTTTTCAATTTCCATCACTTTTCTTTGTTCTTTTTACTGTGAGATGGATACAAACAGTGCACCTGCTTCTGCTTGGCAGTAAAAGACGCCAAAGAGAGGCAATTAACTCCAGGGTCACCGACCCAATAAACAGCCATCAGTAGAGTTTTGGCTGTGTGGGATCTGTGAGCCTTTTAAAGCCCAGTTTGTCATTTCAACACAAACACTAAAAGCAAATAACTGGAACTGAATTTTCCACATTTCTTCACTCTCTTCACACTGGCATCACCATTCAGTAGGATGAACGAGCATGCAAAAGAGAAAATAGTTTTTAGCAAAAAAAAAAATCAGCATTGAGCATCAAGACCTGCTGTGTCAAACACACGCACACACACCCACACACACACACAATGCCAAAACTTCAATGTAGCCCTCTGTAACTGTGCCAGTCATTTTAGACTCAACTAAACACAGGAAACTGAGTAAAACAAATTCCTGCCAGGAAAAAAGACGAATGCGTTTGCTCGCCTAGTGCTGATGGAAAATCATTTTCTCGTCCCCGCATCACAGCTTCTCATCCAACTTTTTCTTTTTCTTTTCTTTGGCTGACAGTTGGTTACGAGGCTGTTGTTGAAATCAGAATTTGAAGTGTTTTGTGGTATTTTGTCAGCTTTGAGTTCTTGTCTGACAACAGTTCATACAGAAGCACTACCGGATATCGGACTAGTCCAAGACCCGAAAGGGGCTTTTCAAAAACAATCAAACGCCGGAATCTAAGTCAACCTATATGCAAATCTAACTACGTTAGAAATCCTTCGGTTTTAATTAGACTTCTTGACGCCTAAACATCTCCAGATTCAGCACTATACATTTGCACATTTATTTCAAGTCCTCATTTTGTAAGCAAGTCTTTTTTTTTTTCTAGCGGCACAGACCGAGTTCCTCTTAACTATTCATGCTTCAGCTGTCATAAAGTGTCACAAGTTCCTTTGATCACAAATTATATAGTCACAGATTTTGCTGTAAGTGTCAAAATGTTTCTGTGCCTGACGGTGATGATGGAAGTATCGACTGACTTTGAAGTCTTGACTTCTGCTGGGTCAGCAGGAAACGTATCGCGCCGACACTTTATGACGTTTCTTTGTGTTAATGTCCTGCATAAAAAAAAAGAGTGAGGATTGTAATCTTTCCAGGGCAGATATAATATAAATACCATGTTTGTAATTATTGCTTCTCTTTAGGACTAGCGCAGCTAACTGTTTAGCTAGCAGTTCCCATCATTGCCGCATATTTAAGGTATTCAGATAAGTGTTAAACAGTTTGAACAGGATGTAAAGGCACAAACACTTCAGTTGGTCTGTTTTTCGATTTTATTCCTTTTTGCTTTCCCTGATTAGTGGGAAAATGACATTATTTCCTTGATTACTTGATTCAAATTTAAATTCTAGAGCACATGGAGTCGGCATGAATCTGAGGACAATTAGCCATTTATTCGAATCAAATCACAAAATGATTGTGGAAGCCTTCTTCTCTCTTTTTTTCTTTTCCTTTTTTTTATTGCATCAATTCAATTGATTCCCATTTGTTCCATCAATACCAGGTGTAATCTGTCTGCACCTTAAGGAATGCATGGCCCATTAACCTTGGATTAAAAATCGTATTAGAGGGTCATGCTGCCTGTGAAGCCCGGTCGCATGTCATTACGGTACCTGATACCAAAAAGCATACTCATTAAAGGATGAAAACACCGGTCACTCCATTCATTATGCAAGACATGTTGCTGTACAAAGAGACTTTCTATGCGGCCATAATGAGGCCCGTTTGCATGAACCCTGAGTGAGATATTACTTTGCAGGTTGAAGACGACCTGTCTGTCCTCGTCAGTCGGCCCTTTGAAGAGACTTCCTAATTACTGTCACGGTTTCATTGTGGCGAAGGGTTTGTGGATTATATTTCACAAAAGCTTAAACACGATGCATGGGGTAGCATCAACATGAAGGGAAGCGGTAACCTTCAAACAGGCTGTTACTAACCGTATCAGTTAATGACTCCTTACGTTTCCGTAGCAACACGAGTCAAATAGCCGAGAGTTTTCAGAGATAACTTCAAAATATACTCGGCATCTCATGTGGATTAAGACACTGCGGTTGTTGAAATTAATGGGCAGCGGTGGGTTCTGTTTAAGATTTGATTGCTTGACAGGCTTGTCTAAATTTATCCCTAATAGTAATGTTGCTAAACTTTGATAAGGTGCAAAATTGTTTTCATTTATCCCTTCGTAGCATCTCAATTAAGCTGCTCTGCCAAAGCGATTATGACGACTTTAACAGTTCCTGCGCTCAATTTGTGGGTGTAAACAAACTGCAATTATAAACCCGAATACAACTAGTCCACTGAGAGTGCTTTTATCAACTAGCACTTAGTTTCTTCAGGACTTTGTGATTTTTTTTTTTTTTCAAATAACTCACCATTATCCTCCACCAAGGATTTAAAAGTTAATTTCCAAACCCTTTAAATGTTCAATCATCCAGTTTTAAAGTTCTGTTTTCATTTCTTCATGTCATCACTGTAGATGCCAAACAAACTGCATGGAAAAAGGCTCACAAAGAGCAGAACACAATGTATCAGCATATACACATTGTGTATATATAATTTCCCTATAGACTCAAAAGTAATGGATACTGAATTGTATTAAGCATGAAAAAAAACACAAAATTTAGTGAATATATTATATTTTTGCTTGAATCTATGCAGCAAAATCAAAACAAAGTAAATGTTACAGTAACCAGGGTTCCCCCCCAGTAAGCCTGGCAGGGCACCAGGCTTTAATTGTTCCCTCACCAGGCTAGGCGATCCTTATTTTTTAAAGTCTTTTTAAAATGTTTGCATTTCTAAGACTTTATAGTTGGTGTTCAGGTATTACTCTTCCAACCTTTTGATAACATAATTACTAAGTGATATTTTCAAATCTACTGTCAACTTTAAACATTTGTCAACTTTAAACTCAAAAAGACGATGGGGCGCTGGATGATTGACTGCCCTTAATGCCCCAGCGTCCAACCACTGGGCTCAGCAAGTTTTCTGGGGGAAACAAGAAACCTTGAGTAACAGTACAATAACCTAATAGCCAATATCATATTTTATATAAGGAGGAGGGAGTATAATTATTGCTTCTCTTTTCTCTGTTTTTTTTTTATTATAAGCACTGTAAAATCATAGTATTTAGGGTTTATAAAAAATGACATAATGTGTTGCCTTAAAAAGTGTTTGAGCTGCTGCTGAAGCCTTTTTAAAAAAATTTTTTTTATGAAATGTCAGGGTTTTTCTTCTACCCCATCTACCATGGTGTTGACAGTCAGTGATGCGGACGGAAAAATATTCTCATATGACATAAAAGACGACATTTCAGCCAATACTTTTGTTAGTGGAGACAAACCATCAAATATGACATTAATTGTTTAATAAATCATAACACATATGAATATCTTTCTATGTTTTTAGCTATATTCTACCCACATGCCCTGTTTGGATTCAGCACTGCCAATTCTGTTGTTTATTCAGGCACTACAACCTGAAAAATAAGTCAAAACACTGATTAACCATTGGTTCAGTCATGAACCCTGGAAGGTGACCAACTCCCTTCAGGTCCAAACCTGGAATTGGTCTTAAGCTTCTTAACACAAGATGACTGGTTCTGAGAAAACAGATGTTACCAGCAACATTGTATATTGATTGACTCAAATCTTTTAATATTCAGTCTGCACTGCGCTGATCTGTCACTTTCAGTGTGCAGTTTGAAACGAAGGCCAGAGGCAAGATTAACACAGTTGTAGCCAATGTCTAAATAACTCGATAACATCGATTGGACTGACCGATGAGTCCAGTAATGCTGTATATCTGTCTGTGAAAGACTTCTTTCCACTGGGCAAGATGCACTCAGTCACGAATTTCAACTGCTGCATGCTGTGTATTGTGCCATCAGTGTCAAAGACTTAATTATCAAAGACTTTGTTTTCCAGCTTTTCTGTAGCTTATTGTTACAAAAAAAACACCATGTTGAAAGGAAAATAGTAAAACGTCATTGCTTTCTGTGACTTGAGGCAGTTGAGGCTACCAGAAACAACCTGCTACTATACCCTTGCTTCCTAGCTGGATTTTTAGCATCTAATTTATTATGCTAATTTATTGTCTGTTGGCTAGATGGCGTTTGTTTTCACCACTTGCTAACTTCTGTTGCCAATCAATACAATGCTACCCGTGTTCTGTTCAAAAAGCCTTGGTGCTATGGGAGTTAAGAGGCTGTAAAGCCATATGCAGTGTGAGGCGTACAAGGCTGTGCTTATATATGATAATGGGATTTTCTTCTGTACGTTTCTGTCATGATACAGGTCTTAAATTTCATTCATAATGTTCTGAAAAGCCCTAAATTTCGTTGATTTGGTGAAACATGCAGAAACCCTGTTTTTTCACCTCTCTTGTCCGTTTTGGCATGGAAGCTCAATGTTCCACGAGTTTCCTTCACTGAAATTTGAAATTAAAGGAAGAAAAGTAGGTTGCACTGCTGGGGTCTGTTGAAGTCACATAAAGCATTCAGCCTGCCGAGGTGAGTAAATCTTTACCCATACTGCCTGCACAGACAACATGAGATTGAGGTTATTAGGTCTTTGCTAAGACATTTGGGGCGCACTTGTGTGAATGTCGCAGTAATAATGCAAATCTGCAGCCTGTGTGTGCATCTCAGAACTGCCAATCTTATGCAAAAGACTTAAAAATTTCTGAAACATATGTGGCAGCCTGGCTTAACTTGATAGTGAACGCGTTTGTAGCCCATTGAAATGCAGGTCAGACAGTTAATAATGTGTTAGGGCTTTTAGTCTCTTGTCATAAAAAGCTAAAATCCAAGCAAAGAGCTGTTTAGATTTTTTACATTGTCCATTTAACCATTAACATATCTTATAAATGTTAGTGCCATTACCATTAAAATAGATTTTGTGTTTAGTTAGTGATATTAAGTCTTTTAGAAGCAGATATGTTCTTTTATGCTAATAGTGTGTAATTTTGCTTCCCAAAGTTCCAGTGTTGGGCAGCTTTCTGGCTTCTTTGAAGTGCTCTTTCCCCTAAGTAATCATATAATTTAACATCATCCACAAGCCGAGGTCCGAACCCTGTAATAAACCCATTTGCTGTTTCAAGGTGATGAAAGCTTACGTCTACAACGAAACCTAGAGTCAGCATTAAAACTGATGTGGAGGGGTAATTTGTTGAGTTGTTTTTGTGCTGAAATAAAAACTGACCATTTAGCGAGTGCGTCTTACCAGGGCATCGTGAGTGCTCTTATTCCCAATTAGGGTGATGGACAAATCAAGGTCATCAACAACCAGTATTGACTGCTGGATTGACCACAATAAAGGAAAATGGAACATGTTTTCACTGAATGGTCTTTTTAGCTAAAATGTCACTTTTGGAGTCAAATAATTGTTTCAGTTTTCAAATGTTTCGAGTTTGACCAAAGCTTTTTTGGGCCAAGAGGGTCCCTTCTAGGCTTCTGCTATGTTGGATCACTTGATACATTCATTATTTTAGATCTTTCAGCTTCTCTGTGCACAGAACTACAAGCAATGCTAGGATTTACAGTTACACACACATGAGCCAAATGCCTAGAAAAACGTTAAGGTCAGGCATGGCAATGATCAATGATTTGGTGTGATTGGAGAAGTCAAGATGAAGGCTTTCAAATTAAAGGCACGATACTTGTTGCCAAGTGTGGTGGTAGAACCATGATGGTCGTAACATGATGTTGATACAAAAACAAGACCAGGTAATGGTTGGCCTGTGGTAAGGGAAGTTGTTTTGGGTGCTATGCTAGCACTGCAACAATTGAAAAAAGGCCAGTAACATTCCTGTATCTGCATCAGCAAAGGTGCAAACATGACGGATGAAAGGAAAATGATCTGTTTATATATTAGCTCTTTATGGCTATTTGCTGTTCAAAACATGTAACTCCTCGGCTATATTGTGTGTTGTAGCAGCTAATGTGGCTGGTCGTCAAAAGGCTGAAGCTGCTGTCCTAAATCACTTCAACTATCTATATAGTTGCACCCTGGAAAATATGCAATAAATTATGAAAAACAAAATTGTCCATATTCATTTCCACGATTAATATATGAAAACTTCTGACCACAACTGCACATCATCCATAGAAAATCTTGCTTTCAGTCAGTTTCAGGCAATGGAGAGAAGAGCTAAGAAAACAGATTAAAATCACAAAGCTGAACAGAAGACAAGAGCAGGGAGTGGAGGTAGAGATTCGCGGCTCGGTGGAGGAAGGAATGTCAGCGAGTGAGGAGTGGAGATTAAAAGAATGTGAAATGGAAAAGAGTGACTGCTGTGACAATGGTCTGTCAGTGGCAGTAGCATCAGACGCTTAAAAGAGCATAGAACATTGGGAAGGGATTGGGTAAGACCGACTGCTGCTAACATCTGGAAACACAAATTTACTCATCAAAACTTCCTCACCAGCGGATGCATGTCCAGCATGATCCATTTTATAACCTGACCCTGATCGTTTTTTGGTTAGAGCAAGACAGATGATGGACATGAAACTGATTTCCTATGATTAAATCGAGTTCAACCATGTCATAGTAACACATGATTATGCTTAGAGCTAAACCATTCTGTTGTAGCTCTTTTAATTAGGCCTCAACTTTTAAGTTTTTCTTGATAAAAATTTTTTTTAGAAAACTTGTAATATCAAATGCGTCCAGAAATCTGACTATTGAGCTAAATAAGGTCATTGTTCAACCATTCTTCTTGGTTGTTCATAACTCTATTATTAGAGTTACGATAACAGAATGAATCTCTTAGTTTCCTTTTGTTTTTTAAGGGGGGTATTATGTATTTTCCAGGCACATAGTGCCATTTTATAGTACAATCAAGTAAATAAGTCACCTTCAGTTGTTATAAAAATGCTGTATACATCAAACATGACTTCTCAATTTGATACCTTGAAATTGACTTCTGTCTCTTTAAGAAGCAACTGCTCTTCCCGACACTCCAGTCTCTCCACGTCATCACAATGCTGGTTCTCAAGAAGCTGCTTACAGCCATTCTAAGTAGCATTAGATTGAGAGGTAGTTCTTATGATAAACCCAGCAGACTTGCATTGTTGCCAGGTGTTTGCTAATTGCTACTGCCGCTAGTCTAGAGGAGCAGAGTGGGTAAGGCACAGGGAACGGGCAGGAAGCTCGGCTGGGGACTGAATCTTCATGGCGGACCTTTGGGCGAATAAGCGGTGCTTTGTGAGACCAAGCGTTTAGACACTCCCTTATGGTTGCCATGGGAGATGTAAGGATTTCTCAAACATGCATGAAAGAATCAAACACTCTAGTTATGTTTTTCAAAAGTTTTCAAGTTGGAGAAAAATCAAAAGACTAATTAATCTGTTAATGAATTTGCTAATGCCAATCCACAGTCCGTACTGTTGCAGCTTGTGTTACATTCAGGCTCAGTAGAACACTGTGTATGCAGTCGTTTCTATTGAATCAGTGGTATTACAGCAATTCTAAGATTGAAAATAGATAGTTAAGGGAATCCAAAGAGCACCCAACGTTGTTTATTCACATAATTTAGCTTCTGGATGTCTGCGCTCAGTGAACCGGATGGAAGTTGATTGGAAGCAGAAAGCACTGTTGTCAGAGGTAATCACAGATGTTACGTTATGATGAAGTGTCTCCGCGGCCCTTCAGACCTACAGCTGTCTCATCTCACTTTCTTTCCTTCCATCCTTTCTGTTTCCTCTTCCTTTTTTTCCTCATTTTCCTTTTTTAGACTTTCTCATTTTCGCATCAATGAAACCGGACTATTCATAAAAGAAGGATTCAGTCACAGCAATGAGCCATGGAAGAACGTACAACACTCTTAATCAGATGGGTCATTCTGATAGACAAGGAAACAACTACCAGACATTTTGAGAAAAACATATTTAATTTGTCACTTCCATGCTTGTAAAAGTTGAGTCGAAATAAAAATGATTTCATCTTTTGGCTCTAAAAAAACTAAGTACACTCTTGATGCATTTAGGTGATAAAGTATCTGCTGTGACTGGATCAGTGGGTAGAGTAGTCGTCTTGAAATGGAAGGTCTTAGATTGTGATAGTTCGTCCAATCACCTGACAAGAACCTTTGAAAGGTGTCAGTGCTTTCCCAATGAAGGACTTTTAGGATGTTCCTGAATGACCTCTGGTTACCCCTTCCATAGCAACATCAGATGAGTTCATGGGCTCTGATCCAGACTGCAGCCCACTGAGAGACCCTGTGATGTTTATAATGAAAATCTGCATTGCCCAGTGACTTAATCATCCACTGTATTCTCTGAATACAGGGTAGCCATCTGTGTTTGCATTTTAAATACTACTTCAGTGCCATTGTACCTTATAATTATGCTGTAAATATACCTTGGTTTATGGCATAAATGGATACCAGCAAGACGGACAGCAAGGCATGACTTAATCCGCTGTGATGGACAGCACTATGTAGCTGATTAGGAAGTCTCCAGGGCATCTGAGTGTTCAAGTGTCCACTGGGAGGAATGTCCAGCACAGACTCAGACCTTGCTAGAGGGACAATATCTTCCTTGTGGTCCCAGATCACCTTGAGATTCACCGGGGTCAGGGATTTCCATAGTTTTCACCTTCTAAACAGATTTATTTGTGTAAATAAATAGTTTTGTTCACTAGTGAGTCTAATTTAAGGCAGTGCATTGAGATAAAATTTCAACTTTCATGTGCGGCCCTGCTACAGTTTGTGCCCCTGCCTCTTCTAGCTCCCCTAAGAAGTATAATCCAGGCACACCCCTGAGTTCGGTTGTTATCACAAGTACTCACAACTTCTCACGATCCTCCTCTTGTGCACTGTGGTGCATTAAGTCCTACTGTGGCTGCAGAGAGGAGTTTGCTACTCTGGGCACAGCTTACAAGACTAATTAAAAGCCATCGAGGGTGCAGCTGCAGCTCTCGGCACCACATGTGGCTGAATAGTCCATGTTTTTCATTGTCTATTTATTTGGTGCAAGAGCTGGAAAAAAAAACACAGCAGAGAAGCTGCGAATGAAGACACGAACTGCTGGAAAGTTTCTTAAGCCGCGTAATGTGTAAGAAGTGTAAGAAGTAGATGTTTTACTAAAGCAAGAGCAAATCCGCCCAATCAATGGAGATTTCATTCGGCCTCCATACCCGCTTAATCCTCGCAAGAGAGATGCGAGGCTGTATGAGGGCGGCTGTGGATCTACAATCTCCCCACTTTCATGTCGGCGTCGTGACCCCCCTGTTGCGTAAGGCTCTCAGCGGCTGACCAGCCCACACCTGTCCTCAAGCCCCGACAACCTGTAATCAGTGTGGAGAGGTGCCGTGACGGTGGGAAATGCAAAACAGCCAGTGAATCTGTCTTCACGGGTCACGCAAACACATTCCCGAGCTTCTGGAGCACACCGGCGCGCTCACAGATACATCGCTCGCCGTGACCTTTTCGTTTTCGGTTTGAGTGAAGAGCGCTCAAAGCCTATGTGACAAGCATAACGAATGAGATAACCAGGGCGACAGCGGAGGGAGACGCTGCTCAGGGTGGTCAGCACACGGAAGAGAAGCAGCCGCCGTGTCACGGCGGTCACAACTGTAGAAACCCGTCATGAGAACAGCATTAGTCTGGGGTCGTCAAAGTATGGGGGCTCGTGGTGAACGAACAAGCAAAACTAAATAAACTAAACTTGATTTTAAATTGCAAAACCGAATTGAGAAAATAAATTAACAAATGGACATCATATGGACAAAATTATGCCAGTAACACAAACAATCACACCGAAAGTCCCTCAAAAGGCTCAGTCATGCTTCACTATGCAAGTTTTTTCAAATTTAGTATTTGCCAAAAACAAATACTAAATTTATCCAAAATGTAGACTCACAGAGATAAAAAAAAAAAAAGAAAAAAATTTATAGTCCGACTGGTTCACCACTCTTAGCAAAGATTCAGGGGTAAAAAAAAAACGAGTGACCTATAAATAGGGTCAGCAAAAAGTGCAGTAAGCAATCGGCTGACGTTTCTAAATTACATTCATACATCCTTGGACTAAATTAATAGTTATCTTTAGGCTGCCCAGTGGCACAGCTGGTAGAGCTGTTGCCTTGCAGCAAGAAGGTTCTGGGTTCGATTCCCAGCCCCGGTCTTTCTGCATGGAGTTTGCATGTTCTCCCTGTGCATGGTGGGTTCTCTCCGGGTACTCCGGCTTCCTCCCACAGTCCAAAAACATGACTGTCCCTAGGTGTGTGTGTGCATGGTTGTTTGTCTTGTGTGTCTCTGTGTTGCCCTGCGACAGACTGGAGACCTGTCCAGGGTGACCCCGCCTCTTGCCCGAAACGATAGCTGGAGATGGGCACCAGCAACCCTCCCGACCCCAGTAAGGGACAAGGGTGTAAGAAAATGGATGGACGGACGGACGGACAAGTTACCTTTTTCAATCAGACAACAATTATGTTGCGCAACATTTTTTCAGTCATTCATTAAAAACATGTTCGGTACTCTGTTAACATCTAATACACCGAGCCACCATCTGTACTTCATTAACAATGCTGGAAGCATTAGCATTACAAAAGATGTCAAAGTCATCATAAAAATAATATATTTAACAAAAACAGTCAGAAGCCCTATTTCTGAATCTTAAATAGTTTTACACACAAGATTACCAAGAATAACTGAACTTCACTATTGACTTCTGGGAACGGGGAAGTTGTAAAATAAAAAAAAAAAATAAAAAAAATATATACTGTTGGTAAAATTACCAACATTCAACACAAGGATTCAAACAACCTACTCACCGCTGAATTTTGTAATGCCGTATTTAATTTTCATCAAAATTTGGGTGGTAAAAGGCAAACGGCTCCACTCCAACTGTACACCCTGCATTATGACAGTGCCCCCAGTGGCTGGAGGAATGAACGCCCTGGTGAAGTTGGCTAAATGCCTGAAGTTACTTCGTCATATATGTTTTTAGGTAGTGGTTTAGTAGCAGTATAGGTAGCATAGACGTGGAGGCAGAAGTTGTCTGGACTAATAATAATTTAGACGGTTCCAAGTTATATAGCTTTTGGTATATACAGTACAATTTGTGTTGAACTCTGAATGTCGGATCAGTCTTCCTGAGTGATCCGACGATTGACTCTTAGGAATACATAAGTAGTTCAACAAACATGTTTTGGAGCTGCCTTTGCAGAAGTATCAGGGCTGGAAACCTGACTGTAGGCAGCAAAGAAAAGAATAGGAGAAAAAGAGACACAGTGGAAATCCTCACAAGGCTCCATTGTATTCAGTGAGATAACAATCCTCCTGTGATATCTTTTTTTTCTTCTTTCATCCTTCCATTCTGTATGTTGTACTACCTGTGATATTGAGTCATTTGCTGCTTTAGTTATCCGTTTTCTAAGGCTGACCTTTTTTCCTCCTCCTCTTTCCTATAGTGTGGGACACAAACTGATGAAAATCAATTGTCTGCTATTTCTTTCCCGCCTCTGCAGAGGGCCTGGCTGTAGGGGTCGGCTTCGGAGCCATAGGAAAAACAACTTCTGCTACCTTTGAGAGTGCCAGGTAAGATGACTACCCAGGTTTTTAATTGGTGAAAAATTCAGGCCTAATTAATTTGCGTATTTGGTTCAAACATATCACGTTAGAAGATTTTTTTTATGACAGCAAAAACATAATGACCATTTACATTTAAATACGTTTTAAAAATGTGTTAGTATAAATAAACTTCAAATAAATGTGTTTTATGTGTTTCTATAAGATGAAAGGTCTTGCCTGCTGTTGCCATCTAGTGGCTACATTGTGGAATTACCCGCTTAATCTGCTCCTCAGCAGAGCTACGTGGTTCTGTGTATACGCTCGCAGTATAAATAAATGATTTGTTCAATAGACTATTCATATTCATCATCTTGGGGCTGCAACTAGCTGCTGATTGGCCTTCCACTGTTCAGAAAATCTGATTACATAATTCTGCTGTTTTACACAACCCTGTACTACAAAAAAAATCTGACTTAAGTATTGTATGATTTGACTGCTGAGCAGGTAAAGAAAATCAGATTAGAATTTTTTATTATTATATTTTGACCATTTTGGCCAATACATTTAGCGATCATTTAGTCTCAGAAGTCGCATATTAGAGTTGTACATCATTTATTGTCTATAAATGCAGCTGTTCTACAGAAACATCAATCAAAAACCATCGATTAGTTATGGATGCAATAACAGACCTATAAGTCCCATCTCCAGGAGAGGTAGATGTGGTTGGTTTGTGCATCTGTAAATCTTATCACAGTAAGTTCTTTTCCATTCTGGAGATACTGCACCAGAGAAGCAGAGTAGATGCTTTTGACTTGTTTTGGTTATAAGAAAAATGAGCCTAAGGAAAGAGAAGCAAGAGGACAAAGAGGTGAGAGGTCATATGATGAGGTCCTTTGAGATTAAGATTATGTTAAGCCCTTTGGCAGTTATTTTGGGCCAACGAGGCCATGTAATGTGACTCAGTGGAGTCACATTACAGTGGAGAGAATTAGAGTAATTTCAGTGAGCATAGCTATCCACAGCATGCTAACATTCTGTGGATACTGCAGATCTCTTTTTACTCTGAATTTGTGTTGTTACTTAGCGTATGCTTCAGAGGACTTTGAGAAGAGTGTCCTCTGAAGCTCTTAAAAGACGAGTTATAGTCGTCCTTTTGAAAGGAGGACTATAACTATAACCACAACGTACGCATTGAGCCGCGTACGTTGGTGCCACATTTTACTAGCATCAGCCTTCATAGAGGGATTATATAAATGCCAAAGTAAGAGGACCGACCTGCTCTGCAAGAACATCTTCCAGATAATCCAATTTGGGTGTAAAGTGGCACGTGTGATCCGCACTGAGTTCCAAAAAAATTCAAAAGTGCACGACGAAACGGCACATGTCGCGCCAATATGCGGGGAGGGGACGGTGCATTTGGTGTGCGTCCCCTTTGCACCTGGTTCAATGTATTAACTATTAACTTAGCCCAGCTTAAAGCCACATTTACAGTGTGTATAAAAAGTCCCGGACCATTTGGTCTCTGCAGATGTTAGTCACTCTCTCACTGGTTTTTAATTTTTTTCTCTCTTTACGACCAAGAATTCTCTGACAGATGCCCAGTTTCTAGATTGAATGAGTCATAGGCAGTAAAGGACCTGCTCAACGTTTTCACTATATGGGCTATAAAGACAATGTTTTTATCTTCACGCAACCGGCTTTATGTTTATCATATAGTGGGTAATGTTAGGCAATAGGGCTGCATGATATAAAGAGAAAAGTTGTTTGGAAACGTTGAGTCAGAATAAAATCTTTCTTGTCATTGTTGCCTTTGACAAAGAAACAGTAAAAATTAAAAATGTGCAGTTGAGTCAATGTTAACCATACAACATTTTAATAAGTGACTATATGACAAACATGCAAATAATAGTTTTGTGCAGCCCTACTAGAAAGGACTGATATTTCCCTTTGCATGCAGCCTCCACATCCAATCAGAAAATTGTTAGAACTTTTTAAAGTCCTTCGATGTTCTTCTAAGTTTCTTAGAACACTAGTCTTCACATCCCACTGTTTATACTTTCGTTTTTCCTGTTTATAATTTGCAGAGTGCCTCAATACATCATTGAAGTAAACAACTGCACACACTGTCTTAGAATCCTCCCAGTTTGAATATTCAAACTACTAAATAGTTGAATACTTAATTGCTAAATTCAGTCATTTTGTTGTTCCTGGAGAGTAAGATCTATATTATCATGACTAATACGAAGGTACGCATTATAAGAACAGCTTCATTTCTCCCTTGCACTATTATTTAGCTGAAAACTGTTTTTCCTTAAGCTGTACAGCCAGTCCTAGCGGTGGTCCTTGGGCTGACTTCAGTTGTACTAAAAATAAATCTTGATATCAATTATTTACAAGGTCAGCACAGATGAATTAACTGTGGTACAGAGCTAGAAACAACCAGAAAAGATAAATTGTCCAAGGAAACTGACCTTTGCCTCTTTAGAAACTTCTCAAACAGAAGTGTAGGGGACAACAGTTCAAGAACTCTGAGTACAGATGAAGAAGCAACAGCGGACCCAGTCCTGGTTCAGTTCTGAACTGAACTCGACCTGCTGATGTAAAATATTTACAGCGTCTTGGAAAGGAATTCACATCGCCACAGTTTGTCCCATTTTAACAACAAACTTTGTTGCATGTTCTAGAAGTAGACGTCAGACGGCAAATGGCTGCATTGTTTCAATTAGGGGCATCAGAGTAAAGGAGGTAGTTACGAATACAATGATTTGAAAATTAGACTCGAAAGTCACGCATCATTTACCTTCTGTTTTACAGTTTTGCACCACTGTGTTGGTTCATCACATAAAATTGTAATATAATTTAAGGTGTAAATACTTTTCCAAGAATCTGTAACAAGGTAGTCTTTTTAACTTCAGCTATCTCCAAGTTTTATACCTGCGAGGCAGCCATATGGATTATGAGGTTGTGTTTCATGAGAAACTCCAAATTATCCTACTTGGAAATCTGGATGTCAGGATGTCGCTTGCTTATATATATTTTTTATCAATATTTATTTGACTATCGATGGTTTGCTCTCCTTCAGAAATCTGGCTATTGGTATTGGCATCCAGAATTTCCCAGAAGGCTTGGCGGTGAGCCTGCCTCTGAGGGGCTCCGGGGTCTCAACGTGGACGGCCTTCTGGTAGGTAAACCTTCTCATCTGCTGGTTTATCGCGCCGCTCTGTAAAAGTCCTGGCCTACTGCAGATGCTCCATCACGACATCACTTTCTCCACCAGGTACGGTCAGCTCAGTGGGATGGTGGAACCCATCGCCGGCCTCTTGGGCGCCGTCGCCGTGGTACTCGCAGAACCTCTGCTGCCGTACGCGTTGGCGTTTGCTGCCGGAGCGATGGTCTACGTCGTCGTGGACGACATCATTCCTGAGGCTCAAGTCAAGTTAGTGGACAAATATGGCTGATTGTTTAGAGAGAAAAGGCTGGAGCGCTAATGCACAACGACGTATGTGGTCCATTGTAGATAAGAAAGATTCCGCCAAAGAACTCAGAAGTTTTTAAATCAATGTCAGACATTTTCTTGAAAAGACAAGGAGATTTCTAACCAAAAAAAAAAAAAAAACCCCAAATTATGAGGTTGATCTCAGAAAATTTTCAAAGAAAACAAGGACATTTCTGAGCACCAAAAGTCAGAAATTTGCTAGAAAAAAAATCTGAAATTTTGAGATAAATCTAAGACATTTTCTCGAAAAAACTTGGAAATTTTATGTTCTCCAAAATGTGAAAATTTGCAAAGAAAAGAAAACTGAAATTTGGAGATTAATCTCAAAAATTTCCTAGGAAAACATGGAAATTTCTCAGAAAATCTTTCTTGTTTTTTTCTTGAATATTTTTTAGATTAATCTCCAAATTTCTGAAATGTGCTACTTCTTTTATGAGTCATTTACCTATATGTCCTCTGCTGTTATCTCTCGTCTTTTGGTGCTACCAGCGGTAACGGCAGACTGGCTTCGTGGACCTCCATTCTGGGATTTGTCGTGATGATGTCACTAGACGTTGGGCTGGGCTGAGGACGCCATGGCGACCGAAAAGCAATAAACCAAGGCTCAGAGAAGCACAGCTGACCTCAGTTTTAAAGAAGGGAACCAGTTGTTGAGTCTAATTACCGCTACTTGAAGTTGAACTGTGAGCAAACCTTTAAATGCAATGATTGCTGTACTTGAATTGATGTTTTCTATGAGATTCTTACAGTCGAATAAGATTGGAAGGTTTTATGATTCAAGTGCTGGTGAAGGTTTTGTTTGCTGATGTTTTTTCAGAAAAAAATATCTTTAATATGACAGCTTAAAAACTCTTCTTTGTCTTTTCTCAGTTGAACATGGCATTATGGGATTTAATAATATTACATCATACTAGTAACTTAATTGTACTGAATCTGGTGTTTGTTGTATTCTTCATATATTCTAATTTATAGTTGCCTCTCTCCTCTGTTGTGACACAATGGAGTAAAATGGCTCAGGTGGTTTTGCTGGTGCTTTTTGCAGGGCAGTGCAAGTCTCCTGCCATCTGCTGGTGGATCAGGGAAATCACACCTGCTTATCCATTTGGAATTTCTTAACAGGATTCGTTTTAAACAAAGGTGGTAAATAAAAGGACTACAGCTACTTTAGCATATTTTTACTCTAGTAGAAATGAAACTCATCAATAAATATAATTAAGAGTTAAGAGATATTTGGCAACTCGAAGTAATCATAAGGTCATAACCTTTGATTTCATTTTGTAAAATGGTGGAATCAGACAAATATACAGTTAATTGATAGATAATAGAAGAGTTAATTCTAGATTTTTAAACAAAAAAAAATGTGTCATGAGCCAAAGTAATTAGAGGTGGGAAGGGAAGTGTTACTTCAAAATACAATAGGCAATAAAATATATTTATATTTGATATTTTGGGTGAAGTTTAAAGATATGTAGATTACTTTAAGGTTTCCTTCAATGAAGATGCTGCCATCTAGTGGTACAGACCTGTACTACTAGATGAGAACAGGCAGAAGCCTTTATTCAACTTCATAAATATTAAAAATCTGCCAGCAAAACAGTATCGTAGTTTGTTTTATTGGGGATTCATATATAGCAGCAAAAAGCTTCCAAGTGGTAATGATGACGATATAAAGGGGAAACTATTAGGTTTGCTTTCCAGTTACCAGAGGCAGTATATTTTGTTTGTTTGACTCAATAAATACTGGTGCCTTTACTCTTAATGAAAGCTCACCTTTAAGAAAACTTTGAATATATTGAACATTTTCTGTATTTCTTCTCTGACTGACCTCTAGGTGTACTAATAGAGATGGTCAGTATTGCACCTGAATATGAAATGCATCATTTTTGGCAACGTGACCCAGTAAATGCATTCTAAATCAAACTGCATAAGGTCATACAACTGACAATATTAAATCTGTGAAGGTATGCTACTGTACAAGAGGATGAGTTAATTTTACGCTTATTACATATATTTTTATACGGCCGGGATCATCTTTGACTTTCTTCTTTCAAATGCAGCGTCATCTATTGCCATCTAGTGGCCAAATTCAGAAGTTGCAAATGTATGAAGCACAAAAGCAACCAAGTAATTTTTTTGTCAGTCATTTGGAGAGAGTTTGTTTCCGGAGAGGGACATTAAAATGGTTGAGGGATGCTATTTTCTGAGATTAAAGTCTGTGGAAACATCACACTGGACTTCAAGGAACATGGATTGCGTGCTTCTCCACTCTTTCTCCAAACTCCGGAACACTGATTTCCAGGTGAAATGCAGAATTTACATCCATCTGAAAACAAGACTTTGAGCCGCAGAGTAACATTCCAGTCAGTTCGTTTTCTCCGTAGCCAGGTAAGAAGCTTCTGTTGTCTCTGGTTCTTGAGGGATGTGACACGAGTAATGCAAAGTTTTGTAGTCCATGTGCGAAGTGTCTCTTGATGCGTTGACCCAAGCCTCAGTCCACTCCCTGTGAAGCTCCCCGAAATTCTTGAATTAATTTTCTAATTCTATATGAGCTTCTTTTTGGAATAAATGTCTGACATAAATAACCTTCCCAATCATATTCTTATTTATTGAGATGCGCCTGTACAAATCTGAGTCAGCAACATCTAAGTAGCCACATCTTTAAGGAATATAAAAGAGTGAAACTAGAGGACTAGAGGAGAGCCACATAATCACAGATTTAATCTTCTAACTGAACATTCTGAACAAAGCAGCCCATGAAGAGACAGAAGCCATTTTAAGACACATTATGCAAAGACCCTCTGTTAAATTGAAATAAAGACATGATAAAATAGCGCACACTTTCTTCTTTACTGAACATGGAAAGGGACTGTTTTATGCTGCAGGAAGTGTTTCAGACTGGTTGGCATGTCCAGCTCGTCAATGCAGTGGATTTTGTTGATGCTTTTCAGGTGTCTTCGCACAGCAAGTCGGCACTGGGAGGTCAAGGCTTTGGGAGTTCCTGAAGGTGGAAAAAGAAGGAAAAAAGTGTGTTTTATTAAAGGAATCTGCCATTAGAGAATGCATCTCACTGACTGACGATGCATTGAAGAGTTACGGAGGCGAAGCAAGTCCTGCAGGGATCAGGTATCTCTCGTACAGTGTCGCCGATTTCTGATCACTTTAATTGGTGAAATGTTCCCTGATTTCAAAACTTTGGTGCAAATGGTCCTTGCAATTCTATTTCAGCCAATCTGTCTGTCCGGCAGCAGACAGATTCACAGACGTTTGATTACGCACAAGTGAGCGCGCAATTCAGTGCGGATCAGATGAGAGACTGGTGCGTTCAGACCACAGCAGGTGAATCATTCATATAAGTGCATAGCAAGCTACATCATCCAGCATATCTTTGACTTGCTGCTTCTACACCTGAAATTCCCTACTATAGGACAATAAAAACTATCCTATTTTACATACAAGTTATAAAGAATTTTCATTCTACTCCAGGATGATGCACAATTCCGTGTTGGTCTATCAGGTAAAATACCAATAAAATGCATTCAAGATTTTTGGCTGTGATGAAATGAAAAAGGGATGTGACAAGCCACTGTAACTTGGTTATACTGAGTGGGTTTTGCATACCTCTCTCACTCAGGAGCAGCTCCACTGCTTCATTCTGCTTCGTGGACTTCTCGATGATCAGCGTAGGGAGGTAGACATTCGCGCCGAAGTCGATCAGCAGCTGGATGTACTCCACACTGCAGCCGTACCTGAGGCACAACTCTAGCACCGTTCTGGGTGGCTTGGGTAGGCTGTGGAAGGTCGCGTCCGTGCAGTTGTAATCCGGGTCGGCCCCGTGGAGGAGCAGCAGCCTAAAGCACTCCATGTGTCCGTAAACCGCAGACAGGCAGAGCGGTCCGCTGGTCACCCTGACGTAGGAGGGCCACACCAGGACCTTAGAACGAGAGTTTGCATCGGCGCCGTGAACCAGCAGCTGCCTGAGGATCTCCACATCGCCCTCCCTAGCAGCGGTGAGGACCGGGGAGCTGTTGTTGGACTTGCTTCCATTGGGGTTGGCGCCAGCTTTGAGGAGGGCGAGGACACAGTCCAGGTATCTTCCTCGAACAGCGTTGAAAAGAGGCGTTTGGGCTTTGACGTCTACGGTGTCTACAAAAGCCCCGTGGGCCAGTAGAACTTGCAGGCAGCTGAGGTGGCCTTTAGACACAGCGGCATGGAGGGGAGTGCCTGCGATGCCCCATCCCCCTCTGCAGTTGATGACTTTCTTGTAAATCTCCTGGCAGAGCATGTTGTCAAGGAGTATGTCATTGTTTTGCAACACCACCTGTCTGAGCTTGGAGATTTCGTTGCTGTATTCTTCTTCCTCAGAGGTCCTCAGCTGGTACATAGAATCTGGTGAAAAATGTTGTAGTCAAAAAACCACAAAACTCCCAATTTGGAAGGACAAGGGCTGACTTTAAGCCACAGCGGGTGATGGTAAAGCTGTCAAGAAATCTCCACTGCGACAAAGAGTGGCACCAAGTTTCCATAGCAACCATTTTGAGAAAAAACACATCTTAAATTAGCCTGGCCCTTTGTTCTATGCTTTGCTTCCTATAGATGGTCTGGACCCTCGGCTATAGAGAAACGATTGTACTGAAGTTGAAGTTTGAAATGACAGGATCTGATTTTACCCAATCGCTCACTTTTGACCGTGACATATGTAATGCGCCAGCTACACTGTGAAGCTTACCGAAAATTGAGTGCATTGTAAACAATCATCCCTAAGTATTCCTCTGTCTCCGGCTTAAATTGCTCGGTATTTGGAAGCGTGGCCGTGTATGGCTTCGTTCACTTCCTCCGCCACCATTGCCAAACCACAACCCAAACTACAATTGTAAAACAGCAAAGTAAATCAACGTCATCATTCACAACTCATCCTTCTGTTTGCCGATTGGCCCAATTGAAATTCTGAGCCTTTTCCCTGCATAGCAGCCATTCAGGAGCACCATTAACTTTATTTTGTGCTGATTGGCTGTACGTCTAAAAACAGAGATAAGGAAGACTGTTGTAAAACCAAGATGATTTCCACTGCAGTTGATGCCTTATTAATGGATATTAAGGTATACTTGCCGTTTGAACAATAATAGACAGCTATCAGGGTTCATAGAGGGGGTCTCATTATGAATTTCAGCTATTTGAATGTCAGAGCCGTTGTAATCAAGTTAAATGCTTGATTTTTCCACTTTTATTTTCAATAAACTGGATTTATTTTTGAAGCACTTCACATAGCTAGCAGTGTAGATGGGCTTGTACAAACTTCACAATCACTTATTTTCAACACAAAGCCAGTTTACAAATGTTCAACAAAGTCAATCTTACAGGCAGTTAAATTTGACTTTAACGTCCTTTCGAGTGTAGTTTTTATCAGATACTAATACACATACAGTTCAAATAAACATAATTCTATTTCCTTTTTCAAAAAAAAAAGATGTACAAGTTTTCATGTCAAGTTTCACATGACCCAAACAGACTACAGTCCACCTCTAAATCAGTTTCAGTCTGGGGAAAACAGTCAATCTTTAAGAGTTTGAAGCTAAAGGAGGCTCTAGCGTCTGCCTAAGGACCATATTGATATAGCAAAGTGATTAGGAATAATATTCAAAATCAACCGATCCTTTCCATGCAGCGGCTTGCTAAAATATTCATACACCTTAATCATGTTACATTACAACAAAAAACTGCAATGTTTTCTATTAGAATTATGTGTGATAAACACCAAATGGTGCATAATTGTGAAGTAGATGGATAATAACTCATGATTCTCACAATTTAATTAATTTTTTTGACAAATGACAATTTTTCAAAATGAAAATGCTGTCAAAGTCACTGTATAAGTTAATCTCAGTATAGATCTAGAGAAGCTGGTCGGAACTCGTTCAAGGACTATCCTGGAAGAAAACCTATTAAAAGATGCAAATGACTTAAGACGGAGCCAGATGTCGTTTCAGTGGGGCTCAAAAGAAAAGCACGCCACGCCACACTTATCAGACTTTTTTAAATTATTATTTAAAAATGTGATTTAATTTAACTTCATAATTATGCACTTCTTGGTACTCACACAAAAATTATTTGAAATACAAGACAATTGAAGGTTTCAATGTGATCAAATGTGAAACCCTTAACCCCTACAAAGTCTAGTCGGAGCAAAATTTCAGCGAAACATCTTTATCATTTATGTGTCACACCAGAAACGCTCGTGGGCGTTAAAGATGAACGTAAACCAATGTTTCCGTATTAATCTTCAGGATCTTCCAAATAATTCGGCATGAGAAATATAGCACACAGTTGAATGCAAGTATTTATTTCTGGGTTGCTGCTTTCGTAGTTGAAGAGTTCTGCCGACGGGAATATTGTAAAATACGAAACATTCGGTAAGGTTCTGGTGAGCTATCTGTAAGCCGAAACATATCCCATTATTTCAAGTCTTCATTAATCAAATAGAAACCTCTGAAACGTCACTGATAGTCATGTGTCGCTCTGTATCGTCAAACAAATGTGGATTGTCACAAACGCACTGTCTGCTAAAACAGCGCAATAATACCTCAACTTAAATGTAGAAAGACACAAAAACCCTAAACTGCTCTTGTCTAAAATGACTTGTTTACATCATGAGTCTGTGTATTTGTATTTATACTACCTTTGATGTGTCACAATGTTTCCCCCTTTCTTCTTCGTCATTATTCCGCTTCCTTGTTTTGCTCTTGCTAAGTCTCTTTGCTGCCGTCTCGTGGTCATTAGACGCCAGAGATTCTTGGATTCTCAGAACCCGATTATTTTCAGTCTAGTCTTTAAAAAATGTTAGATTCAAAGCAATAATGGATTAATGAAAGAACAAAATGCACAAATAGTTACTTTATTTACTATCTTATCATTCTCACCTCTCTTAATTTCTTTGTAGAAAAATATAGCCCACAGTAATGACCAAGGAGATGGCTTATTAGAATTTAAGACTAATTCAAATAAGACTTCAGGCCCTTATGGAGTCAGTCGAACTTTATACGTTTTTGCACTGCCTCTATGTCGAATTGTTGTTTTTTTTCTTTTTGTTTTTTTTTTTAAACTTCCTGTTTTGTCTCCGTCCCAACAAAACTAACATGTCGAGCAGGATTCGAAACTTGAGACTTTTAGCAATGACTTTCCATACAACTAAATGTTTTAAGAAGATTAGGGAAATGATAACTTCTCAGGATCATTTACATGTGTCCCTACTGAACGGGTGTTGTTGCACCATTTCTTAAGCTACACAATATTTGTATTCACCGTGAAAGCATGGCTAGCTCTGTTGTGTTTTGTTTGTTTGCCAAAATTTAAGTCAATGAATTAGTTTTAACCTGCAGAATAGTACGCATTCTTTGATTTTAGGCTGCCCTTCATTATGACCTCAGTATGTTGGAAACAATCAATAAACTATCTGACACCATTTTAACATGTACAGGGATACCAAAGGATAGTTTCCTTCCCTTTTCTACTTGAATTTTATTCAAATGTCTACAGACATAACCAGCAATCATGTTTCATGCTAAAGTATTCAGACCTTGCTCACTTAGTGTGTTCTGTCAGGACACTAAGTTCTGATGAAATACACTCATACCTGGTCAACAAAAGGTATTGAATAATGTCTTCTGTCTTCTTAAATCTGAATATAGGGAAGACTAAGCTCCGAATATTAAGTACCTATTGCCCTCCTCTATCCTACAATAACTCATGAGCAAGGCGGAAAGAGAAAGAGTTCTAAAATGATAATGCATATTAATAGCAGTGCAGACAAGGTCAGGAACAAACTTTAATACTGTAGTACATTTGCTGTTGTCTCAAACAAAGTGGCATTAAATTTCTTTGATTAATTGATAGACTAGTACTTCAAAAAACAGAAAGTTATGGAGCAGCAAACGTCCACACTGATGGACATGAGGGGTTGTGATCTCAGGAAGGTGGAGGAGGACCCAGTGTCCTCTAGAGCACAACTTCATCTGTAAAAAAAAAAATCAAGAAACTGTCAGATTTGTAGTTGAAAGCCATATCCTTTTACGGACAATTGTCTCCCCACAGTACCTTCAGGTACTCTGCAGCCTTTCCCTCAGATTATACTTTCTTCTCAGGTGCTCAGCAGGTGTTACTAATCCCGTCTTTACATGTCAGGTCGCAGCTTCTTAATCCGTTCAGCTGCTGTTCAAATTCACTACAGTGTAACACTTAGGTTACCCAACTCTCTCTTCTCTTCACCACCTGGTGCCAGATAATCCTAGACTCTGAACCAAAAACACTTAACGTACGAAACACTTTTAGAGCAGCAATAAGTTGCATTTAATGTATTTCAAAATGTTCTAATAGTTGACATGTTCTGTAACAGATTGCTCTACCAGAACAGTTCATCATGACTGTCTACCTGACCCTTACTAGGTTTAGATAGATTTAATCTGAGACAAAATATCAATATATTTTGATGATATCAAAATATTTTAATACCAAACCAGAACCAAAAAAGTAATTATTTTTCTGTTTCTCATATGTTGATAAACTATCAGTCATCCAGTAAAAATTAGAGCCAATAATTGCCTGAGTCACAAAATATTGGGTGCATAATTAAGAGGAATTAATTATCTTTATCTTTGTCAGTTTTCTTTGTAATTTACAAAGATAATTTACACATCAAAACTTTCCCCCTTTTTTACAATTTTTTTATCCTTACACGACATTAACTGCATTTTAGCATAAGGACATGTTCATGAAATAATAACATGCAAATGCTCATAAAGACCCAGTATTCCAGGACATCTCTGCTTTAAAGTTAGGTAATGCTGCACTCATGTAATAAGTTGTTAACCTTTGTGTAAATCTGTATGTTTTTTGCTTCAATTATTAATTTTAAAAGCATTTTTTCTGCATTATGCATCTTCAGGAGATACTCCAGTGAGTCTGGGACGTGTTCCCAGCAGGACTGAAGACTAAATGCGTCCCAGGATTCCCCGGTGAGAGAGTGGGCTCGACTGACCCCTTCCTCAGAGGGAGCCATCGTTCTGTCTCTGCTCTGAGTAATTGGACTTCTCTCTGCAGCTTGTTGTCCCGATTGCTCATTTTGCTAAAGAAATGTGCTTTTCTTGAAAATTTTCCCCTAAAAAACTAATTGAAAGGGTAGAAATGCCTTTCTCTGTCAAGCTGACATCTTATCTGATCAACAGTGGGCCAGTTTGTGCGTCAGTGTTTGAGGTGGTGTTTGAGGCAGATGAGGAAGCAGTGAATTTTTTTCGGTCACTAGAGGGCAGTACGCTACATGCAGCACCTCACCATGTTGGAGGCCTGCACAATTTCCCGTGAAGTAGAAGGGAAATGATAAATGGTATGTCTTGTAGGTTAGGAATAAAAATCTGAAAAGTTTGGGGAGTATTTGCTTATACTTGGTTTGACCAGAACCTTTGACCTATGTGTAAAAAACATGTGGTAGAAAACTGTTACTGTACATCACCCTAAAAATAGTTTCACCCGTTGTACTACTTTCTGCATGGGTACAAAAAATAAAATCTGCCCAGACGGGAGCAGGGCTTTGGTCGGCTGCCTGTGATGGCATGATGGGAGGTGGAGCTTTGATTGTGGCTCAACCGGTCTGCCACACACAAACATGCCATTCGAATTTCTCTAGTTGGTCGCCTGATAGTCAAGGAATTTTTTTAAACATCCAGCTTGTAGGGCTGTAATTCCTAGTAGTTCCTTTCAGCTTATGAGTTGAAAAAATGCCTCATTTGTGTTTAGAAACACTAAAACTGGGTCTGGATAAAATGTGATGTAACCAGGAGCTGAACTGCTACAGTGGCAGAGTTTAGAAAGCCGAAAGACTTGTTCTGTGTGTGTTTGGGCAGGATAGGTAGTAATGATTGTATGAGGAAGTTACACAGGAAATCAGAAAACCTGAACACCAAACAGGAGAAACAACTCCTTTTCTCCTCCCACAATGGTTCAGACAACAGTAATAATTCAGCCACTCATGCATAGTAAGTCACAGGTGCCCTGTCAGACCTGACGGAATACAGGAGACAGAGAGGTATTCTTCAGCAGGGTGAGTAGCACCTGGAACATTCCAATTTATGTTTAGGAGTTTGAACAGCTGAGGTTTACTCTTGGATTTTTCTGTTTTCAGGAGATTATCAGTCAGATTTGGATTGTTTGATACTAAAGGAGGAAAAACCATGAGTTACTCTGATTGGATGTCACAACTGCCAGCTGAGCTTCACAGCGTCCCTCTGTTTAAACTGGCCATACCAGGTAGGAAACTCCGGTTCTGTAACAGTGGCAAGAATGTAGTCATGATGAAAGAACGTAGGCTTGTGTTCTTCATCAGAATCTAAGCTGATTCTAATCTAACTTTAAGTCTACAGGTGTAGCCCTACCCTAGAAGTTTAGAGTGCCTTCAAAATGGAAATCAGTTGAATTAATTTTGTAAACAGTGTCCACCATTTTGCTACAATACTCACAGGCCTTGAAATTTTTTTTCGTTTTGTTACTTTTCAACAGCAGGGACAATGACGGGGATCAAAGTTAATTGGGAGATGGACTCTGTTGGGAGTAGGGGTATCCAAAGTGCACCCCTCTATTTGCGACGCCTTTGGGGTGATTTTGGGTGACCCCCAACTGCAACTATTCAAGGGTACAAACCTGACCCAACACCACAGGCAGTTGATGAAGGAGGGCCTTTTTGGAATTTTGGGGAAATCAGAATTTCACTGGCGAATACATCTTATTAAAATAGAAAATGTGTGGCAAAATATATAGTGAACCATCACATATTTTCAGTTCTTATGTGGAACATAATCAAAAATATTTCGCCGGAATTTCACTTAATTATGGATTTTTTGTAAAGCTCTTCTAAGGAATTTGAGAGAAAAAGCAGCTTGGGCAGCTGAAATACAAAAGTGCAATCCTACTTCACGCACTGTAGGCTGGCATTTGCAAAGCAGCCAATCGAGGAGCACCATGTACTTTTCTTGGTGCTGATTGTTTATACCCACAAGAGTGAAGATAGGGAACACTGTTTATGTTGGCTTCTAAGTTAATGCTAAGATGGTTTCCACTATGCGTATTTTAGAGAGTTTCCTTAGTATTCACAGATTTTAGCTATTTGCAGGTGGCTTTGGTCCAAACCGTCACAATACCCATGCATGTGAGTGGAATGGGTGTTTCCGATGGAAAAGTAAGAAGATCCTCAAAAAACAGTGACACTGAATAATTGACGCTAGCAGCCCAAGTTATATTAAAGTCAACATTTTAGAACACCAAATTTGAATATGACTGGTTATCTTGTAGATACTGATAACGCAGAGCAGTGGTTTTCCTACATGTTCTTTCTTTTGTCATTCCTAGGAAGCCATGACTCGATGAGTTATGACCTGGACATCAACTCTAGAATCATCGAGCCTGAGAGACTGAGGAGGTTTAGCAGAATCTACTGCCTGCGTAAAATCATCCACACTTGGGCAGCCACACAGGTAAAGACCGTTTTAACAGCAAGTGTATTTCTAATAGAGATGGAAAAGGGGTTTGAATTGTCAGATCTTTTGATCACAGGAGGTGTGCATAACTGAGCAGCTGAATGCTGGAGCTCGTTACTTTGACCTTAGGATCGCCCGCAAGCCAAATGACACAAATCCCACCAGGCTTTTCTTTCACCACGGCCTCTACACCCGAACGGATGTTGAGGTAAACACTCAATCTCTAAAGGGTAAGCGTGGACCAAAGTGTAAATCCTTGATAAGTTGTTCATGTTTGTTGGGGATTTGTAAGCTCACTGTGTTAAATATAACAAAGAACATTTAATTGAGTGTGGCTGTGTATTCCCCCCCCGTACCTCCTTATTTCAGACTGCACTCAGGGAAATAAACACGTGGGCTGAGAGTCATCCTAAAGAAATCATCATCTTATCTTTATCCCACTTTGAGGGGTTTGACAAAAAGATCTCCAATCAACTTCACAGCCACCTCATCACCTTCATGAAAAATCTGTTTGGAAACAAACTCCTCCCGAAGACGGTAATGTTTGTGCTGACCATCTTTCAGTCATAGATCTCTTAAAAGTATTCCTTTTTAAGGGACAACAATAATGTGTCACCACAGACCTCTCCCACCCTGAAGGACTGCTGGAATCAAGGCAAAAACATAATAGTCTCATACGACAACACACAATTTCAACAGCCTCCGTTATGGAGAAAAATAACTTATTACTATGGGAACAGCATGGACCGCGCAGTAATTACAGCCAAACTCTGCCAGGCTTTGGAAAAGGAGAAATCCTTCAACTGTGAGTATTCCTTGTTTCTACAACTATTTGTTGGCTTATTTCCCTTTTAGTGACTACGACTTGTGTCTCTACGCTGCGTTCCGTGCCTCTGAATACATCTGTGACCCCTTCTGTTCAGATTTCTTTGTCTGTGGTTTGAATCCAACCTTACCACATAACACTGGAATCCTCTGGTACATCCTTCGCGTTTGTGACAACTTCACCAATGTTGTGCGAAGGGGTCTGCCAAAGTTGCTACGGTGGGTGAACCAGCAATACGACAAGACGCCAATGAACATTGTCGCCTCAGATGTGGTGACTCGAGGTGATTTCGTCGCGACGATCGTGAAGCTCAACTTGAAACGGACGAAAGGACGATGAAAACATGTCTACCTGTTTTATTTGTTTTCTTTTTTGTCAAAGATTCATTTTTATATTTATCAAGAAGACTTGGTGCTTTTCTATTTGTTTCTACGCATTGTTTTTTATATTCTTGAGCGACATAAATACAGCATACTTTTGCACAAATTGGCCTCGGAAAGCAAAATTTTAATTTAGCGGGGCTAATGCACAATTTTCATGTAATTTTCATAAGTGTCCCGATTCTATTTTTTCTTTTTAAAAAGAGTCATCAGTTCTGAGAAAATTAAAGACATTCATTTTCAATATAAACGGTTTACATGGGATTTGTTATTTCTACAGCTTGAATGTGACAATGCCAGAAAAAGAGGAGAGAAGTAGAGGAAGAGAAGCAAAGATGGAAGGAACAGTGAGGTGTGACTCAGAGGAAAGACGAGGCAGTAAGCAAAAAAGGAAAGGCAAAAAGAAAAGATACACGGAAGGGTAAAGGCCACAGGGAATGAAAGAGAAAGTAAAAGAAATGACTTGAGGAAGGAATAGAAGTAGTACATAAGGAAGAAAAGAGGAAATGGGCAGAAAAATGAGTTTAAAAAGAGGATGGACAGAAGGAAGAGGATCAATGTCACAAGGTGGGGGAATTTGTATGAAAGAAAAGCATGACAGATGGGAGGAAAGAAAAAGGAGAGACACAAAGAAAGAATGGAGGACTGAAGGAGAAGGAAGAACGGGAGGGAAAAAACAGAATCTAGTCAATGCAATGGAAATTGAAATATTCTTCAAATTTTCCCATCTTTTTGTCTACTTTGCCAGACTTTGAAAACTCTGAAACCAAGTTCAATGCTTCGTGTGAACTTTATTTTATTTATTTATTTTTTGCTCTGGAGCGCTATCTTGTGTCTAATGAGGAGAATGCAGCAAAAGTGGGTGTCTTCCAGGCATGCAAGTGTAGGCTGTATGTCAATAACTTGGCAGCTAACGCTAGGGCGCTAAACTAATGCACTTACAAGATTAGGATGTTGAGGCAGACATGGCGTTGGTCGGCGTTTAGAGACACTCGTGCGGGGACCGCACGCTCCGCTGCTGCGTCCTTTCTGGCAGCTGACAGTCGGCGGCGGAGCTCAGCTGGTCTCACGAGGGGTTTCGAAAACATTCTCCGTCCACTGAGAGGCAGCTCACAGCTGCTCCTCCAACCACAGTCGGTGTCGGCCAGTTACCTCAGGTAATAAGGCGAGCTCAGCGTAATTAAATAACCTTCCTGTCAGCTGACAATGAGAGGAAGAAACGCTCGATATTTTACACTGCGCCGTTGTCATTTTGTTCCTTGTGGAATTATAACAGTAGAGTTAGCGCCACTTAAAATTCCGTGTCGAAAACGGGTATTTAACGTGACAAAACATTAGCTTTAGTCGAGAGGAGTGCAGTACTGAACAAAGACGACTCATTCAAGTTTAAAGAGCCTTTCCTTAAATTCGGCATAGATAAAAATGTTCCAGCACTAGCCTTCAGTAGCACACGTTAGCTTTTGTTACTGGTTACCATGAGAACGGCCAGACCTGTCCTCGCTGACACAGAATTAGCCAAACCGGCGCGGCTCGCATGTCAAAAATTTATATATTCTTTGCTTTTGTAATGTAAATATGTCGGCCGAAAGTAGGGGAAAGACTTAATCTGTCGTAAGGTTTACGCTCATACTTGCACGAGGACGAATCTACATCTGCAAGCCCAGTTATATTAAATTGTGAAACAATTAAATGGAGTTCGACAGATAGTTCGCAACCTCGTACTGCGCAAATGTGAAATAGGTTTTGTCTTGCAGCCATTTGGCTCGTATTGACAACTATAACTGTTGACATACTGTGAATATAATTCCTTTATTAGATTCTGCATTGTGCAGAAACACGGTGGTAGTAGTTGAGTGGTGTGGAGCTTCCGTTTCTGGTACTGGACGAATTGCTTTAATTGGGGGAAACCATGTATAATGAACATGCTAGCATAAAATAAGAAAAGCCCTCTTTTGGAAGCCTAACAAGAATATTTCATTTTGGAGTTCTCAAAATGTGCCTGCTTAAAAATCGTTTTGCAATAAAAATGATCCCAAATTCCTCAAAGCAATTCAAAAGTATCATTCAAGCAAACACTTGAAGGCAGTTGTTGCAGCCAAGATGGGTGTATAAATTTAATTACCCTTCCCGATAATTGCATTTTCATACAGATCTTGTACTGCAACCGACTTTCCTTTGCAACCAAAGCTTATGATCCTGGCATGTTCCTCAAATAAAAAAATGTCTTTGCCCTTCCTGAGTGGTGTACCTTCCTAAAGTTAGCAATTTCTTAACCTTGCAACCTATACTGTGTAAATTCATCAGAGTTTAACGCTAGACAGCTGCATTTAAAATGTTTGTTTATTTATTAAAATTTTTTACAGAAAATAAATTCAGTAAAAAAAAAAATATATATTATTCATCCTGAAGGGAAATTGAATGCTGTCACAATGCATATCATCCAAGTATCTTCAAAGAGCCGTTGGTTCTCGTGATGCTGTGGGTAGGCGGGGGTCCAACAAAGAAAAGTTGTGGTTGTTGTCGTGGCTATATTTTTGCTGTGTTTACAGTCCGTCTGTGTTCCTGAGCATGGCATCAGGGAGTAACCAGCCGCCGTCCACGCATCCCAAACACACGAACAGGTTGGCCAAAGAGCGGTCGCCATACCTGTTGCAACATGCACACAACCCCGTGGACTGGTGAGGCCCTTTAAACCTGACATTTATTCATCTTAATAAATTTGTATGTTGAAATGTGATTTTGTTTGTTTGTTTGTTTGTCTGTTCTTGCAGGTATCCATGGGGACAAGAGGCATTTGAAAAGGCAAAAAGGGAAGACAAACCAATCTTCTTATCAGGTAAGATGTTCAATTCAACATTATCATTGTTATTATTATTATTATTATTATTATTATTATTATTATTATTACTTAAACCCAGATGATTGGATTTTGTTGTGTTTCAGTCGGTTCAAAATGGAGAATCTCAAAAGAGAAAAAAATCTATCAGTTGGGATCCTTCATGGAATATCATAAAAAAAGACTTTAATTCACTTCAGTGTCATCTACATAGTGCCAATTCACAACAAATTTCAACTGATTTAATCATACATACACTCAAATTGTTCCCAGTTATCAAACAGAACAGTAACACTCAATTAATTGTTCAATGAATTGATTTTGTACAATTAAGACATTACATAACCTTCACACCACTTATCAAAAGATTTACATTGAATTGATAAAGCGCCTGGTTCTCAGCACTCTGCATTTGCTCTAGTTAAGCCTACTGATTCTCTATGATCGTCTCCAACCACCAGTGGGTTATTCAACGTGCCATTGGTGTCACGTTATGGAGAGGGAGTCTTTCAAAGATGAGGAGATTGGAAAAATCCTCAGTGACAACTTTGTGTGCATCAAACTGGACAGAGAGGAGAGACCCGACGTGGACAAGGTCTACATGACCTTTGTGCAGGTTTGTGTATTTCCTGTTAAACTTTTCTGTTGTTTTTTTTTTTTTTTCCGCATTTGGTTGTTTTATTTCTTTATTTTCTTGTCAGGCAACAAGTGGTGGTGGAGGCTGGCCCATGAGTGTGTGGCTAACTCCTGACCTTCGACCTTTTATCGGCGGTACTTACTTTCCCCCAAGGGACCAAGGAAGAAGACCGGGCTTCAAGACGGTTCTGATGAGAATCATTGAACAGGTGAGTGTAGAAACACTCAATAATTAACAGGAAAATGTTCCTTAAGTGTAGATCTAGAGGTTCTGAAAAGTGGCTTCCTCTTTGCAGTGGCAGATCAACCGAGCGACTTTAGAGTCCAGTGGTGAGAGGATAATTGACGCTCTAAACAAAGGCACAACCATCACTGCAAAACCAGGAGAAAGCCCTCCCTTGGCCCCAGACGTTGCTAATCGGTGCTTCCAGCAGCTGGTCCACTCCTACGAGGAAGAGTACGGCGGCTTTAAAGACGCTCCAAAGTTCCCCTCACCAGGTAGACTCACCTGGAGCCAGACTGCTTATCTACAACTCTCTAGTTTCCGTTTGTCCTGATGGTTTAGCTTAACAGGCTAAAGGAAATGGTAGCTTTTCCCGTCCTCTGTTCTGGTCGCACCAAAGTTCAGATCTGCTTCACAGATGGATGAGAACTCACGTGAGCTGGTCTTTCTGTGCCTCAACAGTGAATCTGATGTTCCTCATGTCTTATTGGTCCGTGAATTGCTCCACCTCGGAGGGGGTCGAGGCGCTCCAGATGGCCTTGCACACACTCCAAATGATGGCACTGGGAGGCATCCATGACCACGTTGCACAGGTTCGTATGCATGCTGGGAGCGTCGAAAATTGTTAATGTGTAAATATTTGCAAATTTATCACTGAAATAATGTGTCTTCTGTATAAAATCAGTCATGTTACTGCTGTAAAACCTAACTATCTGGTTATAGCAGATATCAGGCTGGATATAGGAAAGAGCAAACTAATTCTCTGACTTTGTGGTCAAATTTGACAAAGACCAAATGGGGAACGTGTGTTTACGCTGTGATGTGAGGACTGAGCAGAATTCAGTTTATTTTTAAACCACCGATTCATAAGAAATGCCACTTCAAGGCACTGCGCGTTACAGACCCATCCAACTCCTGTCCAGTTGTATATGAAACCATTTTGGGTCAAGTTTAATCTCCCAACAAATTCAAGTCATTTCAATACAACCTAATCATTTCGTTCAATTGGAATCTGATTAACGATCCCACCAATCAGAAAGCCGTATAATTAATGCCAGTTGACTAGTTTATTGATGCCAACTGCTAAAAAAAAGGTTAACTACCTTTGGCAACCCAACCAATTGCATGTCCTTCCTTTCTTGGATGCGTTTTGTGTACATCGAGTAAATATGTGCAAAAAGACATTTTTTTGTTGTAATAACATTGTCTTGCATCAAGAGATTATAATTTTTTTTTTTTTTAAATACTGTGCACAGCCCCAATTTACTACATTCTCCTGTAATCTCGTATAACCCTCTCAGTCTGACCAGAGCACACTGTTCCAGTTAAAGTTTCAGTTGGGTTCAGCAAACTCCATGTTTTCAACTTTGACAGTAGCACAGTTAGGGAGACCTAGCTTCTAAAAGTTATGGCGATTCAGTGACCCCAACATGCCACTCCGTTCTGCGATTCTCCAACCAAGAGTTTACTGTAGATGTTTTTTTTTACTTCTCTTCCACTTCTCCTCGGTGTGTGTTGTGGTGAGATAAATATTGGTTGTTTAAAGCCCAGTGAGACAGAGCTTCATGTTCCTAGTCGTACAGCATCGGTGTATGCTGTATGTCTTTCCTAACAGTTTTACTGGGAACTATCCCATTCTGCGGCTGTTTTTCCAGGGCTTTCATCGTTACTCCACAGACTCTTCGTGGCACGTTCCTCACTTTGAGAAGATGTTGTATGACCAGGCTCAGCTGGCTGTGGCTTACATAACCGCTTTCCAGGTTTGGGTTTCTCTTTTCTCTTCAGAATCGGCTTTATTGGTTTGTGCTTACAAACAAATATTTTTACTGCAATTTCACATGCTCTCAATTCATTAGAGGAGATGAAAACAACATGCGCGTACTTACACTTGTATTATACCTAACGTACAGTAGAGAGAAGTGCCAGTATGTGTATTTCTGTTTCACAGTAAAGTAGCTGGCGACTCTTTCTGCAAGGTGTCGATTGTGTTCATCAGAGAAGCAACATGGGAGATGAGACTTTTTTGATTTTGCAAATGATGCTCTGTAGTGTTGACCTGCTTGTAAAAATCCAAACAGCTATGTAACTCTACCTCACACAGTGGGTGGAGACATCATATAGACAAGGAGTCTGTAAGTCTGTAAGAAGCACAACATGCTCTGTGTACGACACAAGCAAAACACAACGGAAGACGTCAAGGCTATGTTAAACCTTCTGCTCAGTCTGGTTTTTGCCAGAATCAAAAAAGTGGAGGACAAGGACAGGCGGAGGACAGTGAGACGAAACTCTCAGAAGAAAAACAGGAGTAACTTTATCCGACAGTCTTCTGGCATTGCTTCTTCATTCCGACGTGGCATGCCTGGAATCTCAACAAAGTCGGTTCTTACAAAAGAGGCTGGTACTACATAACTGTTACTAGTGGAAAACCCTTTTAACCAAGTAGACTTGAGTGAAACCAGCTCAGAAGGTCCTGACCTTAGCACTGTAAATGTCCTGGATGTAGGGAAGACCATCCCCAGGCCTCTAAAGACTTGATTCTTTGGCGGTTGGTCCGGTAATGGATGGACACTGGGAAGTCTTGAAACTGTAGACTCCACCTTACAGTGGAAGGTACTACTTACGTTGCGGTAGGAAGTACAGTCTCTGCTGGACCTTTTTCCCAAAAGTGTCTTTGTGTGACAATCATCGCAGATCTAGAGAAAAGGTGGATCCTCGCCGTGAGCTACAGCTGACAGAATGTTGAGGACGGTAAAGAATTATTCACTCTCACTTTACTGAGCCAGACAGAAGCCCCAAGCGTGAGACTTGGGTGAGCGTTTACCATTTCACAGTTGATGGGGTTTTGTTGTGTTTAGGACTAGGTAAAAAACTAGTTGAATCCGAGTCTCAGTTTGTGGTATCGTCCTCAGAGTCTGCTGCACTGACCTGTTTATTTTTTGGTGTGTAGACTCAAACTAAATAACAAAGTCCAACAGACATAAGCTGAAAAACAGCCACATATACTTGCTGTGTTTAATGATGATATATACAAGTTGCCTGAGCGCTCTTATAGGGGTCTGCTGGGAAAACATCCTGTTGATAAATCACAAGACGATACCGTTAGGGGTCGAGCTCTGGTTGAGTCATAGCCCTCATGCAGGTGTTTTCCATTCCTTTCCAGGTATCAGGTGAGCAGTTCTACGCAGACGTGGCTAAGGACATACTGCTGTACGTCTCCAGGGACCTGAGTGACGAGGTGAATCATTGACAGCTCGGCCGCTGCTGCTGTCTTCTGTGTGAAAACTGTCTCAGTTGCTCTTGAGTACTTGCTAGTATGTTCGTACGTCCCTTGGGGCTCTGGGTGGAACATTGCTGACAAATCCTGTTAAAGCCTCGCTCTCCTGTACAGGTCAACCTTTCTCCTGTTTGATTAATGAGGGGACAGTAGTGAACAGAGCGTACAATTAAAACCGTACTGATATTGTTGAATTTTCTGAGATTTATGAAGTAATTATATTCCAATGAAGTACCATGCCCAGGGTAATTTTCTGTAGGCTCTCTCCACGTTTTTGCGTGACTTGCTGTGTCGCTTCCTTTAGGGAGGCAGAGTCCCTGAGTTCTGCTAACGGTCACATTACATTACACCAGAGAGCTCACATGGATTTGGGTTTTTTTTCCCCAGTATCTGACTGAATTTTTAAAAAAATATCTCAAGTTTAATTTTATTACATTTATTCAGTGGGGGAAAACGTCTGTTAGAAAATAATTATTTTGATCAAAATCCCTGGTTGCAGTATTAGTGGTACTCCGTCAGTCAGTACTTTGTTGTATTTAATTGTCATGTGTTGATTAGGTTTTTTTGTTTTGGATCCTTATTTTGATGAAAGTCCCAACTTTAATCACAGTTGCCACTGTTTATTGTGCCAACAGTCGCTAAGTAGACGTTTCCCGAAACCTTTTTCCAACTTTTGTCCCCAAAAAAACTTTTGTCATGGTTGATTCCTCATCCATTTTTCATGGATTTATTAATTTTAGATCCTTTTAGCACACCTTTACCAATCGTGTTAATAAACGAGAACTGTTTGCGCTGTTTTCCAGTCTGGAGGCTTCTACAGTGCAGAAGATGCTGACTCCGTCCCAGCATCAGGGGGGCTGGAGAAGCGAGAGGGGGCTTTCTGTGTGTGGACGGCCTCAGAAGTGCGGGAGCTCCTGCCAGATTTGGTAGAGGGTGCTGTTGGAGCCGCCACGCTCGCAGACATCTTTATGCACCACTACGGAGTCAAGGATCAAGGCAACGTTGCTGCCGAGCAGGTCTGATTGTTTTACTTTAATGTCTCAGCCGTATCTGCTTTGGACGCTTTCTGCTCGTCGATACGGCGACCGTCACAGGCGCTAAGGGTCAGTGTTGGGTGAAGATGTTATGCTCTCTTATTATCAGGACCCACACGGGGAGCTGCAGGGGAAAAACGTGCTGATCGTCCGTTACTCAGCGGAGCTAACAGCTGCTCACTTTGGCATCACGGTTGAGAAATTCAATGAACTTATGACCACAGCCAGAGGCAGAATGGCAGAAGTGAGGCAGATTCGCCCGCGACCCCACCTGGACACCAAGATGCTGGCTTCCTGGAATGGTAAAGTCCAAGTCTGACATAACATAAAAACGGAACATACAACCAGCAAATCTCAGATTTCAATACCTTGTTTTTTTTTTACTGGTTGTCATGTTACATTTTATTAGGATTTCATGGTGTCAGCACAAAGCAGTGCCTAAGTGTGAAGTGGAAGCAATCCTTTCCACTTCCACTTGCCCAGTTGTTCTTAGATAAAATCTGAAATGTGTGGATGCTAGGGCTGCACAGTGGCGCTGTAGCCTTGCAGCAAGAAGGTTCTGGGTTCGATTCCCAGCCCGGGGTCTTTCTGCATGGACTTTGCATGTTCTCCCTGTGCATGTGTGGGTTCTCTCTGGGTACTCCAGCTTCCTCCGACAGTCCAAAAACATGACTGTCAGGTTAATTGGCCTCTCTAAATTCTCTATAGGTGTGAGTGTGTGTGTGCATGGTTGTTTGCCTGCGTGTTGCCCTGCGACACCTGACGTGTCGCCTGGAACATCAGGAGGAGATAGGTACCAGCACTCCTCCCAACCCCACTAAGGGACAAGGGGACAAGGGTGTTCAGGAAATGAATGGATGGATGTGTGGAAACTTAAGTTTCCTACTCCACTTGGACTATTAGCTTTTTGGGATATGGACGTTGGGGTGCGTTTTTGCCTAAATTATTTGTAAAACTACCCAACCCAAAGATTGGATGGAAAACATCCAATCACATAAACTTGCAAACCCTGCAGTCCACCATCACGTTTAACAGTGGGGATTGTCCATTCAGTGAAGGGTCAACAGTGGAAAGCCTTGTGCGGTTTCCATTTTGGGTCATAACCCACATCACATGACAATCTAATGACATACGCTGAGGTTTGCAGTTGTGACGAGACAAACTACGATAAAGTTTTTCAAGGTGGGGAAAAAGCGTATCAATTAATACAACTTTTGTTTCCCCACATTAACGTGGCGCTAATTTTAACGCTCCTTTCCATTGTTTTGCCCATCATCTATAAAAATGCAGGTAATTACTAAGCACAAGCATAAACAAACAGTCAAGTTGGTTCCCTTCACTGGATGTCTCCTGACGGTATGTTAGCGAGGTAATGAGGCCCTGCCATCCCGAGAACTTTCCAATTAGTCCCGAGCCTCTTCTTCTCTCTAATGAACAAACTCCTCCATTAATCACCTGTCCGCCGCTTTGAAGACCGGGCTGTGCACCATTGGCTTTGATACTCTACATGAAAGAGGTGTGGAGGGAAGGAGAGAGGAAGGGAAGGATGTAGTGAAGGATGAGAGAACGTTGGGAAACTTCAAAGAGAGAAATAGGGATTTGGGGGACAGAAATAACTGAGCTGGGACTTTTGGCAACACATCGGCACCTTGGCAAGGGAACGTGATGTTTTAACATGAGATGGAGTTATTTTGGAGCTAATCACCACCACGAGCGTCGTTCTTACAGCTTCCTCCCTTGCAGGCCTGATGCTGTCCGCCTTCGCTCAGGTTGGAGCCGTGCTGGGGAACGAGGTGCTGCTGGAGAGAGCGGTGCAAGCGGGAAGCTTCCTAAAGGAGCACCTGTGGGACCCCGATCAGCAGAAAATGCTCCGATCTTGTTACCGCGGAGACAAGATGGAGGTGCAACAGATGTAAGATTCAGTACTTTGTGAAGTACTCACACCACTTAAACTTTTTCACATGTTTTATCAGGCAATCCCTTCAGGATTTCATGATTATGATTATTTTTATGATTTCTTTTTTTTTTTGCAATCAAAATCACTGATTTTGTGGTGCTACTAGAAAAATATTTTCCCAACTAATTTAGCAGTTTTTTCCTCATTAAACCCCATCCAAAATCTACAAGTAGAAAAAAAGAGATGGGGGAAAAAATAACAAGCAGACTGATTGGATTTAGACATTTCTTTTCATTAAAAAAAATTAAAAAATAAACTGCTTGATTTTGGCGACCACAAAATTGGATTTTATGTGATGGACCACCACAAAAAGATCAACTGATTGTGAAATAACTCTTTCACTAATAAAAATATGAATAGTGTTTGGTAAAACTGCCAAATTGGTGAACAGAGCCCACCCTACATTGCAGATACATATCAGTAATTCCACGCAAGTAAATCCTTCCTCTGTCTACTCTAAGCATGTTTTACACTATTTAGTCAAAAACACAACATCCCTGTATTGTTTGTGCTCAAAAATGATCAAATACGCGCAATTAATTTTACCTTTTGAGGCCAGTTTCTGCAGACTTTTTCTTGTGTGTTTGGTCTAAAGTATAATGGAATAATAAATAATAAAAAGCATGTTTCACCTTTTTGTAGAAATATCCAAGTATTCCATTAAAAGATGGTTTTTATATTAAAGCTGCAGAGAGCTATGTAATGTTCATGGTTATTTACATAGTATCTGGGTAATTAAGTTTTCAGCCGTTACAGTCCCATGCAACCTGGTTGTTGTAAAGCTGTGTTTTTATCCAGCAGCTCGTGTTATTGGATTTTTCTTCTAGCTTCTACCAGGCTGCATATTTTAACATGATTGGCCTTGTTTTAATTTCACTTTCAGGGCCTATTGAATAACTCATGTTGCAGACTAAATTTCTCATGGCTGAGAAGAGAGTTTTTCTCTTTCCTATTAATTTTAACTAACTAGATTATCATTCAGTAGATGTATTACGATGTTAATGTTTTTAAAGTCTCAGTACACACCCTTAAAGTCGAGAACTGACTCTGTTGTTGATCCAACACAACAACTTCCATTGGCCTTGTTCCGCTGGCCAGCAACTGTGCCCCAGTTACTGTGAATGAGTGAGTGTGAAATGCTATCGAATCAGCAGAAAAATGTGCCAAGACTCCCACAACCTGCTCAATGGAACCTAATCAATTCGAAACACATACGTGAACAAATACACACTTTGTGCCTAAACGCCCTGGCCTTGTTCCACGGCGCCCGTCTCATTCATTACCGTCCGGTTCAGAATGGTGTTGACTTTGAAATTGCTTACAGAGGCTCATTTCTCAGACCTGGTTCAGCTTCCATATGTACCGGGGCAGGTACGGGCCGCAAGCCCATTTACCAGGAGGAATGGTAGGGGGCGAGACTAACTGGGTTAATAGGATGTGGATTTTCTGGGGCTCTTTCCTGCCAAACAAAAATTGAATGCATTTACATTTTTGAGGAGCAGAGGAAGGTGGAGAGTAGTTTTACTTCGGGAATGAACTGTTTTGTCACTGGTAATGTCACATGAAGCCGGTTAGCTAAATATAAATTAGTTCCCAATTAGGCTGGAAATTGCCTTCCTACACAATTCAGTTTCTCCTGCTGAGGTGGATTTCTTCAGTAGAATTTCAACCGGGCCAAACAGCATACAGAAGGAAAAGTTGCAAACTAGCACGATGACTTTCTGTGCTAGTTTAAGAATTCCTGACTGTAAGCTTAGAAGCAACCAACAGCGGAAGAAGTCAACAAAGTCATTCGGCTTATGTTGGCCATGCTTTCAAATATCGAGCAATTAAAATTGAACAAAGAGGAATGTTAAACCCTTGCACTGTCTTTGTTTGACGCTCAGGAAGAGTGCGGCAGATGTCATGGTCGGACAGTGGGGAAGACAGGAGGCGGTGGTTGTCCAGTCAGACCGTCAGTTCCATAAACCACACTAAAAAACTTTTATAAAAGCACATGCATTGTCAGTGCAACCCCGCCGTCCAAAGGACCCTGGCTCTTAAGACACCAGGGGGGTTAAGACATTGCTAGCAAAGATGTTGTTCAGCTCTGCACTTCTCCCTTCACAGTGGGGTATAGTTGTTTACAACGCACGCAAATTCTGGTAAGCTTCATAACGCAGCTTCCTTTACGGTCAAGCTGGCGCATTACTTACATCATGACTAAACTTAAGCGATTGGGTAAAATCAGATCCAACAGCATCTGACTTAATGCACGGAGCTGCCACCCTGTGGTTGTGGCATTACAGCATGTACTATAAGCCATCTTCTTCCTGTCAACAACTTCTCGTGTTGCTCCCACCTTTTGCTAGGAGCTGCATGCTTTTTATGAAAACACTGAAGCCAATTCAAGCAGATTTATTTCAAGTATTTTAATTTATACATTGCAACAACTGCTTGAAAATGTGAATATCAGTCCCCCCTCCCGAACATTTGCAACCTTGTCATACCCCCCCTGATTCTTGCTGACTCTTATTAACTCGACTGATGCCGCAACCGATTTCTTGTCTCACTACAGCGTGACTTCATGGCTTTTTATGACCTCTCGCAAGAATGCACTTCATCTCCTCCAAATTGCTTTTAGGTTTTCAGCCTCTCCACCTGACACAGCACTATCTGGCCTCCTGTCACAGTCCGTCCTCGTGCACTCACTCATCCGGGGGTGGCGCTGTGAGAACTAGAAGGATGCTTGACAGTGGAATAACAACAGTTTATAATAAAAGGTGGTGACTCAATACTATCAGTCAGGGGAAAAACGTACTTCAGAATCAGATATCAGTAGTACACAATTGTTTTAGACATGAAGAAGAAGGGATTGACAACTCAGAGGAATTTGAAGCAGAAATGTACCGTTTGCTTTGTAAATGTCTTTCTTGACTGAGTGAAATTTCTGATTTTGTAACTCTCGGATTCTATTAACTCAGTAGATTTGTACAAGGAACTACCAAGACTTAAACCTGCCACAAATTAGAGACTAATGGGGGGAAAAAAACATCACTGTTCACTGTGAAGCCCAGCTTTACATTGGCCAAGAAATTAACTCCTACTCCATAAACAATAAGCATCCCACTGTTACGAACTTGGCGACAACGTCAGTCATAATATAATCGTTATCGGCCAAAATCGGAATCGCCAAGTCGGGCTTTTCAAAGATTGCCAATTGGCCAGAAAACTGTAAACTGTGCATCCCTACAAAACCAACAGTTGGCTGCTGGATTGGTCTTTCCAAAACTTTGACGTTGTTGGAAATTTATGGATTTAACTTAACAGTTGGTTCTTGGTATAAATAAAACGACCAATTTAAATGAACTGTACCAATACCGCCAAGCAGTACAATCAAATATTCAGCAACTTTAACCAAATATTTATATTTATACACACTCATGCCTTTGATTTAGAGGCGTGCTAACTGTCTTTTTATATATTGCAAATCATATCAGTGGTGGACTTATAAAAGTGTATCTTTTTCTCTGCCCTACCTGAGAATGTTTCTTTTTTTTTGTTGTTTCTGTATTTCTATTCTGGCTTGGACAGACAGTTACTGTATAAAATATGAAGTGTAAAAAAAAAAACAACAACACAAAAACAAGATCCTGAACTAGTTCACCAGTGGAGCTCATCTTTTCTGCTTTTCTTCATTGCTCCAACAATAAATACTTAATGATAAATGCCCTCATTTCGTCTTCTCCCTCTGCGCCTTGCCCAGATCCCCGCCTATCTGCGGCTTCCTGGACGACTACGCCTTCGTCATCTGTGGCCTGCTGGACCTGTACGAGGCCACGTTTCAGACCGAGTGGCTGCGCTGGGCCGAGGAGCTGCAGGCCAGGCAGGACGCGCTGTTCTGGGACAACCAGGGCGGAGGTTACTTCTGCAGCGAGCCCAGCGACGCCGCGGTGCTGCTGCGGCTGAAGGAGGGTGCGTGAAAGCCTCGCTAATGATTTGCGATTAATGAGCAAAACATTCCTATTTCAAAAAGGTTTCCTCAGGATGCCAGTTGCTTTAAGAAAAAGTGATTAATATTACTAAGCTGGACACAGCAACTGCATTTAATCATATTTTTGAATTTACTGACATTTATTAACGCTCTCGTGGAACAAACAGTGGAGACTATCTAGCTAGCTTTTTCTTGTCTATCATGGCTAAGTGTGAATTTATCAGCAGTTAGCTGGACAAAGCTTGTGTTACGCTTCTGTTGACAACCTTCTGTACATTCCTGTCATCCTGTCTTGAGTTTTGCTCATTATGATCTTAAAAAATGTTAAAGTCGAGTTGGTGAACTCGCATAAACCCTGTATAGCAATGCTTGGTGCAGATCCGTGTTGAAGGTAAGCCAGCATCGTCGATGTGTGTTTAATGTTTCATGAGGAGTGCTTGAAACTCTGCCTGCATCAGTTTTCCGTAGGGGGTCCGTAGCTTCAGGGGTGAAATAAAGAAAAGATTGATGGACAGGTGGATGATTAGAACTCCTGCTACAGTGGACCTCTGTGCTTTCGCCCAGTCTGAGGGATGGAGAGTGCCAAACACTGAATAAATTCAAGGTCTGAATCGCACAGGCACTGCGGATGGGCTGCACATCACAACGGTTTGGCTAAAACAACCCTGATGAAAAGCAGAGGTACGAACAGACATCTGTATCATTGCAACAACGGACAATTCAACGGATTGTTTTTGTCAGAAACTCACTAATTTATTCGTCCATCATGAATCTGTTGCTTCCCCGGTGCTACTCTACGCCATATCGATTGTTTCAAGCTCTGGAGGATCTGGAAGGCTTTACTGTAATACCCCTGCCACTTTCACTCATTTGCTACACTTCAAGAAAAGAGGCTGCCAGCGGTAGATGGATGGACTGATGGGTGACTTGATGAAGGATAAAAGAGGGGAGGATTATTGAACTCCTCCATCCGCCGTAAGAAGACCATCAACCGTCAGTCACTCCCGGCGAACCTCTCTGCCGTAAAAAGCCCCTACTACACTGATGCCCTGCCTCGCAAGTTGCTTTGATCACCAGAGCTGTCAATTTCGTCTCCAGTCTGTCTCTCGGTCCATCTGCTTTTGACAGATTGGAACAGCGCCACAAAGTACAGCAGGAGTCTGAAATCAACTTCCCGACTCTGCTCCCATTGTCTCTTACTGACCTCGTCATTCTTTTCCCTCTTAATTTGCGACTCTCCGCGTTCTTAAGAGACGATCCTTGTTTTCACTTAGTCAATGGTTGGAGTTTTGCACATTCTTGACATGATTTTGCAGCCTTCCAAATAAGAGCGCGTCTTTTGAATGTTGCGTGCTGGCAGGTGAAAGCTCAGATATGAATAGAAATGGCCATAACCTTGTTGTGCACTCTGGCCTGTCTTCAGCTGCTGGCAGGCCGGAGAGGCTGGCACGCTAACGTTTACCTTCAATCGGTCGGGTCCAAGCTTTTGGTTTGGATCTCGTCATCTTTTGCATTCAAAATGTCTCAAATTGATTAACTAATTTTTTTTTTTTTTTTTTAAGGTACACTTAATTTGATGCTCCTATATTTATTGTGTTTTTCTCCAGGATCAAGTTTTTGACAAAGATATTCTGTCTGGCATCTTTGAGTGCTCCTTTTGTATTTTGTGCTTCCCATCAGAAATACTCCAGGCTTAGTTCTTCTGTGTTTAGCCATCCTTCATTTATGAAGTCATTGATGACATTCCAGTGTGTCATAAATTACAGATTTTTGTTTGTTGATGTTCCTGTTTTTTTTTGTTTGGTCACACTTTAGATGTGTGGTCAAGTGGTCGCAGGACGTTTGAATTCAGGACTACGTACTGTGAATCTGTTGAGCTCAATGATGGAGCCACTTCTCTGGTAAAAACGTGCTTCAAAGGTTAACAGAGGAAACGTGTTGTGATGACTTCCTGAAGGAAGTTTCAGAAAGAACAGGAGTTTTTAGAGACAGAGACCCAATTTCAATGCATTAAATTATGAAGTCATATTTCTTTTTAGTCATCTTTTGACATATGCAGCATTTTTATATGAACTGAAGGTAACATGATTGTGCTATAACTCTGTATCAGGAGAACACATAATACTATTCCTTTAACTTCTCATCTGTTCTTGATTTTTTTTAGATTGGGGCATGATGTGTTGCTTTTTGAGATCTTTCCTGCTTACGTTATGTTAGACATATTTTGTTTTAATGTTGTCTATACAGCTTTCCAGATAATCCAATCTGGGTGTAACAGCCTCAAACTGTGTGTACTTTTTTTTTCTCTCACACAGTGAAAGAAAACAACTCTCTCCTTCCCATACGAGGTCATTGATGAACGTTTTGCTGCCGTTAACTTTGCATGCTCCCCTTCCGTTCTGTTTGTATCCTGCTGTGTCTCTTTCCCGGATTAGGTCATTGCTGCCATTAACTTTCTCTTACAAGTTTTTCTGACCCCCGTCTCCTGGTAACCAGTACATATAACACACATGAATGCACGTCAATATGTAAAGGTGCGCCCCGCTTGTATTTTATTGGAGCTGACACGAGAGTGGTTTCCCTTCTGAGGGGACTCACGGTGCCATTAGGGCGTCTGTGCCGCGTTGGGCTGAAAGCCATTAGCGACGCGGCGTCGGACGCCTTTCCCTGCAGCGCAGCCTGTCAGCTGTAGACAGATTACCTCCAAGGCGCTGCCTCAGTATGTGTCCCAGCCTTTGCCAGACTCCCGTGTGGGTGTGTGTGTGTTTGTGTCGGTAGAGGAAGGTTAAAATCATCCACGCTGTCTGTCCTGCTTTTCTTTGAATTTATTTTCAGTTAGCTGAGTTTCCTGAGACTGCAAACTGTTTCTGTCTCCTGAGGCAGCCCGGCACTTTTCAGACGTACTCCCACATGAAAGAAATATATTACAGACGCATCATGTTGGGAGTACACCAGGTTAAAAAAAATTGTAAAAAATTTGTTTTATGACTTTAAATCTTGATGAAAGTGTAGGCGGTGTTTTATTCAGCGACTGTATTCTTTGTCGATGGCAGCAGCAATTCCCTCCGCAAACCTCTCTCTCTCGCTGTGCGTTTGCAACCTCTTTTAGACTGAGCTCCTTAAAAAAAGGAAAATGTTACATGTGGAAAGCGATGCACTCGCCTACCAAACCCTGCTGTGTGTACTTGAAGGTTTGATGAAGTCTTCCCCACCACGAGGCTCACAAAGAGCACGAAGCCAGGTGAAATCGCGCTCGCTCTGCAAGTCTCTCATGCGTCGGTGCGCACGTGTTTCTTTGTGATTTTTAATTCATGCTCGTCACAAAAACGGCGGAATGTGAAAGTACGTTCATGAGGCTCCGGCTGCATGACTCTGTCGGGTTACTGCTGCTGATTTTAGGCTGCGCCCAAGGTAAGCAGTCAGACGTAAAAATGACTTTGGATTCTGAAGCACTCCGAAACGCAGGCATTATTTTGAGATGCAGACGTCCTGAGAGGTCAGAGGTCATTTGTAAATTGTCCCCAACCTCTAGCCAGATCTTAGTATAAGATAAGAACCAGAATATCAGGGATGCAAACAATCAATCCATTTATGATTAATGATTCATTAGATAAAAATTTGCTTGCTTAGACCACCCGTAAGAGGGCACTGCTGGCCATCCTTGAGCTTAGCCAGTTGAGACGAGAACAAAGATGGCGGGGTCTTGCCAGAACAGGAATAGAAACGGTCCGAACAGAGTACGATTTGGGATGCAAATGCCATTAATTAATGTGATTCTGTTTTGAAATGTAAGTACTCGATAAGCTCCTTAAGTTTCACAATGTTTTTTTTTAGCTCAGTATATTATGAAAAATGTATCCCTGTATTTTACGAAAAGTCTGGTGATTCTCATCAGATGGTTAGCCAGAATTGATGGTTAGTCGATCAGTAAGATCAACTATAGATTAATGAATTAATCACTAACTTGTATTGCTTTCATTGGGTCTTTCTGTAGGTCAATGATCCAAACAATATGCCAGATCAATACAGAAAGGCCTCACTAGACATAAAAATCAATCTTCTTCCATGACCATTGCTTGTCTCTTGACCTAAATTGTAGGGGGAGCAAATGAGAGGAACCAGGCCTCTACAGTCTATATATCTACAGCTTGTTGAACGAGGAATGGTCAGAGATCGATACCTGTTAAAGGCTTATGAAGTTATGGAACCTCACTGTGTGTCACAGATCAGGATGGAGCAGAGCCCAGCGCTAACTCCATCTCTGCCTCCAACCTGCTGCGACTGTCCCACTACACCGGAAGACAAGAGTGGCTCCAGAAGTCCCAGCAGCTGCTGGCAGCGTTCTCCGACCGGCTGACCAGCATTCCCATAGCTCTGCCTGAGATGGTCCGGGCTCTCATGGCCCAGCACTACACCCTCAAACAGGTACGCTGTTTCATTACGGCAAGATCAAGACTCCTATTGGGTCGCTTTGGCTATTCCTGCTATACAAGATTGTTAATATTGACAGAGTGGTTATCATAATACAATGTGTGCAGTACCCAACCCATCTGTTTCTCATCTGTCGGTCGTGAGGCCTGAAAGACAGCTTAGCTTGGGGGTGAGCGGGAGCGGGGTTTGTTTACCTGAATGTTCCCTGGAACTCATTTTCATGTCCGCCTACTGAAAGTAGTCAGTGTTTCTGCTCGCATGACAAATGGAGCAAGCATAATAGACACGGCTTTTACCGAGTAACAAAAACCGAACAAAACATTATGCAGCACGAGAGGAAGAAGCTGTTTAAACAATGAGCTTCTGCGTATTGATTGTGCTGGAACATTTTCTGTTTTGGGAACGCTGCAAAGAAGAAATGCGTCGTTGAAAAAAAGTAAGAAGGAGAAGGTTCTATTACTAAAGGAGTGTCAATAAGCAGGAAGGAATTATTTTAGTGAATGGTTGTGAGTCATATCTTGTTGTATGCATTTTTTTTTTTTAATTCTATGAAATATTCTTCCTCACCGAAGCAGGTTTGCGCTACTATTCCTTTAAACTTTACATGGTTCCGGTTTCAAATGCGCGTCTCTTTGACATTTCAGTCTCAAGATCGATCTTTCCGTTTTAGGTTTCCGGGAGCCAATCGCAGCACAGGTGCGATCGTGACTGATATGGGGTTTTACCAACGTTTTAAACAGCTTCTGGTTCATTTAGAGTGGCCATGATTAGCAGATTCAAACCAGGCCTCAGAGCTTTCCCTTCATCCACCAGACATAACTCCTGGACGGTTCCTCGAAGGAAAACCCAACTGAAAGAGCAATTGCTTTTCTTGCAAATACCACACTCAACAGATGTTTAGGAATTTCCCGTTCGCGTGATTTACAAAGCCGGAAAAGTGAACCGCATTTTTTCCACCTCATTTCAACTTCACCAGGTTGCCCGAGGACAAGCCTCCGCACCCGGACGCTCGTTCAATCCCTGGACACAAGGATTTTTGTTTTCTTTTTTTTCATCTCATGTTTTAACTGCCCCTCTACTGCGTTTACTGGGTTATTTGAGCTGTTCAAGCCGGGTTACGTAACTGAGTGTTGAAATATTAACATCCTCACTTTAGCTCGAAACCACTGAAAGCGGGATGCTAGCGGGACATCGTTCCTCGGTCACGTGGCGGGAAAAAGGGTTTTTGGAGTGAAAGGAACGGGAGAACACAGATGGAGATAACGAGGTCTGGCTCCGGGTTTGGGGCGCTTCCTGTCCATCATACATGACCTGCGGGGGATGTCTCGGGTTGATGGGGTGAAAGGTAACGAGCAAAGGATTCAGGCGGCTTCAGAGGAACCACCTGCCTCCCTTGTTAGTGCTGCAAATAAAGCTCTGACCTGCACCACCTCCTTTCCCTCTTCCTTCCTGTTATAAGCCACCTTTCAACCCTCTTCTTTCACTTTAGTCATGCACTCCACGTCTTATTATCGTTTTTTTTTTTCTTTGTGTCACATTTTTATTGTGTTTTTTTTCCTCTCCCTCAGATTGTTATCTGTGGTCAGAGGGAGGCTCCGGACACCGCGGGGCTTCTTGCAGCAGTCAATTCCCTCTTTCTACCGTTTAAGGTAAATGCTCAGTTTTTGTCCAGAACATGCAGCGGTTTACAGCATAGATCCATTTCATTTATCTTTCCAAGACAGACCCACCATACTGTGTCGTTCACACAGTATGGTGGGTCTGTTTAAACACCAAGAACTCTACTCTAATCTACTGACGCTGTATGGATGTCTTAGCGTAGATTCAAAATGTCTAAGCTGTGCAACTTTTAATCTGACCTTCGATTTAATTGAATTTGCTTTTTATTTCGCGGATTCAAATATGTAAAAACCAATCCAAATGATTGGTGTTTACAGACACGCTGTGTATTCAGTGTTAATGGCACTGAGAAACTCTTACAGGTGCATGTAACTACATGATTGTCTGTATATGTTTTCATTTGGCAAAGGCCATAGTGTGGCGCAGAGAGTAAAGCCACATGTACAGTCATGGAGAAACAATGGGCACCCAGTTAGATATTCAGTTCGTTCAAAAGAAATGTTCACTCATTAATGTCTAATCCTGTTTTATTTTATGGGAAAGTGATTTCATAAAACTATTAATAACACTATTAATCCTACACTATTCAGTAGGATTCTCATTAATGAAAGACATTAAGAAATAAGGTATTTTGAGGTGGAGGTTGTTTGTGTTATTTGTGGAAAACTGATGTTCCATCTCATAGCTAACAGATTGCCCGTCTCCCCAGGACTCCCACAAAACCACAGACAAAGGAACTCATCTTTGTTGTTTTGTAAATTATGAAATATGCACTAAAGTTTTCATAGTACAGAACAGTGGACCCCCAATATTGGCGGGACCACAGCAACCCGCAAGATGCTGAAATTTGCAAATACTTGAGACTCCCTCTAAATGTGCTATCTGCTTATTTTAATGGTGCAAACACCAATCGTGCCTTAATATGCACAGTGGAAACCGTCTTAGCACAAAAGGTAATAGCTGCAGTCTAATGCTTATCGAAGGATGCAGCCAATCAGTGTGAAGGAAAATAAATGTGAAATTGTGTTTTTTCAACATTCGCAGAATATTGACAAAGATTTGCCAACTAGCTGCAAACTTAGCCAGTGTTTTGAATCAGACTTTTTCCTACTGTAGACCATGACGCCCCACGACATCACCATCGTCCACGACGACTCTTTGAAGACACTTGGATGATGAGTTACAACAGTATTTAGTTTAAATAAAGTGATATTGAATTGAATTGGGTTCTCCGAACTAACATTTTCAAACTCGGTGTCAATGCTAAAGAAAGTAGTTGCTATTCAATCCCCTTTTCAGAACTGCGGGTTCTCTTCTCCCCGTATCGGCTGCAACCCCTAAATGCCTCGGGGTGATTTAGTTTATTCAGCCGATAGTGGATTTGCAGCAGATATTTATCATTTTTCAGACACATAAACACATAGATAGAGGATGAAACTGGCCTAGATCAGTGCCTGGGGTGCTGGCTGTTGTAAGTGGCGCCCTTTAAAGGTCAGCCTGAGTCTCTCGCCGTCCCTCTGCTCCCTGTAATGACTTCAGAACTATCTCTTTTCAGGCATTAGTTGACCTAAAAGCCATTTTTGTTGACTTGCAGTAGTTGGTCTAAGTTGTAACTGCAGCTTCAAGGTTTTGAAATGTTTTTATTTTTTCTTTGAGTGCTAGTTCTTCTGCCAGTCCTGACACCCAACGATTTGTGAAGAACTAAATAGCTCTCAACCATCCAACCGTTTACGTGATCCTGGACCATATTTCTCAGTGCTTTAACCTCCAACCAGTAAAGGAAAAAAAAAAAAGACGTCTCACCGCTTCATGATATGCTTTGATTTATTGGTTGGCGGATTTGATGATGCTTCCAATGTCCTTGGATCCTGATGAAAATGTCTGGAACAAGTATCAGGAAATCCATTGAGGGTGAAAATAGTTTGTTGTGGGAAGTAGAAAAGCACAAACTCGCACACAGCTTCATGCCTCACTGAATTGCTCCAACTCCATCAGCCAGCACCCAAAAAAAAAACTACAACAATGAATTAAAGCAGGAGGTGCCCAGTAACACCCTCCTCCTTACACACAAACCGTCAGCCAAAAGAGCTGCATCTGAAATATAAATGAGCTGTGCAGTATCAGCCAGTGGCAGCAGCAACATCAGGCTGTTCCAGATAACTGCAGAGACTGAAATGGATAACAACACGGATCTATCATTGAGCGGGATGCATGTTGAGAATTATCTCATTCGGTCAGGGCTAGTTGCATGATGCAGCACAGTTTATTACATTTTAGGCGATGATCCTGAGATGGCGCTCCGACCTAAGAACATCGAATCGGTGGCGAGCACAGAGGTGGAGTAAATGCTCTGAATGGCTAAAGCATCTCAGAGTCAATTGATAGAAATTTGATTCAGCTGACTGCCACACGAATAAACGTCAGCATTGTGATGCGTTCCTTGACATGAAATGAGACTTAACCATAGAGGCCTGGTCAAACTAGCCACAGGAGAGGATATGCAATTTATGTATGGAACAGCTGATGATGCTGCAGCTACACTATCCAACACATGTCTGCAATTTACAGGAGTAGTAAAGCAGACTCAATGGCAGCCCCTTTCAGTCTGCTGTAATCGAACTCTAGTTTGATTTCTTAGAAAGTCGCAGAATATCGTAGAATCGAATATCGTAGAATCGATATAATTGCACAGCCCTACTCCCTGAATCCTCCTTTTTGTTTTTACAATGTGGTCAAGCAGAGATTGCCACGTCTTTCATCCAAGTTTTTTTAGCCTTTTAAATGTCTTTATGATTCTTCACTAAATAACCACAAAAAATATACTTCATTCCTCGCCACGTTGTTTAAACACGTCGGATAAACGTTCCGTATCCGTGTCGCTTGTGGATCCAAAAAGCTTTGGCCACAAGCATTCTGCACAGAACTCTGTACAGGTATGATGTGCCTTGGCTCCTTTGAATCAAGACACTCAATGCAAACAGGTTCACATGAAATCCAATACAATAGAAATACAAGAAATAATACAATAAAATTATATGAAATTTCAGCATTTTCTATCAATATTTTTCTCCACTTTTAATTGAAAATATGAGATGTAGTGGGAATGTAGGAACATAGTGTAGAAATGGTCTGGACATAGCAGTTCCAGTTATTGAACAATTCATTAATTGCATAGAAAATTTTGAACAACACAATCTTGTTTCCCTTACTCAATGCTGCACATTGCCTAAGCTTATCATTTCTATTTGGCATTCATGTTTTCATCTGCTGACATGACAGATCCCATCGACAGATTAAATTACCTGTAGCCCATTTACCCATGAAAGCCTCGGCAACATAGGGAAGCTGTTGCCTGCGGCTCATTTGCTTTAGACATAGTTTGCCATTTTAAACAAAAACACTCTTTACATAATTGGTCATTATTGAATTATCAATAACACACTATTGCATATTAAAAATAACCCAAGTGACATTTATTCGCACACTCCACTCAGACAGTGCTGAGTATAGACAATGGCTCAGCTTTATTGTATTTTATTGGGATTTAAAATTTGTACTAAGTCTCAACTCTTTTGGTGGGTTGTCTTACTGGATAGTTCTGCTTCTACCCACCTTGAGCTACCTATTAACTCTGACTCACATTTCTTTTTCTTTGCAACATGTCACCACTACCATGTATAAGGGTTATGCGCTGGTAACAGTTATATGGTACGAGACATTTTTTTCAGAGCCTACCTCACTAGGGTTTCAAATGTGCAGTGAGGCCTGAAAAGCATCGTCGGTGAACTGCCGATCAGTGATTTGCTAATCTCTGGTTTCGTTAGAAGAGCAACTGCCTCACAATAATACCAACCTACCGTTTGTAAAAAGTCAAAAAACGATTGAATAAGTGTTTAAGGGCAAAGTGTTAAAGAGCCAAAGAATGGGATGAGAGATTTAGGGATGTTTAAATGAGATGAATGAAAGTTCCAGAAGAAAGAAGGCGTAAGGGGATTGTGCTCCATGTAACATTAGGTAGCCATGAACAGAGAACACGTCTAGTTTATGTGTAATTACCCCTCGTCTGTTTCCCCTTATTTTAAGCAGGCACAAACTAATTGTGGAGAATAGGGAGCTAAGAAATGAACTCACGCTGGTCTTAGCCCACACACTGCAATCTTTACTTTATTTGATTAATCTACTATTTAATTTCTCAAGCACTCCGAGTATCTACTGCTGTTTTTTTTGCTTGTTTGAATCAATTACAGCACTCAGCCATGCTGAAACATTGAGCCTGATTGTAATTGCTGCATTAAGTTGTGGTTAATTTTTCTATCAAGCAGAAATATATCTTGATTAGCGACGGGATGAGGTTTGCTGGAACGTGCCGGTGGCGAAATTACACGAGGGTGGGAGCTGGAAAACAAATAGAGATGCTTTCTCTCCAGCAATTAGCCAGATCCAAGCACTTAATCGTTTCTGCTATTTTGGTGCATGTGCTTTTCCCCTATCTGTTCTACAAGATAATGCGTAACATTTAACAACTTGCAAAAATATCAATGTCTCTTGAACTTTTCCACATTTTGTCACAGATGTTTTGCTGTTTTAATGTGACAGATCAGCAACAAAAAAAACAACAGTGGGTAATAGTGAAGTGGAAGGAAAATTATACGTTTTTCAAAACAAAAGTCACCATGCTGACATGTTTCGTGTTCAGCGCTGAATTAATGCTTTGTAGAAAGAACAATCCCAGCTGCCTGTCTTTATGGGGGAATGACTGTACCAGCATTGCACATGTAAACACGACTAAATCCCCTTACTTTGCAAAATACAGCAATAGCAGCTCAGAGAGAAGGTGGAGGAGATCAATACTTTTGCAGGCTGTGTGTCTCGCAACGACATGGTGACAGTTTTAGCAGATATGTAAAAAAAACATATTTTCTATAAATGTTACATAATGCACCTCTCTCTGCAACAATACCCTTAGCTACAAGATGAAAAGGAAAAAAAAGTCAACATGGTCTAATTTTATTGCACAAACCGGGCTTTTCGACAGGGGCGTGTACACTTTTTGACAGCCGCTGATCTTAGTTGCAACTGGTGACGGTGGTTTAAATAAATCAGTTTGTGTCCTGAATATTGTTTTAACAAGAACAACCCAGAGACCTGACGGCTGCCGGCCTTAACGCCGCCATAAGAGCTGCTTATTAATGATCCTTAACTCCCTTAATGCCTGGCACACAACTCCAAGTTGACGTTGCACTTCTACGCTTCCATGGAGAGGTCAGGTGTTTAAGGCAGCCCCCTCCGGAGGTTATTTAGAGAGGGAAACTAAGTGACATACGTGTGATCCCGGCGATGTTAAGAAATCACAAGCAACGTGAGTGAAAGAGCAAAAAGTATTCCACGGAATATAAAAGATTTAAAAGACGTGGTTTGAGAATATCTTGTGGGGGGAAATAATTATGGGCGGACATGTTTCCCATCTCCCTTGTCCTTCAGGAAGAAGCGCATCAGAGGGTGGAAGAGTAGCTAAATATGACAGGGGAATTGAGGAACGCGGCCTTTTTAAGTGCAGAGAGACTCCTTTTTGAAACCATCTGTGACGGGGGGGGAAACATCGCGGAATCCATAACAAGTCCTCAGAGACTGGTGGAAGAGTTGGCGGAGCGACATGGAGTGCAGGGATGAATGAGCCGGGTGGAAATAGAGAGAGCCCAGTCAACCACAGTGGAGAGGAGGATTAGAGCCAGGCGCTCTCCAGGGCCTCCATGGCGATCTCTGAGCTTCCTCGCCTCAATCTTCTGCCTCCGCTGGCCTTCCCTCCCTTTAAGGCTCCAAGTAAAGAGAGGCGCGCGTGCGTTTGTCTCTTGATTTTCGTTGCACGATCGATCCGTCTGTACTCTCGTAATGACCCGCTGCGCTCGATAACCAGCTGGAGAGCAAAGCGCAGGTTGACTGGCAGCTGTGGGAAAGTTCTGACCACACGCTAGTCACGCATCCTGTTCTCTTCCCCCTGCTGCTCGCAGATCATCAGTCTATACGCTACACTTTCACATATCTATTCTATGTCAATCCGGTTGTTTTAGCCTCAGAAGTCGCACGTAACTTCTTAGAGAGTCATTTCCACCGTTTGCAAATGCGTCCACAAAAGCTTTTGTGGGGGGCAGGGAGGAGCTTGCACCTTCACAATCCGAGCAGCTTTACCGCTGTTGTTTGAGATGCTGTATAATCCGTTGAGCTCTTTGCTTACCCCATGTGTCAGTTCACTAAAAAACACCCTCGCAGAACACAGAAGAAGCCAGTTCGAGAATACATCATGCACAGCAGCCTGCCTACGTTTGCCCCTCTCTTATTATATCTATTATATTATTATATTATTATCTAATCTTATGCCATTACAATGGCATAATATTCTATGCCATTGTAATAATGTGAATGTTTTTATCTCATTTAATCGGTGATCTAATGTGGGTTTACCAATTTGCACAAATTTTATTCAGTTGCTGCAGGATCCTCTTGGTCTACGGGGTCGGAAAGTGGGATAATACACGTCTACTTGACATATTAAATGTGTACCGTAAATGCATAATTCAGTTCCGCCTTTTTGGCACTTTTAGTGGAGTTTAATTTTCTTATAAAGTGCTTCGACTGAGTTTTTCTAACCCTTGAACATTTTCTCCACATTAGATTTTAAGTGTTAGACAAACATCCTAGGTGGGCCCCAAATGGGGAAAAGGAGGGCAGACAATATGGGTCCATGTAGGTCCACCGCCTACATGGGCCCTACATGGCAGTGGTCCTACATGGGCAAACCAATGTGGGACCACCTTGGATACCGCGGATCAACATAGAATCAATGGCAGGATTTGGAAAAACGCTGATCAAGGACTCTCCTTCCAATGTTACCAAGTTAGTTATCTTGTAAAGAAGGATATTCAAACATGTCAGCCTCTAGATGTGCAAAACTGGAGGAGCATACCCCCAAAAGACCTGCAGCAACTCTGCAGCGTAGAGTACAAACGCACACCTCATTTTTTAGGTCTTTATTTGGCAAAAATGGTGAGAATTTTCCCTCAAAATGTTATGCTAGTTTGTGATGATCTATTACATAAAATAGATCAATGTTTGTTTCTGTAACGTGAGAAAACGGGGGAAGGTTCAAAGTTTGCAAGTACTTTCCCACAGTTTACAGCACTGTTTAAATACTGAGAAACATTGCTTTGCTCATAAAAGCCTGTAAAATCTATCACATAAACTTAAAAAAGGAACAGTGGAAAACTACTACAGCTAAACTGTTTGTTTGGACCGCACATATTTGGAAGCACTCAAAGCTCAACCAGGATCGCGTTGGCAGTCAGAGGAAGGAAAGCAGTTCAAAGTGTTTCGTTCATTAACGGTGCCAGAACACTTGGCTTCAACATTACTGTGATGAACTGATACGACACAGGCAGCTCGGTCAGTCGCAGTTCAGCTATCAGGAAAAAAACGAAAAAAGTGGATGGTACACGCTGGTACCATCCACCATGGCCAATCTAACACTTCCAGGTTGTGTACTGTTCTTTCCTCCTATCATTCCTCAAAGATTATATGAATAAAGTCAAACTTTACCTAAAACACTTCAACAATTAAGAGTAGAAACTCAGATTTAATGTTTTTGAAACTTCAATAATCAAAGCAGTGGCACGAGCGTTGACTTCTGTGAACTTTGGGAACTTTGGTTGTCTCCAGTTACAATGTACATTAGTGTTGCTAGATCGCTGTGCAAAAGGATCAGGTGCACGTTAATTTGCCACAGAGAGTAATTGACTTAAAGGGTGCACCAGGAATCAGAGAAATGGCTTTACAGCCAAGAGAACAATTTTATTGACCTTTAAGAACTTCATGTACTCCAAAAGTGTCCACCAACCGCCCGGATCGTCTGTTGTTGCTGCCAGCGAAGTCCTTGATTAATTGGTAGCAGGTGAGCGCAGGTCTGTTTTACTGTTTACTTCAAAACAGTAAAAGAAATCACGTCTGTCCACAGAACGAATTACAACGCTGGTCAGCAGAAGACGGAGTTATTTTTTTTGTAGCGAATTCGTTGCACGTAGGAGACGAGACCAGCACCTCGATGAAGCTCGAGTCTTTATCTGAGGTTGAATCAGAAAGGAATCAGACTTTACCAGAGTTCTGCACAATGTCGCCACCAGGACTAAAGCTCCATCAGGGCAGCTTCGTGCAACAATTGTCTCTTTGGTGAGATTTTGGACCAAAAATGCTCACTCCTAGAAAAGGTTTGATTGATGAACTTCATTATTTGCGTTATTTATAAGACTTATAGAATATATTTATTCAATATTGTAAACCTTAACTGGTTTTTGTTTAATAAAAAACAGCATACATTGGTGTCGTGAACATATGGTAGGAAACATTACTGGGTTTAATGACAAGATGGAAGAAAACTACATTTTTGTTAATTCTGATTCTGGCTCACTGTGTGACATGAGGTCTAATGAAACATGTCAGATGGAACCCAGATGTTGTTTTTTCTTCTGATGAACACTTGGGGGGGTAGGGGGAAGGGACAGAACCATTATATCAATGTAATGTTAAAGTGGAAAATGGCCTGTTCACTTTGGTAAAGTGCCGTGGAAAGTTTCATTGACCCTAATAATAAGAATGCATATTCCCCAGTTTGATATTCTTCTTACTTTAAAAATAAAAACCAAGTTAGTTGTCTTACTTTATGGTGGTTTTTGTGGACTAATTGTGTTTAGTAATACAGGTTGCATGCAGCCTGTCTTGTTATAGACCAATTTATTGGTCTCTGCTGTGGATCTCAGAAGGATAAGCACGTCCTTTGAAGCAATAAAAAGAAACACATTGGTGAATTTTGGATGTTTATCCACGACAAAATTAATTAAATCTTTACGGGAATATGACTCACATAACCTGGAAAATCAAATGAGTTGATTTAGTTGAATCGCCCCTCCTTTCTTCTTCTCCTGGGTGTGTATATACGATATCAACCTTATCGCCCCCTATAGGGCAGTGATGAGAACTGCATATTTCTGAGTGGCCCCACTGAGACAAAAATGGTACCATTACGCGTGTGTTCCTTGTGACCTCGTATGTCAGACTTGATCGCCAAGGCATTGCACGTTGACATGAATCTGTCTGACATCAACAAACCAGAGGTCCCTTTCATCTCAGACTCAGCAGGAGCTGATGAAGTGTGCTGTAGGTGTCGGGGCCTGGCTGAAGAGAGAGGCTATTAATTCTACCCAGACACCAAGGCATCTTCAGCCCTGGGTCCACGCAGCACTGAGTTAGTAAAGAGGGCTGTGTTGAGGCTGTCAGCAGCTCAGAGTGAGGCCCAGTAGGAAAAAAGCAAAAGATGCCAAGTTAAAAAGAAGCTCTTTTTATGATAAAGCTCTTAAAGAAGAACTTTATCATAGATGAATTGGGCATCAAGTAAACAAGAATGATTTTATGTATTACAGCTTGTTTTCATTTTTTTGGTTATATTGTGATAATAGTAGAAGTGACTATAACCTTTTATAAAATGCTTTTAGGTCACTGTATGGCTGCGATTGTGTGTCACAGCAATTACAGTCCCACAAACACAAATACTGCTCTTGAAAAACATTCCCATTTGGAATACGCGCCTTTAGTACACGAGTCACATAAATCTGACTTGATTTGCGTCACTACAGTACACACAATAACTGCATCTAACCATATTTTAAATTCTATTGATATTTATTAACACACCTTTAATTGAACAAACAGCGGAAGGGAGTATAAGAATCCCAAAAATGACACACGATACGATAAACGCACAAACCTGTCTTGCGTCATTCCTCCTTAGCCCCCGCCCTGGATGTTCATGAACTCAAAACTCAAAAGTTCAGCCAAAAACTTTCAGGTCTTAACCTCGGTTTTTAAACCCAGGCAGTACTGAAATTGCAATAAATATCAAGTGATTAAGTTTTCTCCTGGAAAACTTTAAGATGGACAATTTCTAACAGAAAAACATTTTGTGTAACTGCATGTGTCTGGTTTTGTCTCGGGTGGCGCTACCAATTCAGCCTTTCTGTGAACGCAGATTTTTCTTGTTTTGGTGTTTTTTCGCGCTTGTGAGTGTTTTTAATCAAAAGGAGTAAATGTCCTCAGGTTCAGGCTGCCGCCGTGTTTCCAACACGCTCGCTGTCGTGAATCTTTCTCAGGTAATCGCAGCAGCTGAACATGCTCTCAGCGTGTCCTTCTGTTTGTCTGCCTCCCTGACTAAACTTGGCCCCTGTAGTTGCGATCAGGCTAAATGAGGTCATCGCTTCGAATGGTTCTTAAAGTCGTGTGTTTGTAAGTGACTGTCAGCGCAGGTACACACTGTTCTGAGCTGAGCGGCTTTGGCAGGAGCGCGAGAGGCAGAGTGGGAGGGAGCTGTCAGTGCAGGGACGTCTAACGGGTGGGAGTTGTGATGAGTTTGTGCATGTGTACACGTGTGGATGCGTGGTGTTTTTTTTTTTTCTCGAGGGGTGCCCAGTATGGGGGGATTAACCCTGTGGGAGTTTGACTGTGCTCTCATGTGCAGCCAACTGTGCCGCCTGCTGCAGCCCGAGCTACACGGGCTCAGAGGAGACAACACGCTTTGCTTTCAGTTCATCACATTCGCACTTTCCATGTCTTCCTGTCTGTCCGCGTCGCCCTCGGCCTCCATCACTCACACGCACACATCGGCGCCGCGGCCGGGACGCGGACCGGGCCCAGTTTGGGTCCGCGCACACCGGCAGCAGTTCGGCTCGGCGGGGAAAAACTCCCTTGTCTCCATGGCAACGGTCACTCGATTAGGACCACATCCCAGCACAATCGTTACCGAGCATTAACTGGTCTGTCTAGCCAGTAGGAAGAAGCAACACAGATTTAAGCAGATTTCTCCAATACTCACATTCAGCTCCCTTTACTCTGATGTCCCTAAATACGTCAGAGACTCATAACTGGTGAGTTTCAGAGCCACAGAAACGACGTTCCCTGAAAAGAGGACAAGATGACCAGGCAGAAAATCTTGACCGCCCTTATTATTGATTATATGTTGCACATTTCCTTGCTTTTGATCATTTTCTTAGTACTTAAGTGTTCTGTTGTTTTTTTGTTGATGCAGCAAAACAACTGATGCAAAGTTTGCTCAGAGTAATAAGCGCGTACTTCTTGTCTTGTTTCCATATGTCATGCATTATAACAGTAATATTTTCTATTCTTGAATACGGGGCTACGTAGCAGACAGCGTCTGTGCACACAGCACGCATGTCGCAAAAACACTGCTTGGTCTGCAGCTAATTATTTAGCTAGTACAACTGAGGCCTCCACTTTTAGATGCAAAATCTAAATGTTTTAGAAATTGGAGTGGTGGAAAGGCAGGAGGACGTTCAGGTGGCAAAGCAGCAGAGGTCGGCTAGAAGCAACTTTCTCCAATAAGACCCTTTGCTTCAGAAGGAAATAATGAATTTCATTTTTCTTTCTTCTGAAAAGAACTTGGTTTTAATGAGAAAAAAATTGCATGAACACAATTTTTCACAGTGGCTGGAGAGATTACTCATTATACGGCGTCTATGTTTGCAAGGAACACAAAGCAGAAAGACGATGTTTAATGAAGTATTTGTTTATTTAACGCGAGTCAAATCATTAGCAGCATATATATATTGTACATTCCTCCTTCAGCTCCAAACAGAAAAGTCGGCGCAAGGGAATAAAATGTAAACTGCCTTTAACATGGACATTTTTAAAGAACGGAGTATCAAATCAAGGTTTTTTATTTAAAGGTGCTAGAGTTTTATCTCATAGAGCACTCTGTGCTGGACCCTGGTGTCACCCTGTACTAAATTGATGGGACTTTATTTTAAAATGTGAAGCACCAATCCAACTCATAAAGAGTTCATATAGAGATTCCTTTGTATAGTCGAGGTTATTTCATGCCATTTACTGACCTGTTAATGGGGAAATCATGAAGCAGGAAAACCTCCTCATAAAATTCTTCCACATAGCGCCGGAACCCGGACATGCTCTGCACACAAAGTGGATTTTGGAGTGATCCCACATGCCAAACATGTTTCTTTACTAACTTCAGATTCACACTACAAAAACGAAAAGCATTATTTTCCTTTCCACTTGCTCAGCTTTGCAGATGCTCTGTATTCATAAGGAAAGTATTGAAATTAGGGAGCAGAAAACAAGCGTCGCATTAACACACACGCAACTTGCACTTGGCAATCATGGCAAAAAGAAAGTTTGTCTTTAAATTCAACACTGTGCAGCAGGTTTTGGGGCTGCATTCACACCAGTTCTGTTTGGTCCATTTCAATTCGTTGCCCTGTGGAATCTAGAGTCTGGTTCGTTTGGGAACTCTAATGCAGACTGACGAGGCAGGAGTTCCCAACTCCGGTCCACCTACAAACCTACGTCTCGGTTTGGCTGGTGTGAACTCTGGTGTGGTCCGAATGCATATGTGAATTCAAGCTGACGGGACAGCAGTCCAAAAGCAGGGCGAGAGCTGTAGCGCAGGGCATTCTGGGTAGATATGACAAAAATAAATGTGTGAGTCTAGAGCTAGATGGAGAAATGACTCGTTTTTTTTTTTTTTACCAGAGCAGTCATATGACCACCAAAATATGACGCTACTCCATTTTTGTTTACATTCTGTGAAGAAGGAAGTTGCGCTCAGTGTCCTTCTGAGGTTTGACATTGTTTTCCTCAGTGATTCCTGATGCAGCGCCACCACAGGCGAGGAGGGGAACATTGTTTCCAATTAGTTTGGATCATTTTACACAGTGCAGTGCGAAAGTGAACCGTATCTGCTGAAAATGCAACAAATGTAGCAACTTTGGTCTCCAGTCGATTCGAATCTGCCTGGCAGTTAGGTGTGAAAACGCACTAACATGAGTTACTTCTTACCTCAAGTCTACAAAACAAATTTCACCCCGTTATTGTTTACCCCACAGTAAAACTGAAATGAAAATGCTTTGTGAAGAAAACCTAAGTTGACCCCCCGAGTTTCGGGACCACACCCGCCATCAAGTAGAATGAAATCTATGTGAAGACCCCGTGTAGAAATGCAAGGAATTCCCATAAAATGACCACAGAAGTCAGTTTCTTTGAGTGATCTTACGCAACAGATCTCCATTATCCTGCAGGCCAACCAAACTCTGCTTAGTGCTCCAGGTTCTGTTTGATGTGTAAAATGTTCCGCTTTTCCTTATTCATGAGGTAAATCCCGATGTTAAATATGTTCTGCCCGTCACACATGACAGTCAACTTTCCGGTGCTGTCTTCCACTCCATCCTTGCCTTTCTGGCCCAGCTTACCGTTTGTGCTCATCCGAGTCGGTTCTGAATCTTGTGAAGTGACACATGTTTGACAGGAAGCAGCCTCGGGCACACACAGGTCAGCCCTCTTTAACTTCACTCTGCTACCTGTCTGGCACCACACTGAAATACTAACATGCCACCAGAAGCCAAATATAGTTACTCTTCCATCCGCTCTTTAGTCATCATGAGACGTATCCCATCAACAATCAATAGTTTTGGATCTTTAAATACAGTTTATTGACCAGCTAGCGTCGATGTTAGTGGACAGGCTAGCATTGGATTGGTTCACAAAAGCTGCTGTTCTTACTGGCTCGTGTTCATAGGACCATGACAGTCAATCAGCCACAACTGAACACGGCAGTTTGACAATGTTATGTTGGGTTGGTTTCAGACGTGTGTGTGTGTGTGTGTGTGTGTGTGTGTGTGCGTGCAGCATTTTATGGCTACACAAAAAAGAGATGCTAGATAATGATCCAACCTGGAGGGTTCCCTTGACACTAAGTGATTGAAATGGTAAGGCTTAAGTGACTGCATTACTTTTTTCATTTTTTTTACTAGACTTTACTCAAGAAACACATAAGTAGCGAAAACAGTCTTGACTTGATTCAGACTCACGATTGGTCTTTATGTCATTGTCGTGGAATTTTCACCATTTTTGTTCCTTAGAAATAAATTATAAGTGGAGTGAATAAAATTTTTTTTTTTACTTTCCCAGCCATATTGAACAGTCAAAGAACATCCACCCACAAATGTTCACGCAATCACACACAGATATGCAGATCTATAGGCGACTTGGAGTAAAATGCTTTGCCCCAGAAATGCACTGACATGTGGCAAGAGGAAGGTGAAACCAAGACCTTTGGATTTCAAGACAACTATTCACTCAGACAGAGTTGCCACGAATACGGTGAAAACTGCGTGGAACTCCAAAAATCAGAGGACAGTTCTTCCTCCTTTCTTGATTTCTTTCTTTTTTTTTAACTCCCTTGATCGAAATGGTGCCCAGCATATGCGGAGCAGTGTTTTAGAGCAAAGCCACTGACTTCTCTCTCTCCCGCCTGCTTTTTGTTTTGTTGCCCCTGACAGGTCGTGATGAACACCGATGGGAATCCAGAAAGCTTTCTGTGCCAGCGTCTGCCCGCGCTGTCCTCCATGACCCAGCTGGACGGCGCCGCCACGGCCTACGTCTGCCAGGACCTCACCTGCTCTCTGCCCGTCACCGAGCCCCAGGAACTGCGGCGGCTGCTCCTGGACGGGGCCACAGCACAGGAGGCCCAGTGACGTGGGGAGGACAAGACTGCATCCTGCAGAAACTGCTGCTTCCTGACTCTCCCCTCAGTGAATACCAAAGCTTTAGAAAGTTCTGGTGCTGTGCCTTGCAGACGTAACAAAATAAATTCCTCTTCCTGGTTTCCTTCCAGAATTCAGCTTCTTGCCATCAGCTCCTGAGCCGCTGCCCTGAGCTGAAAGAAAAGCATCCCTACAGGATCCAGCTGCTATTGTCCGGTTTTACAATGAGGTGCAGTGAGTTCATGTAGTTTGACACGTAGGTCCAAAAGTTCAATTTTAAACAAAGCCCCTGGGGCCAAAACTTAAATCTGTTGGCCACAAAATTGAATAAATTTAAAAAAGCGCACAAGTTATTTTGTGGGGTTTTTTTGTTTGCTTTGTTTTGTTTTACCTGCTCGAATAATTACGGAGCCCCTAAAGGGACATGGAGAAAAAAAAAGGAAAGAAATCCCGACTTACTTTTTTATTTCTTTTCGCGGGATCTCGAGAAACTAAGTCGGAATCTCAAGATCTCGACTTACTTTCTCGGGATCTCGAGAAAGTAAGCCGGGATTTCTTTCCTTTTTTTTTTTTCTCCTTGTCCCCTTAGGGGTTCCGTAAATAATTAACACAATTTTTAAAAAATTTGTAAATCCTTAAAGATCCAAAACAAAACAAAAAAAGATTGTTGTTTTTTTTTGTTGGCCAAATTTGTACCTTTCTTGAATTGTGTTCAAGGGGCCAGGCAAAATCATTTTAAGGCCCATAATCGGCCCTTAGACCACACTTTAGACTTTCGTATTCTGTCCTCTACTTTAAGAGGGAAAACAGTCGTACCGGAGTTTATTTAGAACCATCTTAGTAAAACGGGTTTTAATATAAAAGTCACATATATTTATTTTTTTATTTGTGAGCCATATTTTTTCCTTCCACTCTACCTTCCATTGGTATTGAACATAAAATCCCAATAGAAAGCATTCAGCTTTGTGACGACATTTGGACATTTCAGTGAACGCTTCTGCAAGTTGCCGTATTCTGCAAACATCGTCTTCGACGGTCGATTATTTTCTATCAGTGGTGCAGTGTTACCTCTGCAGCAGCATCCTCTTAAAATAAATGCAACACTTGTACAGAATACTGACTGTAAATGCCAGACTGCTAATGGAAAACAACTTCAACCCACCCAGGTGAGGCGTATGGAAATTACTTTGACTGCTGTCGTCCAAATACCCAAATCTAAAGGTAGAAAAAAGCCTTGATGTTTTTAAGTTAAAACTGCTTCATGTACCAATTTCTGTAAATTAATAGCAGCAAACAAGCAGCTCTTTGCCACATTATTAATGCGACTGTTGTGGATTTTATCTTGAGGCTACGACATGAAAAAAACCCACAATGCTTATAAAGCATAAATTTTTTCTCCTGTTTATTTAATAAAATTATTTTCTCGCATCCGAACAGTAAAAGCGAAGCTTCTGTTGCTAAATGTTTTCTTGTCGTAGTGTAGGAAAACATGCGGCTCATTTTCTCACTTTTAGTTATTTATCTTTTGCAATTCCAAAGGTTCTCCAGCTTTATACTTTTCTTTGGCAGCTGGAAGTTTCTCCTTGGCAACATAAAAAAAAAAATTTGTTTGACAGGAGCTACTGGACTGACCTGAAAGGAGAATTCAAGATATACAGATGTTGAGAAATTTGTACATTTTCTTGAGGTCTCATCTCTGCCTCTTAGCCGCACAAATGCATTTCAGTTAGAAGTTTGACAACCAGTCACTGTTTTCTGACGTTATCAGATTTATTACCAAGAATCAAAACAATCTAAAATTAAGCATTGCTAATATTCTTACATTCAATCGGCGTATGGCAGAAAACCAACCACAGCCGGGCCTTTGCCTAGTCACAGTTCATTGTTCATATTTAGGTATATTTTGTGGTTGAACTCTTAAAATAGGCATTTCTAAGCGTTTTAGAGGAGATCGGAAACATTGGTGGATTTTAGCTGGTCACGGATGGCTGTAGTCAATAACCCGTCCGTTGTGATTTAAATGGAAAAGTAGTGAATTATCAATCCAGGATTATTCCAGAAAGGTGTTTGGGGGGGTGTATTTATATACTTAAGCATATAAGGATTGGAGAAAATCTCAAAAGAGTCCAAATTCTTCCCCAGTTGAACCAGTTTGTATGTATGAATTGTTTCATGGTGGTTTAATGGTTTAAAGGGGCAGTATTATGCAAATCATTTTCTTTGAGCTTCACATCATGTAATGTTGTTCACTCATCAAAAACACAAATGGAGTGTTGCCTTGATTATTTTACACGTGCTTGAGAAGTACTTTAATCTCCCAAAGCAACCATTCAGCTTTGTAAAACGCCTGGGTGGACATAGCCCTGCCTTCGAGGAAGAAGCTCCTCCTTGGAGTTGCAGTTTCTACCCCACAGAGAAGACCTCCCCCGCGACTTCCCCACTCAGCCCCTTCAGACTAGCCAGGAGCAATTAGCAAACACCTAGTTTAACTGCTGGGCTCATCATAGGGGCTACTTCTCAGTGAAAGGCTGATAAAGACGCTGTTAAAGAATTAATGGAGGAGCCTTGGTGTGAGAACTTCCTGAAGGAGGAGTTCCAGAAAAAGGAGTTTTTAAAGAGACAGAGGCCCAATTTCAAGGCGTTAAATTATGAAGTAAAATTTACTTGCATTATAGTTGATATACATTGCATTTTTATGGCAACTGAAAATAATGTCGTTACTTGACTATGCTATAAAATGGCACTGTATATCTGGACAATACGTAGTACTGTTTAAATAAATCTCAGAGCCCAAAATTGACATGACATAACGTATGCTTGGTAATTGAAGTTTATTTCCAAAGATGTTGTCCTTGAAAGAACGTGAGAAGCAAGAGCAAGATGGCAGGCAGGTTGCCTCCCGGGGTCTCCCTGGAGTCTGCGAGTTCGAGCAGTGAGGAGGCGTCCGTCGCCTGTGAGGTGAAAGGAATCGCCCCGCGAGAACACCTGCACCATCTGTTACTCGTTTCCTTTTGGCTTCCCGTCCTCAGGCCTGGCTTCACACGGGCCTTGGCGCCTCAAGAAGCGAGGCAGAAAAAAAAAAAAAAGTGCCAATGTTAGACATAGAGACGGACAGCTGAGGGAATCGAGAAAGCGGGAGTGCAATTGTTTTTCGTTCTATTATCGAATGTCCCGCTCTCACTTCCCCTGAATGTGTCAGATTGGGAGCAGTCGGGCTTTTTGCCGTGTCGTGGTTTCCTGCTCCTGCTCTCTCATCCTCCCTCTTGTGTCTTGGCCTATCATCCTCTCCCAGGTTGGGACCTCGCTCCCCCTTCCTCGCCCCTCCCTGCCTTCGTTTGTTCTCTCCTTCCTTCTTTCGTCGCCACACACATCTACTCATCACTTGTCCCCCACTCCCTGCTTTGGTTCCGTCGGTCCCCCTCGTTATTGTTCTCCGTTAATTGTTTTGATGAGCTGCACAAGCTAGATTTTTAATTAGCACTCAGATTAGCGGCTGGCCTTGGCAAACCCGCTAGCCCCGCTGATAATGAAGTCAACTTACATGCCGGAGATATGCAACGATAGCAGTGAGGGCTTTATTTTATCCCTCCGTTTTCTTTGTGCTGAATACGTTTCTGCGGTGCTCGACATTAGAAGGCGGTAACGTTTTACACTCGCAGTAAAAGTTCACAATTAATAAAAACAGACATCATATTGTCTGTGGGTTGTGAAGTCATACGTGAGCTGAGTCGTCTGGTTTTAAAGATGTCTTAAAAGCTACTGAGGCAGCTGTAATTTCGTTGTTTCTTGCCGTCTGAAAGTGCTGAGCCGCCTTGTCGTCGTAAAAACCAATCTGAAGCATTTCAGCTTCATGAACTTGTTACAACACGGCGGAAAACAGCTTTTCTCATCCTTAGAGATGTCTTTGTCTGTTGTCCCACTTCCATTTTTCAAATCCTCCAGGTTTAATGTGAGGCGAAGAGAATCTGAGTAAATGCAAAATGCCAAATCCAACAGACCGTGTAGGGAAATCCTAATCGCCCGACTGCTTTCTTGTATCTTGAATTTTAACTGCGAGTGCACTTTTTAGAAAGTACACAATCAGTTTTCTGAGTAAATCTGATCAATTTCAGATTTGTAGAGAGACTATATTCCTTGCATGTATATAGAACCTGTCCGACAACATGAAGCAGGTTGCTGTGTAACTAAGGAAACAGATGACCGGTTTTGGTTCTTACTTGCTGGGTTGACTAGAAGCATCAGAATTAGAAACTTGTTTGTCCCAATGGCGATCTGTCCTACTAATGCAGGAACGCATAGAAAGTAATTGGGTTGAGTGTTGGATATTAGTGTTTATGAATGTTGTCCTTTATTTATGTATTTATTTTTAGTGTTTAGGAACATAATCGCTCCATAACCAGCTGCTTTTCAGAGACATTGAAATAGAGTTCAGTTAAGTCGAGAAACAAGATTATTGACGTTTCAGTCTTGATCGGGTTACAAAGCTATTCCTACGACTTTACAATTCCAGCAAAAAAAGATCCCGCCTACCAATCTAGAAAACAGACAGTGGCGCTCAATGATTACTCTTCTGGAAGTCATAAAAGCTCTTAGAAAACATCCTGGTTGTTGTAGGAGTTTGTAACTTAAGTGGGGGCTAGTCTGGGATTATCTTGAAAATGGTGCACTAGTCTGGTGGAGTTTAGAAATAATCCTCCCTTAGGACAGTTTTAATGGCTATAGAAAAGATGATTTCTGATTAGTTGCTGCCCTGTGTGGTGTCTTTATATCTAAATCTATATCAAATAGTGACATAAAAGCTTGATCAGCTGGTTCAATTTCTGAACCTGTTTGATCAGCCTGAGGTTTGTGTGAAGGACAGAGCAATGATATCTGAAACATCTATTAGAGTGCGTCAGCTGGACTTTAAAACTCATAAACGTACCACTGAGCCTCCTTCACCTTTTGACAAAGATGGAGATAATGTCATTAGCCTGTTAAATAAACCTTCCACTCCTCCAAAAGTTGAGCATGTTTACAGCTCCCCACACACAGCTACGTTTCCCTTTTTAAAATTGTAGGAGCGCTCTACAGTCCAGAAAATACGTTATCTATTTTTGACCCACACTGAGGCAAATAAAAACAATATGAAAAAAATGTAAAGCTCAATCTTAATCTCAGTGATTCAACATTTGACATAGTTGACACAGGGAAAAAATATTAGTTCCACCATTCCTGGAGACCAATGTGGAAGTGTATGTTAATGCTTTTGAGAACGTTGTAGTTTCCCTGTACTGGTCCCAGGAGATTCGGTCCTTTTTACTCCACTTCTTATGATTGATTCATGTCAGTGTCTATAGGTTCAAGGATCACGAATACTTTTGAAAGGAACTGTAAAGTCACAGACTGTGAAGCCCGTGGAAGTGGACCCAGGATTCCAGCCGAAGACAGAAGAGATGTCTCTGTCGCCCTGCCCTGATTTAAAATGAAGAATCTGGCATCATACTGACCGCCTGGACAACATATGGACTTCAGTTCAAAGTTACCTCAGGCATATAAAGTGGAAACTGAAGTAAAAGTGATTGTTGACAGGTTGTGTTGAATCACCTGTCTGTCTCATGATCTGCACTCTGGAAATTGCTAAACAAGATTTCAAGTAACACGCATAATTCGTGTCTTTCCTGTTTTGAGTCGCCTGGATGTTGTGTAATTTGCAAGCCCCGAATGTTTGGAACAAATTGACCGCATATTTGTGTGGGCTCGTGTTGATGTGAGTTGGAAAGGGAGATGAAAACTTCAGTTTCTCTATTTACAGGTTTGTGGATTTGTGCGATTCCTCCAGTTAGTTTGCAGCAGGAATGCGTTCTGGTCTTTGGACGGGCATAACTCGGTTCTGTGTGTGTTTGTGTATATTTGTCTGTTTTACAATCTGTGTTTTCGGATTTACGCAAGCCTGCGCAAAAGGAAAACAAAAACCAGGCCAACCTAAGTTGCGTGTGCCTGTTGTCTGTTTTATCAGATGCGGCTGCCGTGTCTCAGACTGTGATAATGAGGCCACAGGGGGCTGTGAACAGAGGCGCACCAACTTAGAGGGAGGAGGAATATTCAGAAGCAGCGGTGTGTGTGTTGAAGACGAGAGTCCTTTTATTCTGCTGTTCTGTCACCGAATTCAAAAGCCAGATTTCACTCAGGTCTGACATCTTGTGATGCGCTCTAAGCTATTTTAGTAGTTTCATTTAGAAACGACAGGAATAAAGTTTCGCTTTAAATGGAAAAAACATATGTGTCTGTAGAAACTTAAATTGTAATTGCACACTGAGATTAAGATTGAGCTTTACATTTTTTTCATATTTTTTTATTTGGCTCGGTCAAAAATAAATACCGTATTTTCCGGACTATAGGTGCACCTACAATTTAAAAAATGGAAACATAGCTGTGTGTGGGGAAGACATGGTTGTAAACATGCTCATAAAAGCAGCCTGGGGACAGCAGCTTTGTCGCATTTGCGCCTCCTGCCAATTCTCTGCACTTGTGACATTTCAGCCAGTGCCATGCAGATGACAGATGTGAGTGGACAGGAGTGTTGGATCATTGCTCAAACTGCACTGGATGCAGCAGGCAGGAGCAGTAGAGTGCATCGAGCCAATGCTCTGGAGACAGACTGATAGCAGAGTCCCTGTTACAGTCTGGACCAGAATTCAACTGTCGGTTGACAGAGGTGGCACGGGGAATGTGCTATTTAGGGTGTCGCGAAAAAGTATTTGCTCACTTCCAGATTTTTCTTTTTTCTGTTTTTGTTTCTTTTTCATCAGGATTAAATATTTTCGATTGAGCTTAATCTGTGATCCGGCAAACACGCACGAGTACAAAATGTGATTTTTGAAATGATGGTTTTGTTCAATAAGCGGGGAAAAAAAGCTGCTTAACCAACCAGGTCTCTGTGTGATATTTCTTTGCTTAAGCTTCACCCGTGATGCTCAGGCTTGATTACTGTCACACCTGTAGAGTCAAGAAACGGACAAAAAAAACAAATCAAATCTGAGAAATTAAATAAGAAATGGAGATAGCATGTGCAAGGTGAACCTTCCGAGGAGTGGCCTGACCCAGCGGTCCCAAAGGTCCGCATAGTACCAATTAATGCACTGTGGGAGTTACTCTTCTCACTTAAAAGTTAAAAGTCAACAATGCAGAAAGGACTGGGCAAAATGGGAGAATCCCAAAACCAAAACCGCTCTTTCTCTAGTCTTTAAGCCAAAAGCAACATAAATGCCCATCTCACATTTTCCCAAATACCTCTTTTCGAAGATTTTGGGGTGAAATTTTCTGGACCAAGTTGTGTCCCGTTACATCTGATGTAAAACTTTCGTGAACACTTAATGGAGTACCAAGACTAAGTCAATTTGCATGGTACTAATTCATATTTATAAGTAAGAAAAGCTTAAAGTTGTGAAAATTGTTTTGTTTTTGTTTAGCCCATAGCGTCTGACTCTACAGAGGTAAATCGAGAAGGTCCTTCTGTAGCAAATCATCCACAAACCATGACATCACACACTACTTTTGGTTCACATCAAGCATATCCCATGTTTGCAGTTGACTCTGCAATCATGGGATTTGGGTTCAGACATTGTTTTTATGACAACAGATGACATTAAGTCTTTATTTCAAAATGTCAAACTTTGGCCTATTGTCGCTTATTCGCTACGCTGCTAAGTGCTCGATGTCTCCCTGCTTCAGTCCAACTGATTCAGACCGGTGTGTCAAGAACAGACCTTTGCAGCGGTGGAATAAAACCTCCCCGGTGAGGTAGCTGCACCTTTTCAATTCAAGCTTCCTGGAACAGGACGGTGGCCGCTGAGAAGAGTGTTTTAGCACAACGGTCTTCTGCCCTCCTTAAACCCCCTTCTTCTATGGTTTGTGATTATCTTGTGTTCCAAGAATACATCTTCCCTTTTTACTGAAGAACAAAATCAAAACTACATGCCGACGGCTGCTGGATGTGTTCTCGCCTCACCATGACTCGGCTAACAAGAGTTAGGGGGGGATGCGAGGATTACTTTGTCACATTCTTTCATCTCGAAGAGAGCAGCATCTTATCAGCGGGTTATTTCTACAGTTTCTCTTGCTTAACAAGGAGCCCCTGAATCAAACCTGCCCCCGACACCTCCGGTTTCTCTCTCTCTCCTGTCTTTAAGTTAAAGGGAGACTTAAGCCTTTGTGTAAACTCCTCCTCCGACGAAGAGCTTAGGGAGGAAGACGAGACGGGGTATTCACGTGAGCCTTTTAATTGCAGCATAGGAAGAGGATGGTCTTTTGCTTTTGCCCGGTCTGACCCACCTGCCACGAATGTGAGCAACTGAACTCGTCGCCCTCAACATTCAAAGTGGCAATGGTCCGCCAAAACTTGAGCTGGCTATATTTTTTTTCCAGTGTGTCCGGTATGGTTATTCTCCGAGCCGCAGAGTCCCCGACCTAAATCTCAGACAGTGTTGTTATTTCTCAACAACTTCCTCGCCTGTTCCGTTTCTTTTCACTTTTATCTGGAATGGTAGAACTCGCCAACAACAGTTCTGATCTATTCCTTTTTGTAGACTTTTGTTTATGGTTCTTTTTTGGGGGGGTGGGGGGGGTTAAGGCATCGTATGTTTGGACAATTATTCCCTTGGGGTTTGGATGCTGTGCAGCTGGAGGGGTTTTTGCTCTTATTTTTAAACTTTCAGACAGTTATTATGATGTGTTACCATGGCAACAAGGTATTTTTTTTATGTCTAGAAGCAGCTAGTTATGAAACAACTCCAAATCCCGGAGGAGTAGAAAAGGGTGAACAAAAGGGGGGAGAGAGAGAAGGAAGAAGTTCAAACCACCCCTTCCATAGGCCTCAATGGACAAAGATAATTTTAACCAACTCCAAAGTTCCTCTGCCTGCCTTTCATACCTCGAGTATGACATTTAAAGAGGAGTGGCAAAAGCGAATGAGACAGATTAGCAGTGTTCGCCAAAACCCGCTGGTGCCATCAAGTACATGTCACCTCTGCTGCCTGGCAGTTGAACTGTTAGCATTTCTACTAACCTTGCATGTTTTCCCATTGTAAACATGCTAGGTTATAATAGCTTAGATTTGAAACTAATTCTGTTATGCCTATCATAACAGCTCCACATTTAGAAGTCTAATGAAAGCTTTAAAAAGTTTAAAAAAAACTTTCCCCGTCATTGCCGGAGATGCCATTGGTATTGTTTTGGACGTATTTAAGAAAAAAAGGAAAAAACTGACTTGGGACAGTTAATTCAGTAAACTGGTAGCATACCGTGACATGCTAATCCTATCCAGCTCGCCTTTCTCCTCTATACTCGGTGACGGAGGAGAGTTCAGAGATGGGCAAAGACGATACGTTTCATTTGCCTTGTAAGTTTGATATTTGTGGCATCTTGTGACTGAGCTCATTCGTTTTCACTAATCAGGCTGAGAAAGCGGCAGTGTTACGCGTCAAAGGATTACAGAAGCACGTATATTTTATTAACAGGCTGTTTTTAATCGGATACAGACCTCGCTGTATTTAAGATTATTTCAACTGGACCGAACTTTTACTCTCGAAGCAGAAATTTTGAACTTTTAAGATCAGGATACTTTCCATGTCACAATTCGGACTTCAGAAACCGTTTCATCCACTCGCTCGTGCGTCCAAAAAAAAAAACATTTTGAACCAACTGAAGATAAATCCTCTAAATGAATTCAAGTTTAAAGCAAAAACAAATCACTATAAAACAGTCGTGACCCTTTTGGTTAGCAGAAATTGTTTGGTTTAAATATTTTGTATTTCTCTATAAGTTACTGTATGGTCACAATATCTGACGGGCGCCGTAATATTCTGAGACCGCAGGTATCGCGAGGTTTTGTGTAGAGCTGCATCGGCGCCTCCTGCAGTCACCACATGGTGGTTTCAATAGTTTATATTCATCTGTTGACAGATAAAACGGAAACAATGACGGTCCCCGTTACTCAACAGAACGTAACCACGCTGAACTGTCGTTGGCTAGTCAGAAGTACTCAATGTGATCACTACGCCATCTGGTGGTGGACTGCTGCAACTACATGCTTATTGCCCCCTTCAGTCTCAATAGGAAAAATGCAGCTTGGTGAAAAATATCTGGGCGGTCTGTAATTGAAATCAAATGAATGAAGAAAGGGGGTTTAAAAAAACAAAAACAAATAAAAAAAACATGGTGGTCACAGAATAAAGTGACGCCAGGAGCTTTTTCATTTCGAAAAAATGAAATGAAATGTTGGAACTTGGTCTGCGTAAAGGCCAGTTATACTAGACATTAAATATGTTTTGTATGAGGTTTGTCAATGCAGCGCTGTGTCTCTATGTGAACGTGAAGTGGTTTATCCGCGGCCTCTCCTTTCAGACAGATTTGTTTTGAACTCGGATCAATGCCGCCTTAACTTTGCTTTTACTTTGAGGTAGCAGCTAACGTTTCGGCTGCGGAATATCAAAGCGGGCAGATGACAAACGGGGAAAAAAAAAAAATCTATCTCATGTTTCTTTCATTTGCCACGAACAAGAACTGCATCAATCCCCGTGTTTTTATTTTGACTGGACGGAAAAACGATGGGGCCCTTGGCTCGTGCTGCAGCTGTGGGGTCGACTGAGTTTTGATTCAGTTTTCCAGCAAAAACAAATGTCACATGTGTCCAATCACGGCTACCGGTGCATGGGCCCGAAAAACAGAGGCGATGTGGAGCAAGAGGAAAACCGACCAGAACTAATCAGACGTTCAGTAGCAAAAACACAGCCAACGTGCCTTTCCCCGGTCTCACCTGCTTTCCCCGTAGATCCATCATGAGCGGCGGTTTGCTGTGCGGGGAACTAGAGCTGCTAGTTCATCATGTTAGCCTAGTTTAACGAAGGCAGAAGGAAAGAAATGACCAAAAACAACTCTTCTATCCCTTCTTCAAAGCTCTACTTTATCCCCTTTCCCTCGTTGTTTTCCCCCCTCGTCTCTGTGTCACATTTTTGCGTCAGGCTCGGTGAGAGGAGCATAAGCTGTTGTGCAAGGCGGTCGGATAATTACATGCTGCCTGCTCCTCATTTCGGCCACTAAATTGCAATCCCTGTCAGTGATGGTGAAAGGTAGAGACTACCATCACTGATGCTCGGGGTGTGTGTGTGTGTGTGTTGCCTTTGCTGTTTATTAAACCAAAACTGTTTATGACAAGTTCTGGGGGTTATTTCAGATAAGATGGTTAATACGAGAAATGACTCAATCCCAGGATTAAAGGTTAAATATTCATGTCTTTAACTTTTCCATGTTGTATTAGGTTGAAGCCACAGACTCAACGTTTTTTTGTTTCTGTGTTTGGATTTTTTCTTCCCACCCCCAAAAAAAAGCCTCTAAAGGACGAAGGCTCTTTAATATTTAATATTGCTGTACCTGATAACCAATATTTATCGATATCACAGCTTATATGTTTATATTTCCTACTTTTTTAACGCCGTGGGGAAAAAAACAATCACATCGTCTCCAGAAACACAAACGGCAAAATGATGGAAACAGCTGATAATATCAGTCCAGTTTGACTAAAGAAAATGACTAATATTGCCATTAATATTGTTCATTACCAATGTTGACACCGATACATCATGCATCCCCCAAAGGGATGCATCTTAAAAGTAGCAGGAAAGTAAACCTGAAGAAAACAAGACTTGGGCACCACTGCTGTAACACATTGGTTTTTGTGTTACGGAAATGCTACCTCATGGGGACAAAATTATGGATTATTGACAAGTTCATGCAAAAGTATGGATTTGTAGTTGTAGAGTGAGTGACACTGGAAAGCATAACAAACCCTAAGTTTTGTTCAAGCGGTCTGAAAAGGACATGGACCTTGATCGGACATACGTGAATGAATGGTAAACATGATTCCTATCTTTGTGCAGGTTACTGACTCAGAGGAAAGCAGGTCGGTGTTAGCAAATGGTGATCTAAGGTTTTGGTTATTTGGCAGGAAGATCGAATCTGCGTTTCCATTTCGAAACTTTGTCAATGTTCCGCTAATGTCGAGAAAACACAATTCCGCAATTGCGGCATTTCCATTAAATAAGAAATGCAATTAAAATCCAATGTGAATAAGGTTGTTCACTTGAGAGATCACTTAAAAATATATAAAAAAGACATGCTGTACCATGATTCTCTTTCCACTTCCTGTCGTCTTCATCATCTTTTCTGCCAGTAGCAACGTCTGGTTGATCACATGATCATGATTGCGAAATCTCCAGTGAGTCAAGGGGACTTTGGGCCACAGGGGCATTTTTATTACCATAACTAATGGAGAGTCCTGCTGGTTCTTTTAAGAAAGTCCCAATGTGGGTTCAACTTGGATCACAAGACATGAAAAAACCATCTCAAAATCACGACAAGTTATTCGAACATTCATGTATACTTGCATTGGCATAGTCGAAGGGTTCCCTTTCATTTATAATGACTTAATTTTGCATTCTTAATTTTCTTCATTGGAAAATCACAGAAGCAGACGCGCATCGAATTTGAATGGCCGCCGAGTCATTTGCGAACACAGGCCACGTGGGTCTTAATGTTCGTGGCCTTGACATTTCCTCGACATTTGTTGACATTTGTGGCCACGTGTAAACCACAGGAGGTGAGATTTTTATCAAAGACCAGTGCAGTGGCCTGATGGGCAAATGTCAACAGACTCCAGCCATCTGTTGCGCATGGTGCCAAACACGGGATGAAGTGCATCATGGGACAGTTCGACACTGGTCACTCCTGCCTCAACGTGGCTCTATGTCAGTGTGTAGATTGTTCAGTGTGTTTACCCATAAACTTTGGTGCTAAAATTCCTCAATTTTAAAAGTCCTGGAGGAATTCTCCGTGTTATTGGCTCGTCCACTCCGTCGTTTGGGCTTTGTCCAACAGACCGGCACAAAGGGACGAGAGCAAGCGCGCTCTACTTGGCGAAAGACTGCTGGAATCAAGACGGTCATTAATAAACACTCAACAGAGCAATCATAAAGATATTTGGCAACGTTTGCAGATTTCTAACCTTTGCATGTGGCCTGGAATCATTTTTGGCTTCTGACTCTGAGTAATTTTAATTCTAGAGAAGTCGATATACCACGCTGCGGCATGCAAGATTCCTCATCAGCCGCACAGCAACATTCCCTTCAAAAGTTCCTCCTACGCTGTCTTTGAAATTACAAACAGATAGGCCCCTCTGTCATCAAAATCTCCTTACCGTTTCTGTCAGATGCGTAGTTGGATGCGTATTGTTAGTGTGCGGGGCTTCATAATTCAGACCCACTCTCAACTCCATCAAGGATGAATCCAGAGTCTTAGCACTGGTATTGTCTGGAGACAGAGTAAACAGTTCTGATTAAAGCTTAATTAAGGTGAGACGGAGTTTAAAGAGGAAGACGGACTGTCATAGAACAGGGGTCTTCCTGTCAGGGTTGGCATACCATTACTTGATGTCAGCAACATTTTGTTATGCTAGCCAAAATCTTCCACTGGCTGACCTTGAGCTTCCACTATATCCTTTCTATCCTTTGATCTACTGCTTTGCACTGCACTTAGACATATTCCTTCTACATCTGCCCTTTCTCAAGTGGACCAGTGGCAAGAAAAAGCTATGATTCATGTAAACCGGTGTCGCCGATTTGTTAGTTGACTTGTTTCAAGACGGTGAAAACAAATTTATTAATCTTTGCAGCGTAGGAAGGTGGGAGAAAGACAGGCCAAAAAAAACCCTGGCAGTCGTGTTTTTTGAGCTGAAGGATGAAACCGGAGTACCCAGAGAGAACCCAAGTCTGGGATGGGAATCCAAGACCTCCTTGTTGCAAAGCGGAGGTACAATCTGTCTTTATGCCTGCTAGTCGAATATTTATATCACAATCAAAGGTTTCAACGAGGGGCTGTTTGGGAGAAAAGTTGCTGGAAAGCTGGGCTTATATACTTTTTAGACCAATATCAGCATTGTACATTGCATTGCATTTTCATATTATTAACGGTGTGAAGGAGCTACAATCTTGTCTAAATGAGTCTCTGTTCACCTTTGTCAGTTAGCGCTCAGTCCAGAGTTCACACAGAACATTACGCAGCAATCTCCAAAGGTCAGAGATGAAAATTCAAATTAATTTGAAAATAAAATCTTATCAAATTTGGTTGATTGATCACCGGGTGAACTATGACTCTGTTGGCATGAAGCCCACGGCGTTGAGTGATCCAGACCAACGGTTTCTGATTAATTATAAAGTTCTCCGTGATTTACTGCATTTATTCATGCTCCTGCCCACACAGAGCACAGCTCAGACAGTCTGCTGTGGGAACCGGGTGGCATATTGATAATTTGATTACTGTTGCGTTTCCATATGACTGCCTGGAGCTGGGATGGTTCTGAAATGAGCAGATGCATTCTGCAGCTCTCAGGGAAGAGTTTATGACTTTTTCCTGAGGGCTCAGCAGAGGTTTGATTGTCGGCATCAGCAGAATGGGCAGCTATTTAAAGTTAATTCTGTTTGCGTGCATATTCGGAAAGGTTTTGAGTGACTAATTTTTGTCCGTAAAAACGATATGGTCTTCCTGACGGACCATAGCCACTGGCTAAAATCCGTGAATAATCCAGACCCTCTCTCAAAATGCTTACAGCTGCCTATTTTAATCATTTAAACACTATATATACCTCAATATGCATTGATATGCGCAGTGGAAAACATTTTAGCATTTCTGTAGAAGATCTACACTCTTTCTTATTTCTTCTCTTCTTATTTCTTGATACTGATTGGGGTTCAGCCAATCAGTACGAAGGAAATAAACGGCATTCCTGGCTGCTTTTCAAATGTCAGTCAACAAGTAGACTGACCTTTCACAACAGCTACAGCTGCAAGTCATGTCCAGACCAATCCAGTTCGCCAATCCACAGCAGCTCCAGGTGCTCATGTGAATCAGGCCTGGGCTTTGACTGGGCCATTCCAACACATCAATATGCTTTGAAATTGTCACTTCCACTGCAACTCCGCTATCGTCTGTCTTATTGGTTTTATTTACTATTAAACAACTGCAACATTGCCCTGTCTTTAGCTCCACCCATGTTCCCATAAACTAACCAGTTCCCACCATGTTATCTGTACAGCATCATGCTGCCACTACCGTGTTTCAAGGTGGGGCTCAGTGGTTGTTTTCCTCCGCACAAAGTATTTTGCATGCAGTACTGCATATCTCTTTGTTCTGTGAGCTGCGTGTATTTGACATGATGTACCACAATGTGAAAAGGCATTTTAGGAAAGACCAGTCGCTGTTTAATGTGCAAATCAATGCAAAGCAAAAAAACATAAAGAACTAAAGATTGTCCTTGATGCATACTTAAGTAGGTGGGTGTTTCCCTTTTTCCACAAAGTCACACAAACTATTAATTTTAGTCACAACATCTTACATAATATTTTCTATATTTAAAGCCCAAAACCGAGACTTAAAACCTCAGGAGGCATGTCACATCTGCAAGCCGCTCCACAGGCTCCCAGCCGCCATGGAATAAAGATTGATAAAGTGGAAGTCGGATTCCATTTTGATGAGACATCCAAACTCCAAACAGAGCTGCGGCCACAAAGAACATGGATAAAAGCTGCGGATCATTTTTCTTCTGGATATGTTGCAGCGGCAGAGCTAAACACTTGCGTGGCTTCTCGCTATTGTGGCCGTAACTCTCTCCAGACCGCTGGAAATAAAGCCGAAGGCCGGGGGGGAGTGCACAAACACTGAGCGCCCGGATACGGCCGGAAACCCACACGATCCCAGTTAATGAAGCGCAATGGTCCTGACAGAAGAGACCTGCTCAGAGAACGGTTACTGCCTTCATAATACCAGACAACACACACACTCATATGCTTCCAGGCCCACATCAGATCAGTCTGCAACGTGAATGTGACAGCATCAGTGTTCTGTATGGACATGCTATGGGTTTTCTGTGGCTTATGGAAATGTTATCCCACCTACGACACCACATCTGTTTCCCCCCGGTAAAACTCCCCTCCTTCCCTCTGATCTGCATCCAGATGACATTCCAGCCTGGCCGGTCTCATCCCCAGTCAAATGACAATCGGGAGCTTCGCATTTCCATAACAGGCTGGTGGTGGACAGAGACGCAGGAATGAAAGGGAAGCGTCGTGAACTCTACGTGCCTGTTTGACCTCCGTATCGTGTCTTTGCGGGGGTGGAAAATCCCTCCAGCTTGGCTACGCATATATTTTACTTTACATTTTTCTTTACGGAAGCAAGAGTGCTTTCCGTAAAGCACTCTTTACTCATCTTAAAGAGTGCTTTACGGAAGCTTTCTTTACGGAAAGCAAGAGTGCTAGCTAGCTGTTGAACACAGCTAGCACTAGGTAGCTAGCACTAGGTAGCTAGCACTAGCTAGCTGTGTTCGACCAGACAACACACCTGGACTCATTATTTTAGTAACTAAATCTGGAAAAGAAGCAAAGTAAAATGTACAGAGTTAAGCTGCGTTCACACTGCAGCCCTAAGTGACCCAACTGCGATTTTTTTTTTTTGACGTACTGCAACCTGTATCTGATCTTTTCACGACAGCTTGAACAACATAAGTCGGATTCTTTTCGAATGCGACCCAGGCCACTGGGATATGCGATTCAAATGTGACCTGACTGTCCAGGTGGCATTCATCCAACCTGAACGTTACTGATACTCCACAAACGTCACTATTCTGCAAGCGGGAAGATAAACAACATTACAACCATGACCGGCTTTAATGAGGATTAAGTTAATATCCTGCTCCAGTCGGGCAATAACTTCAAACGTGTACGCTATGCTCCACCGTTAGCATCCATGTTTACTTCCGTAAACACTGAGCTCTTCTTCTTTGGTAAAACTCTGAGAACGCTGATGCTAGTGCGCCCTCTGCTGTGCATGTGGGACACTTTCAGGTCGTTTGACCGTTCACTCTGTCTTCATGTTACCGTGGCAACAGGTGCTCAGGTTGCCATGGCTCTCTCAACCATACCTGTCAAGTCTCCCGTTTTGGTCAGGAAGCTACCGTAATTTACCCCTCTGTCCCGGTGTTCTTGTATTAGTATTGTCCCGCTACTTCCCCAGGGTTTCCGAAAGGTAGTAAAAGGCAGAAAATTAAATTAGCTCAAATTAAGGCCAGTAAACGGTCTTAATTTGAGTAAGTAGTAAATTTTTCATCATCCCTTCAAAATATTTTACATTTTCCATTGGTGCTCACTTACTGTTTTAAGTTTGTTTTACTAAAATCTGAATAAAAACAATAGAACCACCGCACTAGCAGGACCTGAGCTGTCGCTGATTGACTCCAAGCTGCTGTGCGCATGCGTAGTGTTGAAACCGCCTAACGAGACTGGAGGACCAAAATGACTATCTAGTGTCACAACTTTGGCTCGATGATCCGAGATTCAAAGACGAGGAATGACCGAAAGGCATTCTGTAAAGTATGCAGGGAAAAAAATATCTAAATTTTGACGTGGAACAACGTCAAATTGACGGTGATCCAATCAGACCGACCGGAGCATCCACCATTCATCTGCAGCGGATTCCTGCGGGGTCGAGGCTCCACCGCGGAGAAGGTAAGTTAAGTAACTGTGTGACCTATGTGGTTCTGGTGGCTTCCCTCAGTGTGGAAATGAACGACACCAGGAGCTGCTCAAGTTGGCATCAGTTGTTTTCTTTATTTCTCCATCTGCATTTCACACAATGGGCATCGAGGTCAGTTTGGTCTCTGGCATAAACGAGCTCCTGTGAGGAGGAGCCATAATGTTAGCGCGCGGGAGGTTTCCGTTACACTTTCTAAACTGTCTTAAACACGACAAAAAAACAATAACATAGCTGAACTAGCATTAACTGGATTAAACGTATTTCAATAATATACAAAATCTAAGACCATAAACATATTCTATAAAATGTATAACTGATATTTCTTTATCACATAGCAGAGACACGTTACCTCGTCAGTTATCCTCATAGCTCTGAGGATTAACCCATAATACCCTGCTCTTTCTACGGTGAATGCAATATAACTTTTGACCAGCAGATGGTGCATTTTAGCAGGACTTAACCTGAACCATTTTAACTATGTTACAACTGCACCGCTAACAACAGACTGCAATGTGAACACACTTGAAAGTGAAAATTCCACTGCAACTGTAGGAAAAGTGGTAGAACTTTTACATACAAGTTTATCATTCATTATTAACCAATAGCATTTAGACACGTTTCATGCTATTGTTTACATCCGGAAATTTCGCGAAGGCAAAAAGACGTTACTTTTTGCCATCGGTAGCCGCGGTAGAAAGGCTCGGTGAACTAAATTAAAGCTTCTTCATTTAAAGCAGCGCGCCACAGCAAAAGGAAAATAAGTCGGTGAATGTTTTGCTGCAAATACACCAAAGTTTGTCATATTAGGTTATTTTATATTTCCTATTGGTGTTCTTTTGATCTCATGAGCCTAAAAACCTTGAAACTCGTCGACACGAGAAAATTAGGAAGAGTTCGAGAACATTTAAAGATGGCAGACCCGCCATGACAGTCGGACATTCTTTCCCCTATGTACTTCAATGTCCCCGTCGTCCCTTGCGCGCACGCAGAGTTCAATAACTCCTTCACGTCGTTCCAATAATTCAAAACACACTCTTGCCCTCACGCGAATGGAAATATTGATCTCCAGTTCAGCTGCTGGTTTCATTTCGGGGAAACGGATGAGGGAACGAAATGAACCGTTCTAGTCTTTCATTCTGGACAGCATTTATCCTTTCCAGAGACCGTTGGCCATTTGCTATACGAGGAATAGGAAAACAGAATGAGTCCAATCAAACGGGGCACAGATAGCAAAGCCATGATGGCAACATAAGCACTTTTTTTCTCGCTTTAACGACAACGAAAGGATTGTTTCAGCTGCTAGAAAGGTTGGGAAAGCCTGAAGTCTGGGTATTGTCTATACTTTTTATGTGATGTTCAAACGTGAGGAGCCTTTTTTCAACATTTATGCTTGAACTGTGTGGACTTTATACTCAAAAAGATTTAAAAACTCGACAAATGTATCCCATGTTAGTTTGTAAATCGGTGTTCTAGTAGTTTCAGTCTTTACACTCTCACTCATTAGCACGGTACACTCCAGAGTAGGATCCCCGCGTCGTCTTGCCAGACCCCAGGGAACGGCAGCTTGTCCTCAGCCGACTCTGAGGTCCCCAGAGGGAGCGTCGGGCTCCCGGGATCCGAGGCTGACAGAGCTGGAGGAGGCTCAAAAAGAAGGAGATGAAAGGCAGCAACAGAAACGCTGAGGGGCCCCAATACGCTGCCTTCATTTGTCTTACTGTTTTCCCCAGTTTTGTAGCAACTTTCTTTTCTATCCAGTTCACATTTAGGTTAAAGTTTTTGTCTTAATTTGTTTCAGTCCGTGTCAGGGGAGGAATCAAAGAGAGAAACAAAAGTAGTTTGTGGAGCTCCCAGTCTCGGCACTTGGTCTATTAGTCATCACAGTGCGTCGGAGCCAAGCCAAAGCACTTCTGCTTCGGCTGTCATGAACTTCTTCACCTCTGTTTGCTCCGTTTCCACCTTTCCTAATTTCTTTTTCTTCGTCTCATATTCCACCTCCCTTTTTTTGCTCCGATTCTCTTTGTTAGTCATCTCATCTTGTCGTATTTGCCGTACAACACGTTGGACGATCTCACCATCTTTTGTCTCGCTCTTTCCTCTACTGTCTCCATTTCTCTATTTTCGCTCCCCCTTGTCATTACAGACGTGTAATTTATGAAGTGTTGAAAATGTTCCTTTCTGCTGCGCCACTCTGTAACCAAGGTTACCAGACACGTGAACCGTGTACCGCTGGATTCCAACTCCCGGCGCAGGACGGCTGCCGTGAGCGGAAGAGCTCCGTGCGCAGGGGCTGTGTAGTCTGACGCCTCGTGTTTAACATTTTTCAATTAAAAGCGATTTCTGCGTCTAAATGACAGATATTGCTGTCGACCCTCTCCTGGCTCCCACAGCCCGCCCACACACACGCATGGGAGCAACCGCATGAGTCACAAAGACGGCTCGCTATTACAGTATTGTTTGAATTGCATGTGGGCTAAAATAAACTGCCATGCTCGTTTTCTTTTATTTATCATTCAGCAAGTAAATAGAAATGTGAGTCCAGCCGCAATCACCTTTTGCCCTTCCTGTCCTATCCGGCCCAGAACATTTGTCCAGCCAGTGGTCTTTTGTAAGTGGTGGTCAGGACAGTTTTTCCAAAGTTTCCTAACTTTCAGATAATATATTTGTGCATAACAAAGCAAAGGGTGGGGGCAAGCTTTCACTGCGTGACAAGATGAAACAAACTTGGATGTACTGGGAAGAGATAATAATACCCCTTGTAACTATTGGATATCCGAATTGCGTGCCTATGGTTTTAAAGCCTTTCTGCGCATCTGACACTCCAGCATGTGTAACGTTGATCTTCAGCTTTTCCGATTTCTTTGGACAATTAAAAACTTCTGCACCGCAAGTGTCACAACTCTCTAGAAGAACAGATATCTGGATTAGAAGTGAGACACAGCAGACGCTGTTAGACGGCAAGAGCTTTTCTGAATCTCTGTGCAACATTCACAATGACTCGGCGAACATAGATCAGGATGAATTGACTCAATATGCTTGATTAAGTTGTTTTTTCTCTCTTCATGGAAGTCGCATCTTGGCTGTCAAACTGTCAAACAAGCTGGAAGGGAAAAGCCTGCATTTACTCCATGTCTAAACAGAATACTATGTACCTTGACAAGGCCAGTATCTGTATGCATTCTGGTTTTCATCCGATCAATTGTCCTACTGCCTTAGTTTATCTATTTAGCTCTGTTTCACTCCCAGATGAAGCCACTAAAGCTTGGCTGAGCTTTACTCTAGTCCCATCCTGATTATTGAGAGTCTTTGACCATGGATGCAGCTTGCACCATTGCTCTCCACTTTCCCCTCTCTGGCTTTGGACAATCTAACTTCTTGGGGAATTTGCTGGAACATTCCATTGGAATGGAAGATTTTAAGTTACCTTAGATGTTTTCCTCCAAGTGCGAATTGATGGACTCCAAATAGCTTAAGTAGTTTAATGAACTTCAACAGACTCTACAATAAGGCTGAAATGATTCCTGGAATGATTCGAGGACCTTGATTATTAGAATTCCTCGAGGAAAATTAATCTGACTCGAAGTAGCGCACCATGTTCCGCCCGGATTATTATTTGTGGTGGGCAGCGCTCTTACTTCCGCCTATGAGTTGCTGTGAATTGCTAGCAGCATGGTGTGGAATTGTGCGGCGTTTTGGGGAGAAATAAGGGCTGTTGCGGCGCGGTGGGTGGATTATGACAGCTTTTATTGCGCCGAATTCGCGTTGTCACGGTTTTGGGGCAAGCGGTAGGATTGGAGCCTACCGTTCGCTTCGAGAGAGAGAGATCCGAGTCCTCGGATAATCGTAAAAATGTTCTGTAGAGTACTCGATTAAAAAAATATTCTTTTACAACAGCCCTACTCTACGGCAACAACTTTTACGCCCAGTACACACGTTTTCTGGCCCGATCTTCTGACAACCTCAAAGATGTGCTGGTTATTTTGATAGCTCTGTATATAATCTTTGGAGATTTTACTGCTAGCTCTGATGTGTTAAGAGTGATCTAGTCTAATTGGAAGGACGACATGCTGGTTTGCGTTTGGCCTGATATCCCAGTATGTGGGTTGTCCCCCGAGGACGAGCCGGCACCCTGCCTGTTGAAGGCATCATGATAGCAATCCAAAAAAAAAAAAACAAAAACAACTGAACAATATCCACTGCTGTCTGGTCAATGTTGGCGACATCTTTTCCATTAAGAATAGTCCAGGCGGGCATTTTCGTTCCTATTGACCGTAGTCTTGAGTAAAAATGCTCCAGCACTTTGAAACACCAACATTCTTAGGCCTGTTTAGGTTCCGAACTTTGACCCTTTAGTTATTTCGCAACACGGGATAAAACACATGTCGCCCCTTCTATTTTTTCACTACCTCTGTCTTGCTGATGTGTTGCCGTGGAAAAGCTGATGTCACTTATTTCTCTGAACTAATCAGAGTGTGTATACAGTAAAATCAAAATGTGTTGACAGGGTGTTTTCTTCCTTCTTACGTTAGTCAAAAAGTGCTGAAAGCACACCCACATACTCCTGTTATGACACACGTACTAAATTCTTTTTTTTTTTTTTTTGGTTGTTTTGATATTTAAAAAGTGTCTTTTTTTTTTTCTCGATCATCCATCAGTAAATGACCGGTTGCCAGCTCTAAATGAGTGCAGGCTCGCTGGCACTTAATGTCAGAGTGGGCTGCTGGGCTAAAGAACCGCCGGGTTGAACAACATAAGCAAATCACTTCCTGGATCTCACAGCAACCGCAGCCATCATATTCAACTTCAGCTGATTTCGGTGATTAAAAGGAAACGGCTTGACATATTTTCAACACACAGTCATTTCAACTGAGCGGTTTTCCTTCTGTCCGTCCCCCCCCCTCCCTCTGCTCTGGACAAATTGAATTCATACATTAACTGAAAATGACCTTCTAGCATGTCGTTTTTCTATGATACTCCCTTCTCATGCTTACAGCGGATGACAGACTACACGCTGATGCGAAACACAAATGTTCTTGGATCATTAATAATGTCGGTTGTGTCGCTGCACATTGTAAATACCGCTGCGAAGCCGAAGCCCTACTTCTAAGCGTCCCATTGGAATTTGAAGAAAATGGTTCTGATTGTTCCGACGCTCGTTCTGCTCACTGATACTAATCTTAGTTTCGCACTTGACAGCAGGAGCCGGAGCTGTGTTGTTGTTTTTTATTTCTTCTTCTTCCATGCTAAGTCTGATCCATCCCCTTCGTCGGTTTTGTTCTTGGCGAAGAGTTCCGAAGCATTTCTCAAGTTCTGTACTTTTCCAGACTCAAAATTATCAGAGGTATTAGGTTCTGGCTCCGTTTCTGAAAGTACAGACACAGAGGCTCTCTGTGACTTTGTTGCAGATTGATTTTCGGCGGCCGAGCTTGGAAGTGGAACCTGCAAAGACGGATTGATGTATAGATGGACGGATTGACAAACGGATGATTGTGTGGTAGTTGGTTGATGAGGACGTCAATGAACCTGGGGCTGATGGAGTCGGGACAAAGTAATTAAATGATGGATGGGATGGACGCACAAGCTGCATTTCCTTTACAATGGGCGTTTGCCACGATTGTGCAATTTCGCAATTGTGTTTTCATGAAGTGAGAAACACGATTAAAATCACACGTAAATAAGCTTGTTCACGTGATAAGTCTTTAAAAAAAACTAACATTTATTCTCTTCTGTTAGTTTTGTGTGTTTCCCCCACCTTTCAATACTGTAAGAAGTCTTTGCTTTTTTTCTTTACCTCGATTTACATCTTTGCCTCTGACCTGTCTGCGTTCGAGTCCAACAGAAAACCATACGGACATCGCCGAAGATATGAAACAAACTATAAACCTATATGTAGATTGAAAGACATAAGAACCGTGATCTCAGAACAGCTAATCACTACATTCTTTGTAAGTCAAGTGGGGACAAGATGATCTATCATAACCTCAACAAAAGACATCTGCCTCGACTCGCTGTTGCTCCTGAATCCGAGCAGACGGCGGCAGCATTTTGTAAACGCTATTTCCCCCCTAAATCAGTAATAGCATTGGGAACAGATGAAAGGGGAAGTGGGTTGTAAGTGCACTTAAGATTATTATGTTTTGGAGATCTGAATAATAAGGTCATATTTGAGTGGAAGGAAAATTATGTTTCTGTCATTAAATCTCGCAGAAAAAGCTTCAATATGCCATTGCCAAGAATACAGACTTTGTTTCAAGGCAGCGGAGGGTCTCTTGGTCCAGCGGGGGGGACTTTCTGCGTTTTCTTTTTTTTTTCAATAAAGCACGAGGTTAACTTCTAGAGATGAGTAGAAATCTCTAGAAATCACACATCAAGACATTTCCTAAATGTTTCTGTTCTGTTAGGGTTCAGGAGTCGGTGCCACATTGCATTAAAATTGTTAACATTTTTAAGCCCTGCTTAAAGAGGCAGTATTATGTATTTTCCAGGCACATGGCACCATTTTAAAGCACAATCGGTTAACTGTGTTAGCTTCAGTTTTTATAAACTGCACTCTGTATTGCCTTGTTGCTGAAAATGCGCTATATAAATAAAATTACCTTTACCTAATCATGCTGTATATATCTATATGATTTAAAAGAAGGTTTGCTTTGTAATTGAACGTGTTGAAATTGGTCCTCTGTCGCTTTAAGAACTCCTCCTCCTTCTGAAACTCCGCCTTGTGGGAGGAGTCTCGGGGAGGAGCTGTTCTGTGATGTGGAAGCTTGGAAGCTGCAGCTCTGAGGGGAGGAGCTTTGTCTTAAAGGCGGGGCTAAGTTCACCCACGCGTTTTGCACAGCTGAGTGTTTGCCACGGGAGATTAAAGGCTTTCTCAAAAATGCATGAAAGGGAATATGACGATAGCAACAATATTTCTGATGAAAATAAAGTGTGTCTTTAACAAACGGTCCCCTATGCTGCTGTTGGTGGATTTCAATTTGGATGTCAGGACTTGATTACATTTAATAAGTAATAAAAGCATAACCATTGCTTCTTATTAATTCCTAAACTTTTTTTCTTTTTGGTTGTTTTTAGATCATGTGGTTGATTTTTCTCTGTGTATACACTGAAAAAAGAGAATGTAGCGCCAATTAAAAAAATAAAAATTTGTTCAACATGACAACATGGATAAACTTAATTTTAAACTTAACAAATTAACTCAATTAAAAAAAAAAAAGTTGGATCACCTGTTTAACTTTTCACTTCCCCCAGCCCAGGTGATTCATATCCGCCAGTGGCAACAGACGCCATGAAAAAGAAATCGGTCCTCGGCATCGATTCGCTCTCAGATCAATGATACGCTGTAATGAAAATAAAGTAAACTGCTGCTGCGGAGGGAATCATTTTCCAAAAGACTGGTTAGAAGTGTGTGTGTGTGTGCAGCAGGGTTTATAAATCCCTCTATCACATAAAAAAGTAGAAAGAGCAGCTCTGCCTCGGGGTGTTTTAGTTTGCAAACCAGCTGTGGATCTAACCGTGTGTGTGTGTGTGTGTCTGTGTGAGAGAGCAAAAGATGCAAACAGCCTGGGGAAACTAGTTCCTCTAGTGGCCAGTAGGTGGAGTGTGTGTGCGTGTGTGTGAGAGAGAGTCCTGTAGAGCACCAGACGTATAAAACAAGTGAACACATAAATCAACTTTTTACTTTTCTCCGCACAAAATCTGATGTGGAATAATAACAACAACAATAATAATAATAATAATAGCTCGTAAAAGTATTCAGAAGTTTCAAATTCCAGTTTTAAAGTGTGTCTAGGCTTAAAAATGACAGTGACTTTATGCTATCTTCGCAATTATGCACAAGTAAAGCCAGATGCTTGCCTCGTGCTGGCTATTTTGACTTAAGTAATGGCTTGCAAAGAATAAAAATTAGCTTTAACCAAAAAAAAATAAATTGTTCAAGCAAAACCAATTTGCCACTTTAACTTTTTGCACCTTTCAGACAGTTTGAAGTTGTCCCTTTCCACGTGCGGCAACTTCTCCCTCCTCGTCCTCTTTCTCAAACCTTCCCTTCGTAAATCCCTCTGCACCAATCGCGGCGCGGCGCTCCTCGCATGCCGTCACTACCTCGCTTCCCATTGGCTGTCGGCGGACATTAGGATTCCAGCTGTTTCGCCCGTTCACCTCTCTCTCTCTCTCTCTCTCTCTTTCTCGAACTCGAACTTCTAAAGACAAACCCAGCCCCACCGGAGAGGGAGGGAGCTCCGAGCGTCCGCGCGCTCTGATTGGCGCAGAGCTGGTCGCGCGCGGGGGGAGGATGAGGGGAGGGGGGCGAGAGGGGGGAGGTGGGGGGGTGGACGAGAAGTTTTGGAGAACACCCACACACCCCACCACCACTCCTTCCCCATTACTCTCTCTCTCTCTCTCTCTCTCTGGTTCTCTCTCCCATCATGATCCAGCTGTGAGAGCTTCGCGGATGGACGGAACCGAGCGGTGCAGTCTGGAGCAGGCCAGCGCGAGAGCAGCAGCATCTCCATGGATCTTTTAAGAACACATAACTACTGAGGGAACCAGCGGGCAGAGGGGGGTAAATAACCCGGCGTTTGGATGCGGCTGGAAGTGTTGGATTCTCTTCCCGAATGAGGAAAGCCAGCCGGGATTGGTTATTTCTCTCCTCTCTGTTTTTTGTAAAAAAGAAGAAAAAAAAGGCTTTCCTCTGCTTGTCCTGAGAAGAAGGAAGTTTGCGCACGGCGTCATTATTCTAATAAAAAGGTTTAATGGGATTTAACTTTTTTTTTTTTCTCCACATGAGATGGTCATGAGGTGTCGGTGAGAGCTCCCGGAGAGGCGCCGGCGGGGGGCTTTTGGGGTGGGAGGGGGGGGGACCGGGGCCAGAGCGCACCGCGTCTGCAGCAGAGCGCGGCGCGGAGAACGGCGCAGCGAGGCGAGGCGCACCACCTGGAAACTATATACTCCAAACCCACAAGAGAGAACAGAGGGGTCTCCGCTCTTTCTTTTTGTTTGGTTTTTCCTTTTTTTTTTTTTTTTTTTTTTTTTGGCAAATGGAGTTTTTTTTCTCCCCCAGGCTGGTGCGGACTTTACGGCTCGGACAGAAACTGATCATGTGACGACAGAGCGCGCTTTTGGCACATCTACAGAGTCCATTACAGGTAAAAAAAAAAAAAAAAAAAAGCGTGCGAGAGAGGGAAAGAAGCGAGCAGTATATATTTGGGGAAATAACTACATCAAATCAACACATGATGGGAGGTTTCATTGTGAGGATGCTGCTTAGGTGGAAGAGCGGATAATACGGACTGCGGGCGATCGGTGCTTTGTTTCTGTAGAAAAGGAATGCAGCGCTGTCTGAACTGACAGAGGCTCAGTAAGCAGCGCAACACTATTCAAATTGACGAATTAGTTCCGTTTGAACAAATGATTTTATTCGTTTAGTCTCTGCAAACTAATGGATAAAAGCAAAGAAAAATAAGATGCAAAGATTTTCATGCATATTTTTGGATAGTAAAATATTATTTCTCAGCAAACCTTTGAGTGGTTTGGATTTGAAGTTGTTTAAAGTATTTTTGGGCTAATTTGCTTGTTTTTTTGCATAGATGAAATTTTGTGCAGCAGACAGTAAAACTGGTGTGGCAAGTTGCATGCAGTTTTTTATGAGTCGGTATTATGGAAATTAAACAAACTCATTAGCTCGAAACTACAATAAAATTATTTTATGAAATCTTATTTAATCAAGGCCTTTGCTACACTACTTGCCTATATATTTTAAGATATTTTTCTTATTGACTTATTGTTTCTGTGCACCGTCTGCAAGTTCAGTCAAAACAGCTGCAATAACTATTCCATGCCAGCAGGTGGCAATGCCGGAATCACTGAGAGTCGTGATCCTTAGCTACGCTACGGCTCCGCTATGCTAATGATTCAGAAGAACTGGACCAAAAAATTGTAAATAATGCTTTTATTCATACTGTTTGATGTTTCTCTCATGTAATCAGAGCAGAAAGAGATTACCTGTAATCTTCTTTGCTTATGGAGTTCATGTGGACTAGATACATCAAAATAAAAGGTAAAATCTTTGCTTACAGTGTAGCTAGCTACTAAATTTGATTACGTTTTTTGCTAATTCTTCTTCCTCATCTTGTTCATGCTAAAAAGAAACGACAAATTAGAAGAAGGCATAAGCTGTTGCTGGAAAGTTTAAAACTTTTGAAAACTTTTCTCAGAAGGTGGAATGTAAACCTCTGAGTTAGAAAGTTCAAGCAAGCCAGATATAAACTTCAATATTTGCTCCAGCACATTAAATGTTGGAAACAGTTTTGGTTTATGTAATAGTTTCTAAAAATATGCACTAAATCTTCCCCAAAGGAAATTTATTTAAATGTTTTGGGCACTTTGTACATGAGAACATTTCAATTATTACCAATATGAAGTTCCCAGTGAGAATGTAAATCAATATACTTGATTCAAATTGAAATAATTATAAATAAGCAAAAATATTTAACACCCTCCAAAATTCATTTTTCTCCCTGACAACTGAGGCTGCACTGTTAGGGAAACACGCTGTTTTAATCTTAACAATTATTGCGAAACTGGTTTAGATGAGGGTGTTAGAACGGCTAAGTCAGCGTTTTAGGTTTGACATAAAGCTAGCTCCTAAACATGTGTCAGTTTAGCCAATAACCTATCAAATGTTGAATCCAAGCGGTTGTGTGACATGTCCAATACATAATGACTGCGATTTGTTAAATTCCCTGCTGTACTCGGGATTGCACTGAATTTGCTAGCAAGTTTGACGTTAGCATTAGCACTAGTGCTATTTTTGTGCATTAAGTTGTTTTGTTTGACCAAAAACAAACTTTTTCAACCAAAAGTCTTAAAAAAAAAACCTTTTGGATGTAACACAGTGAATCTTCACCCATTTGCTGTTCAGCATTTTCAGATTTTTCTGTGTGAATGAGTAGAATAACTCCTACGTATTCACAGGAAACCCTCCTGTTCGCTCATTTATTATTGCTTTCCCACTTTGTATTCTGTCATTGTGTAATCCATAAGCATGTCGGTCTCACGGCTCTCTCTCGGACCTGCAGATGATGGAAGAACAAGAGCTGTTGGCTAATTAAAGAAACATCTACTAAATTAGGTTCAAATTATTTTAACAACTAATCTGCAACACATTCCAAAATGTTATTTTTTGTAGTGTTTCTAAAAATAATCTGTGTTCCTTCTTTAGATTCAGACTGTAAGTTTATTTAAATTTCATTTCTTGTTAGTTTAACAAGACCAATGCTAACAAATTAAACTAGGTCATTTGAGCCACCTGTGCAAATGCAAAACAAAGCTGTCTTTAGTTAGTTCATAAAGTCGACTCAGCAGGTTGAAATCTCACGCTTAATCGTTCACCATCTGATCACCCGCAGGAGCTGAGTGATGGCCGAGGATGGGGGAAGTGTCTCCGCGCTGCCCGACGCCAGGAGCTCAGAGGGCCGCTCCTCTCTGCCAAGGACTTTCATCCGGCTGAACGACCTGTCCGGTCTGGGAACGCGAGCCGTGGAGTGTGTCGGAGGCGGCGGCGGCGAGCTGGAGCCGGCGTCTCCGGCACCCGACGGGATCTCTGTGGCCGGGGACGAGGGTTCGACGCACGGCGGCGGCGGGGAGAGCCTGCCTTACCCCACGCTGGCCCCTGTGGTCTTCTTCTACCTGAAACAAACCACACGCCCACGGAGCTGGTGTCTCAAAATGGTCTGCAACCCATATCCTTTTATTTAGTTTTACATTTAGAACAACAGATCCGAGTCTGTCCGGTCGCACCTGCGGAAGGGTAAGTAGGAAACGTCTTGTGTGTGTGATTGTGTGTGTGCTCCGCCCGGAGTTGTGGTGTAGCGTGGTGTCCATGGGATTGTTGGGAGCTGCAGTCTCGCTCACATGCGGGGGCAAATGGAACAGGATGCGGGCCCCTTGGGGCAAGAGCCGGTTTTTGGGACACGTTTTTAAAAAATATTTTTAATATGTTTTTAAGTCACAAAAGATTGATTTTGACTACAAACTGTTTACACGACAACGCCGTTCTTCCGAAATCATTTTTCTTGCTTGTTGCTTCTAATGACAATGGACTGCAGGTCGTTTCGATTAGACTGCGCGATAATCCATTCCAGTAACCGAGTTAAACCAAATGGGGAAGGAAATGAGGGTATAAATTGACTAAAGAGCCGAAGTTCCAGAAATGTCTGATTCCATGAAAACAGACCAATAAACTTTCAATTAGACTCCAAAAGTTATATCAGCTGTGCTAAGTGCTTAACATAGCACATAAAACATGCTAGCGTTACCTTTAGTTGTTCTGAAGATCGAGGGTTGTGTTAGCAGTGACACACTATTGTTTCAACATTGTGTTGGTTCACAAATAGCCTCATATGTGACGTGGGATTGCGTTTTAATTATCTATATTTATATATTAAAAAAAACAGCTTTTGCATATCACCCATTTGTTAAAATCAGTAAATCCCTATTGTGAGCCGCCAAAACTTGAGGATCCCAAATGCCCCATTGCCAAAGCCTCTGAGCTGACTTTAGATCCAGTCAGCTCAGATCTAAAGTGTGGACACACGTTGGCCCTCCGGACATGCTCTGCTCCTCAGAACCTCCAGCTGATTACTCTTAACGAGTGTCAGGGAAGAAAACCCTCCGACTTCCTGTGACAGTTCCTGCAGTGCGCGGCTGTTATAATTAGATCACTGATACCTGCCCCGCTTGTTTATTGAGCCTTTCCTTGGGGTTAATAGCAGCCACCGAAGACACACAGGCTTATTGAATCGTTTCTGCTGCTGAGGTGTATTATTGATCCATTCGCGTACAGACCTGCAAAGAAGAAGGAGTCCCTTGAGATTGTTTTTCTTTTCTTTGTTTGAAGTTGAAAATTAAGATAATTCACATGTATACACTTAAATACCTAGAAAATATTCACATCTTCTAACCAAGAACACTCGCACAAAGATTTCCCCTCCTTGTGTTGCATAAGTGACTGAATAAGTAACAGCTAGCTTGACTGGTGTAGTTTGTACCCATACGTTTAGTGGGTACAAACATATGAGTTTGTCAAATTGGTATGCAACCCATATCCTGGGTATTTACAAGACCAAGGCGTAAGCATAAGGGAGATGTTGTAGATCCTTCAATATCCTGTTAGCTACAGAGCTAATACACTAATACATTTGCAAATAAATTCCTTAAAATTCAGACAATGTGATTTTCTGAATTTGTTTTTCTCATTTTGTCTCTCATACTTGAGATCTACCTATGATGTCAATTACAGGGCTCTCTCATTTTTTAAGTGGGAGAACTTGCACAATGGTTGACTGACTAAATACTTTTTTCCCCCCACTGTAAATCTGAACAGACGACTGAGGGGGGAAAAAAGGAGGACAACAGAACAACGAACCTAATAGTGCAAATTCTGTAGCTTTGCTAACGCTGATGCTTTGCTAGTGTGTAAAACATTGGTATATATGCGATCAAAGCATGTAAAACCAAAATGTGTGAAATTCACTGGCAAAAATACTTGGTAATAATGCAATTCATTAAGACTTACCTTTAACAGTGTGCTGCTCCGGCGCAGAGGCAGTTTTGCACCACATGTGCACATGAGAGATAGAGATATGTCCCAAAAATGTCAAAAAAAATAAAATAAAATAAAGGCTGGAATATTTTTTATACAATTGTGGAATTAAAAAAAAACTTTTTTAACCCTTTTTATTTTGCACTATTATTATGACTGGCAAAAGTTGCTGCTGTTTATGTTTTTGCTACCTTCTGAATACTCATACATTGTGTCAAATTTTTCGTTTTGGGTACACAAATTTAAAACATAAGCATATCACGTGATCCGCTGACATTTATTTCAAACAGAACGGCATCGTGCTGCTACAAAAATGATATAAACTATCCATTATTGATACTAAAATGAGTTAATGAATGCATTTATTATTATTATCTTAGTTTTCATTACATAGATGTGAACAAAAACATGTTTTGAGACCAAAATACTTCAGAATATTTGATTTGGATTTCTAGGAAAGTGTTGCATCATTCTTTTTTATCCGGCTGACAATGTGCAGCAACAGATGAGGGAGGGTTAGGTATCTTTCTTTCTTCATACAGCAAACTACAGTCCTTTTCTCTCAATAAACTGACTATAAGATAAATGTTAGTGGCTAAAAAAAAGGAAGTTGTTTCCAAGGTCCTAGGCCAACCTTGAGCATTTATAAATTCTACATATCCTGCGAAGGTATTGCTTGAAAGATTAGCTATATTTCAGGCGACCTTCCTGAAGAAGGTCATGCAGATGAACACAATCTACTGATTCTTCCGGATCAGTAGATGGAGCTTTCGGCCATAGCTGGAGGAGGGTCCAATCGTTGGATGATCCATATTGGGTCTAATCAGTTCCCACTACTGGAATCCTTTAGCGTCACAGAGACGTTACATTGGTTGATGAGTCTTTGTGCTGAAGGTTTCAGACAATTGCCTCGTTGTCCCTCAGATTACCTCTGTTCCTCCCATTCCTGTCTACCTTCCTCCCACACCTCCGCTGTCCTGCCCATACATCCATCACTTCACCCATCCATCCCATCCCCTCCGCCTCGTCTCCTGCTTTCCATCTCACCTTCTTCCCTCCCGCCCCTTCCCCGGCCCGCTCGTCTTTTTACATTTGTCACTGCTTTAATTGAGACACAGTCAAGCTGTCCTCCTCCTCAAATTCCTCCAGGAACGTCGTCCACAACGCTGACGTTCGCACTTGATACTCTCACTCCCAGACTTCATTTCCCTTCCCTTGCCCTCTCCGCTCATCGCCCCGCACCCGCTTCTTTGTGATATGGCTCCGTCTGGCACTGATCACAGCTGATTTCCATGTCTGCAAATGTCAAATCTTTAAAGGTCTTACATGAGAGCCCAGTGGCCTCCGCGGGGAGTGGAGGCAATCTATGATACTATTATCCACGTCTGGGACTCTCAAACATTTAATTTGTTGGTCCAGCCTCCCCACAGAGAGCCCTGTGTATGGACAGTACAATGCAGTCTTATTAAGAATATAACTCACTTCAGATTTGGGTTTTTAGTTACATTAGTTAGAAATTAGGGGTTTTTAACTCCAAGAGATTTCTACTGAAACCTATCATGTGAATGTATCTTTACAGTTTGTGCGGTTGGTAAAGTTGTCCCCAGGTCAGTTACCACTTCAAATTAATGTTTGATAAAGACATGAATTACATGACATGAACTAAACCTTTCTTGACTCTGTCAGGTTTGGATGAATTTCAATGGCCCCCTACTTGTCCAACTCCTCTTCCTGTACTCCTAGCAACCTACCAGTTTTGGTATATCCTAAGCCTGGTTGCTGGAAGTTTCCTCCTGGTAAAAGGTAGTTAAATTTCTCCAAAGTCACTTTGTGCTTGTTCCAGTTGAGTGATTGCTGCAATGATTTAATGCAATTTCTTGGACAGCTTTTTACCATTAGACGTAAAACGATTAGCCTTGTAAAAACCAGCCCATTGTTCTACGCTTTGCTTTGTACGGAGGATCTGGACCCTTGGCTATTGAGAAACGAATGCTTGCTGGAGACGTGGATTCTGTTTGAAACGACTGGATCTGATTTTACCCAGACGCTAATGTTTGGCTGTAACGTATGTAGTGCGCCTACTCGATGAAGCTGACTGGAAATTGCGTTCAGTGTAAACAACCCCGTGAGGAGTACGGTCATAACGTCTTTCCCAACATTAAAATGTCTTAAGCATTTCTTTGCTTCGGTTGTAATTAATTGCTCAACATTTGGAAGCTTGGCCCACAGGGACTGAATAATTTCGTCCACTTTAACCTTAGGTAGAGTATATTTCTAAAACTGCAAAGAACATCATTGTCATCGTTCACAACTTCTCCTTCTGTTCGGTGATTGACCCAGTTGAAATTCAACAAAGAGGGATGAGAATAGAACGGAATTACGTATGAAGGCAATGGCCAGTCTAATGAAATGATCAACTAAAGCAGACTTCTATTGTGTTAGAATTAGAATAGGCTGCAGACTATTTATTTGTTCTAAATCTGAAAATATGATTGGACTGAACTTTACTGGAATGAATGAGAACCTTGTGGTAGACTAGTGAACCTCTCTAAGGCGTAGCCTTGCGCTTGCAAGAGTTGGATGGATTGTAACTCTTGGGATTCTTTATGACTGGACATAAATCTAACCTCTTGTCTTGTAAAGTGTCTTGTTATGAGTCCCAGCAGCAACTCTCGTAATTTGATTCTACAATGTAATTTAGTTTCTTCTCAGTTAGTTTTAGGATTGTTTTGCCTCTGTTGCTGCAAACAAAGCCATCTCATCCTCTTCTAAGATAAACATAAGAAACTGATTAGTACATTTTGACTCTTCAGTGATTTCCAGATAAGCCAAACTGATTCAGTGGTTTGGGCAACTGATCAGGATCCAGTACCCCAGTCCTCCTCACGTCCTTGGTTGTTGGGGTGCCTCCCACTCAGAAGGGACTGTTTATTCCTTCTGGTCTGGCTGGGACCACCTTGGAAGCTCCCACGATTAACTGGGAGCTTCCAGTTAAGAGAGATGGGAGTCTGTGTCTTGTTTACTACTGCTGTTACAGTCCTCTACCTTTCTGAAAACCAGTCCTTCTTTTGAGGACCAACCCTGGTCCAGATTGAGTGGCACTGTCAGTTTTGGGTCCTCGGTCAGGTGAAGGCTGGGGTGTGTATTGAGTTTCAGTTAGAGTTGCACAGTAAAAAGAAATTAATACTATTCCCTAATAAGGCCAGAAATACAAACTCGTGTTTGCTCTGCTGTTCCTTGCATTGATGCTTCCCTTCTTCCAGTTTGGCCTTTAATGCCTTTCTTTGCTGATTTAGGAAAAGGTCGTTGATTTTATGACTCATAACGCAGATCGATGGTTCTCTCCGAGTCTTGAATGTTTGTGCACCCCCAGTCTGTTTGCGAACCAACAGTTTGTATCCAAGAGAGCAAATACACGCAGCCTCAGCTATATTTTTAACTCTTCCCCACTTGATCCGTGGACCTTTGCTGCCTCTGCCTCTCTCGGCGCTCTCTGCTTCAAGAATTAATCCTGCAGTAGTTGCTCGCCTCCCAGATATAAATACATCCGCAGCACACCAGCAGCAGCAGCAGCCAGTTCTGATGCACGGAGAGGGCTTCCTCTGTCTGTAGCGCTAGACCAACAGCACAGGAAAGCCCCACCGATTTCAGGCTTTCGAGTCTATTCTAAACAGGCATATCCTCGGTAAGCCCTCGGCTTGAGCCGGTCCGCTGTCTTTCCCAACAGTCTGAAGTAATTAAGACCCCTCGATTCTTGGTGAGGTATTTAGAATCTAATTGAAGACCCCCGGGGGTGCGCGCTTTGAGTGATGTTTTGCCCAACACGTTGCTTGTGTGCTGGTTTTGCCAACGATTCCTGCAGAATCTCTGGACGATAAAGAGAGCGAGAGCGAGGTTGTGTAACCAGCTCTTTTCTCACATACACAGGCATACATACACACACACACTTCCACAGGACTCCCGTAGGTGTCTCCTCACTGGCGGGGAACTGGATGTCGTGCCAAGACGGAGGAGGAGGAGGGGACTTTGGCAACAAGTCCTGTGCTCTGTATCCTTTTGCTCACAGTGATCCAAGCTGAGGATTACACAGCGTACAACAGAGAGGGAGGACACCTGGCCAGGGGAGGCGTTTGTCATCGGGTTCCATCGACCCACCTCCCAAGGGTGTGGGTCGGTTTGAGTTAAATTTGCTCCCGACTTTGTTTTTGGTTCTACTTTGCGCTCTCTTGTGCCGAACGTTGCAAAACCATTCATACCATACATTGTTACATGCCAAAAACATAACTCATTGCACTTTATTAAGGGCCCTACTTCGTCCACTTTAGGCAAACTCCAGTTTCTTTGCATAGAAAGTCTGGTTTACTCAGGGAGGTGTGAGTGAATGCGCAATCGCTCTTGTCCGCCTACAAAGTGAACTCTAGTGCGGTTCCTATGCGTATGGATGCCAAGCAGACCGGAGTGCACTCCAAAATTAGGAAGCCAACCATGGTTCAGTGAATTCTGGGTAAATACAACCAAAACAAATGTGCGAGTCTCGAGCTGCTGATAGAAATGGCTCCTGGTCTTTTTATCAAAGACTAGAGAAATCCTACAACCGCTAATGCCACGCCATTGTTGTTTACATGTTATGAAGAAGAAAGTTGCACTCAGTGTCTTGTTCAGAGGTTTCTGTGTCGATAGCCCTTGATTCACAGACGAGGATGGGAACAGGTGTCCCAAAGGGTTTGGTTTGTTCGACACAGTGCGGTGTGAAAGCGTGTTCCCTCATCTACCGAACTATCAGGTGTGACACACGCGATAGCATGATGTTGTCACCGCTGTGTGTGTGCAGGATTAGCTTTCTTCATGTTTCCTGCTCCACCACACCTGACACTAATGACTCTTCAACATGTCATTAGTTGAAGTGAAAGCTCCACAGACACTTGCTAATGACCAGTTCAGTTAAATAAGGTGAACCTTAGCAGTGAGACATGTAACAGGACAGTGGGTTGCTAGTACTTGGGTGGGGGAACTTTGCTCTACATGGCAAAAGTTTTTCCTGAGAGAAATTTTTCTTCCACCTCCTCCTATTGTTCTATCATGTAAAATGTCTGGAGGTGTGAGCAGAGGAATGGAAGCATTTGCTGTGTACTGTATATCTGCAAAGCAGAGGCTCAGGTTGCTGTGCAGCTCAAGGCTCTGCTGTGGCTTTCAGGTAATGAAGGTTGAAGCAAACACTTACTTAATCAGCAGAATATGTCTTCTGGCCCTCCCTTCATCTTTTCTTGCCACTTCTCCCCCCACTTTACCGTTCTTTCTTTCTTTCTTTCTTTCTTTGTTTCTCTTGGGTAGAAATGCTAAAGAGCCAAGAGGTGTGTATTTGTGTGTGTGTGCCATCTTTGACAGCCTCCAAACCTAGTGAAGGAGGAAGAACAAGGAGGGAAAAAAGAGCAGGAGTGAGGGGAAAGAAAAAAGGGAGAAAATAAAGCATCGGCTCAGTTGGAGAGCCGAGTGGGATTTCAGAGAGCATTTTTAAGACTTGAGAAAGCAGGAGTTTACTATCCAAAAAACTTTACTTTCACACTCTCCCCCTGTGCTGCTGCCTTGCCCCCGCACCCCCTTCTTCTCAACTCCTCGGAGACTTTTAAGACCTCGTTGAGTTTGATCTCGGTTTTTAATTCCGAGCTTCTCTCAACGTAGGTGAAGGGTGACGGGGCTGCGTTTAAGGGGCCAAAAGCCGTGTGTAGGTTTTCCAGATTCTCCCCGTGAAGAATGTTTCTGCTTTGACTGGCCAAGAGGCTTGGATGAGCTCTGTTCACGGCGCCCGAACGGTTTCGATGAAGAGTTCGTCCAGTCAAGTCCAGCGAGACTATTTTTAGTGATTTTAGTCGTGAGTTAGCTCTGCTCTGATTGGGGTTGTAGTATGCAAATATGTCTTATCGTCACTGAGAGAGGCCGTGTACAACTGGTGTCCTTTTGGATCCGCTCTGAGATGCCATAACTCATGAGAGGTCTTCCAAGGACTAAAACATTTTATATCACTCTGACGGAAAGTCTCCAGAAGTGTACTTTTGAGAAGAGCTCATTCTCTCGGGCTCCACCTCATACTTCACTCTTCCCTTTTTTTTAGGTTCCTAAAATGGAAGGAACGAAAGGCAAAATGCGCCTCCTATCAATCTTCGCCGGTTTGATCCTTCCACTCCTTCATTAGAAATGTCTGATCCATCTAAACAGAATCAAAAGTCACCTCATAAAAGAAGTTTGGCCCTAAAATGACTCGAATTCAGCCAAAACCCGAGCTAATAACTCAGTCCAAGTATGATGCCTCCAAAGTTGGCTCAAGCGCAGTCCTCCAAGTCCAAAACCCAGATGCTTTAAAACTCTGTGTACTTTTATGACTAAACGGTGTACACACAAGGAGAAATGTCAATCCCTCCCCTTCCTTTTATTCCCCCACAAGATTTATGAAAATGTGCATCGATTTATCAATGAGTCTGATTCACCGTCCTTTGACGGTGAACAGGCAACATTGAAAAGCAGCAGCGACAAAAGCCTTTGTTCACCACAATAAATCAAATTGAATTAGAACAAAAAACAGGCATCATTTGGAAAAAATGAAAGGACTATTACTAGCTTAAATGTTTGCAAGGGAATTCCCTTTTCCTGCTACGACAAGGATGTTAGATGTTTCACACAGACCACTAAAATAAAATCTTCACACCAATAGAAGACAAAGTCAAAACTTCTTTATTTGTGGTCTAGATTGCTGCCGCATATGTAACCTCTTGGTGTTCATGCGTCCTTAAAACGTCTTGAATTAATCGATCTAAAACGAAGGTCTTAAAATTTCTTAAATTCATCAAAGAGGACGCAAGTTGGCCTTAAATACGTTACTCGCAGGTCTTAAACGTTGTTTTGGCAGGGCTGTTTAATTTGACGCCTTCCATGAAGGATTTTTCTCACTGGCCTTTCATGCCAGGCGTATGCTCGAGTCGTCCGCAGACGTCTCCGCTTGCTGCGTTCTGAGAGCCGAGGCGGCTAAGGCTTCCGCTAACAAGCTTCTAATACTTGGTTGCTAGAGCCAAGTGCGATGTGGGAATCACAAATCTGCTGCCGAGAGCCACAAAACATTTCAGTTTCGCTCCCCTTGCGTTTGTTTCGTACATTTCTGTCATGATGCAGGTCTTAAATTTGACTCGTAACGCTCTTAATGGGGCCTTTAAAAGTCTTAAATTTGATATATTGTAGAACAGAATTATAGCATGAAAAAGGTAATGTTAGAACAACAACCAGATATGATTCTTGGTCTAGTTTCTAGTGAAAATATCTTAGTACAGTTGAAATACTATCAATACTATCATGCATTTGTCAGAAGACAAATGCATCTATATTATGCAACAGCAAACTTTATACACCAGGTTTTACGAGATGATGTTGAAATGGGCAAAAATGTGCTGTAACGACATCGGAATGTTAAAATATAAAGGCTCGTTTTACTTCTTCTGCACAGTTCCAACATAATCTAAGTGTTGAATGTGATACTATTTAATCTGTTAGATCCTGGGAGCAGTAACCTGCTGCCATGCCACCTTGCATGGCTACTAAGACGGAAACTAAGTGGCAGGTCTACGTCTTGCATAACTGCAGACCAAGCAGCTCTAATGAGCGCAGACTGACTGCTGCTGGAGCTGGTCGTTATGGAGGCGTGTGAGGGGGTGTGGGGCTTTGTTGTTGTGGTTGGAAGTCTTTGTTGCACTCGGCTCTTAGTGTTATTTGCAAGGGATTTATTTTGATTATTGTCACTGTGGATCTAGTCCCAGCAGGACCTCCTGACTAGAGGCTCTTAATATCGAAATGAAAAATCCTGTGAAATGTTGATCTTAATTCGTAGGATCAAGTTTTGTTACGTTAGCTGACCAACTAGGTCCTATGTGAAAGTCTTAAAGGGGCAGTGTTGTGTAAAATTTACATCATGCTATGTTATTCCCTCGTCAAAGACACAACTGGAGTGTTGCCTTGAGTCTCTCATGCATGTTTGAGAAATCCTTTGAGCTCCATGGCAACCATTCAGCTGTGCAAAACGCTTGCGTGGGCCAAGCTCCGCCTTCGAGCTCCTTCAGACTAGCCAGCAGCAATTAGCAAATCCTGGTAGAGCTGCACATCTGCCGAGCTCATTATAGTAGCAACTTCTCAACGCAACGCTGGCAAAAACATCATTAAAGGGTAGTGACTTCCTGAAGGCAGGGCTTCAGAAAGAGGAGGAATTTCTTAAAGAGACAAAAGTTCAATTTCAAGGCGTTAGATTACAAAGTAAAATTGATTTCAATTCATCTGTCATATGCTGCATTTTTATAACTGAAGGTAATGTAGTTACTTCAGTTAGTTACCTTCTTGGTACAATTGCAGTAGCTGCACAGAGACGGTGATGCTGGTGATGCTTTCTAACCTTACAATGCAACTGACTCACTATCAAAAAAAAAAGAAATCTGTTCGGAAGCAAACGCTGTTTCACGACACCAGCACATACAGTCAAAATGAATATATGGGCAGTTTTAAAGTAAACTGTGGAACTCGAGGTATGCGGTGCTGACACAAATCCAGACGCCGATAGAGAAGCATCAACAAACTGTGTGAGGGTTAGTCATTCCTCCATGCCGAGAGTGCAAATTACTCGTGAGTAAGAGAAGTGACAATTGGAAAGAGTTGCCAAGAGGTGAGAACGGGAAAGGAAGCGAGGCTGAGACGGCACTTACGCTGGCGCGAGTAGATAACTCAGTGTGAAGTCTGCTTTTAATGAGGAATCTTTGTTCCAGAACTTAAACACAAAAAGAAAAGCCCATCATTTATGGTCAACCCGCTACCTGAACACAACGGTGAATAGCATTCAGAGCTGCTGCTTTTCCTGTCCTGCCCGTATATCCTTTTCCTGTTTTTTGAGAAAGCAGCACGTCTGCAAAGACGATAAGGATCGATTTTTAAATTCGGCTGCTAATGGATTAGGCTTCAAAGAAATCTCACAAACGGCACGGAGAAATAAACATCCCTATTATAGATTTACTGGTTCAAAATTCCCTCGTGTTTTATTGAGTTGTGAATAGAAAAACCCTAATGCTCCCATAAATCACAGCTCTGTTTGATTTCCGACCGCTGAAGCATTGACTTTCAGCCACGAACCCATTAAACCACCCACCTGAAGCTACCAGAACTGGCAGTTCAGAGGGAGACGAAGGCTGCAGTCTGGCCATCTTCACCCCTGAATTACGCAATATGCAGCAAAAATGTTGTTTTTCTTTCTTTGACAAGTGCCGTTACTTAGATTTATACTGTGGATGTTGTCCAGAGATTTTTTGTTTTCAGAGAATTAAATGACATCGCCAAAAGGATTTCAAAAGCTTTTGTAAGCATCATGATGAGTAAATTTGTGTTTATGAAGTAAAGTATGGTCAATACATAACAGATGGCTAAAAGTGCAAGCCTATAAAAACGGCTATTGCATGGAAATAATAAGCAGCCCTTTTCAAACATCCATCCATCCATTTTCCTTCACCCTTTCTCCCTTAGTGGAGTCGGGAGGTGCTGGTATCTCCAGCTGTCATTTCGGGCGAGAGGCGGGGTCACCCTGGACAGGTCGCCAGTCTGTCGCAGGGCAACACAGAGACAAACAAGACAAACAACCATGCACACACACACCTAGGGACAATTTAGAGAGGCCAATTAACCTGACAGTCATGTTTTTTGGACTGTGGGAGGAAGCCGGAGTACCCGGAGAGAACCCATGCATGCCCAGGGAGAACATGCAGACTCCATGCAGAAAGACTGGGGCCAGGAATCGAACCCAGAACCTTCTTGCTGCAAGGCAACAGCTCTACCAGCTGCGCCACTGGGCAGCCCTCCTTTTCAAATATCCTTCTCCAAATATCTACATGTAGCATTTTCCAAGAGGAAGCTGCCAGTTATAAAAAGCCCTGCCACCTATTCCTGTCCAGAAGTAGCATGGACATTGCTTTATTACGCCATACCACTCAATTCTCATCTCCTTTCATTGCTCCATTTGAAATTTCTCCCATTAAGTTTGATTTCCCGAGCAGAATTTCAACAAGGCCAATCGGTGAACAGAAGGAGAAGTTGTGAACGATGGCATTGATTTCCTGTGCTGTTTTAGAGCTGTAGACTTGGCAATGGCAGTACAGGAATTGAACAGAGTCACGCAGTTCGTGTTGGCCGCACTTCCAAATATGGAGCAGTTAATGTCGGAGAAGGAGGAATTTGTGCAGAGCTGACAAAGATGTTGTTCAGCTCTGCACTTCTGTCTTTGCAGTGGGGGACACTTGATTTCCGGTTAGCTTCAAGGCGTAGCTGGTACATAACGTACATCACAGCCAAACATTAGTAATTAGGTGAACTTAAACAGAGTCCGTGCCTTCAGCAAGCAACGGTTCCAGACTTTCTGGTCTAATCGAAGTGTAGAACAAGTGGCTGGTTTTTACCTGGTCAGTTTAGAAATTTCTGGAACCCATTTTACATTTGGTTGGTCTCAGTACAAAAGATGTAAGTTGAAACTTTGCCAATTAAAGATGTCAAACAGATTTAAAATATAGGATTGCCCAGGTAAAACTGAGTGGGTGTTGCTTTGGAATAGATTTCGGGACAACATTTTTGTGTTTAGAACAATGAGATGTCGATTAAAAGGAAGATCTTTGTCAAAAGTGCACTGGCACCATATATCTGATATTTTAATTCGGTCAAATCGGAATAACCATTGTACTTCAAATGCCATGTTTACTGATGATGTTGCCCCCGTGGTAACCACATGCTTGTGAAAATGAACCCTTTGAGATTTCTGTTGGAGATATAAAGAGCTTTATAAATAAAATTGTTTATTATTTTTATGAGTAGGAAAGAAAAGGGCTCAGTTCAGGACCCAGTGGAACACCATTGCTCAATCTGAGATGAATGAAGGACGAAGTATACACTAGTGAATCTGAAGTTACCCACACAATTATGACCCCTAAACCTGCTAGCATCTACAAGTCTTTGATGTCATAAAGTGTAGGAAATAGAAACAGGACAGATTTAGTTCATAAAGTGTATTAAAACAGGAAAACAGCGGAGATATACCATAGGATATTGGTGCATAGGGGAAGACGTGATGTCCTTTCTGCAAATAAAGTTCAGTGCTATTGCTTTATGAGTATCTCAACTCAAAATGCTCGCACAATGCGTATGTAGGTCTCCACCTGTCTAACTTCTTCAATCCGGTAAGAAACTATATCTTCTTAATGGTAATATCAGAATAGTTTATTAGTCTGAACTCCCAGACTGAGCTCTGTCCTCTGAAGCTGTGGTTTGGTCATTCTCTGGAAGAACCATTAAACCTTCTCCAGTTACCTGAGTGGCCCCGTTTCTCACCGTGACCCGGTTACTTGGGTGCACTTCAGTACGTGGAGTGAGTCTGCTTGATCAGGCTGACGGCCGCCTGTGCGTATGTGGCCAGCAGTCGACTGGCTACCTATGCAGTGACCACAGAGACTCAGAGCTAAAACACAGACTCCGCTGCAGCACAGCTCAAACCAGAAGCAGGAAGCCTTCGTACCGTGGCTTCATGCATGTGTGGATTTATGTGTGTTTCTACAAGACTGAATGAGAAATGTTTGTGTTTCTGACTTCTGATGGAATCATTTATTTGTTTGTATAAGGAGTGTGAAATTGGGTTGAGTGGCTTTAATGCTGGTCGTAAATTTTTGCTTGTTTTGATATGAACCTTTAACTTTTTGACTCTAATCCACTAAAATCCGATTTCATAGATGGCGAATTCATGTGAATATTGTAAGTACTATTCTCTTCACAAATAAGGAAACAAAGGAAGGTAAGAATAAAACCATACCTTCCATTGTTCTGCATATTCTTCTATCAACATCCCAGTGTCCAGCTTCTGAGCCCAGTGAGCTTTTACAAGGTTTCTTGCTCTGTGTGATTCCGGGAACTGACAGTCTAACAGGACACTTCCCTGTTGTCGGATTGTAAGATCTGACGTTTAGCGTCGCCCTAAATACAGATATGCACTTAGGTTGCTGTCTGTCGGCCATCTTTTTCTGTTATCAAGCATTTATGATTTAATATTACAACTCCTATAAATTACCTATGAAATCACTTGACAGCGTTTATATTTTACCCATACTGATTAGTTTTTATCCCTAGCAACCATCATATTGAATGTGCTTTCGGCATGCTCACCAACCAGTGGGTGTGTGTCCCCACAGACGGCAAATTTGTCACTGATTTTCAATCATTTATTAGAGCAGAGAGAACAATTAGCTTGTATAAACACAGCGTTTAATTAGTGCAGCAAAAAACAGCTTGTCTCCATTAGGATGGATGGGAACCCTGAGCTCTCCGTCACTGTCATCTGTAGCTGATCATCCGGCATGGCTGCTTGGTTAGATGATTGGCCTAATTGATTGCTCTGGTTGTTTGGATGTGTGCAGTGGTTGGCTGCTTGGTTTGTTGTGTATCTTACACACATAAATTACTGCTTTTGGGGTTGTTAATTAGTTTGTCTTCTGACTGGTTGGGGGTTTTTTTTCCTGTTGTTTTTTGGTTGTTAATGTTTTTAATGGATTGTTTGAATTACAATTTGCATGAAGGATGAGTTGAGAAATTTAAAGCAGCCAATTCATTGAAGCGTAAAGGATTTGTTAGCCCTTTGGAAATGTCAGTTAGTTGTATTTTTTGAGGGCTGATTTGGTACTTGTTTGGAAGACTTGATTGACTTTTAGCTTTCTAAATAGTTGGATGATTTTTGTATCACCTTCTTCAATATCGGTTTATTTGCTTCCACTGTCTTTATCTTCATATTTGGAAAGATACCAGATGGAGCTCCTTGCTGAGTTGAGAATGAAGGTATAGTTCAAGTTGCTTTCTCTTAAAAGATGAAACACAGTTAGTAGGTTACTGGGTAGATAACTCCCTTATCGTCTTCATTTAGTATAAATCCAGATTATGGACAGAAATCGCCATCAAAATAAAAAGCTTATTTTTCATGTAGCCTGAAATGGGCTTTTACAGTTTTGAAGTATTTCCTGCAGATTTTTTACTGCTTGAGTTGTTTTTTTTTTTTTTTTTATGTCTTTAACTATTTTTGGCTCTAGTAGGCTCCCATCCTCCCAGAAGCCATGCTTTACAGTTTTTATCTCCGCTGTTTTTCCTATTTTTACACATCCGTCTTCTGCTGTTCGCTCGTAGTTCCTGTAATTGGAGCATCTCCTGGTTTTGTTTTTTGTTTTTTTCCCCCCAGACAGATATATTGGTGAGCTGCTCGGCTGACAAAAATGCCCTTTTTAGGCCGCGTCACTGGCAAAACCACTCAGGTGGCGCTGACGGAAACCAGACCCGACCGCCGGTCTTATCTCTACACCAGCACACATCCACAAACACCGCTCCGACTCAGCAGACGGTGCCAAATCAACCGACTGTCATATCAGCCCACCTCAAATTGCAATTATTCCCCAATAATTCACACATCACCCTCGTTGCTCTTCCCTTCTTTCGAAATCTCGCTTCTGCCGCTGTTTTCCTCCGCCACCGTCTCTGCATCTTTGTCTTAATCCGTCTGTCGAGCCATCGGGACGCTAATCAGGGTTTTTCCCCATGACAGGTCTGCGGAGTCTGAAGAGAAGGGAAAAGAGAAGCGAGAGAGCTGTCTCATTATAGATAAAAGGGGAGATATAAATATCTCTGGGGTTGAGGAGTCATGATATGCTCGTTGATCTCGGGGCTCATCCACATACTGTACGCCCCTCTCTCTTATGCAGCTCCACCATCACCGTAAAACGACCCCCAAATGTGAAGCGTTGTGTAGTTGGATTTTAGATTGCGTTATTGTGATTTCCTAACGAATGATTGTTTGCCTGCGCTGCCTGAAAACCCTGTTGATAACGTTCATGCAGGGTGAGCTGAGTGAAAGCTAATGAACTTTACAAGACATGCCTTTTTTCCCAGTGTGTGGAAGCATGTGTTTTGGTGGTTGCGTTGCACTTGGCCACACCTGATTATCAGCAGATTACCCTGTCCAAACTGGGAAAGGTTTCTTTTAAGGTTTAAGGCATAATCAAAATTGTTTCTTTTCTCACACTTAAACACCATCAAGTTCTCATTTCACTCGTGGGGTGTTTTTGGTAGACTGACCATGATAGAAACTCGTCCACATTTCCCCATACTTGAGTCTCGAAGCGTTGGAGAGGCCTGACTTAGTCGCTTTATCAGAGGAGACACAGGAGAACTCAGAAGATTTAGTCAGGACAAGATGAAACAAATGCGTATTTAAGATTTGGATGTCAGGAAAAATATTTCTGAAATGATAGAAACAGGATTGGAAGAGATGTTTTACACGATTTTCAAGTGTACAAACCTGAATCGAAGCATAGCCCCCGTAGATTTTGCTGAGACATTGAGAGGCTCAATGATCTTCATTCTCGCAGTTGAATTTCTTCATTTTTTTTCTCCAATTCAATGACGAAAACACTGGTCATTCTTCTTTTAATTGAATCTAGACATTTTTTGGAAAAATGTGTGTTTCTTTAGGGGAAAAGAAAAAGAAAGACACAACTGGATGTCCTCTGCATAACATTGATAGAAGATATTGTAAAACACAATTAGAAAGACCAAGAGAGAGCAGACGGAGTAAAAAAAACTAGGAGCCCAAAGCGGAGCCTTGTGGAAACCCCAAAAACGCCATCATATGACAACAGGGTTTGTCCAGACAAACCCAACAGTAAGTCCCCAACGGGACATACTGTATTGTGCGTACAAGGCTTTACTGAAAAATGTTACAAACTCTTCCACAAAATCTTGGATCGCTTTCAAGGAACAGGAAAGATGGAAAAAATATTTGTCGCCCTCGAGCATCAGCACATTTTGTGGGATCTTAAAAACCAACTTCTGAATGTTTTATTCTTATTTTCTGTGATAGACAAACACCAAGCAGCTCAGAATTGTAAAATGAAAGTGAAGCAATGTCAGGTTATCTGGCAACATTACAGGCTTTGACTATCTCACACAGGCTTGTTGCTCAATCCGGCTTCTGGTGCTGAATGCTAACAAACTGTGTCCACCGTGTATTTTATGTCTCCTTACTTGCGTCTCAAGTGTAATTGCTCCGCTCCACTTGGGAGAAACCGCGACCCGCGTCGCCCTGGTTGCGACTCCGACGTGACATTAAACTTTTCACACACCGGTATACATGTACATAAGTATACAGCACGCTCTTCCTTCAGCGCCGGGCACAAATCACTGTGACATTTACGGTTTTTGCAGCCATTAGAGCTTAATGTTCCGCCGTTGTCCGTGCAGACGGAAGCCTCCAGAATCCGATCACGGCGGTGTTTTTCTTTTTTAAAGTGCTGAGCTTTCGCTTTGTTTTAAGCACCACACCTGAGCAGAGTTCAGCTGAAGAGCGGAAAGGGATCAACTCTTGCGATCCCAGATCTTTACCAGATTTAAGGGCGATTACACCACGAGGAACGGGCGTCAGCTTTTAGGCCGACCAAAACATGGCTGGGTTTTAAAAAAAAAAGCAGGCGGAACGTGACACAAAACACACCATACTGCGACATCGACTAATTTCTTTGGGTTTATTTCAAACGTGGTAGACGCAGATGGGAAATTAAGAGAAATAAAGGAAGAAGGGTGAGGAAAAGTGGAAGTGGAGGAGAGGGAGAGCAGAGAGAAAACATCAGCAGCCCGAAATTTTCGTCTAAACCTGTGGAAAGAGGAAAAAAAGCAAAAAAACAGACAAACCGCAACAGCAAACATGCATATGCAATAACAGTCATAAGATCATTGGAAAGTACTCAGTACATGGTAATAAAAAATAAAAAAAAAGAAGAGGGTACAAGTAGTCACTGTTCTGGTTCCCTGACCTTGTTAATTTGAGCATTTAAATGCAGCACAGGTTTCAACGTGTTGCTCGTAACAAATGACCCAAATGCAACTTTACCCAATGTCTGACTTTTTTTTGGACATCGTCAACTTCACAAATGCAGGTTCAGTTTTAAATATGTTTGTCCCACAGTTACCAGTTCATATATAATGAAGAACATAAGCCTGTTTGGTGGCAGGAGGGTAACATACTATTTTTTTCTTCTTTTCTGAAAGCAGCTCTTGGTTGCAGCTGAAAATGTTTTCATTAGGTGCCATTGATTGTACCGAATATCAGAAATGAGATTACATTAGAAGAAGTGAAATTTCTTCTCTTACCAGCTTTCAGGTAGTTTGGCCTCTTCGTAACGTAAAAAATAGTCTCGTATCGCGTGATGTTGGTCATTACGTTCAGTTCAAATGGTCAAGAGGAGCTCAGTTAATTCTTGACTATTAAAGCACCAAGCAGTGGACCCGTAAAACTGGTCAGTCATTAGATAAACATTTGTTTTCTCTTCATTAACTTGATCAAAGTTGAAAGAGCAGATTTTCCAGCGTTGGAATACGTAAACAAACTGCATTTTTTTTCGTTGAAACTCACTAAAAGCTGCTATTGGCGAGGCGTCCGCTGCACTTTTTGTCTCCTATGGTGATCGCAGTGAAACAATGTCAACAAAGATTAATTTGCCTTTTAAGTGCCAAACTGCTGCGCCAAGGTTTGAGACCTTTACTTTGAAGTCAGAAGGGAAGTAGTTCTTAAGCAAACCTGCTGGCATTGAGAGTCAACCTGGTTGAAGAGTGACGCTCCGTTATGGGGGAGTTTGCAGTTTGGATCTTGATGAACAAAATCTATGTAAGGTGAGGCAACCGGCTAACGCTTAGCCACTCACAGCGCTAAAGTTCCTACAGGTGCTAAAGGCCAGCGTTTGGGCATTTAGCTAACATCTGTTAATTCTTCACACCACCTCGAAAAACAATTGCTCTTTCCTATTTTAATAGCTCAAACACCAAACTTGCTTTAATATAGCGTCTTAGCTAGTAATATATGGTCTTCCTTGCCTCCAGTCTTGGAGTTAGAGCCAATCGGCGCCAAGAAATGTAAATGACGATCCTGGATTGGCTGCTTTGCAAATGGCAGTCAGTAGCTTTTTCGGTTTTTCAGGACCCCAACATGCATTTTCTCCTGAGCTGGTCACGCAGAAGTTGGAACGAGCTCCAAGTCAAACGGGGGGAATTTAAAGTTTTATGACTACAACTGAGTCAACTAAGGTCTCTCTAAATAGGTAGAACCCAAAGAAAACTCCCAGCGTCTCTCGCACAGGAAGACGTGCTGCGGATGAACCCCCCCACCCCGACTCTATGTTACTCAGATCCCACGCGGAGACGAAGGAGGGGACGTAAACTCGAAACAGTCTCGAGCCTCTTCCCCCGTCGCACACATGGCGTTCCGGCGCTCCCACTCGTTCGTAAATGTGACAATATTGTTTTCTGGGAGAAAAATGCAGGCCGCTCTGCTCAGAGGGCGCGCGCCATCCCACACGCGGAACGAGCGAGGAAGAGATGCGCTCTTTGCTCTTGATTAATATTTTCTTTTCGTCATCATTTCCTCCGTTTCCACCCACCGGTTGGTGTGTGGAATCTGGTCTTTATTAGTCTGCTCTATACTTCAGTACACCACTGCATTGCCTCACCTTATAGTCAGGAGAGGTCTCCCTCTCTCTCTCTGTGCTCCATTGCTTGGGTGGATGTGTATAAATGTGTGTGTGTGTGTGTGTGTGTGTGTGTGTGTGTGTGATTTTGCAGTGACTTCATACAATTCACAGATGTAGACAGAGAGGGAAACCCTGTCTGGTCCCTGGAGAAGTGTGTGTGTGTGTGTGTGTTTGCCACCGATGCAAAACGAGATTGAACTGTCTTCAATCCTGTGCAGATGCGGATAACGTAGTCGCTTTCAGTTTCCTGTGCTGCATTTATTCTTCCAGATTGCTCAGCAGCGACGGACAAAGAGCGGTTTTGAAAAGTGTGTGAGCGCGGTGCTTCCTGTAGCGTATGTGCAGAATCACACACACGCGCGCACGCACACACCCCAGGTGCCAGTAGGGGAGAGCTTCGGCGCTCGTGGTTTCGGTGTCCCTCGTTAACTTGCCCTGTACAGGATTTCCTACAAGATGTGGCTTTAAAACCATTTCCAGACTCGTCTGTCTCCTTCTTTTTTTTTTTTTTTTCCTCTCCCTTTAGTTTCTTTTTTTTTTCTTCTGGAAAGAGAGTGAGACTCTGCGATGGAGAGAAGGAAGCAGAAGTCTGCTTCTAATTTAAAGCGCTCTCTGGCCGTCCTCTGCTGGGTCCTAACTCCCTCCTGTGTCGAGGCGCGCTGCCAAGCTCCTCTTTAAGAAAAACACAAATGAAATTCATAAATAACGCTGTGTGCCTGCGGCTCGCAGGGGAACTCTGGTTGTTTGGCTTTATCCTTCTGATTTGCTTGTGTGTGATAAACAAAAGTGACTTTCATGAGTTTTTTTGTTTTTTCCGTTGTTTTGTTGTGCAAGAATAATACATGTAAATGGTAAAATCGTTGATGGGGTGCAGCTTCTTCCATTATTGTCTTCATGCTAACATCCAGTTTTATGATGATGTTCTCACATCGAGTTGAAAACCATTCAAGTGCTCTGGAGAAGTACAGGGAAATGTGCATGATAATAATTTTAAAAAAACATTTCGTATTAACAGACTGTCTTGCATCCATCTGTCCTTCCTTCCTAGTTCCAATTTCTTCCTTTTTTTTTCCCTGTTTATTAAATAGATCAAAATTGAAACCATGCCAGTATTTTAGTGCTAGCTTGCATGAACAACCTGTATCTTGTTTGATAACTTTTTAGCCACCGCAACGCTAAAGTTGCTACTGGGGTCATTTAGCTAAAATCCGCAAACACTTCCGTCTACCTTCCTTTTCTTCCTGAATTCTACTTGTCTAATTCTGAAATTGTCATAATTCTAACAATTAGAGGGGAATTCTCCAATTCTGTTTATGATGAAATGTAGCCCAGTCTTTTAATTTTTGGCCAGTTGCTTCATGTTCATTCGTTAGAAATCTGTCACACACACCTATGCACCAGTGTTTAGCAACTTTGGTTTAAGTGGCTTGTCCAATGGCAGTGGGGGGGGAAGCTAGAATCGAACCCACAACGTTTTGATTGCTCAACAGTCAACTCTTCCCCTGGGGGATCTTTGCCAACCTGATGAACAGCCTATAGCGAGCTCTATTTAAGCAACGGGACAACTCAAGAGCAACTTCCTTTCGTACTTTGAAATAAATGTAACAGACATGAATACAAAGGGACGCCATGGGTAAAAACTTTAATTAATTCTAAGTCCATTTTCATCTATTGTTGCGAAACATTGCAGAACAAAGACGAAAGGAAGACGTTTCCAAGACGATATGTTTAGACATGTCTGTTGAAGGCACTACACCATTCCTGCCTCAGAATGATACAGAGCTGTTTGATTAACTCCCCTCCCCCCCATCTAAGAGCCTCATTTGACCCAACATTGGTATTTACAACATAGAGTTTATAACACATTGTGCCTGACTCAGTTGCTGAGCAGATTAACTTGTCGCTTTGTGACCGATTCAAGGAACTGCGCCCGGGTGGGAGAGTTTGTTTGGGATAAACTCTATATGCATAAATATATATATATGCATGTTCTGTTAGATATTTTAGCAAATCAATAAACATTCTGCATTTGCAAACAACCAGGTGTTAGATTTTTCTCCCTGCAGGGAAATGGTATACAGTCTATGACCGTCTTCTCGATGGTCTGGAACTCAGGCGATTTTGAGGCCTTTCATCTAAATCGGCTGCCTCTGACTTCTACAGTCCAAAAACATTAGCGTTAAGTTTTCCTGTGAGGGACTGGCGACCTGTTCAGTCACTTCCAGTAACCGCTGGAGATGAGCACCAGCCTCCTCAGCGACCCGGCACGGATAAACGGGGATTAGTCGATGGATGGGTGACTGGACGAATCTTTTTCTAGTTCCTAGAAACATCACTTTATGTTTCTAGGAACTACAAACCAAGTGCAGCACAGTACACTTGGTTCAATAAGTCTGAGTATTGAGCTGTCAATCCAATGGTTCTGAGTATTGACTAGTAACGTCGGCCATCTTTCTAACCGAGATGATCGAGGTGTTAAGTTGATACTAATGAGATTATTTCTTTTTAAATTTGGACTCCAGGATTGGGATTGTAAGATCAGATAAACAAGAAAAACATCAACAAAATGTTCTTTTCACGACGTTATTGCTGTATATAAACGGAGGCTCCTAGTGCAGGATTCAGATTTGATAAAAAAAACAACCCAAATCTAATTATCTGTTCATATTCAACAGCTGAATAACATGATCCATTGTGTTTTGACAAATATATTTAGGCCACACCGCGTGTTATCTGGGTTTAATGCTTTTGTTAGAGGCTTTTAATTCTGAGGTTCTCATGGGATGCTCGTCGAGAGTAAGCCACAGTTGGATGAGCCAATTTCTCTAGACTTCAATTACTCCAAATAATCCTTTTTAATGGCGGCAGAAGAACTGCAATTGTAATCATAAATTCCCTTCCCACCAGTTTTATCTCCCCGCATGCAGTCGGGGTAATCACTAATCGGAAACTCACATATTCCCATATGAGTGATCCCTTGGGCAGACATCTGTCTAATGGCAGTCTGTAATAGATATCTATTTTAGCATTCTGGAAGAAAAGTGCGCTCATGACTGAATTCGTCCTGATCCGTGGAGCAGCTGGGGGAACGGTGGGAGGCCAAGAAAAGGCGGTGTAATCAGAAGCTAAATCAGTGGAACAAAGGGTCACAGGTTTGCTTTGCTTTTGTGTGATCAGGTTGGCCTTGTCTATGTTCTGTCGGGACGTTGTTGTTGTTTTTTGTGTTGTTTCTACATCATCAAAGTCTACATCTTTTTTTATTATTATCTGCTTTATCTGATCCTTGGTTTGCTTCTTGTTTTGAGACTCCAGATTCTTGTTCTCTGCAGTGCTGTCTAGTTGTGTAGGGTTGTCATGATCCCAAAATTTTCCAACTGACACCAACCAAAATACTACATTTTACTTTTGATGTGGGAAAACCATTTGTGGGTTCATTGTAGTTATTGTCATAATTTGATGACCTCATGTAGATGGTCATGAGTTCTGATGGATTTTTGGTCAACACATAAAATTTGAAACTTCCTGAGCCACTGCTGTCATTCTGTGTTGAGTATATAAGTTTGTTTATAAGTTTGTAGGATCTCTGCTAAAATGACTGACAGTCGTCATCAGTTGATTTAGCGATCCAGCAGATCGGCGTTGCCGACTCAGCATCTCGGGTTGTACTGACCTCGATCAGGGTTTAAAAAGGTTCCCACTCGTGTTTTGCTCATCGAGGATTCGACACTGCTTATGCACTCCTCTCCCAAACACCATGAACACATTCTGAAGTGCGATATCAGCACGCTCCCATTTCATCTCCGCTGCTCTCCCACTCACAGTGCTCTAGAAATTTCTTCAAACTTCCTCTGCCAGGCAGCAGAAATCCCTCTGACACGTCGCAGTTTACACCTGTTCTCTGACTCCTCATCTTAAACCATCTGCTGCGTTCGCCGCGCAGCGACAGCTGAAGAGTGCATTGTGGACTTTCATCTGCGATCGGCACATCCTCCGTCAGGGTTTTGACGCGGAGAAAATAGGCTCTGATCTTGTGTATTTCAATTTTCAAAACATTAAACGCTCTTCCTCTCTTCGCCTCCATTTTCATCGTTCCCAGTCTTCTCCGCTTTGCTACCATCCCATGCGAGCCGGGGTTGCTATGGTGATGAGAGGGGTTTTTTTTTTGTTTTGGAGCTCCATCCAGTCTTCAGTGTTTTTCTTCTGTCTTTTGTTTCCAACTGATTGTGTTCCAGCACAGAGGAGGTGGCCATTGTTTTGCCCTGCACTGTCTGCCTGCTGTGTTTATGCATCTCTTCTTTCTCTAAGTGAGCATTAATGTGGTCAGTTGTGGGATGGACAGTTATAGGTTTGACTGTTTAGCCTAAATACTTCCACTACTCTCGTTTTGTTGTCAGGTCAGTCGCCTGCAGTGTTTTTGAAAAAGTAACCACCTTTTCGCTGTTTTGTCACATTGCAGCCTTAAACTTCAAGACGTTTAATCGGGACTTTATCCGATGTGTGAAAACACGGTATTGTGTAATTGTGACGTGGAAAGAATCTGCATTTGTCTTCAGCGCCCTCGGGTCAACACTTTCAACACTCCCTTTTTTTAGAGGCTTTTAAAATGACTTTGTGTAAAGGCTGAAAGGTTTGCATGTCGTTCTTTGTAAAGCCAGCCAGATTTTTAGCTGGACTAAATTACACACAAACAGACCCTGTGAACTCATAACATGAAATTCTTTCGCTAACTTATATTTTGGGGAATCAAATCGAAGATGTTTGAGTATAAAAACACTCTGCACACAAACCATATTGTGTGCAGAGATAAGGGAGATAAAATGAGGAAAAGCTCAGCTAATCTGCTAATAGGAGAGCTACTTGTTTTTTTTTAGCGCCTTTGCTAGCGTTGAAGTCATTTAGCGCACTTAGAATCTAAAGTGCTAATTTACTTGGCAGTTCTGTTTCTTCTCATCGTGTTGCCTTTTTTTTCTCCCCTGTAACTTTATTTAAAATGAGAAAAATACAACACTGACGGTAAAGAACAAGATGGAAGCATGAAAATAATATTTTTAACATCTAATTTATAATATCAGAATTAAATTGTTGCTCTGGGCTTAGAATCTTTTAAGGGCAGCTGTAATTTGAACTGAAGTGAGAGGTTTGGTGTTAGCTTCTGCTAAATACCGTGTAGTGCGGTGTAGCGCTTTAGCGTTAGCAAAGCTAATGTTTTGATTAAGCTAGTGTTTAGGGTTACTTTTTAGCTAGCATTTAGCTAGCATTGTCCACCACTGTCAGCGGGTCTGAATGCTTTGCCCAGAGTGCTGCCATCATTTTACCTTCCTCTAAATATTCTCACTTGTTCTCCTCTTTCCCTTCCGTGCTTCCCTCAAACAAGCTAACGTCGTCTCTTGCTACATTGTGCAGTGCATGTGTGTAAAATTTACAGAGGCGGTCTCACCCTGTCGTATGTGTCGAGAGTTTTTCTGGGCAGAAGAGGGAGCGAGGTGGCGCTGCGACGGCAGAATGTAACTCAGCACAGCAAAAAAAGAAAGAAAGAGGGGAACCCTTGTGTGGGAGGGCAGTCAGGGGGTGTGGGGAGTGGAAAAAATGTGAGAAACAAGATTTTGGCTCGGAGAAGCTGTAATGAACCCGTGCGAGCTGAGTCACGAGAGATAAGATGAAGATGAAACCCGGTTGTTTCCCCTTACGGGAGATTCTGTCGCTGGCAGCGGCACAATTAATTTTACAGAAAGGCAACATCCAAATGAAATAATCACAATCGCAGAGGGACGAGATGCAGAGAGTAATAAAACAAACTGTAAACGGTTTGTTGTGTGTGCATAAAAGGGAATGATGGAAAGGAGCGTTGCTTTCCTCCCAGCTCTTGTATAGAACTTTAAATTTAATAGGGGACTTCATTTATACGGCTTAACAACGGCACATTTTCTTCCGATAACGTTGGAATGAGTGGGCTTTTGCTCCTCATTTATTCAGCAAGTGTGGACTTTGTAGCTGTGAGCTAATTAATTTCACAAGTTAGCATTTCATAGTGCATTTTATACACGATTTCACTGGTTCCAAAGCAGTAGGAGGGTAAAATACCGCGGCTATATAACGACGTCGCGCCGACAGTTTCGTTATTTCGCTACACGTTGATTTAGAAGCGAAGCCCCTTAAACGTTTTCACATTTAGTCTCGGGGGAATCGCCTTCTTCTGCTGTTCCTCAACCAATCAAAATGCAGGAAATCTCTAAAAACTTTCGACCACACACGAATACATCGTCGAGTACCACTTGTACGGCGGCATTCTTATCGCTGCCGAATCTCGGATTTGCTCAACATCCGAGCAATCCTTTGAGCAAACAAACATCAGGTGTTCCTGAAATCTGCACGTCAAGCGTGACATACGGCCTGTTCGGCGCATGTATCAACAACAACTTTAAGGCAGCCCCGCATGTAATCAGAAGAGTAACTTAGACACTTTGAGGCAACGTCCCAAGTCTGCAGATCCCCGGTCGTACCTCTAGTGCTGACAAGTCCCAAATTTATTCTGTTGATAAAAGCTGAACACAAGTATGGAGCACCGCACTGGAGTTTTACTGCTTATTTAAACATTTATTCTGCTGCAGTAGAAAGAATTATTATGTATTTAAGCTACTGGAAACTCAGATTTTTGTGAAGAGAAACCTTGCTTTCCTGTGTACGTGTATACCCGAGACAGAAGAGCGCGAGAGCGTGTGCGCGAAGCAACAAACTGTCACCGAGTCGGGGAAAATAAGAGGAAGCAAGAACCGAGTTACCCTGAGGGAGGTTTACATCACAAAATAAAAGAATAAATACAAATAAGTGGTTAAATTCAGTCCCGCATTGTCTCAATTAGACCATGTGTGGCAGTTGTTTTGCTAGACTTGTCCTCCGATTCTCCGTTTGGACATCTGAGCATGATGAAAGGCCTTCGTCCGGAAAGATGAGGTCACGATCACACCTGCGCTCGCACATTTGCACGAGTGCAACAATTGGCTACAGCCTTCATAGAACCTCTGATCAAAGCCTCCTGCTTTATCTGACCTCACCACGTGTAGACATGGACAGGAAGCGTGTGATTGCCCGAACGTGAGGCTGTGATATAGCTGTATGAAGCGGTACCACTGGAACCTTTAGGGACATTCAGCTGCTTATGCACTCCTTGGCCTCCGGAGGGCAACACTGAGCTGGTTTTTAACAAATTAGTTTCAAGAATTATTTTAGCAACCTTTACCTTTATATGAAAGGTGAATATGACTGGAAGGGGGGGACGGCCGCATTAAGGACCGCAGCCTCTGCATCCGAGAAACCCGCTCTAACCACTGCACCATGCGGCGTCCCACTGAGATGGTTTAAGTGCAAAATGTTGCAAACTATTGCATGTTTCTGTGCGAATTCCATCCTAATTTTGCAGAAAAACATGAAGACAAGAAACCCAAATAAGCTACTTAGACAGTTTATTAGCAAGTTGATGTGGGGGTCAGTTAGACTGTAAGGGTATTCATACATTCTCCATGTACATCTCCATGTGATTCTGTGTGATTTGAATGTGTATCATATTTGTTTTGTATGTATGGAGCCCATACTGCTACACTGAAACTCTCTAGCCTCACTCTGAGACCTGAGTCAGCAACAGCACTCATTGAGTTAGAGGAAAATTGAAGGATATATGTGAGGGTGTGTAACGCTGGAGCTTGTGCTACATGCATTGCTCTCATAAATTTGTTCTCCTTGTTTTGTGTTTGGTAAGGTTAACCTTAGAGTTCAGCGTTTACGTGCTTTGATGCGTTTCCTAATTATTACCGGGTAATCTGCTCCATTCAGCCTCTGGGAAGCACACAAACAAACCCAACGGCATCTGTTTTGCTTCCCGACGATGGAACACGAGAAAATCGGGACGAGCTTTGTGTTAAACAAACAGGAGTTTTTGTGGCAAATGGACGGATGCGCAGCGATTTTATTTTATCATTTTTTTCTCCCCCCCCCTTTCTGACAAATGGGTTTTCCAGGAAAATGTTTCATAACTGCTGCCATTTCAAGCTTGAGGTTTTAAAAAGCCAAAGATTAGCAGCGCCCGAGCCCCGACGCATTCTTCAACAATGAAATAAGACGTGTGCAGAGTCGCATTCTTCCCTGGGTACGCTGTAATTATTATATTCTTACGGGATGAAGCCCATCAGCCCCCATTTCCTGTGGGCAGGGGCTGGTTTCTCATGGTCTCCGTTCGCGGGAATAATTTTGGCTTCATATATGATGGTTTCAAAGTGTCTCACACTAAAGCTTCTCAACGTTAAAAAGAAGTCAAGGGCAGGAAGTGCAGTAGCTGTAATTCATTATTCAGGGTAAGGGAAAAATTGTTTGCAGACTGCAGATTTGCAGCCTGTTTTTTTTTTTTTTTTTCTTTGGTGTGCTCATAATACTGGAAACAGTCCAATGTATGACTTCATTTATATAAGAGCTGTACAACATTACAAAATCTCCATGTGGGATATTGTGAAAGATTAGCCAGGTATTTGCGGGATTTCGCTAAAAGGTACGACTAGCTTAAAAACTCCAATTATATTCCTTAAAGTGGAGCAATAAACATAGTGGAAACCATCTTAGCACTCAAAGGTACAGACAATCAGTTGGAACAAAAATGAATAGATGCTTTGCAAATGCCAGCCAATATAATGTCGACTAGCGTTGTGCCTTTAGTTTTCTCCTTTCCAAGCTGAATTTTCGTTTTACTTATACTTTTTGAATAACAAATAGACAAATTTGGGAAAACAGAGTAATTTGACCAGTGTTCCACAGAAAGTCAGTGAATATTAAACGTAAATAAGTGGATGTCCACTTGGATGCAACATTTGGTAGGCTGTTATGTCTCAGTGATCCTTTAATTCTGCCATTTGATCGACAAACTATTTGTACTCGCAACCAGGGAAATGACCGTTTCTGACAAATGGTCTGTACTTGCATAGAGCTTTATCAAGTCCGGACGACCCAAAAGCGCCTCACAGTACATTCAGTCATTCGCCCGTTGACACGCCGATGGTGGCAAGCTACTGGATTCTAGTTCGCTACACCTTTCTTTCTATTGGACCGGTGTTGGCAACGGTTGTAGGACTTCGCCCTGCGATCAGTGGGTCAACGGTCACCCGCTCTGTCCACCTCTGTCGATATATCTTTGGGCGAGACACTACAATCCATTGTCAATCGGTGAGTCGCGGAGTCGACTCCTACTCCGTCTTGTCTTGCGAAAACAAGAAACAACCGCCATTTAAGATAAGACGCATGGTCGGTGTAGACCTCTGTGCTAGCTACCTCTGAGGATGTTTGATGGATGACCTACATGAGGGGATGGCATCCTTTACCACCACAGAATATATGACAGCTGTGTCATCTCCCTGACAAATTGGCCCGCACTATTCTGCATGGATGAGTAGCTGCGTCGTCATTTCATCCTTTCTGACCGATGCGTCTGCTGTTTACTAGCTAGGTGTGTGTGCCGATTGGAACCTGTGCCTCGGGTTAACACCCTGTGCAAAATGTTTGTCTGTAAGGTGGGTTCGCCTCGCTAAGTATACCTGAGGGAACTCCGGGCGTCGTAGCCTCGCTTTATCATCGATGACACTCTTACTTGTTGGGAAAAAGAGAAAGAGAGAGAGAGCGAGGACGCGTCACCAGCAGGCAGCCTCGGTCGGCGGCTCACACACTCCTGGCTACAGCCGTGCAGATTCATCCATCACACATCTACACACAAACACACACTCGCTCGTAGCATGCACATGCTCCGGGGGCCAGTATAAATGCACTCACAGCCACTTGTCCTAGTCACATTAAAAGACATAACTCACGTTGGACTACTTAAACAAATACTTACACACATAGCTGAAATGACTCAACTCCAGCTTTCCATTAGCAGGTTTAGCATTACTTATATCAATTATAAATTAATTGATAGATATTCACCAAGTCGAGAGAGTATAGGCTCAACCAGGTAATTACTTGGTGCTTTTCTGTTAGTTTCATGATCTAAGGATGGGCTCTTTATTATTGTTTGGGGTTTTTCCATATTAGTTTGTTCTTCCGTGTTCTTTTTTGTGGTTTGTCCATGTCTTATTAGTTAATTCCTTTCTTATTCTTGAATGAATCTCTTGAATGAAAAACCCTGTTATACCATCAGTAATATTCCTTATTCGGCTTCAGTGTCAGTTTTATTCCAATAGTGAAATCTATATATCACCAAAACTGATTTAGTCTCAAAAGTAAGCACATCTGTTTTTAGATGAGGTCCTTTTTTGTGAATATATATATATATTTAAATAATATTTCGACTGTTGATACAAAAGTGTAACGCCTAAATAAGACAAAAAGTACAATTAGATTTAAATTACATTGATTACAACAAAAAAGAAAATAGGGTTAAAGAAAATCTTCTTTAAATGTTTTGAGATAGAAGAAGCTGTTCTGTGTCAAACAGCAAAAAGCAATTCGTGTCTAAATTCCTCAGTTAGTTGTTAAACCTACTTGCTTTCTTTAAACAAAGGCTCTACCAGTCTCTTTCCCTGCAAAGGCCTCTCCTTCTTCTACTCCCTTCTGTTCTCATCTCTCCGCTTTTGCAGATCCGCACACCCACAAAGATGTAAATGCACAATACGATTGAGTAATAACCACATGTCAGGAAATACCTCTTAAGACCAGAGAATTCTTCTGATAGTGCATGTGTTTCCAGCAGCCCTTCCTTGGTGTGTGCGCGTGCTTGTCTTCATCGGCCCAACACGTACAACCTTTGGCCATCTGAGACCCTGCTGTGAGAAAGTTGGGGAACAAAGATCAATGTCCAAATTAAGAGATATTGAGTGGTTTGTGGCTGCGGTACAAGAATAACAGAATCATTTTGGTGTTTCCCTGGCTCGAGGGCAAAACAAAGCAAAGTTTAATCAGCCTCATTTCATCTTCGTTCATGGACCGAGCCGTCATTAGTTTTACATTCCTCGCCTCTGTGTTAACATGAATATCCCATTATACTTTTGGCTGCTGCTCTAAGATCAGATAGAACCACATTAAAATGAAATCCCTTTGGAGGACTGCGATTTTCTAACACGGGGAATCCAATACTTCGTAGTTTTCCATTGATTATTGTTTAATATGATCCAGTTTAGGACCCACAGAACACATTGTGGGTGTCAGTACAAATGTTTGTATACCTCATGGTTACCCCAGACTTTATTATAACATCATAGAAATATGAGTCTTAGTTTTAGTGAATCGCCCAAAACGACTTTTAACAAAACAGTCAAAGACAGTAGATGGAATAATATGCTTATTAAATGAAAAATGTACATTGTACATGACAGGTAATCTATTCTTTACCTTTTGCTTCTCCAGGATCAAGTTATGGAGATACTGTAATGGCCAAAATATAATCTGTTTATTGAGTTTCTGGATATCCTTAGTGGGAAAACTGCCAGTGGGAGGCATGCAAATGCATAGCCTGACTGACTCCTTTCAATGTGGACAACCACTGACTTTAGTTGTAACTCCTTCAGAATGACAGACAGTTTCCGTAATCTCTAAGGCAGAGCAAGGAAAGCCTACAAAGAAACTTAATTATAGCCAATTGTACTCCAGTTCTGATTCTGCCAGTATTAATGAATTTCTTATGATCACAAGCAAGGCCAGGTTGCATTTGGATAAGCTTCTGCAGACATCCTTTGATTTCCTTTGAACAAGACATCATGAGACTTCATGAAGTCTCAAATTGAGGCAAAGACCCTTAAAGTCTTCTGTCGCATTCTACCATTTTCCCAATAGCTGTGCAACCCAGACAGACTGATCTTCCAAACCGCTTCACACTCAGGATTAAACCACTCTTGCGCGACTTAACTAAGGCAAGTGGTTTCTAACTGAGGCAAGTCCATCTTGATTGGTCCATCTTGATTGGTTGAGTCCTGTGGCAGCGGGCTGGCCCTGGGCTGACCAAAATTAGCCCCAATGAGCCGCAAACCGAGGGGGCGTGGCTGGACACCTCTCAATCATTCTGAGCCGTGACAGAAGTTAGCCCTTCGGAAACACCCAGGGATTTTACCCAGGCAGTTTGATACCAGGTTTGTTGAAAATTTAACAAAATGTGATACGTTATTTATAAAATGTATTTAATTTTAGGGAATTATTTTTAAGTTGTTTATTTTAAAACTTTATTATAAACGTCAGGGAGGGCTTGGCCCTACCAGCCCACTGATACTAGCCGTCCCTGGCTATATGCAGGTTTGCAAAGGTTTGGCCGTTGCTGCATCCTGTTCTTGGATACACTTCCTTGTTGATTGGTGGAGGCGGCTGTGCTTTGTCTCAGGAAAGCTCTGCATTAACTCACTCTGTTCTTCTTTTGAGAGTGAAGAGTTGTCTTCTGGGTGGATGTGTACGTGCATGCTTGTTATGGATGCAGTCGCCTTCCTCCCTCCCTCCCTTTGCCTATGCCTCCCCTGACGACTGGCCTTAAATTACTGCCTGCTAATATGCTCATCCTCTTCCTCGGTTCAGACTTTCATCTCCCGTTCTTCATCTCCTCTGGCCATGCTCCTCGGCTTTCGTTCCTTCCGTCCTTCCTCTTGTCCAGCTCATCATTCCAAGCTGTGGTTCCTTGACTGTGCAGGAATTTCTTCCCGGCTAATCAACTCCCTCCTGAATCAGTCACCTCTTGTTCCTCAACGGCTCCGCCTCCGTTTTGAATGTTTTGTTTTTTCTTTCTCTTGGTTCATCTTCACTCTTCCCCCACTCGCCCATGCCTCCGTGTCCCCTTTCTTGTCACGTCATTCTCATTTTCTCTCATCATGTCAGCGTTATCGGGTATCTTGTTTCCTCCCAAATCTCCCACTCCTTCCCTCACCCCCCCTCCTCCCTTCCCGCTTCTTCTCTGCCTGTGTCTGCTTTTAGAAGCTGGTGGGAGGTTGCGGTGGTCCGTCTTGAGTTATAGTTTGTTTTGATGTGCTGGTATAGATAGCAGGCGACGCTGAAAGACAGGGGGCACCGGACGAACAGAAGAGGGAACTGAAGGCGACTGAAAGAGATTTAGCCGAGGACAGATGACAGGGCAACCTTAAGGAGAAACTGCTCACCTCAGTCTACCCATAAAGCATCCAAACCCCCTACGAAAATCCTCTTCACACATGAAGAGATCCAGTGGGAGAGAGCAAAGGGAGGCACTGCCCTGTCTTTGGAAGATGGAGGGGCGGAGAGGGAAACCCCAGAAAGGTCCCAGTGTGCCGTGAGAACCATGTTCAAGATGGCGGTCTGCGAAGACGGAACAAAACAAAAAGGCAAAGAGATGTTAACCGAGCCATGTGATCATGTTTGTGCCTCAGCCTTGAGAGTCAAAACATGCATTCGTTCGTCTGCTTTCTGTATTGATTCATTCGTGGCAGCAAACGTGTTGTTAGGATTCGGAGATTGATCCAGGGGAACTATCTTTTGATCTCGGAACATGCAGCTAAGCTGTCAGGGCGTCCAAATCGAATGAGAAAATAGCTTGTTTTCATTGTTTTCAAGAAAATTCAGTTATTTTACCTGGCTTTGAACTAAAACCGCAGGGGGGAAGGAAAATTCTGACTGCTTCATAAGAAAAAATAAGATAGGATCAGAGGCAATTTAAAAACTTTTTTTTATATGATTTCTGGCCTAACTCGTAGGGATACATTTTATTTCTTGTATGTTTTTTTATACGTCATTTTATAGGGACATGAGCATGTGGTATTTTGCATTACCAGTTTCAATTGGGCACACAAGACCAGAAGATGCATAATATCTGGTTGATGAAAATGACAAGATTTCAACAAGATTTTTCAGGAAAACTCAGTTTTTTCCTAATCCTGATTTTTCTAAAACTAAGGTGGCGATTTCATAAATCCCATCCTATGTCTTAAAGAATTGGTAATGTTTATTCTGATGGTTGAAGAACATAAATAACAGATTAAAAACAATAAACATCGCTGCTGTTGGGTTCACTTGTCTACTTATTCAATAATTTGGCAGCAAAAAGGACATTTGAATCTGTTTATTTTGTCCGTATAGGTTTTGATTTAAAATAGATTGATTGCGATTCATTTCAGAGTCCATGCCAGAGAGACTCTGAATGGTTTCCAAAGATATACTTCATTTGTTATAAAAAGATCAAAAATAATTTACAAATGATGAAACAGAGGGCGACGTAGCAGACTGAACTCACAATGAAGACATGAGGGAAACTTAAATTGTGGCTCATCAGACCACTGCTGCTAACACACAAAAACATAACTAGCTAACAAATACTGGTCAAAACAATGCTAATTATTATTTTAATTAAACAAAGACTTTTGCTGTTACCTTTTTGCAATAAATAAATTATAATTTGTTTATTACAGTCTGTGTAAATCCCTCACGTTTGGTGTCAGAAGTGGGACTTATCTTCTGCATAAGGAAAAGCAGCTGGAGCTCTTCTGTGTCGCTCTCAAGCAGCAGCTCCAAAGGAAACTGGTGACTCAGAACAAGAGGAAATCCAATGTGTTGCATATGAACGAAATATAGCAAACTGACAAAAGTTAACTTAAATGTCTGCGAATGGTTAACCAAAGAGTCAGGCTAATGGAAATAATTTTAATCAAAACATGAAGACGTGTTCACTAATTAACATGTAAGCGAATTTTAAGGACGAACAGAAAAACAGTTACCATTCAAAGGTCTCTGTGTGACGGAGATGCTACACACTCCGCAACCAACTCGATTAAAACATTTTAATCCAGTCCCACAAAACAAATTTAAGGATTACAAAGATATCCTTTTAAACCTTCTGAGTTTAAAAGGTTGAGTTTGCTTGGTTGTCGTCCCTTCGCCTTGCAGCAACATGCACTGAAGTCCCGTTTGCTGCATCAGCTGGGAAAGCAGCCAACCCTGTGTGACCCTCTACAGGCTGAAGTTGTGGAAAATGGATTATTCTTTGGTGGTGCGTGCGCGCGTCACCAGACGCTCCGAACCCAACGCTCACCTTAATGTGATAATGGAATTATCAGCAACTTTGCCGTAGAGAGCCCTCCTGCTTTGGCTAGGATCGATGATGATGAGAAAGTAGGGATTCGAGCAAAAGGTTAAACTCTGAAAACTGTGACATTTTGCTAAGATGCTCCTCAGAGGGCTGTGCAGCTTTAATGTTTAACACGTATTCCTGCTGGATTGTTGCTACAAGCGATGCCTTTCATAATATACATCATCAACGGGAAACGCAACTAATTAGGGTTTCATGTTAAAGGGATGCTGATGGTTGTGGTTAAAGGTCAGGAATGTAAATCGGCTTTAGCAAACGGCGCCGAAATATCAATTTCTTACAATATCTTCATTCAATGTGAATTAGATTTTTTTCCCAGTGCTACTGCGACCTTGTTTGATCCCATTTCTCCTGGCAGATAGTTGTCTGGTGGCTACATTGAAAAACAACAGTTGGTTTTGTTGGATTTGTTTGAATTTTCACTTCTAAAATCATCAGAAGACAAATGTCTTAAATACAAAAATGCCAGAGAGATTTGCAAGTATTTGCCGGAAAAAATAAGCAAACAAACTTTCTTTATTATGATGTCATGTTAAAAAAAAAATCAATCACATTAGGTTGTGTATTTCTTAGCAATAAATTGATGTCCAACAGGGAGGACAGTGATTTGTTGGTCAGCGATATCCGTCCACTAGCCAGGTTTAGTTTCCATAGTGATTGCTTGCCTCTTTATTTTTGTCTTTTCTTTTCTTCTATTATAATACACATTTCTATAACAATTACAAATTTGAATATTCAACTTGAGCAGCTATCCTCTCCATAAATGCCAAAGTTCTGGAGCCAATTCAAAGTAAGAATTATCCATCTTGAAAAACAAGAACATTGTAGGTTTTCTCAGCATTTTAACCTAAAGTGAAATCATTTCTGTCAATTATTACTTCTTATATTCCCATGAAAATCAGGGCGTTTCAGTCACTTTAAAGAAGTATAACGGGAGGATAACGAATAGCAAGTAACAGGAAGGGTTTCTGACTTCAAAAGGACACTTAGCCTTTCTTCATCTTCCTTCCTGAATTTGAACTGAACACTCTCTCTCTCTCTCTTCTTTCACCTTCCATTCGCTCTCTGCTGGCTCATGGGTTGGTAAGCAGCCTTGCTCTGTGACTTCTACCTTTTTTTTTTCCTTCAGTTTATCTGACACAATCAAACTTTCCCCCCACCCTCTGCATTATCATAGCTCTATTGCAAAAAATTTCACCATCTTTGATCAAAGTAGAATTTTTTTTTTTAACATTCCAAGGAGGATAATCTGAATCAAAGCTCCTTTCATCCTCCCGTCCTGCTGCTTTTTTTTTTTTTTTCCGGTCTTGGGGGGTTATTAATAAGAGTGTAAATGTAGATGTCAACCTGTATTTCTGACTGCGTTAGTTGCTCAGCTGTGTAAACAGGGGTGGCCAATCTCCTTCTTCTTGGTTTTGCGCCAAAAAAAAAAAAAAACAGTCTCCAAACCCCCATCGTCTGCCAAAATAAAAAATAAAAATATTTTTTTATTTTGGGGTCCTCCCGTGAGACCTCTGAGAAGAGATGAGTGAAACTGCAAGTCATGCAGCACCAACGGCCCACCGCCCACGATAAAAGTTCAGGCGGCCATTTTTCAAATTAAGACAACTGCGCTGGGCTTCCGGAGCAATCCGAGTACAGTTGTGCCGCATCAAGACGGATCGGGAGCCAGATGAATTGGAAGGGAAAGAAGTCGCTGCGGAAGTGACGGCGCTTCTGTTGCTGACACGGAAATCTGTGATCCGCTCTGACTCGATGTATGAAACTTTGTTTGCTTGGCTCCGTCAGGATCAGCAAAAAACAATTTTGAGAGGGAGTTTGATTTATGACCCGGGACGCTCCGTGTGTAGCAGAAGAAGCATTTAAATCTAAAAGGAGAGATGCTGCTTAACAGAATTTGCTTTCACTACTTGGTGTGTAAACTAACCCAAACCACAATGACTCAGGCTACCTGACAGTAACCACTATTAAAGAGGTCAGCCGCAGTAAAGGAGAACTCACCAGACCATAAATACAGTAAATACAGAGTACACGTCCACAATTTACTGGTAGCAGTTTATCACATGAAATATTAACCCTTTCTATTGTTCTGCTCTTTTGAGAAAAATGTTGGGAGTATTAGTAGTTGATTATAGCAAGTTAATTAGTCAAGCTAGCTGCTCAGTAAGCTAGCTGTTCAGTGTTTAGTGAGCTAGCTTTGGCTAGCTGCTCAGTGGATTAGCTGCTTGGTGGGCTAGCTTAGCTGCTCAGTCGGCTCGCCCATCGGTCAGCTGCTTGACTGCAGCCTCACTTTACCTTAAGCGGCTGGTTCAACATTTTTTCAGCGAGGCTCTGTTAAAAGGGTAAATAAGTCGATATCCTACCTGAGTTCCCTAACACTCTTAGCATTGTCGATTTAACTGAGTCAACATTAGCTTGTCCTATCATGCGAAGTTAACAACACCATAGCTTTAACTTCCAGAACCATGTGAAATACTGAACCACGAATAGGCGTATGTACACTGTAAAATTTGTACCAATTGCTGAGTCTGTTGGTGTTGTAAGTATAGGAAAAGTGTTGGAGCCTTCTTACGGTCAGCTCATGGATAAAACAACAGATGGGAGAGCAGAGATGATGCTCTTCTTGTACATTCCAAACGAACACAACCTCTGATCTCTTCATTCAAAGGACTTTAAGTTTAGTTTATATGGACACTAAAAAGACTCCCTAGTGAGATTGGACTAACTAGTAATTCGTTTAGGAACGAGGCTTATTTTTAGATATGGATTCTTTATTGAAGAAGCTCAACGGTTGGAGGATGACACAGGGAGGAGGTCAGGGAAAACATGTAGCTGCTCTGTTTTCAGCTCTCCTGGCTTATTAGACACTAAATCAGCTGGACCACCAAGACGAAATGTGAGTGTCCACTCCTGAGTGCTGCGGCTGTTTATGTCTTCTTAATCACTGCAGCATTTGCTGCAACCCTTCAGTACAAAACACACCAAAGCTGGGGGAGGATCTGCAACAGCACTGATAAGATACAAAAAAGTCTCTTGTGTACTCCTGCTAGAGTAGAGAAGCACACATTACACACACACACACACACACACACACCCCCCCCACACACACACACACACCCACCCCCACGCACACAGGAAGTTTGGTTGAAGCAAGTGCTTATTGACACTCGCCATCTTTTGAGAGTGGCTAACAAACTAGCCGCCCGCTATCTCTCCAGAAGTGTTTGTCCCTGCCCATGTGTCCGATAAGTAAAGCAGGGTTCTGTTCTAATCGGCGACTCTCCTCGCTGCGTCTCCAAAACAAACCTCTTCACGGCATCCAAAACAGGCTCAGTGCGGCCAGACATACATGAGATACTACAACCCTTACATGTTTGGTGTATACTTGCGTTTCCAGTCATTTTATCTACGAACTTTGAGAAACATTTTTATAGGAACACGTGTGTGCAGTTCACAGCTCACACATCCTGGGAGGGGATTAAGAGTGATTTAGAGAGATAATTGCCTTTTTTTTTCTCCTTTTTTTAAAACTACATCACCCCGACTGCTTCAGGCTCTTGGAACATCAGCTACATCCTCGGCTTGTCAGTCTTTAATGCTGATATGGCTAATACTGTCTATCTGAGCCAGCTGGTATCATGAATATGAGATGCACGTCGGTATTCCAGAGATAGATGCGGGACTTTTAATGAACTTTCTGAGCTTCAGGGGAGGACCTCGCAGGCACGTCCTACTTCCCTGTCTTGGATCAGCCATGGGTAGTTCTTCCAAATCAGTTCAGTTGGCAATCAATAGGTTTTAAAGTTTTGGTCAGAACTCCACATTCTTTGAGAAAACTTGAGGGTGTTGCCAGTAGAATTTTTGGGCATCATTTTTGAAGATTAATACTGATGGGTGAAAAGGAATCAGTTCCCAGCCAGCATACCTATGTGGGCCCCATATGGGGAAAAGGAGGGCAGACAATATGGGTCCCATATGGGTTTGCCGCGGTTTCCATGGAGGCCCGACATGGGCAAACCCGTGTGGGGCTACCATAGAAACCGCGGACAAACCCATGTGGGACCCATATTGTCTGCCCTCCTTTTCTCCATATGGGGCCCACCTAGGTATGCTGGCTGGGGTTTCTACTGCTGGTGTTGTACCACGTTGTACAGTCTTGTACCATTGCCATAAAACCTTGTACATCAGGTATTACTTGTCTTACAAGTACCCGCATGTTAGCTTCCTTTCTATCTGAAATGTGTGCCAAACTATCAGCATTCTGCCAACCTCCCTCCACCCCCAGCAATTTAGCAATTTCTGTGTTTCCATTAAATATGAAATGGAAATAAAATCACATGTGAATAAGTAAAAAAAACAAAAAAAAAACATGGCGAGCTATCACCCTCCATCTACTTCCCTCCATCTTCTCCATTGTTTGCGCAGGTACTAACATCTGATGGTTGAACACGTAACTCGTGTTGTGCGAACAAAGTGTTTCCGTTGCTGTTTTGCCGAATGTATTTGCAATAGAGGGCAAAAAAAGAATAAGTACGTCCTCCTAGCGCCAAAACTTTATCTCTTAAAAAAAGAAACGTTGAATCGCGCAATTATATGGTCAGTGGAAATGCAGCTACTGACGGTTGTAATGTCATTTGAAAATGACTTTACAAGGCTTGGACTTGATCGGTTCATTGTGTCAATGACAAGTGTTCTCATTCATTGGCACTCAGTGTTTTCTTATAGGATGTAGATTACTTATGCGTTTCCTTTTGACCTAGAAGTTAAGGTTTTCACATTGTATGTAGGAAACATTTGTAGCATTTGCTACAAATGCTTTCCTTTCCAAATAGGAAAGTGGAAAAAGCCTCTTATTAAGCCCCACCGGCCAAACATGGCTTTATGCTCCACTAATCTGGGACAAATTTCCATAAAACTGCAGAACTGCTGAAACAACAAGTTCCTTCAAATCAAGGCTGAAAAACTCAATTTATTTGGAGCGACATTAATAACCATTAACCATTAATAACTGGAACGTCATAAAGTCCAGTCTGTTTGCCAACCTGTCGTCTTCTCTCACTTTGTCGCCGCAATGAAATACCTTTTGCTCATTTTCCTTCTGATAAGGTAAAACGCTCTGCGTTGCCTCGTGGCTGAAAATGTGCGATACAAATAAAACTGACTTTACAACCAATAATTGCGCTATAAGTTGTATAATAAAACAGATTGGATGGTAAATTTAGTTTATCCAGTAAAAACATTTTTCTTTCTTTCCAGGCTTGTGGATGTAAATAAACCTTTAATACTTGCATTTGGGGTTACTGAACATCGAACCAAATCATATTAGCAGGTCGAAAGCCTCGCTTTTTAACAGGAGTGAGCTCCATAAAACTTTTAAGGGTCCGGTTTATTTAAACAGAGAAGCCTCCCAGGCAACAGGGATGCATTTTGCTTCTTTCCCCTCATCCTTACAGGCATGAGAAAACATTAATCTGGCTGAAAACAGAATGAGAAAGGAAAAAAAAAAAAAACAAACAAGTGCATTAATGAAGCTGTCACCAACACAGCTGTTTGCCGCTCTGATTGCGTACAGACACATGTAGCCGTCCTGGTGTCCTCCGTCCAGTCAGATCGGAGTGTTTGCGCCAGCCAGCCAGCGGCGAGCGTCTTGTGTTGATGTTGTGATTATAACAGGTGTTTAAGGTCGGAGATGACTCATCTAGCACACACACGCACGCACGCACGCACACGCACGCATGTTTTCATGTACACACACCGCTCACCCACAGTAATCTAGATAAAGATCATCACTCACCGGCCGTCTCCTTCCTGCCTCCACTTTCGCTGGCAGGGTTTACAGCTTAGCCGGGATTTGTTTTCGCCATTACAGGAGCTTCAACTTTTCTAAACGCTTGCTTCCAGAGGGAAAAAAGAAGTAAAATTGCTCCAGCAAACGGCCAAATTAATTGAAATCATTACCGGAATGAGTGTTTTATTTCCACGCGTGTGTGCGCTTTATGAAAGCGCTGTGGATTCATGTCTCGCTGCGGGCGAATCTGGGTTGCTATGGAATGCAGAAATCATGTTCTTCGATTCCGTTTCTGTCCCCAACTTTTTTTTTTTTTGGCTTTCCATTCAGTCAGGGAGTGTTAACATTTACAAATATGACTAAGCTCTTGCAGATTCATTAAGAAAATGTGTCTGTTTGCAGTTTCTAATTTTATCAAACTATTTTGCACTCTTTATTTCACCCCCTGACTTGAATTAGGGATTCAGAGATGTTTACTCCCCTTGTTTAGCTAGCATTCCTGATGCTAGCTGCCTGTGCAGACGGTGTATCATACACAGTAGGTTTCCCTGTGCCTTAATATTGAAATATGTGCGGTTTAGTTAATCGCCAGGCTGAACCGTGAGTCCAGATCCCATCACACATAAAGCAGATAAATGCATCAAAATCTTTCTCTGTCAAGACACAAACCACTGGCCCCAGTAACTTATTAATTAAATGAATGGACTCCACTTTAAATACCAGCACTTCACCTGCTGGCCTTAAAGCACAACTTCCTCCTGGTCGCATCTGCAGAGAAATCTGCGACAGTTCATTACTCGGTCGGATCCAAACCGAGCCAGTTGATTGGTTTGGATCAGACAGTGTGTTACTTATTGTTTTTTACCCTGCGCGCGGTCCAGACCTGCGCTTTTACGACGCGCCCCAAAGCGTCCGGTCCACAAGTCTATATGCGCTGTCAGCTCCCATTCAGAAAGATGCATTTAGTTCAGAGTCCATGAGATGACTTTCAGATAGGATTTTTTATTATTGATTGATTTTAGTTGATTCTGCGAAGAAATCTTTGCATAAAGTCTATAATGTCAGGAGAGTGAATTATAACCAAATGAAGTATGGGCTTTAAATTTTCCAGACGTTTAAGAGAATACGGAAAATATCCCTTTAACGCGACCTCTGGCTCGAGGTTGGCTTTTACTGTGGTGCTTAGAGAAACCAGTGAAGAACGGGTCAAAATCACACTGAAACTTTGGATAGGACCAGTTTGTCAACCCAGAGATGACTTGACACCATCTGCTGAGTCATAAATAGATTTCAGTAAGGCTGTTGAATACTTTGCTGTGTCAGTCCACTTTATTACGCTGCTATTTTTACAGCGGCTTCTAATAAGTCACTGGTTGAAGAAAATTCTAAATTTCCCTCCAGTATGGTTTGCAAAATGAAGATATTGAATAATTCTTCCCCTCAAAGGTTAAGGGGAAACTATTAAGCAGATTTTAATAGTTTAGGATACATGTAAGCCAGGCAGCCCGTACGAGCGCCGCGTTGTGATCGTTCCCATTGCCCTAAAACCTTTGCTTCCCGATCATCAGTAGCATGGCTCTAACCAAAGATTTTGTCTTTGCCTTCTTCTTACCCCCTTCTTAAACTAATTCTCTCGTAGCTCAAACTGCGGGTCAGTGCCAAGAAGTTCTGTCGGCTTCACTGTCATCCGCCTAATCGGATGTGTTGCCACTTAGATCCGAGCACGCAAAGCAAGGCCTGGTGCAGAACCGGAGAACGGATGATAGACATCCGAGCAGACAGATGGAGGAAATGCTCCACCGGGTCCCAAATGGTGGGAGAGAGTCCCCGGGGGAGAGATTTGTTCTGGACCCCTCTGCTATACGCACCGCTGTTCCTTCCTTCCCCGTCTTACCGTCGTTCCTCTCGGACTGCGATTTGTTTGGTTCTCTTTAAATGTTATGCTGTTCTCAGAGGCTCTTGGGCCACAAAGACGGACAGCGTGTATACGCTATCCTCTAGTGCGGCATAGCATTGACACTGCCGTCGCCGAGTGTCTGCGTGAGAGTGTGTGTACGTGTGGGGGCGCGCGCGTGTGTGTGTGTGTCGGGGCGGCGTGGGGAGAGCTTTGGGAGAAAGCGAAACGGCCGAGGAGACGGAGTTGGCATGCACATGCTTTCTGTCCGCATTCACGACTAAACTTTTACTATTTGTTGATGGAACCTCTCGTGGCACCTTGGAAGTAAAAAGCCTTATTCGGAGTCGGGTCTGTTGAAGATGCTTTTAGCACAAAGAGATTAAGACTCTGCCTGTTTTGTGGCAGCCATTTTAAAGGCTTCACTCTTCGCAGTGACATTGTGGTGCAGTCCCGGCTGATTAACATGTTCTCGGTAGCTGCGGCTGCGTCTTTCAGCTCCTCTGCGAGCCACCGCGCAGACAAGACACTAAATTGGGTAATATATGGCTGCGCAGCTCTGCGATTGGTTAAGCTTTATTGCCTCTTCTGCAGATGGTTTTGATTTTGTCTGCTTTCTTTTTTTTTTATCTTCTGAGCTGGAGAACAGACGCAGTCAGCCACACACACATGTAGCCGAACATGGGAAACCACGCAGGAAAAGTAAACACAGAAAACACGGTTGAGGTCCAGATACCAAGTAGACGAGGGATTTCCTGATCGGATCTTTTTTTTTTTTTTGTCTTCAATGCAGACTCATTACAAAACAGAATAGTTTTTGAACAGATGCTGATGCAGTCGCAGAAACTGACATAAGTGCCATGCATATGCTTGATAACTCGGTACCTTTATTGAAGTTAGTTCAAAACACAAAACATGTCGCACGCCTCACTCGGGTCACTTACCAAAGATGTTCTGAACTTTGCTCTGACTTTATCCACCCCTTTGCCATTTCATTCCTCCTTCCATCCATTTTCTATACACCCTTGTCCCTTAGTGGGGTTGGGAGGGTTCCTGGTGCCTATCTCCTCCAGTGGGCACCAGGTGACCCCGCCTCTTTCAGGCGAGAGGCGGGGTCAACTTGGACACGCCGCCAGTCTGTCGCAGGGCAACACAGAGACACACAGGACAAACCATGACACACATACTTTAGAGAGACCAGTTAACCTGACAGTCATGTGTTTGGATTGTGGGAGGAAGCTGGAGTACCCGGAGAGAACCCACGCATGCACATGCATCAACATAGCTAATGTTTATGTTTATCGCGCGGCTAACTCTTTAGCTAGCACTGCCCGCCACCGGTTGGCGGCTTGTTGAAGTGCAAGGCCAATGCTAGCTCCGTTGTGGTTTGACTCGTTGATAGCTGCAACCACAGTGTGGTTTCAATGCGGGGAGAAATGTAGCAAAAGCACCGTTGTCCCTCTTCAAGACCTTCAAGATCTTTGCTTTTAAACGACCCGGACTATACGAACTACTGTCGAAATGTTAAGTCATTGTAAAGGATAAAAAAAACCCAACAAATTGTCTGCGACAGCCTAAAATACAGTGTTGTAAGGGTTACTCTTTTTGGTTTTTGTATAGCTGTGAAGCGCTCATTAGGAGTCAGACTGTGCAGTGAGTCCAACTCATTTAAAATACCCTGGATCCCAGATCAAAGCCCGATACCCCTAAAACAGCCGGTTGGACATGAATACATGATCAGTGGAGTCTGACTGGCAACGAGACGTCAATGCAGCACATTCACAATATTTTTGCAGCTCATCCCCTAGCTGGTGAGAGTTTATTGATCTGCTACTTCCGTGCTAATTACTTTGCGTCACATGTGTACGTCAGAGTCAAGAAGCAGTGATTAACTGGCGTTTCGACTCGTTTCCTGCCTTGGATCCAAGCTCCCCGACGAGCGCCTCGGCGTCCCGGACGTCACGCCAAGTACAGACGCTGCTTCTGTTGTGTCGCCTTAAAGTTAATAAAAGCCTTAAATCAACTAAATAAATCATGAAAAGCAGTTACATTATTAATGCGAGCAAGTGAGGGGAAGATATGTTTGTGTAGCAAAGAAGACGACACGTGAAGCGTTGCTGCTTCCAAAGCCACAGAGCAAAAACATTTGGTGACAGATAGCAGCTGCACTAAATCTGCATTCGGCAGCCTTTTGGAAGGCCGTTAAACTGGAGTAGATTGTGCACTTATTAACTATTTAGGCATCTGGAAAGGGGGTGTGAGCCGAGCAAGACGAGAACGTCCTAAATCATGCATTAAAGTTGTACATCGTCTTCCGGCGGTTTTGTAAGTTCATGGATTCCTATGTACTCTCTGTTTTGTTATGCAATCCCCAAACAACATACTGTAGGTATTGATGAATTTCATATCCACAAGTAATCCTCTTTAGTTTGGGTAATGGTTGGCACCTATCTGCAGAGATCAGTGGGCGAGTGGTTGCAATTCTGTCACACTGGGCAAAATAGGTTCAACCTTCATGAATTATTGAAATCCTACAGTACTGTGCAAAACTGGGCATCTAGGGGGCAAGACTATCATGTGATTTTTGTCAAGAGGTTTGTTTCTACTGCAGCTCTAGCCAAGATTTCTGAAAGTTTTGCTGCATTTGAGCTTTTTTCCCCCAGTCATTAAATTTAGCGCCTGGCCGTATTCGTTGGTCCGTCCTTCTTTCCTTCAGAGGAATATCTGTTTGCCAACTATGATCAACAATGACGTATTCAGCAATAAAAAAAAAAAAAACTAAACAATAACACTCCCAAACACGAGTTGAACCAGTGTTGGGTCTACATGAAACAAAAAACGTCCCTGTTGTGTTAGACTTGAGTAAAAATGCCATGGTAACACGGCAACAACACAATAAAACTTGATTTGACTTATGCTAAAAACCAAAAAAATCGACGATTGTAACAATTTTAAATGGAATTTGAAATTATCAAGAATTTACTTGTGCTAGATCAGTAGGAGTTGTAATGTAGATGATTGTTGCACAGAATATTATGGTTTCTTGCTGTTCCACTCTTTATGGAGTAGCACAAAGAGCTCTTTGCGTAATTAGCTAACTCTATTAGCCATCCTGCATTCTGGTTGATACACATTCTGTTCTTGGTGGGTCATTTACCCTCTAGTCTATCACCTTTCAAAGAACCCAGGCTACCTTTCAACGAAACAAATGAGTGACGGGGCGACAATGCTCCTATCACTCTGGAACTTTCGTTGTAGCTAAAGAGACTTTAGGGACTTTGAACTTTTTACATTTTTAAGAACATTTTAGAGCCGTGGTGTGTCCTCAGACTGGTAGCCAGCCCTTGGCTACCAGATCTTTAAGTTTTTTTGGCCTAAACGCCACTTTCCGATCCTTGAAGACATGACTTTCAGATAGTGCTCACCTTCTGTGCTTTGAATTTCTTTAGGCCTGGCCCACTGGTCCACTCCTATCTCCAATGTGCTATCATGGCACGAAGGAAGAAACGGCAAATGGTTCGAAGAATGACCCTAAAAGCCCTCCAGAAAGCCCGAAAACTGCTAATCAAAACCAGAACAGTTCAAGCATTGTACTCTCCATCTCACACTGGGATAGATGTTAGCAATAAAGGACGTTCTGGCCCGCAAGAGCACAGCTTTTACTTCCAGGACCTTGCATAGAAAATGCAGTCTAACCTCACTCTCTGGACTCGCTTTACCTTCACCGAAGCGCAGTAACAAGCACAGCCACATCCTACTTTTCATGTTTCCAGGAGAAAAAGGGCCAATTTTTTGTTGTTGCTTCCATCAATATGAAACCCGAAACGAGCACACCGTCCTCCAGCCGTACGTGTGTGTGTGTGTGTGTGTGTGTGTGTAAAGACACGATGCCCACCCAAACCGTTGAGAGAGACGGCTCTGAGGCTAAGGCGAACACGCTGCACTCACAGCCAGCGATGCCAAGCCGCAAAGACTTCACACAAAACAAATCCTGAACTTGTACAGCAGCTGTCGTGAGAATGAGGAGCAAATGGTGAAGACTCACAAACACACAACGTCAGCTGTGCAGTTTTATTAACTTCCAGCAACTTAGATTAAAGTTTCGCTGCAACCTCTGCGAACAGTATGCTAATGAGTCACGGATGAAAACCACCAAATGATTAGTTGTTCTTTTTTTTTTTTTTTTTTTTGCATACAATCACATAATGTAAAAGATTTGTTTTTAGTATTATGGAAAAGGAGGCTTTTGTCATTAGATTTTCCCTTGTAAGTAGGCTCTACTTGTACTAGAGCAATCCCAATGTGTACATCTCTTTATTTCCGTATAGAGCAGAGCATTGTACCTGTTATCTGTTTTGCTCTTTGTTGAAGTCTAGCAAGTCCCGTACTTTCTCTGGCACGCAAATCAAAAGACTTTAAGCTGTAAAATGGAAAATGTTGGACATTTTGAAATATCTTCATTGAAATAAAGAGTCTCATATAATCCCGTTTCCACTAGCGACTAAAAAAGGGCCTATGTCACTGGTTAAAATGAAAGAAACATTTGGTTCTTAGGTTCTCAGACATTAATAAAATAATCCCCTAATCAAAAAAGGCTAAAGTTAGCAAAGATGTGCAATTAGCTCTAGTAATTTTACAAGGTTCTAAGGTAAAAACTCTAGATAGTTACTAAATTAATACATTGTGGGTCCATTCAAGTCATGACAACTTACAGCAATTACAGTTAGCACTTTAGTTTTTACTTTCGGATAGTTTGGATAGTTATATAGTGCTAAACTGGTGCTTGTCCCTGGTTAGCAAAAAGGCCAGCACCTCGAGCACAATAGAGAATGTTCTGTTTGGGGTGGGGAAGAATCACTTTCACCAGAAGCTGAATGTATGTTGAAGGAAACCCGATGTGCAAACGAAACCAAAGAGCGCACGATTTAAGGGAAGGACGTGAACGAAAGTCATTCAGTTCACGTTGGCTACAAAGCTGCATGTTGAGCAGAGGAATGTTTAAGATGTTTTATTGCTGGTGGCCCGACTTTCCACAAGGTTTCTTACAGCGTACACCGTTTCCAGTTAGCTCCATAGTCTGTCTGACGGATTGCAGATGTCACCGACCAAATGTGTTGGCGCTTTTTGTGCAGGACTCTTTGTTGTCGTGCAAAACTTCCAAAACTACACGAAGTAACATTTCTCAATAGTTGAAAGTCCAGATTCCCTTTACGAAGCAAAGCGTAGAACACGGGGGGCCAAAGTCGGTCCTCAAGGGCCGGCATCCTCCATGTTTTAGTTTCTCCCTGGTTTAACACACCTGGATCAAATGATGGCTCATTAGAAGGCCTAAGGAGAACATTGACTTGCTGAGGAGGTTGTTGCTACCACTAGGGAGAGAACTAAAACATGCAGGATGCCGGCCCTCGAGGACCCACTTTGGACACCCCTCGCGTAGAACAGCGGGCTGGTTCTTACTAGGGACAAACAAACTTGCTTGTCTTGCCTAGCAGCCAAAACACCTGGTTGGAAAACCTTTAGCTGTCGTCCACAGTTCAAGAGTTTAAAGGTAAAATCATCTCAAAAGCCAACCTAATACCGTCCGTATGTTCACTTGATGTGTTAAAGGACCTTAGCTTTACAACAGACAATAAAAGAGTGAGACTTCTGCAGTGGTTCTGGGAACACAGTGGGGTAACTGGGTCGGCAACACCTTCCTCCATGAAATATTCATCTCCGCCCTCCTTTCAAAGGAAAAGTTTGCGTTTCATTCTCACCGCCTCATTATCCACAGCGAGGCCGCGTCGCTCGGTGGGGAATCTGTCTCATTTAGCTTCTGAGGCAACTAACATCTTGTGGCTGATGGATTCCTCGTTTTGTTTCGTTTCCTGTAAATACAGTCGATTGATGTCTTATGGGTGAAAAAGGGGGGCTGCTCCCTCCCCCCAAGTTGATGTAAACTTTAAATCTATTTCTCTCTCTCTTCTTATTTTTATTTTTTTACTCTGTTCTGTTACAAGCTTTTCGCATTCTGATGCGCTTCTTCCGTCGTTTGTGTACCGTCCGCCTTTTTCCCCCGTGATGAATGGAGATGCCCTGACCTTTGAGCTGAACTCTCCACTCCATTATTGAAAATGCAGTCGATGCTGAATGCATTATGCATAAAGTCGGTTATGCTGGGCCATTTCCCAATCTACCCCTCGGTCCCCACACACACACACACACACACCCCCACACACACCCCCACCACACACACACCACTCTGCCAGCTTTCGCCCACATCTGTTTGTTTACTTGGTAATTGGGGTTTAAAGCTATACTGCTCCTTTATGATAATAAAATGCCGACAAAGCTGAAAAAAAAAAAATCGTGCCACGTTTCAGATTCCCTTCAAGAACGAGAAGCAGAGCCGTTTCACGCCGTTTCGGGTCTCGGCTCATTTCGATGCATTAAATTGATGCTTTTACGTTCGGCGCTGCTTTTAGTCAATTACATCGGAAACGGAGCGGCAGAAGGCTTCGATTGCTTAAAGCGAGCCGAAGGTTAAGTGTTTAAACCAAACCAAACGGCGAGCGAGCCTTCAAATCAGGCTTCAAACTCTTGCGAGACGCAAGACTTTCTATGAATTTTTTTACACCATTTCAACTCAATTGAGGACGTTTTCATATAATAAACTGCACAACGGGCGACACCGTTGCCTTGCGATGAGAAGGTAAATCCCGGCCACATTGATAAAACGCAGACCCGATCAAAAAATTAGAATATTTTTGAACAGTCAGTTTCAAAAATTAATGAAACTGACTGTGTTATTACACATTAATAACACGTAGATGGGCGTTTGGAAGCCTCAATTTCTGTCCATTGCAGTGATTTACACCTGCAATTAAGGAAACGTGATGTTTAAAATGAGAATAACACATCAAGCCATTAAAAAAATAACGTATAAAAGCATAAAAGTGGGCTTAATGAAAAGAATGTTCAGGACCTGTACATTTAAAATTGTACATTTCATTTTAGAAATAAGACTCACTGCACAGCTAACGATGCCAAACCACAAAATGATGCTTTTGTAATAAATAAAATAACGAGAATCAGAAATCCTTGAGCTGAATTCTTCTAAACAGAAATTGTGAATGAGCTTAAATCTTTATTAGGTTGTTGTTTTTTTTTCCATATTCCTAAGAGAGAAGCTTTGATTCCTAAACCTAATCCCTTAAACCAAAACACAACTGAAAATGAAAAGAAAAGAACAGAACAGAAAAGCGCTCTTGAGATTTTATTAACGAGTCTAACCTGATTTCTTGGGGCCTCGATTATCGAAAAACCTGATTTTGTTGAAATTTATGGAACTCTTTTTTTAATGAGAAGCAGCTAATTTCACCTTTTCAATCAGGCTCTTGGGATCCTGTTCTGATTGGGCGTCTTGTTGGAGCGTCCCTCACAAAAGACGCGCCTTAACCGAGAGGTCTGGTAGAGAAACGCTTTTCTAATTTTCTGCAGGAAACCTTATCATTTAGACGCCCGAACAATCGAACGATTGCATAGAATGCAAATCGTCGCTTGTGTGGCGGTCTGCCTCACAAATGGGCGGCTAATTGTTCCGGCCTTAAAAGGAAGGAGAGAAAAAAAAACAAAAAACGCACAGGGCTTTTCTCAAAGTGGGTGGCAGCAATAAAACGTCCCAGTTGTCTTGTGTACATGTTTGCATTTGTCAGATGTCGGGGTGGAAGGGAACTCGGAAGAATAAGCTGTTGTTTATTTGCGAAGGCATGGGTGGAAGACTAGCTGTGAACCGCCTATGGAAGAATTTCCCTTTTCCTACGTTCCCTGTTTGTTTTTCAGCAACAAAAAAAAAAAAGAAAGAGGAAAAAAACTCTATCTGTGTCAGAATTAGGCCCTCCATTTCCGCCTGTGCTGCTGCGCCTCGTGTTCAGGAGCACTTTGCATATTTTAACATGTATATAAATCTCATGATTTTTAATGGCTCTAATTGGCTGCCGCTGGTCGTGCTGGTGTGCGCTTTAATCTTTTTTTCCGTGTTAAGGTCTCGCCTCACTTGCTGAACCAAAACAAATGAATCTGGGCTCGTCTCCGTTTAACTCATCTGTGTTCACCCGCCGCCGCCGCCGCCGCTCACGTTGTCTGTGGCGTGTCAATAAAACAAAACAAAAAAGAAAAGAAAAAAATGGTTCTTTCCTGCTGGGAAGCGTGGAAGAAATGATTTCCTTCACCCACCGTTCACCTGCCTTTGGAAGAGGAGACCGATCTGCTGACGACTGATAGCACAGACAGCTAGCAGCTTTTCTTCCCTTTTATGTCGACACACAGTGGCGCGCACAGACATTTCGAGGGTCGGGTGCTCAAGTGTAAGAAAGGCACATTGAACCAACATCTGAAATTTATCAAAAATGAAAAATTTCATGAGGGCACTTTTGTCCAGAGGAAACCTGAAATGCTGCAGAGATTTCTTACCTAACTCTGTTCCTTTTTGCACATGTTGAAACTTTAGGTCAATGCCGCCAAAACACTTGCGTTGTGTTGCCATGCATGACCTTAACATACATACTGTTACCTTGAAATAGAGTCTGTTTCTTCATTTGGCCTCAGCTTACAAAGCCCAGAGCTGAACACTAGAGGAACGCGACGTGTAACGCTCAGATTGGCAAAAATGTGACTTGAGCTGCATTCAAAGCATCGAGCGTGTCTCCACGTTCATGAAATGCGGAACCGGAAAAGTTGATCGATCGCGGTTTGGATTAGCGTAGCTTTGTGGTTTTTCGGGTAGCGAAGCGGCCGTCGCAGTAGATGGACTTCCTGTACTGGTGTACGGTTCTCGGCATTGAATGAGTTCACACATACACCGGCAGAAATGTTGAAGCGCATCTTGCTTTTTTGTCTAGTTTCTAGTGTAAATATCTTAGTCCACTTGAAATAGGAAAAACCTGACTTACAAGTGACGATTCAGGAAGATATAGAAGCTTGTTCTAGGTAAGTAATTCCTTCATATTGGTGAAAAAGTATAAGTTCCTCTGGGAGATTATTTTGCTGATGGCAAGACATTTTGGTGAATCATACAAGTTTGTATATCTTCCTGAAAAGTCGCCTTCAAGTTAGTTTTGTCTTATTTTGAGTGTATTTTGAGATAGTTTCACTGGAAACTAGACCAGAAATACTTGGTAAGTGTCTGTTTTTGCTGGCAGGCATCATGCTAGTCAAAAAGTGTGATGTGCAAAAACATCTAAAACCAGCTCAGATTTAAATGGAATCAATTCCAAAAGGTGAGACGTTTGATTCCAGAAATGACAGATTAAAAGGTGTTGGCAGAAGTCGGCTCTTAAACCTTTTTGGGTTTTTTGAAATGAGAGGGGGTGGGGGGCGAGGTGATGTCACAGTGGTTGTTGCCATGCGCATAAACGACCCGAAAGCCCACTAAGCAGGGGGTCACGGTAAATTTCATTTGGCATGTAATGGTCAATTTTCAAGCCTGTAACAGCGTAATTATCTCGAGCAGCAATTTAGACACTTTGAAAGCGTCTGTAACTTTTTAGATGTTTTTTTTTCTGATGCTAATAAAATCGCTTCCACTCCAGTCTTAATATTTTCTGTTTGCGCTCAGAGGGAGGCAATTGGCAGGAATTTCTGTTGTAAAACGAACTCTTAGATCAAAAAAGATCTCGACGTCGTTGCTGTTGTTGTTGTTGCTGGTGTGCTTTCTCGCTCGGTGCAGAAAAGCGCCTCAGTCTGCTTCAGGCTCCATGAGCAGCACAGCCATGTAGGTGTCTGTGTGAAGCTCAGGTGTGGCTGGGGAAGTGAGACAATTAGCATGATCACACCGCGACTGAGCTGCTTCCCTCTGGGGCGGAGGAAATGTCATCCTTTCTTTCTTTCTTTGCTTTTTTTTTTTTTTTTGCCTTGAGAGCAACAGGAATCAGTTTCCTGCTTGGAAAAGTTCAAACTTTTTCGTATTTTGTCACAACACAGCCACAAGAATGTATGTATTTTAATGGGGATTTTATGTCAAAGTGTAATGCAAAAGGGAGTAAAACTGTCAGGTTGAAGGGAAATGATGCACTGCCTGGAAATTCTCTTCAGGTCTCATTCTGAAAAGCGTGGTGTAGGCCTGTCACGATAACAAATTTTGCTGAGCGATTAATTGTCTCAAAAAATTATTGCGATAAATGATAATATTGTAATATTTTACACTGATTTAATGGAAATGACAGAATAATGCAGTCATATCCTGCCAAAAATAGATCCACGTTATTTTCAAAAGGACATTTAATGATGGAACTGGTAAACAAAGAACCAAAAACAAAAATAAAATGAGCTCTCAGTCTATGTTAACAAAAAAATGCACTTGAATAAAACTAAACAACATAAAACCAAAGTGGAAATAAAAACTACATTAATCAAAGAGTGCAGTCTGTATACTATATCTAATAATGATTAGATTTAAATAGAGAAGATGGGCATATCGACCACCTGATGCAATAGTTCACTCCTCCCTTAAGCCCAGTTCACTTTACATGATTTATGACAATCTTACAACGTTAAACGTTCTAACATTGTCGCTGCGATTTCGCCAATCGTCCTGTAGGGGGCCGTGTGTTACGAATGATCTACGGGGTTTCCCTGCAGGGAGCGAGAACGCAGCCTGCTGAATGTGACAGGTAGCCAATCAGAACGCAGCCTGCTGAATGTGACAGGTAGCCAATCAGAAAGCTCGGATTAATCTTCGTGCTTTCTGAGGGGAAATTAGGAGGGGATTCCCAAACAGCTGACGGTGAGTGCAGCGGACATCGGAGATGATATGTGAAAACAACATTAATGTTTATTCAACATTTCGTGCAAAGAATATCCACAGAAATGACCAGAAGAGGAGCTGGAGCCAAATTGCTACTGCAGTTGATAAACCCGGTAACTTTCCAGCTGTTCATCGTTAGTGACATAAATAGGTTCTAATGATATTCATTCAGTCAGGACTTTACGCTCACACCAGCCACATGCATTGCAGGTAGATTGTAGTAACATGTTGATTAATGCCTGGTTTTAAAATGACTTGTAGCCATTATTTTGTGCCCATTGTTGGACACCACCCGCCGCGATCTACTAGTGTTGGTCTCTCTCTCAGGTTTTGAAAATGGGCGACAATCAGCCGCCAGTTCTGAGATCGTGTAGTGATCTGGGCATTATGCTAAAGAAATGATGAAGGGAGGGTCAGTGGAGAGCAGGAGATGAGCTTTCTCATCCAGTGTCATGCAAGGAGAAACGATAATGACGATAAATTAAACTTACTCGATAGCTTTTAGCTTTTTTTAATCGTCTGATTAATTGATTTATCGTTTATCGCAACAGGCCTAGCGTGGTGTGCATTTATATGCAGGATCCCTCCCCCCCAATCGATAGTGAACTACATTTTGCTGCAAATACAGGTAGAACTGTTTTACGGTATGTTTCGCAGATAAATGGACAGACATTTGGAGCAATAATGCTGGGAAATGGAGCTCAAACTCAGTCAGATGGGATGTAGATGATACTTGAAGATCAATTTACAAGTTTTCTTACAGATTCTAAATTAAACTAGGCCTGGACTTTGATTAGACCATTCAGACAAAGGAAAACGCTGTGTTTTAAACCATTTAATTGTAGTTCTGGATGTAAGCTCGGGTTCGTTGTTCAACTTCAAGGGGAACTTCTTCCCCCGTCTCTTCTAGGACTGCTGAGGAAAAGCCTCCCCATAGCATGATGCTACCACCCCCATGTTAATGACCTTTCAGAAAAGTTACTAACTTGTACCGGATCAGGTTCGCTGGAGTTCTGGAAACATCTGCATGCACAAAGAGTAAAAGCTCACCTCAAACACGAGTCTGAGCAGTAACTAGTCTGTGGAAAGTGGAGGTAAACCACAGCACAACTTGTCATGCTTCAGAGGTGGAATTGTTTTTAATAAAAACCCAGCTGGGTACAACACCGAGCTCCAGCTCTTCATTTGTGTCCTAAGAAGAGGTTTTTCAAAACGCCGAGGCCAGGCGTTTCCAGGTCCGTTCCCGACGGAGAAAAGTCGGCGTGTGGGCCCTTCTGTAAAAAACCCTCTGTTCTTTTCTAATTGCTGCTTCCCACAGCTCTCCCTGTCAGTTTTACACCGAAATTTGAAATCACTGAAAAGAAAGGGGGGATGTGATTCATGAAGGGGTGAGAAGAAAGGAGGGTGGACAGGTGGGTGGAGAAGAAAAGGTGAGGATTAACTGCTCAGACAGAATGTCAAAAGTGCTTCGTTTCAGAGAACCGCTGCCAGCTGCGGTTTCCCCCTCGGCTGCTCTGATGCTTCACCTCCGGTATGGCGAACACCGCACTGCCTCTTTATGTCATCGGCCCGACATTCAACAATAGTCTGGATTAGTTTATCGTTCTGTATCCAGCTCTGAAATTGCTCTGTTCTCTTTGGCTTAAAAACAAATGCCGATGGTACATACTTCACAGATGTTTAAGTCCCTTCAGTACCACAGCAAGAGCCGTTTCCACCATCTTAGTGCAAAGTTGAGTTGGTCGTACTTAGTTGCGGCTGCTCTTCTTAATTATCCTATTTGTTTTCTTGAGGTGTGGACAGGATCTCAAGGAATAGTTGTGGTGTGGAGGTTGTCTGGTATGGAGATATCTGTCTCTTGTTTGGTGAATATTGGCGCTTTGCCATCATTTTCAGACCGTGACTTTCAGCGTGCACTGGAGTTGTTCAAGTTAAATCTCGAACCTCCATGGTTCTCAAATGGAAAAGGGAGGAACATGAAGAACACAAGTCATTGCTTCCAGTGACGCTCAAGCATCTGCCTTGTTTGCGTGTCGATGTACAATCGAGATGGTTGTGGATAGACAGAAAAGGGTTTCATCCACAGTAATGTGGTTCCTCTTCTGTTGAGTTGAAGATGAAACCAAAACAAAAGGAAAAGAAATTGAATTAATGCTTGACATAAACTCTTATTATCTGCAGCTATGAGGTAAATATCACTTATTACCCTTAACAACTGTTTTGTTTCGCTGGCTGGGCTTTACATTAAATCTATGGCGACCTCCACGCTATGTAACCTATTGTGAGTTCATTGTGGACATGCTGCTTTTCGTACTGAAAGTAGTGAGGTAATGACATTATGATTAGGATTTCCCAACTTTGGAAGGTTTTCCAGGCGTATCTCATTGGTTGACTCCGGGGAAGGAGTCAATGAAAGTTTTATATGTCTCTTTTGTTCTAGTAACACCAAGGGGAAACACCTTCAAAAGGTACAATGAAAGACATTTTCTGAAACCTCACTGCCCCAAAGATGGACCAGAGGAGAATTATGGTTATATGGATGCTAGTCATAAGAGGAAAAAAACTTTTTTCCTCTTATGAGCCTCATTGGGTACCCATGAGGCTTGCTCATGGGGCACGAGAGATGCCATCCCACGATGTTTATCCCTTCTCCAACATCTGTGAATCAACTGAACTGCAGAGCTGAATGACTCCTGTTGAGGGAATTTAGCTATTGATTCAGGGGTCTTACAGCAGGGCTGCATCTAAAAGTTGTAGGATGGTAGCACCTGAGGATTGGACTTGGTAGATGTGTGGAGATCTTCGTAAGCCAGGAAAAGTTCAAAGTTAACCACATCCCAATTCAACGACTGCAGCTGAAACAAACAAGTGAAGAGGACTGTAATTAAGGGGGGGAAAAAAGAAAAAAACAAAATCCAGTATTGGAAAACTGAAGTAAAGAGTCCCCAAGTCTTCAACCATTAATTTCAAGACTCAATGTCCAGAGGTGCCAATAATTGCAGAGTGCTATAGTTTCAAAATGTCCCTGTAAGCGTCAAGTCGGTGTATCGCTGTATCACTCTGCAGCAACTGACGAGACTTATGAATTGTTGCGTAAATAAAGGCCAAAAGCCAGTAAGTGGACCATGACATGCAATGCAATGTATTTGTATTCTTCCAATACACGGAGTTGTACCACATACTTCGGGCCTGGGGACAATCACAATGCAGTCGCCACACTCCACTTGGCCCCCATTGATTCACTAAGGCACAGATTAATATGACCACAGCCGGCAGGCTCTCAGCCCAACCAAGAGCCTCTGTGTGTGGGCAGCTTTTCTCAATAGAGTCCCCGGCTTGAGGTCCGCGCTGGTGGACTCCCATCTATCTTGTAAGCTCCCCCTCTGACAAGCAGAGAGTAAATGCACTTCCAGAGCCACCGAGTGGACTAACTCACTTGGTTCTCTTACACTCTAACGAGTGTAAGAGAATGAGCTTGTGGCTGCCTTAGCCACTGTGTACTCATGCTTGCATCATTTTAATGACAGAAAACTGTTTTACAGAAATGATTCATTACTGTGGTTCATGAATCATGCGCAAATCTTCATTTCAGGCATCAGTAACTAAAGGCAGACGCTTGTTTTAAAGATTTCATCCCAATTGGATTTTGTTAACGGCTCGGCTCTTAATTTTGCAAGCTAACATGCTATTCGATTTAAACTACACGAGGTTTTCTTTGTTGTGTTTCCACATCATAAAGTTTTCTTGTTTTTTGTTTATTTTTTGCAACAAGTTGTGTTACCTGAACATGGGGTTGGTGGAGATATCGGCACACAGCTGGCTTGTTCATGTTAACAAGAATCATGTTCCTCCTGAAGGCAATTTGTTTGAAACACTTCTTGATTTTGTGGTGATTTGAGTTTTTCTATGTATTTAGTTTAGGTTTTCGGTCTCTGAGTCTCTGTGTTGTCCTGATTAATCCCAGCTGTGTCCTGTTCCCTGATTGCCCTCCCTGTGTATTTAAGTCCACCTGTTGTCTTTGTCTAGGGTCGGATCCTTGTCACTGTTGTCGTTGTTGTCGTCATCATCGTGTTACCCTGCCATCTCGTCGTGTTCCCTGGTCTCATCGTGTTTTTCCTTCATTAAATCCATTTTTTTCACTGCTCGTCCTGGTCCCGCCTGCAATTTCTCACCGCACCAAAACCCACTTCATGACAGTAGGATCCGACCCTAGACAAAGACAACAGGTGGACTTAAATACACAGGGAGGGCAATCAGGGAACAGGACACAGCTGGGATTAATCAGGACAACACAGAGACTCAGAGACCGAAAACCTAAACTAAATACATAGAAAAACTCAAATCACCACAGATTTTTTTTTATTGAAACAGCATAATTTTCCTTCAGCCTCATAATTATGCACAAGTGTGTTGGTTTATCTCATAAAATATCAATGTAAAGCAAAACGCTTTTGGTTTTGATGTCACAAAGTTTGAAAAAGTAAAGACACGCTTCCAAGGCAGTTGTTTTGGTTTAGCTCTGATAACATTTCAGTTGGTCAATAATTGCAACAGAAAGATTTCTATTAATATCGCACATTGCAAAACCTAAGTGGAAATTCTGTTGCTAAAGAAAAAATTGGAGGGGTCTAACAGGAGAACTGAACAGTCGCGGTGCTTGACGTCTAATTGAAAATTACCCTAATTGCCTCCAGTCCCTGGAGACGCATTGTACCTCGTGTAAACAGCAGCGCGGGGAATTGCTGCGTCTTCCCCTCCAGTTCATCTTCACCTCCCTGTGAATGTTTTGCTTCATTCTTGACTCGTGTTTTCCTCCCCTGCCTGTCTTTGGTCTTCATTTGGCATCATGGCGCAGCGATACGAGGGCATATTTCACGTTCTCGGATCTGTTCCTGTGTTTCAGCGAGCTTGCAGATGCAGAAATATTTGATTGATGGTGAGAGAGTGACAATGTCAAACACTTACAGATGGAGTCAGGAGTCAATGCTCATGGCCTCCAGTGAAGGAAGAATAAAATAAAAAAAAAGATTTACAGGAGCAGCTACATGCTAGTAAAAACTAACCCCAACCATGAGACTGTAACAGAATCATTTTTTTTATAAAGTTAGATGAAGGTTAAACCTAAGAAGGCATTTTATTTACAAGCGTTGCCCTTGGAGCTCTTGTTTGAAATTAAGTAAGGGGCAAGTTTTCCAGTTCGTGCTAGCAAGGTGAGCTAATAAGGAAATAATAAGGCTGGTCAGTTACACTCAGTTCGAAAAACATTAAAGAAGCCTCGGCCACTTTTATAAAGTGTGTATGGAAGCGTTTTGCATACTTACTGGGAAAAAAAAGGCAATAACAGAAAAGATAGAAACTATTTTGCACTGTGAGAATAACGGCTCTTCATTGGCAAAAATAAACTTCCTGGAAGTTTATTTTTGTAAGCAAACACAAGTGATGTTCTTGTATTATTTTGCAATATTGGAAAGAAATTGGTCGTATCTAGTTTACAATCTGCAATACATGGACTAATTAAAACCACTTAGCCATTTAGTTAAATCGCTAAGAGTCCATAAAGTTAGCGGTGAACTGTGACAGTGTGACAAACAAGATACAAATGGTTTTTGAGAATACCACGCTAACTGCTAATGACACTAAACAGTGCTAACTTATATGACTTTCACAGGGTTTTTTTTATTTGATCATTAATGTACTCAGACCCCAAATGGCCAGACCAGATGTAGCTTCTATGAAGAGCAAAACAGACAACATATAGTTAAAAGTTGAAATGATAGCAAATAATGCCAAGCTGGAGAGGACGCTAACAAGCTAACAATGTAGCAGAGCAACTGCTTTGAATAACCTAAGCTTCTCTAATTATAATGTTGATCAAAAAGAAAAGTTTTAATAAGTTAGATTGCTTTCTTAGTACGACTGCTTTGTATATTTGAAAACAAAGAGAGGTTTTTTTTTTGTTGGTTTTAAATATTTTTTTCTACAATTTTGCTTTGTCGCACTTTTGCGTAAAACACAAGTTTTATTTTACACATACTGTTTTCTTTGGTAAAATATTTCTAAACGTACACATGCCCTTTATTAATATCTATGTGGGCGGGAAACTCTCGGCTGTTGCAAAGCCGTGCCTGTGTCTCCGCTACTTCTGCTTGACTGTGATGATTTCCGCTTATGCAGCTGTTTTGTTTTCTCTGCACCAGCTCTCCAATTTTCATCTTCGCTCCGTTGAAACCTGTGCAGTCTCCTAAATGCAACTGCTTCCATCACGGTGCCATCCACTCGGTTATAAGCCTGTAGTTTCATTGTGATGAGATGTAAACCGAGCTCTCCGACACTGTCAAACCATCCAGTTTTCATTGCGCGGTAATTGGCACAGTGTTGCTTCTGTAAATTATCCCACATTTACCTGGGGGAAGCGGGGTAGCTGCTGGCTTTCAGGAGTTTGAATTGTACTGGATGTTCAAAGAAGTCAAAGAAGATAGTGTGTCCTGTGACTACTAAGCTGATTTAATATTGTTTTGCCAAACATTTACAGCTACTCTATATTTTCTCATCCCGACTCCACTAAGGGAAAAGGATGGATGGATGGATGGATGGATGGATGGATGGATGGATGGATGGATGGATGGATGGATGGATGGATGGATGGATGGATGGATGGATGGATGGATGGATGGATTTATCTTTTATACACATTTTATCTCATTGGTTCAACACCGTATTCTTCACCTTTTTGTCTACTGAAGAATGTTCCAACATTGAGGCCTTTGTGCCAGTCTTTTTTGGATTGCCTTTGTTGACTGTTATCTAGAAATCTTTGCCTCCCCATTGGTGGAGATGTACTCGCAATAATGGGTGGCCACCATTGGGCAAGCTCTACAGTAGTGGAAACTCTTATTTTGTAGTTCACAGGTTGGTGTCCAATTCTGGAGCAAGTGTGCTTCAAATTTTGGATGCAACTATTCCTTGACACCTTTGATTGGCGCAACAGTCTACAAAAGGTGTGACGTGTCACCATGACAATTGACCCTGACGAATATCGTCAGGGTCATTTATTGTTTATTGCTAATCATTACTTGGCGATGGATGTTTTCCAAGTCCAACTAGTAGAGATAAAACTAGAGTTATGCTCGTGGACAGTGAACTTAGCTGGACTTGCTTGAACTTGCTCAAAATCGCGTCTCTCGATCACTGCTCCGTAGTCAAACACATTTCCTGCACTGCTTTTCATGCTGTCTGCCTTCTATACTGGAAATGTTATTGTCACATTTTCCATCCTTTTTGCATTAGCCTTATTGCTCTGACCATATGACGAGATCTTTGCAGCTCGCCAAATCTGTGGCTGGAATTTTGTAAACGTGCGTCCGTGTGCTCGTGTCGGTATCGATGTGCTGTATTCCTGAAGTTTGATTGCCCATATTTGTGGCTTTATAGATGATCTCAATGTTGTATACTGCGTGGGACTGTGTTGATGTTGTGTATAAATGTGCCTGTGTGTATGCGTGTGGGTGTTTTGGCATGAGGTGGGTCCGGGGGCCAACGTGTTGTGGTGTAGCGTGGCCTCCCTCCAAAAGCCCTGTGGCTGTTGAACTTTTATGGAGAGTCAAGCACACCGCAGATCTTACAGTCTACCCAACACACACATGCTAACACACACAAGTCACACATACAACAGCAGCAGCCCAGCCTTCATTAGAAGTGCCACCGGTAGCCAAGCTTCAGCCTGACACTTCAAAGAGCTTTTTCTCTCCGTCTCTCTTTCTGCTCCATGCTCATTCTCTGATTCTTTTCCCCTTTTCTGCCTTTTCTGTTCTCATTTCTTCACTCGATCACCTGAAAGAACCTGGAAAAAAAAAGGTGATTATGACATTCTTTGTATGATCATTTAGGCGAATACCTCTCTTTATCCTCTCACCTTGATGTATTGTTGGGCTTTTAAAAGGGATCTTGAGAACTTGTGGTTTGCCCATTTGTAAGAGCTGCAGTCAGCTTTAATTGAGAACTCTTGGAACAAGGTTACATAAGAAGTGGTTTGCACATTCCCTTAAAGCACATTCACTCATTAAATCACAACTAAGGAATCAAGGAGAAATTTATGAATTAGTAGATGTTTGAAAACGGCCAGCTTAATAAGTCATAAAAAATCGGAAAGCTGGAAATGTTCGCCTGGTCTTTTCAAGGCAATTTTCAAGGCAAACCAAATGTCCGCCGGAACGCTGTCTGATCAAATATGGGACGTCCCCGTCAGGATCTTCGTCTCTGATGCAATTCCAAGTCATAACAGTGATTTGTGGATTTTGTCTCCCAGATTTTACTTAGTCAATGGCATGAAAGCAGAATAGTCACTTTACAGGAGTCAAGTGAAGAGATTCAGACCTGGAATGCCATCTTGAGGCTTGCCTGACATATTTCACTGGTAGAACAACAGTCTGGTGGAGCCATATGTTTCTTGCTGGCCTGGAAATGCCCTGGAATCTCCCAGAGCAAGCTGAAGAGTTTCACCAAGCATTCATTGGATGGAAAAACTCCTAGGAACAGAACTATACTACAAAGATTTGGAAAGCACAAGATAGAGTGTATATAGCCAAAAGCACGAGGGGAATTGCATATTCACACCCATGAGCTTAATGACAACTCAATAGACTCTGATATGAAGTTGGTCTAAACATTACTTCAACAACAGCTTCATTTCGATTGGGTGCGCCTTTCACGAGCTTCTGGTGTGTGTTTATCTGAATATTCCACTATCCTTTCAGGTTTCAGAGGTCAGATGCTGGACAAAAAAACTTGGTCCACTCTCTGCTAAAATGTAATCAAAATGTTCTCTGTCAGGTTGAGATCAGGGCTCCAGTGTAGGCCAATCGCATTCTTCCACACCAAACTTGATCATCCACCTCCCTACGACCTTGCTTTGTGAAGTTGTGAGCAGTCAAATTGAAAGGAAAGTTTAGGGATGGCCAGCTTTAGGGGTTCTCCAAAAGGCCTTGCCATGCTGCAGCAATTAGATTAATTTCACTGAAACGAAGGAATCAAGTCCAACCAGTGAAAAACGACCTCAAACCGCGATGCTGCGTTTACCAACTTTATCTTTGTCACAGTGCAGTCAGGCAAGTACAAATCTTCTGGCAACCTTCAAACCCAGATTTGTAGATCTCATTGCCAAAAACAGAGACGACTGATTCATGTTCAAAGATTTTGAAAAGGTGGTCCAATTCATTTTACAGCAGAATTTATTCCCAAAAATTTAAGCTGATCTCTAGATCCTCCTCAAACAAGCTAAACGTTTGTGAATGTTTGAGAGAGTTTGGGGAAAAATAGCAATCCTGCTCCTGTGTCCAATATTAATTTTGGAGCTGTTGCCAGCAGACTCTTTGGTGCAATAATGTTGAAGTTTGGAGTGAAACAGCCTATCTGGCTCGCTCCAAAAGTAATAAACCAACAAACATCTAAGCTCTGTGTTGTGTCAGAACACATTGTACCAGTTTTGCTTAAACAATATGAAAGCTTTGTGGGGATGCAAGCAGATGCATTCTTATGTTTTTTAGGGTCTGCATGTGCGGTTTTGGAGTCATTCATGTGTGAACTAGGCCTGGTTTGCAGAGAGGTTACAAAGTATCAACATGTTCCTATTGAACAAAGTGAAATTATTAGACATACAATGGTGCAGTGAGGACAATCTATCAATAGTTGGAGAAATTTTGGGACAATGCTTATGTTACTAAACCTAGAAGTATCTCTAGTGCTGAAATTGTTGGGTTGTGCTGTTTTTTTAATACATATGATGAGAAAAACTTTCAGTATACATTATATGTCTGGTCTATAGAGGGGTGAAACAATCATTACGTTCCACAGGAACAATGTAGGCCTTGCTAAAAGTTCTTAACACATTGCAGGAAAATGTGGCGATGAGATCTAACATTTTCCAAAGTACTTTCTGGATAACCACAAAAGCAGGTTAAGAGAAAACCATACACCAAATGGAGCATGTAATGGTGCAATGCCAGAAAAAATCTAGTTTAGTTAGAACTAGACTTCTTGTCCAGTTTGGTGAAGTCATGAGCAGTCCCAATTACCTGTCCATTTTTTTTTACCCAAATGTCCACTGGAGAACTCATAAGAATAGGTTTAAGTTTTCACATTAGCTGCATTTCCATCACAGATGTTTGCAAAAATTTGTCAATATTCCACTAAGATCGAAAAAACACTTTCACAACTGTAGCGTTTCCATTAAATAAGGAATGTAATTAAAATCACATGTGAATAAGTTTGTCCACACAATAAGTCATTTAAAAAATAACGTGCCACGCCATCATCCTCCTACCACTTCCGGTAGTCATTTTTGTGGTTTTTGCCAACAGAAAAATCCAGTTATTGTTCATGTGACTCTTTTGAGACAAAAAAAAGTGTTTTTACTGCAGTTTTACAAAATAAACCACTTTTGATACAGCCACAAAAACCTACTTCATCTTAGCGCCAAAGCTTTTTACCAAAAACCAAGAGATTTTTTATATTGCCGTGTTTCCATAAAGTGAATTTATTTTTAAAGCATCAAGTTGCACAATTATATGGTCAATGGAAACGCTACTACTGAATACAAACAAAAAATTCATTTCAACAAAGGAACAAATTCATGAAAGAAAAGTGCTTTAACAGATCCCACTACTAAGTCACACAAAAAAATATCTGGGGTATCACTGAAGATGTCTACGAATAAAAGGTGTCATAATAATTTGAGATATTTGGAGAAGTTTGCCAAGGCAGAGTGGGTAAATGTCAAGACAAGATGTGGGATATCAATAGACTCCTACTGGGAAAAGAATAAAAGAATGTCATGGTGTTAATACTTAATGCAGCAAAGTTATTGCATCTGATTCAAGATCTGCTAATGCACACCCATCACCATCATTTTTCAATCTTTTAAATACCAAACTGCTGCTCTCACAGTCTCCAATGTCATCACAGCCATCCCAACTTCTGAGGGCTGTCAGAATGTCTTTCTGTTCCAGCAAACAGAATTTTAAAGCCCAGATGTTCTGCGGATAAAAACAGTCCTTCATGGCATCTTGTGGGCTGGTAGGAGCTGATCAACAGTAAGAGGGACGGTCACAGCAGATGACACAACAGATCGAACAACTATAAGGAGAGTGAAGCAGATGGCTGGAATCACTGCTGTTCTGTGCTGGCCAAGTATCACGATATCCTTGACTGTACAAAACAACATGAGCAATGAGTTTTCTCGCATCGACTTCCTCTCATAATGCCCTCTGTCTTTCTCTATAGCTTCTGCAAACACACAGACTATTATAGTCCCTCTTTGAGTGGAAGCAGTCGGGCCAACTTAGTCGATGTGTTGGAACTGGTTTGCAGCCAAGGTAAGCTGTTTGTCACAAGTTGTTCCCAAAGAAATACGACCCTACAGACGAGACCTGCAGGCAAAGCCCTGGTGAACTTTCACCAGGATGTCGTAGACCAGTAGATGGAATATGCATGTTCTGGTAATCTTTGATGGATTTTTGCAGTCAAGTCACACAGCAGTGAATCACAGTTGTGCTTGATATCAAGCGTGGCAGGACAAAATCGGCGGTGACGTACCACGCTGGCACTCAAGGGAAGTTTCGCGAATGTTTTGTATCAGGATACAATCAAACCTATTAAAGGGATGTGTCAGTGAAATTAAATCTCTCAGTCCTCTTTTCTGTCCTCGTGAGGCTTGTTCGACGTGTAGCTGCTGGCCATGTGGTCTCCAGCTGTGGGTAGTCCTTCGCAGGATCTTTCAAAATCAAAGGCAGAAGCTATATCAAGCTATGATCAAGGGAGACCCCAAAGGAGAGCATGTGTGTGTTTGTGTGTATGTGCACAGTGCCTTGCATAAATAGTTATGCTCCTTGAACCTTTCACATTCTGTGGCGTGACAACCAGTGGAGTTGAAAAGTTTTTTATTTTACACAAAGTGCATAGTGCGTTTGTATCTGGCCATCGTAACTGAGGTATGCCTACGATGTTTTTCCACATGGAGATTCAATCTTTAGAAATGAGTTCAAGCTCTGACAGACTGTATGGAGATTGTTTACAAACTGCATTTTTGTATGTTTTGCTGCAGATTCTCAATTTAATTTATTTTTGGACTTTGACTGGGCCATTCTGTCAACTCTGAACACCTTTCCTGTGCCTTTTTACGAAAAGCACCCCAGATAGGTAATGGGACTACAGTTACAAACAAGAGCAAGGGTGCCAAAAAGGATGCGAAAAGGTCGCAAATATGCTAATTACGACATTTGCTGTTGCAACCTATCAGAATTTATTAACCCATTAAAACAAAAAAAACCTTGAATGTTTCCGGTCTTAACTTTTCACGAGCAACAAGGCAAGAATACGAGTTTTAAAACTCATAAGGAGGCACTTGAGACTTTTTCACAGATCATCAACTGGTCACTGAAGAAAGAGCAATCTCTTTCTGGCTGGAAAACGGTAGTTATTACACCAATGTAGAAGTCTAGTAAATGCATTGTCATTGGAAATTATCTACCCATCAATAGTCTTCAAGTAGCATGAAAAGTTTGGGAAAATGAATTTCTGAACAAACACATCAACATCTGAATACTATTCCAGTTTCACTAGGTTAAATTTGATGGTCAATTTTTCTTGACTTTAGGAAATTTCCTTGATTACGGTTAAACATAAGGTTCTCATTGCTAAGTTATCAAAATATATTTTCTTTTCCAGTGTACTATCGTGGATAAAATCAGATCTAAGTAATAAGAAACACTGTTCACATCGACTACACATTTATTATACAGTTATTTTGATTGCACACTGAAACCTCTGTTTGGTAGTCTGTATTTGTGTAATTAACCTTCCTTCTAGTGTTATTGTGCAGATGTATGCAGATGACACAGTTGTGTATTTACATGCCAAAAACAATGGTGAGGCTCTCTCATTGGTCAAGTAACTCATGTCGATACTATTGCATGCATGTTCGTTTTTTTTTTTAGATTCTCCTCCAGATGTAATAGTGGTAGGAAAATACCATCAGTATGGTATCAGTACATATTGGATTCACAACCTACTTTTAAAACCCATGTTTATTCAAGTTTTGAATAAAATTAAATTCAATTTGCTGAATTTTAAACACATCCTTGACTACTCAGTAACCATAGGTGGTCTCACGGATGAATGACTGCATGTGATCAGTTGGACACAAACAACAAAGGCTACCTACATTACAACCAATAGGCTGTACAACCAGGCTTACAGCGTCTTAACTTGGACCACCACAGAAGTTGAACTAAAGAAGGGTTACGTACGTTCTCGTATAATTTCACCATCATCGAGTTGTGTGTGGTCTTGCCCCTCCACCACTGAATATTTTTATAAATTGACCAAACAAAACTGGCCATGAGAACTTTTAACCAGACGAGACTGTAAGATCCCACTGAGGGAAAAATGTCTTTGGGCAGTCAGTTGACAATGAGCTTTTAGCCTTTATGGCTAAATCTGATACATTTGAACAATAGACTGTTGATTAATGTGCATTGTTCTTTTTTAAATGAATAAACCCAATTCAAAGTCTCTTGGAACTCACTGATGCCAGAGTAAAATTAAGAGGATAAAGAGAAGTAGACTTTAAGCACCTACATTCCCATTGGCATCTCACCCATCTTACCCCCTTTTCCATTACTTCTCATGGCCAAACATTTTCTTCTGGTGTGTGAGAAACACACACACACGCACCCCCCGCACACACACCTTGTGGTATTAACTTCCCTGCTAATCGTGTGGAGTATGCAGTTTAATTCTTGTTTCAATGTGAGTAAGAGAGGGAGGAAAAAATGGCTTCCAATTAGGCCTACTTTGAAACTTTGGCCTCAGTCCTCTGTTAACTTTTTTTTCTAAGAATGTTCCCCATTGCAGCCCCAAGCAAGGGGTTTGTGTGTAGGGTGTGTGTGTGTGTGTGCGCGTTTCATGAGCTTGAGGGTCTGGCACTGAGATGGCCAATTAAAACCGGTGCCGGCAGCGAAGGACCAATGGGAGCAGGGCGCCGATGCACTTCCCCACCGCCGATGTGGTAACGCAAACCAGATGCATTTGGGCTGTTTCGTGTGTGTTGGGGTGTGTGTGTGTGTGGGCACACACGTTAGTGTTTGCTCGAGTCTACTGGGTGTGTTTTTGCAAATGCCTCTTTGCTGATACTCTCGCTCCGCCTGTGCATTTAATGAACATCTTTACTTTTTTTTTTTTTTTTTTGGAAAAAGAGATGCAGAGTGTGCAGTTTTACTTCTTTGAGATTAGCCAAATAGGAGGGAGGAAAAAGAAGTAAAAAAACAAAAAGGCTGGTGGGATTGGAGCAGGTCGGATAACAAAACAATGCTAAAAATGGAAAAGTATCTCCTCTTTTCTCTAAAAGCTACTTTAAAAGCACAGCAACCTCTCATATGCCTGCCTTTGAAAAGCTCAACCACTCAGATGAGATGACTTATTCACAGAATCAGCTCTTTCATTCATTGTTCAACGAGCATCATCTTGCTTTCATTCTGAAGTATGACGCCTTTGAAGGCTGAAATTATTCAAACTCATCTTACTTTCTTTCGAGCTTTCAAAAGTCTCTCCTTTCATGGAGTTGCATCCCTTTGATGCCCGACTGTGAATGGAGGCCCGAACTTCTAAACGAAACCAAGTTTTGCTTTGCGTCTTTCCACTTGGGCTTCACACTGTGCGGAGCTTTGTTTAAGTATTTACGTCTTTTGGCACATTTCCCACTTTGTTGTCTTTCAACCTGGAACTCAGATGGATTTCTGCAGGGTCTGTGTCAACTGAAACAGCAAAAACAGGCCAGCCAAAGATGCAAAACCAACAAGAAACAAAACAAAAAAGGAGGAAAATAGTCCTTCAGGCAGAAGTGCTCCAAGGCTCTTTCTTATCCAGAGCAATATATCTGTCAATCCTTCTGTCCATTCATGATCCTGGAAGGATGCCTTGATGTCAAATTTCTCTAGGGACACTCCCCAGCATAATCTGGGGATCCTTATGTTCTCCTAGGATAGAAGGGAGATATGCAGTAGTCCCTAAGTTCTACCAAGGATCTCCTTCTTGTGGGAAATTGTCAGAAAACCTCCAAACAGAAACTCTAGGACATATCCTGTTCTTATTCCTGAACCAGTTTTTCTGACTCAATGGCCCTGTGTCAAATTGCCACCTCTGGGTGGTAGAGAGGTTTCAACACCCAAATGTGTTTGCAGCTGTCCAAATCTTTGGCTCTTAATAAGATCTTGCTTGGTAAATTGGCTTTGGAGGAGGCGTCAGAAGATTCCTTAAACCCCTCATCTGGCTCAGTTCGAAGGAGTAGCATATCTGCTGTGAGCTCTCCTATACTTCACTCAAAGCAGAACAGTGGACGCACAGTCACGTGGTTGTGGGACTTTTATACTCGCACACAGCTTTCCCACAGTGTAGATCACTTATAGGAAACCTCCCTCGCTTCAGTGTATGTCATACCTGCTGGAATTCCCACTCCTTCCCTGCATCCTCTGTTTTGATTGTACAAACAATTACAGAGAGAGACACAGAGCTTTCTGCAGACATCCTCCTCTATGGACAGTGACACTGCAATTTTCCTAAGTAGCCGCCTCGATAAGGAGAGAAACAATTTCTCATTTGCAGTACTTAATACTTTTGGTGATCATATGTGTAAATTATATGGTTTGCTAGCAAGCGAAAATTAATTGGAAATAAATCAAAAAACAGACCCCAGCAGAAAAGATGACACGGCGCAAACGAGAAAGCACGCTTTGATTCAACAGGTTTGAAACCTCAACGTTCTTACAGGAATGCTCTGTTGTTTGTTTCCACTGTTAGTCAGCCATTCGTTTTAACACAGTTTTTAGGCTTCGGCTTATTAGCCTGTTTTTTGAGAGCTAATCACATTGGTTCTCATTAGGGTTAAGATACGAGGGGATTACTGGCACTTTTGCTTGTGACACAAAGCTTCACTGCGCTGCAGAATACTCTGATCATAACCAGATTGTGTTGGAAAAGTTGGAAGTCGTGGCTTTTGGTGGACCAGTGATTTTTATTAACTCTTTCAGAAAATTTGAGTTGTAATCACCTGAGCTGTGTAGAAGCTCAGGTGATTGTCTACCAATGTCTAGACAATCACAGAAATCAATGTGTCAGAAGACTTCTTCTACATACATTGTTGTAGTTCCTTCAGAATGTCAGTCGAACATGAAGACCCCTGGGAAGCTTTAATGCAACTGATACATTTGTGCAATGGTAGCAATGCAGAACTGTTGCTCACTTTTGAAGAGTACATACTTGCACTTGTTGGCCACTCTTAGTACAGAAGCCTTATTTATTATCTCATTTCCATGGTTATTCATATAAAACTGTTGTTTCAAATCCAACATTCTCTGTACTGGTTCCATAAAAACAGCCCTCCAGTTCAATTTCAAACTCGTAAACTTCCAAGTTGCTTTGTAAAATGCCTGACTTATTGGTCGTCCTGCTTTTGGATGAATTTTCTTTTACATCTGCCAATGGTGGACCCCTGCTGTGAAACCGTTGGATACCCACAGAAGATATTTGACTTTCCCTACAGACTCTCAGTTTGAACAAAGATTGTCTCTGGAGATACTCTTAGCACTCGGGTGCTTTGGGGATGATTAACCACTCACTCACACACACTGGCATGCACACACACACACACACACACACACTGAGCAACTCTATACTTTATGATGGATCTCAGCATCCCGCAGGGCGCATAAAGTTGAGATAAGGTGGATCAATCTGTGGATGTGCAAGACCGTGTGTGTCTGAGTGTTGGGGTGTGTTTGCTCATTCTTTCTTGCTGTTGGCCATATAACAGTCTGAGTGCAGCTCTCAGTAGAACTGGGGGCTGTTTCTGATTACTTCAGCGGCGATAATCATGTTGTTTGGCTTTTCTTTCAACGAGCAACCGCAGCCTTTCCACAAGTTCTCAAGGAACACCAGAGCGATGAATAACAGAAAACAAGTCACCTGATTTGAAAGGTTTGTGCTGCTTTTAACAGGTTTCCTTCTTTTCAGCAATGGGTCAGAAGTTCTAGATATAAAAGAGGCAGTCGAAGTGGAAGCCTCAGAATGTGGGATGCATGGGAATAAGCAGCAGTTTTCCCTGCGATAGCCTGCAGAGCTTGTGCTGAGACAATGATGAAGAGGAAGATGGACAGAATGAGACAGGCGTTGAAAAGGAGGGAGAGGGATGAATGGAGACGAAGATAGAGGGTGACAGTCAGACAAAGCGGTGGAAGGACTGTAGACTTTGTCGTCTGTCTGCGGCTGCTCATGAAAAATGCGAGGCGAACAGGAGAACTCGTGAATTTGTTTATTTTCTGTACTTTTCCGTCCAAATCTAACTGTTTAAGAGTTTTCATGATGTCTTTTCCTTCAGGCACCTGTGGCAATGCATCAGGTTTGCTTCTATTTATATTCATGGGTTTTCATCTCTTTTAGGGATCTGCTGACATCTGTTTATTATATAACAATTACTGCAATATCAATCTGTGTGCCATAAGTCCATCACATTGCAACAATCAGGGGAACTGACTGTGTGAACACAAAGTACCTCTTCATCATGGCACCTGTTGCCGGGCCGGATAGCAAGTGAACAGTTTGTCCTCGCAATTGATGTGTTGGCAGACGAGAAGTGTTGAAAATGGCGCCGGGGTCACGGCTGGCCGAGGCTTCTCGATACACGTGGGAGCAAACGCTGGCCTGCGTTGGTCTTCTGCAACATGCGAGAACCTCGGGTTCAAATTCCTGAAAAGCGTTCACAATGGTTCCGGTTATGAGATGTCGGAATATCGAGTGGTTCGTGTATAGCTACCAACAAACTGGGCCTTTCATTTTGATCCCTGCTGACAATGCGTGTCTGAACAGCAGAGGAAAACCGTTGACCATTGGAAGACGTCTAATCAACCGTGTTCTGTTTTACGTCATCTGGGTGGTTGGGTGTGAATGCATTGCTTACCTGGAGAACACGTGACATTAAGATCTAGTACTTGGCTAAGCCAGACTGTTTCTTTGGGAACTGTTCTGCTTTGAAACCTTAGGTCCAGCCATTCACCTGGATGTTACTTTGATATATACTCCAGATCAGGGCCGCAGGGACAGAATGGTAGCTTTTTGTTCTTGCAGTTCTGGAAGGAACAACAAAGTTCTGCCACAGACGTATTGGCCAGGAGTTGTTGCACCCTATTAATTTTAGAGAAGAGTTTCCTAAACAACTCATGCAGGCACAGACACTTTTTTCTAAGTCATCCTTCTGGAAACTCCAATATTTCACATACCAACTTAGGCTTGTCGAGTCCAGGATGGAGCTCCTTGATTTATGCGATTTCTCGGTACATTTTGTACCGTCTTTCGTTGGGTGGACTTCATAAGACGTTCACTGCTGAGGAAGGATGGGCAGATTTTTGTAAATGTTGTTAAGCTGTCTTCAGCATTCCTCGCTGTGAGATGACAGACTTTAAATTGTTTGGTCTTCTAACCCTACGCAGAGCGATGCCAGCAATAATTGCTTCACTAAGGTTATTGCTAATGCCTTACTCCTATGGCATGCTCACACCAGCAAATTGTTAAAACTCTCAGCGAGGGTGTATTAGTTTCTTTCCCATGACTAAATTGGCAGTATAGGAAGCCTTTTCCTTTTTTTTTTTTTTCTTCCCCCTCCAGACTGTAAAGTTTGCGTGTAAGAATTACCAGGCACCATGAAACCGATTCACGGCTTCCACAGAAGACGACCTTTCGGTTACATAACGCGCTCCTCGTTTAGTTGATTATTCTGCATGTCTTCTAGATTTCCACCAGGCAGGCACTAAACCTCAGCACTTACCTGGAATCCTCCTCTAATTAGGATTTACCTTGTGCAAGGTGGATAATTTATGGAATCTGGCATTCAGCTGTGCGGAGGAATGCTCAATGAGCAAATGGAATAGAGGGTTTTAGTTCCAAAGAACGTTTCATCCCCACAGTGGCAGAGCACTTCCTTCACCGCGGCTTAAAAAACAAAACAAAAAAAACTCTCCGTTCGCAGAGCCCTGCTCCCAGATATCTGCTCTGTTTTTATGTTGGAGGCCCTTTCCAGATTTTACCTTTCATTTGAATTATGATACACTGGAATATTGCTCTAACGGGAACAGAAAATTATTTATTATTTTTAAAGAATCATTTTATTTCTGCTCTTAATTTTAAATAATTAAATAACAAAAAAAAAAAAAAATGTAAAGAATTCTGCCAAAAGGTGGATACAGTTCTATGGGCTATTTGTCACATATTATGTGAAAAAAGACACTTTCCAACACACTGACAACAAAAGAGACTTAAAAAAATAGCACTGGTACTTTTAGTGCCATTCTGCTGTGGAAATTCAATTGCAGTGGGTGGTTTATCTTATTGCTTATTATTAATTGTGATACATTTCTTTGATCTTTTGATCAATTCCAACTAATGTTTAACCACCGACCCCCAAAACTGTCAGTTTTGTTGGGTTATTTTCGTCACTGTTGTTTTTTCTTCATCAATGAATTTCAAAATATGACTAAATGCGGTTACTGTGTGCAGTTTATTGATTCAAACCCCACTACCTTATGCGATTGTTCTAATAGTAATATACTTCTACATTTTTTCAAACGCAGTATTAGTGGAGTTGATGACATTGTTGCGCAGTCGCCACCATACCTAAAGTTACCTTAAAGAACATGAAGCATTGACATAGTCTGGTAACAAACAGGAGAATCCGGGAGGGAGGGAATGAAAGTGAGGAGCCTAAACACTAGAGAACTTGAAGGGAAAAGAAGAGGTGGTTAATTGGAAACAGGGTCCAGCTGCGAGGTGAGACCAGGCAGGCAGGCAGGCTGAGGAAGAGATAAATGAACATGAAGGGAAAACACTGGATGGTTACTAGTCCTGTGTGTCTTTATGTTGCTCTATGAGGAACTAGGAACCGTTGTAGTCCCAAGAGCCATTTGCGACACGATTACCCTCAAAACAAACCGAAGGTTATGTGGCAAATGGGGTATAACAACTTTTGTAAGGCATTGTAAGTGTTTGTGCGCTGGTGAAATGGTATTCCTTGTTCTAGTACAGGGTTTTCACGAAGAAACCACTTTGGATATTAGAGGGAAAAAAATGGAAAGAGCTTTAGACAGACTGTGCAAAGAAAGTGATACAAAGTCCCAAAGGAGGAAAATGTGGACTTTCTGGTTGATGAGAAGCAACTCGGCTCCAATTTAGGTGGGAATTGATCGATGCTGTCGGGTGTGTGAGGGGGACTCTCGACTCCACCAGCAGGAGTGTGAACGTCCTTGTGCATGTGGGTATGGGTGAGCTGTTTTCAGTGTACGTCTTTTGCTACACTGCCTTGACAGTCAGCCTTTTTGTTTTTTTTTTCTTTCGACACTGCATGAGTAATGCTTAATTATGCGATTGTCAGTGCTGATTGATTTTTGACACTTTTTTTTCTTACGTACTCGTAAATTCTTTTTGTTTTCTCTGTTCCTGCCGCTCACTAAAAAAAAAAAAACCGCAGAGAGAGAGAGAAAGAAAGAGAGGGAATTCATATGAGAATCCTAGCGTATTAGCTTTTACCTCTCTTATTAGCAAGAGCTCGCTATGTCTCCCAGTGGGACCATGTAAGATTCAGAGAAGGCAAAAGAGCAAGTTGCCTTTTGATTGATCTTTATTGTACCACTGCAAATAAAGAAACACTTCTCTCATTTAGGCCAAGCACCTCTACTTAGATTTCTCCACTACAGGGAATGCAGTGTCGAGAAATATATAGATAAAACAATTATGCAGATACACCATTACTAAGAAAATACGCAGTTCTGTTAACTGTTTTCTTCCAGAGAAAATAGCTCAGGACAGAGCATATTAAAAAAAACCCATAGAAAGCAATGGTAATCAGAGCCCTTTAAAATATTCACAATGTTTGTCTTTGTTCAGGTTTGCGTAGTTTGAGGTCACGTCTTAATTCCGTCCCTGTCGTCTTGAAATGCCAAGAGCACTTTAAAAGTTCCTGAAGTGGCCTTCAGCTCTCATTTTCAGACCCATCATTCATCAGGAGCCCCATTAATGTCATCCATCTTGTGATTCCATAGAATTAGTCACCAGCAGGCTGTTTTACGGATGCTAATCAGCTAATTAGGCTAGTTAGCCTAGCAGCCGACTGCGCTCCGGCAAAGAACTGAGTCAAGGACAATTTAAGAGGCGATTGAGAGTTACATGATGACACATGGGACTTTGATATTTATGTTTTATGTTAAAGTTGGTGCTCACAGTAGGTCCTTGGGAGTAGAATAAGGGTGTTTTTACACCTAGAAGTCTGGTAGACTCGGTTTGATTGGGACCAGATTTGCAGCGTTTGTTACATTTTTAGCTGGTGTGTTTCGCTTTCACGCCGCACTGTGTCAGATGGTCAAACCCTTTGAAGAACCTGTTTCAAGAACCACTAAAGGAAACACCTCAAAAGATCTCTGAAGACGACAATGTCAGATTAGAATTTGATTAAAGCGAACTGAACGGGGATCGTGCGAACGCACCCCAAGAGTATGCAGCATGAGGCAAGTTTGTAGGACCGCTGAGATGAATGATGAAGTCTATTCTTTAATCTATGAAGTCAAACTGTCGAAAAGGCAAGAGGAACAGCAGAAAATGTAATGTTTACAATACGTTGAGCTTTATTGGGTTCTTGAGAAGGGGCTTTCCTGGTATTTTTGGAAAATCTAAGACTCCCCTGTTTTTATTGACCAATAAACAGAGCAAATGCTTCACAAATCACATAGTACATTCTGAATTCTGTATATATATAAAAAAAAAACTCCAGTCCAGGTTTGATAAGTGTGGGCTGTTCTGTGTTTTTTAGCAGATGCTAAATGTCATTAGCAGCAAAGCGCTAGCTGGTTCTAATAAATTCACAGTGCTGCCGGTCATTTCTGTCACTGCTTTTTTTCTACTTTTATTTTGCTGCAAGGCAACTAAAATCTTGCCACAAAGAGCTCAGCCTCTTTCACAGAACAGAACAAATAAATAACTACTTCCTTTATTACTTCAAATTAAGAGACTGCAACACAGTGTCAGGCTTCAAGCACACACATTCACATCCAAGGCTCGTATTGTTTGCTTAGCATCCATTAGTGCTGACTGCTAGCATACGCGGCTAATGAGCATCCCCCAGCTAGTGTTAATGTGAGCGCTCAGCTGCTTTGCTAGCAAATTTATCTGGAATGGTCACCAAACTATGTTTCATCCAGTTGATATTAGCGGCAGTGTTAATTACATTGCTGGAGACTTTGATTTTATGACATTGGTTATTGCTAGCGCCAAGCCAAATACTTTTTATTTTACCCGCTGGGATTGAAAGCTAGTAGCAAGAGCAACGAAATCATTAAGTCCAGGTGATCTATACCAGCTCCAATCTATCACGGTGCTGCTCATTTCAGCAGATGTTGACTCCACTTGATTCATTTTATGAAATGGACCAACGCGGAGCAAATTAATGGTGAGCTAGGTGGTGGGCTCTTTGCTTAAAGGGGCAGTACATTGAGCTTTACGCCATGTTAGGATGTTCTTCTCCCGTAAAAAACAAACTTGGAGTGTTGCCTTGATTCTTTCCTGCATCTTTGAGAAATTCTTTAATCTCCAAGGCAACCATTGAGCTGGGCAACACGCCTGAAACTGAGAATCTCAGTGAAATGCTTGTAAAAAAAAAACGTTGCTAAAGTGAATAGAGCGCGAATGTTGTAACGACTTCCTGGAGGCGGAGTTTCAGAAAGAGTGAGAGTTTCTTAAAGAGACAGAGGCCCAATTTCAATGCGTTAAATTACAAAGTCGAGTTTCGTTTAAGTCGTATTTGACATCTTCAGCATTTTCATAACAACTGAAGGTAACATAGTCAGTTGCGCTTCAAAATGGCACCATGTGCCTGGCAAACACACAGGTTTGAACTTAGAGAAACACTGAACAACATCTGAAATAATGTAATCTTCATGTAGAATGTTGAAATATTTCAGTTTTTTAGTGCAGGAGACATTTTAGTCGAATGTTACTGAAATGTAACAAAAGTCTGGTCTACTAAATACACACATTGAAGCCAGTTTGTAGCTGTCATATTTGTAGTTAAGAGCTGTTATATGCATATGTCTTTAATTGTTCTTTGAATAAGTACCGATGGCTTCATGTTGTTTCTGCCAGCTCCAGATCCGCTGTGTTTTTCAGTTCTCTCTTTGCTTTGTGTTGTCCACATCTGAACGTGAAAGCTGCATTGTTTGCACCAGGTGCACCTGGGAGGCCGTGGGTCACTTTACACTGTTAGACCTCACTAGTCCACAGAACTGAACTCTTCTTTTGATACTAGCCCTTTTTCTTTTTTCTTTTTAAATAGGATGTCTTGCTAGAATATTTTCCCCTTTCAGCTCCATAGTATATCTTTGACATTTCGAAAGGGGTCGCATTCATGTGTGACTACAGTGGCTGAAACTAAATTAAATTTGACACGGGTGTTTGGTGATTAAAGCCATGCTTGTGAATAGAAATATTCAATAAATAGAATATCATTTGTATATATTGAGTATTTCCATGTGCACTGTGCTTAATATTTGGTCTTCTTGCATGAATTACTGCAACAGTGCGATTGTCTTCCTCTTGGCAATATTTTCTGTCGATTTCCCATGATTGTTGTAACAATCACACCACATTTACGTATACTTCATGACGTTTTGTATTTGTATATGTATATGTCAAACATTTCTTTTAAAAGAAATTTGACTTCGACATCTAATGCCTTGAAATGGGGCTTCTGTCTCTTTAAGAAGCTCCTGCTCTTTCTGAAACTCCGCCTACAGGAAGTCATCACAACAAACTTTAACAACGCTCTTACCACTGTTTCACTGAGCAGTAGTTCGTTTGAAGAGCTCAGCAGGTGCGCAGCTCCACCAGGTGTTTGCTAATTGCTGCTGGCTAGTCTAGAGGAGCTACGCAGAAAAGCACTTAGGCAACCCTGAGTGGTTGCCATGGGAGATTGCAGGATTTCTCAAACATCAAAGCAAAGAATCAAAGCAGCACCCAGAAGTAAGTTTTTGATGAGCGAATAACAGCATAACATGAAGCAAAGCTCAAAAGAGTCCATTTTACATAAGACCAAAAATATGCTGCCTTTGTATCCTCATTAAGTTGACCACTAAAAGCACTTTTTACACTATAAGCCACATCATCAAACACACAGTGATGCATATTATTCCTCAGAGTCCCCCTTTTTCTGGCCTCAAAACTGCGGACTCCTTTACATTGCACCGAATAGATTGGAGGGAAAATGTAAAGAGGTGGATCCAACTGTAATATTTACTGTAGGGATTAGTTGCCGTTACATTTAAGTCCGGGAAAAAAACTGCATCTTTTGCTACTTCCACTCGTCTGTTTCTTTTTGTTCATCTTCAAACGGCGCGGAGGGGACTTTTTTTTCCCCCTATTGTTTGGATTTCCACCCCTCATCGTCGATTCTTTGCTTGTTTCTCTCGCTGTATCCCTCCTTCCATCCGCTTCCTTTTCTGCCATTTTTTTTATATACATATATATATATATATATATATATATATAAATTTTTTTTTTTCCCCTGGCATTTTTTTTGGGTTTCCCTCATTATAGCGACCTGCAGAAAGACTACATCTCTCTGCTCGGCTCTGCGAGGGCTGAACCTGGATGTTTGCGAATGTGACAGTCTATGTGGGTGTGTTGCTGAGCTGGCTGAAAACAAGGGACAAATCCTGCAGTGCTTCCAGCTTTCCTCATCCTTTATTGTGTGTTGCACGCATTTGTAAAGAGATCTTTTTGAAGTAAACTAGGAGAGAATACAACCCGACTCACTGCGACCCATGTTATTAAATTCTGCCCCATGAAAACGGCCTTTTTGGAAGCCCTCAGCGAGCCGCCTTTAACGAAAACCAATTTCGGTCACACATCCAGATTTCAGACACACGATATTCCTCCTGCATCTCTCCTTGTGTGCTCGTGTGATCGCAGCCATATGTGCGCGCATTCCTGCGCCACGCATAACATCAACACGGTCGGATGCCCAAACACAGAGGGAGAGATGCCGAGTCCGTCGCCACAGAAACCGGATCCCAGCCAGCGTGCAGGAGCTCCCCTGGTCCAGAGCGTAAACATTTTCCCAGTTGCCATGGAGAAGCGGAGAGTGTTTGCACGCCTCGTGTTTCGTTCCGAACTTTTTGTTCGGCCCCCTTCGCGGCGTTTGCATGCGCGACCTCGGGCGGGGGCCGCCAGAGGGGTGTGCGTGAGATGGTCTGGGGTCGTCGACGTATCGGCACCAGATCGCTGGGGGGTGGGAGGAGTTTCGATGGGGTACGGGAAAATTAGGTGGAGAAGAAGAAAAACTCTCCAGCAGATTCCACATGGTCTGCGCTGTGGAGGCTGCAGTTTGGAGAGCATCAGAAGACGGCTTTGTTTTTGTGCGTGGCTCTTAAATAGGGAGAGGGTGATGGGGGTCTGTCTGTTCAATAACTGTTTGCTCGCTGCACACTTGAACTTTATGATGAATGATTTCAGCTGCGGAACGGCGAGGAGACTCAAACCGAGATGAGAAGCTTGGAGATTTCAGAGCGCCTCAAACTTTTTCATGTTTTGTCACATTGCAAAAGGACGGTAGTTTTATAATCTGAAAAAGGAGGCACACATTTGAACTGGACTGGCCCCAAGTTATGAAATGATCTGCCCTGGTCTCAAGTCACTCAGATGTTTTTATCAAACATCTGATAAATCTTGACTATGAATGCAGGGGTAAACACATTTGAAAACATCCAACTTGCTGCATCAAAGTCTGTTGTTGTAAAGGGACAAAATGCAGCAAAGCGGTTTGACTAGTTTTGCAAGGACTGCAAATATTCTGGTTCTGAAATTGCAAACTCCTCTTAAGGATTGCATTTTTGCTCATCTCCTTTACTTGTCTCGCTCCCCGTTTCTGAAGTTGACGGAGGCCAACAACAACACTGACCTGGGATGCCTTTTTGTTTATCCAGCTACAGCCAAACCTTTAAGTTGGCCAACACTTAACATCACCGAGACATGCTCTGAGATCGGAAAGGCCTTCGGTGCTCCTCTTTCTCTTGTCGCGCATGTTTTATTGCGCACCCTGTGCCTCTCTTTCTGGGAAGCCGCTGGAGCCTATAGCCACGGCTTATTTGCTCTGTATAATGGGGCTGCTCCATGCCAGAGGACTTGGCTTGGCCGGGAGGAGAAACCAGAGCAGAAAGTGGAGTCAGACAGAGATGCAGCCAGTGTTTTCCCTGGCAGGACTGCTGTTCTGGGCCTTATGCTATTCAAGGTGTGCATGTGGTTTTATGGAGGGTGTGGGGGGGCGACACAAACTGTAGCCAGGTGTGGAAAGGAGGATACTCTGAGAACCAGACAGACCTCAGAGCGCCCCAGACATTGCTCCAACGTCACTGCCCCACTTTTTCAACCTTTACCCTGCTTCTTTGCCAAAGTCTACAGTTGCTTGCATTTACATTTTGTCACAGGAAGGGTGCTTTCACACCAGACTTGTTTAGTTCGCTTTAGGCAAACTGTAGTTTGCTTGTTTAGAAAGTCCACTTGATTTTGGGGAGGTGTGAATGCGTAATCGGACTCTGATGGAGACCAAAAAAAACTCTGGTCCACCTACAAACTGAGGTGTTGGTTCGGATTAAGTGAACTTTGGTGCAGTTGTACGAATGTGAAATGAACTGGAGACCTAAGCGCAAGGCATTCTGGGTAAATACAACCAAAACAAACGCATAAGTATCTAGCGCTAGCTGGAGAAATGGTTTATCTTTTAACAACGACCAAACTCTTCAAATTTGACGCCACTTCATTTTCGTTTGCATTTTGTGAAGAAGGAAGTTGCGCTCAGTCTCTTCTTCAGAGGTTTTCCTGTTGTTTCCTTCAGTGGTTCTCGGTGCAGCGCCCCCCACAGGTGAGGAGGGGAGCAGTTTTTTCAGTTAATTTGGTTCGTTTGACACAGTGCAGTTTGAAAAATAACCACAGCAACTGAAAATGTACGAAATATTGCAGTTTTGTTTCCAATTTGAACTGAGTCTGTCAGACTATCAGCTGTGAAAAGCACAAAAACACCAGACCATTTTATTGATATTTTATGTGAAAAGGAAAATAAGTAGCAGATAACTGGCTCTATTTTTACTTTTTTATTTTTCACAAGTGAAACTAAGTGTGGAATACTATTTTCTTGTAAGCCCCCTTTTAATCTAATTGCCATATGAAGCAAAATTGCATTTCATGCGTGTTGACGACTATGAAATCCAAGGCCTTCCAAGTTTTCCCAATGCTAAATGAAGATGGACTGAAAGAAAAATGGCTTCATTTCCTGAGAACATCATGAGCTGTGTGTGAAGTACTTTCAACAAAAGACAGCATCATTACAGCAACCAAGGCCATTGTTTGTATAAAGCCTCTGCTGGAGCTATTTTCTCCACTGCTGATTTTAGAGCTTCCTCTGAGAAAGACAGTACCGAGATGTAAAGCGTACAGTAGCACTCAGCTGGATGAACGCTGGGTTTGAGAAAGCAAAAATCTGTTCCTATTTACCAACTAAATGTGACGAAACAGCATCAGATCCTGATAATCTGCTTTTTCTCCTGAAAGCAGAGATACTTCATCTTGTCATGCGTTCCTTTTAATTGCCCTGAAGGACTAAATGCTGAAATCAAATATCACAGTGAAATTGATCAAATGCTAAAAAAGCATAGCATTGTTTTGTCAGAGGGCAGTGAAGGCTAAAGTCTCTGACATAAACATTTAATGTTAAAAAAATAAGTATGCATTGTATTTTAAATGTACAGTTGAATGACAATAATAAAGTCTGTCTGTGTCTAATCCGTACGATGATTGTGAAAGTAAAACTATCAGACCTTACCAACTTTGCACAGTGACTCCCCATTTCTATTAGGGACGCATTTAAAAAAAATGAAACATCCACTTTGAAGCGAAAAGAAGAAAAGTCATTCTGAAGTGTAAATCTGAACTTTTACTGTATCTTGCATAACCAATGAAAATAAATAATTTCCCATCTTTCCTCTGAAGATAACACTATCTGCCTACAGGCGTATATATGACTGGATGATAAACCGTGAAACTGAATGTAATAACTCAACATGTTCAGTGCAAGTAATAAAAAAAAATACAAACCTCTAAGGCATCCCCCCCACATCATCATCTGTGGGTTATTCAGACCGTTGTACCTTACAAGAACATTACAGTCTGGGCAGGGATGGTTCTTATTTCTACCTCTTTCCAAATGTATCAGGAGAAGCTGGGATCAATGGGTTGCTCCAGGATTTTTGCTCAAATAAAATAATACCCCCTGTAGCAACGTTAGCTTCGAGGTATATTTACACGACGAATCTGCACAGAAATGCACATCCTGTGAAATTTGTAGTTGTCAACTTTTCCAGGTTGATAGCCACGGCCTTGTTCTTAGGACAGTCAGAGAGAAAACTTTTGATTTTCTTTATTTGTTTGAGACATGCAAGAAGAAAAAAAACACAACTTCCATGTTCAGTTAGGTGTTGGCCAAAGAACAGAAATGGTGGAGTGAGCCTCCATTATCCTTTGACCGTGTATAGTCTTTGAGTGTCTCCAGATAATTTCATATAACCTTTTCCTCGTGTGCGCAGCACTGTTGCACGACTTTCCCGAATGTTTTCCCACTGTTAGCGCTGATTGCTAATTTGCTTTTCTCATTCTCAGTCTTGCGAATTTCCAGCTATATCGGCAAAAAAAATCAACATCCTGTTCTGTTACAGCTTCTCGAGATCCCGACCGGCGGTTGTGTGTTCGTGGAGACTACAGTAGCGTGCCTCCGCTAACTTCCCCGCTATTAGCCCGCTCTGTTCCGGGGACAGATTAGCTGCCGTGATTAGCCTGACCTCTTTTTAATCATGCTGGCTCTGGTGCTGGGCCTCATTTCTTCCCTCTAATATCTTAGTTCCCCTCTATTTGCCTATTTCCACGAGAGGTCTGATCTTCCGCTTCTGCACTTTTGTTTGAGCTTTTATTTGCTTCCATTCCTATGGCAGGTGACCTCGTCCTAACCTGTCAAGCCAGCACAATATTTGTGCTCTCAATCCTCTAAAGATTTGAGGCCAATTAGTTTGGCTGTTGGATTCGAACACATGGCTTTATGCTAATATTCAAGCGCTCGTTTTTTTTTTTTTTTGTGTGTTTGTCCTAATTTTGGATTGAGAAAAGCATTCTCAATGGTCTCAATGAATACATCAATTCTAGCTGTGGCAGCCTGGTGAGGGTATGAAAGAGACAGTGGGGCTGAGGGAACGAATGAGTGTCTGCCTAATTAATGAGGAGTTAAGGAAATGAAACACTCTCTGACCTCTGGCCTCAGTTAGCATACTCTCTATTCCATCCATCACTCACACCATCTAAAGCCCAGCCAGTCGTTTGGTAAAACTGTATCAGCCTTCAGCATTTCCTTTTTTTTTTTTTTTTTTTTTTTTTTTTTTTTTGCTGATTTTTGTCCGTGCTCTGATGGTAAAAACGAAATGTTCTGGCAGGGACTAAATCTTTTCGTAGCATAGCTTTCAGATCAGTTAATAACATTTCGTGTCCGTTTCTGTGTCTGTCTTTGTTACATCTGTGGATTTTCTGTTTAGCTGGACAGTTTCCAGGATTTTCCAAATGAGATGAATTTCAGTTATATCCAGATTAGCCGATCGCAGAGGCTAAAGCTAACAACCAAAACAACGCGCAGACGTTTCTAATCTTAAATCATCGTCAATCTCAAAAATGTCATTGCTGTGTTTTCATCAGACAGCTAATTACATAGAAGTAAATGGTTTGATAGCTCTGGAAGTGGAGTTTACAGGTGGGATTGTATAAAACAATACTGAAAACAAAGCTTGGTTAGCTACTTCTTCCTGTTTTTCTTCCAAAAATAAAAATCTTGAACATATAACAGACCTCTGCCTCAGCATTCCCATATTTTTTCAATAAATGATTTGCAGAGAACATACCTAAAATAATCAAAAGAAATGTAGCACGGGGAAATACTTAGCCGTTGTGCTAAGTGACACGCTATTATTGGCTAGGATTTTCTCAGTGACTCAAGTATTAGCGGTTAGCGGGCGACTTTGGTCCCTAACCCCCGTGAAAACCCGGGTTCGCTGTGCAGGGCGTCAAGTTTTAACCGCTCGCTTCGTGCTTATGATAATAGCTTAATCTGAGACAGACTCATGACAAGACATACTGTCGAATTTCGAACTCCCCAACGCATGTGTGTATGCGTGTTCAGACAGTATTCATGCACACTTTAGATCAGCTTTTGCTGGAGTCTTGTCTTCAGCACTGTCTTTGTATGTGATTTCTGTTCCCAGGGGTTCTTAAAGCTATCTCGCACACTCAAAGGCACATGGACCATCAAGCACCTCAACTCACCAACAAATGCACACACACACAGAGAGACTCTCTCTCTCTCTAGCTCGCGCATACACACACACACACACGCGAAATCTAGCCGGTACGTCTCTGTCAATTAGCATGACAGATTCGGTGCTGCATCTTGTCTGACAGACACATATCTGCAAATTCAGAGTCCTGACAGAACTTCTTAGCCTCGGGTATTTCTTTGTGCTCGCATTTCAGTGTCAATCTGGGTTCTGTGCTTTTTATTTAATCTACGTTTACGGCTCCGTGTCTGTTTTGTCGATCTGTCTACGGCTGACACAAATGGTCGCCTTGCGTAGATAACACAGGTGAACGCGGCTCGGAAAAATTGCAAAGGGTTTCAGATCCCTCTAATGGAGAGCAGTTTGAGCTGCCGTAGCTGCAGGGGTGCACTTTGTGCGTCATTAAGTGGAAACCAAAAAGTATTTTTGCACAACTGCGTTATGGTTTATTTCAAATGCATTTTTTGTATTCGATTGCAGCAGTTGAGTTTATTATTTGTACATGCTCAACTTTTAAGGTAATGAAGGGTAATATTGCCAGTTTTTCTTTTCTTTTTAGTCAGTCCTACAATTCAGCAAATATCTTCACAGGAAGCCTATTTCAACAAAAATGTTGCCATTAAGCTATAAACTTTAGGACTGTAAGAGCCTATCCTCCCACTAAACAGTAGCAATTGCTATACAGTTTTTATTGTTGGGGTGGGTGCATGATGAACTCATGATAATAAAACATACAATATTTCTTGTCTAAGAGAAGTCTGTTTCTGCTATTATGTGGCTCTGGTCTTATTGAGTTGGGGGGGTCCATTTCCCTGTTTCTGAGCTGGCGTCTTGATGACTGAGTAGCAGAATGACAACATCTGTCAGTTTTGGTCTTAGCAAGCTTTGTATTGTTTTTTGGCAGTTGCTGTCAGTGGGGAGTTTGCGTCCCCTGTGTTTAGCAAGATCCCTTCTGCTGTTGAAGTTACCTGACTGGGACTGTAAACTATTTTTCCCTGCCCCACATCTGAGAGGACTTCCTTGCTTTTGGTTATTTTCCACAAAACAAGAACATATTGTATCTTGTTTCATTTTATCTGTGTTGTAGTGACCAGGAGTGTTGGGGAATTAATTTAGACAACTGCAGAGGTGCACTGCCTCGCAAAAAGGCACGATCGAGGACAACGTAAACAGTCGCATTCAATGACATATAGGAAATTTTAATACCAAGCAGGCAGGGACAGACAAAATCAAGTTCTGAAGGAATGAACAAACTACAACGAATTAACTTATTATAATCAACAAAACAAATTTGGTGGGATACCTGTGAACAATAATACACGTAAACAGTCAAATAAATAAATAAACTAATAAATTTGGTGTCTCTCACATACATTGAACACATTCACACATTGAAAGACGCCCGTCACCTTTCGGTAGCTCATAAGAACGTACGCACTGTCAATCTCATCAATCTTCCAAGTGTGAATAGTAGAATAATGTGGTCACCTACAGTCTTTAGAGCAACACAGTTGTAACTTTATGACAAAGAAGCATAAAAGATGATAAACTGCAAGTCTTAAATGAGCGCCAATTAGCCTTTACAATGACAAAATGCACGTCATAAAATTACACAGCAATGATTAGCATGCATGAAGCTCGGCCAGCAGCTGCTGTATCCATCTGAGGCCCCTTGTGGTACAGTATTGTCTTCCTTCCTGCCTTCTCGCTGACTAGAGAGATATTTCCTTAAATTGCATCACTGAGCCAGCTCGTCTCTTCTTTTTGGCTTTCGCATGCTGGCCTGCTGGCATTTAACAGGATAGCAGAGTATCATTTTCTGCTCCCATCACGGTAGATCAGAGGCTTATGACTTCATACAGGTAGAAGATCATCTCTGGTCACGCTCCGCTCCTCTCTTCCCATTGGATGCATGCGACCCCCGGGGCCGATGGCTTGAAAACCCACGGATGGAGGGGGTGTAAAGCGAAGGTGACAAAGCGGGCACCCGATCGCGAGACGAGAAGTCACATTCTCTTCGGTCTCTGCGTCTGGCGGCGCTTTTTTGAAGCAAACGTCTCGGCCCGTCGCAGGTCTTCAAAGTTCCGCTCAGTATTTTGCGACAACTCCGCTTCGTCGCCTCGGCTGCAGCCTCGACAGCAACTGAAATGTGACTTCCTATTGCTTCCCCAACGAAAGCCCGCGTTGCTAAGCAACTCACAGCCCGCAGTGGCAAGATACAGGGGTACTTCCAAGCTGATGAGAGAGATGTGTGTGTGTGTGTGTATATGATGAGGGAGATGATATAGAAGTACAACTCGTATATAAAAACGCCCAAACCGTCTGAGTCTCCGTATCCACACGAGGGAATTCTGGACGATAAGCAGGATTCCCTCTGGCTACGGAGGATAGAGCGAGATCGTAAAATCGCTCCTTTTCTTTCACATCTCTCACATAAAAATTGATCTCTTCTCATAATTCCTCCTGAGAGACCCCATTGTGTCAGTGTGATGGTTGGTGGATTGTACGCATCCATATTCATGAGCAGGGAGACGGGAAAACAAAGTTGCAGTCTTTTATTTTTTAAATTTATTGGGGTAAATGGATAGAATTGTGGAGTGAGGGGATACATTTATCAATAATAAGAGCTGATAAAAGTTTAATGGTGTTTACCCCTCCTTTCCCGCCCACAGAGATTTGTTTGGTCAGTTATCTTTCCCCCGCCTCCCCCCCTTCGCTGATGCATTCCCGCACACACCACAGCGTAGTGGAATATGCCGTATAAAACTCCATTATGAATGAGAGTTCAGCCTTATCTACTTTGCTCGCGCCTGCTATTTTCGCTTGCCTTCCACTTTTCGCATTTCGCCTGTCGATCCCTCAGTGTTCATGGTTTTTCCTTTCCTCCTTCCGAATACTCGGTATCACACCCTCCCTTCCCTCAATACCGCCTCCCCACCCCCCGACCCCACACATCCATCCTCCCCACTCAGCTCTCCGTTCCTTGCATCCCCGCTCCCTTCCCTTTCCTCCAACCCCCTCCTCTCATATGGCATGCACTGATACAGCCAACACAACAATATGCCACTATTTTCCTCCACCTCCTTAACTCCCCAGCTCCTGACTCAGGGCTGCTGTTAAGCCCTGTCAGCGGGCGGTTTGGGATATGCTGCGTTACACCGGCAGGATTTTCCACGCAGTTAGCCGCGATGCTTCGCCGTAACACAGGGGGCCGGAGGGCGCGGAGGCGCTCCTCCTGGCATTTCTCCGCGGCAACATATTTACAAGCTCAAAGCCCCTGACGGAATTTTGATGAAACATCAATTTAACATCTGTTGCGGTGCACGCATGCCGGTATGTCTTGCTGGGTTGTTTCAGGGGTGTTTTAAGGACAGTCCAACATGCTCTGAAGATTACTGCATTCAGACTGTTAATTGGCTTTCTTCTTTAAGGGGTTTGTTCAACTCAAACTCAAAAGTAAATGTTTGCAACTAAACGTACAGTTAAAGGGGCAGCATTTTATATTTTCCAGGCACACAGCGCTACTTTTTATCCCAATCAAGTAACCGTGTTACATTCAGTTGTTATAAAAACACTGCCTCAAACATGACTTAAATACGTTACTTTAACACCTTGAAATTGGGCCTCTGTCTCTTTAAGAAACTCCTGTTCTTTCTGAAACTCCGCCTTCAGGAAGTCATCACAACACGGCTGCCGTTAGTAGCATGCGGTTGTTGATCACATGACTGGGGTGATGCGAAAAAAGTGTTTCCATTGCAGTTTTGTGAAATACACTAATTTAGAATTTTGATAAACTACCACATCGTAGCGCAAAAACCTTTTTTTGAAAAACATAAGTTTTTTTCTAAATTGGCATGTTTCCATCTTTCATTTGTAGCACCTACTGGTGACAGATTGATTGTAACATTGAATTAAACTGATTCTAGAAGATTTGCTTAATGGACTTACAAGACAGTACGTTAAAATAGTTGCTTTACTGCTAGAAATCCCTTAGATGATTCCAAAAGGGCTGTTAGAGGAAATGCTGACAATAATATCGCTCCTTGTCTTAGTACCATGACAACTAGATGCCAATTCTTCCTCTCCTCAGGAGGGGAATGCTGAAAACTTTACAAAGCCCCAAAACCTCCACCACTTCATGTGATGGTAAGCAAAACAGGAAGTAAGATAGCAAAGTATCGCTCATCTCCTGTCAATCCCTCCGTTTTCCAAACCCTTCAAAAGGTCTTTGTTTGCACTCACCTTCTTTCTCTCTTCTCTCCGCGCTGTCTTACCCGCTATTATTATGGAGGTAGGGTGACGAAAATAAAACATTTTCTTCCAGAAAGAGTGCTGAACATGCCATAAGTGCGGGTGGAGAGTTAAAAAAAGGTGGAAACTGAAAAAGAAGGATGTTCATGAAATATTGAATGTGACTGCAGCAGCCCTTTGTAATGTGCTATCTGTCACTGTCATCCTGCATAAGTGTGCGCATGTCTGCTCACGGATTGGCTTGGGTTCACTTGTATGTGCAGGCGTTTTGTTCAGTGCCAGGTATCGGTTACCAAGATACCCGTTTACAGAACTCATGCGAAGACTCAGCCATGTCAGTCTTCAAAGAAAAGTGATAGTGATGTATCAGTCTTGATATTTCACTAAATGCCCATTAACGTTTATCCTACAAGCTGCAAGGCGATTCCAGTCCAAAACACACGCAATACAAGCAAAGAATTGGAGATAAATTTGGGAATAAGATGTCCCAGTTAGCATATATCTGAAAATGTAGATTCTGATCAAGTGAGACGGTTACCAGGCAACAACATCTCTAGATCATGGAAGCACGGTTTACGTTTCCAACGTCATCTCTATAGATGTGTGGTACAATGTCCGAAAACAAGACTGAAGCGTAGATCTATGGCTCAACCAAAAAATGCTGTGTTGGCTGATCCAATTAAAACAAAGACATAAAATGCTCAAGAACCTGTTGAGATCCTGAAGTTTTCAACATGAAGTGCGAAAAAGTCAGTTTCTCTATATGCACGTTGAACTTTTCTGATTATTTTTTTCCTACTATTTCACAACTGCACACACCACACACACTTTCCCTATGTGTGAGTGTGTGTGTGCATGGTTGTTTGTCCTGTCCATCTCAGTGTTGCCCAGCAACAGACTGGTGACCTATCCAGGGTGACCCCGCCTCTCGCCCGAAACGATAGCTGGAGATAGGAACCAGCAACCTTCCTGACCCCACTAAGGGAGAAGAGTGTAAGACAATGGATGGATGGATGGATGGACACTCTGTGTTGGTCCATCACATGAAAGATGTTCCCAGCGATGGGGGGGAAAAAAGACCTGATTCAATTTCTTACCCGACAGAATGAATGAATAGTAAAAATGTTTTCAGCGGCTTTTGGTAAAACCTTATCATCTTTTGGCGAGAAGCGAAGATTAAGAGGACGAGTGTTTCAAAAGCCACGAAGGTGTTGCGCCTCGCCCGTATCGATTGCCCTTGTACTGTTTCTACCTGTCGAGGATTCAACTCCCCTCCACCCCCCATTTCTCATGAAAAGAGAAGAGCCGAAGAAAACGCCACAGGATGATTCCCGTCTTTATCTCTAACATCCAACTTTTCTGCTACCTCCCTTCCCTTGGCCTCAGCCTCCACTTGCATCCTGGTGGATGGTGAGATGAAAATCCGAGGAAATCAGTGGTAGAACATTAAGCTACCTTTTTGTTTTCCCTTCATTAAACAAGAAGAAAGAGGTTTTAATTGTGTGCACGTTGTTTTGCGTGTGCGCGAGCGCGACGGAGCGAAAGCGTGCGAGAGCCGAGAAGGACCCAAGAGAGCGGAACGCCGAGTGTGTTTCGAGGTGCTGATTAGTTTGATTGTGTTACTTCTGAATGTGTGTGTCTGCAGGGAGCGGAGCATGGAGCCGTCTTGCTTTCAGACTTTGACAGAGCCTATCCCTCTGCATCTTCCTTCTAATTGAATCCATCCCTCGGGGCATCACCACTTGTTGGCATGCTGACACTCATGAAGGTGGGGGTGCGTGTGTGTGTGTGGGTGGGTTTAACGGTGGGGCAGAACACTTGGAAACACCCCGTTCTTTTGCTTAATTATAGACCGCCAGCTGGGAAAGCAGAGGAAGGGGACGAAGGCAGGAGAGGAAGACATATTGATTAAATTAGTCAGATTATGCATATTTAATGTTTCCCTTTATCAACATATATCTGCCTGGATGCTCGTGTGGTAATGGGTCCAGCTCATTCCCATCATTCCCCGATTTACAGTATCTGCTGGAGATGTATTTAAGGGACACGGTTTAATTTCCACTTGTGAAACCAGTTTACCTTTTTGGCTGAATGCGCCATTTTTACAAAAGTGGCTCATTGGGCTTTAACAAGATCTGGTGGCTTGACGCAGACTCAATAAGTGGAATAAAGTATTCTCTTCCAACCAACCACATACTTGCTAAATCAGTCAAAGCTATTGGTATGACACCCTGTATCTGTTTCAGACTTCTTTTTTGAAGTAATAACAGAAGTAGCCATCTTGCTTTGACGGTTAGCTCAACTGTAGCTAACTGGGTACAGTTAAAGTTCTTTGTGACTCGCAAGGTACCGATCTGAAAACAAAGCACCGACAGAATACCATGATGGATTTGATTTGAAAGAACTCCAATGCTACGGCAGACGGCTAACGACACAAGCTAGCATCTACTTTCAAGCTAGCATCTACTTTCAAGCTTTCTATTTGCCTTAAGCTAAATGGCTAACGTTAGAAAACCTAGATGTTAATCGATTTCTTCTAATTTAAAAATCTATGGCACTTGGAGTGATCAAAGCGTAACGTGGTTAATTCTATGCTGAACTCTTTAACTCACAAAGTGAGATTTGGGAATCCTTTTGTTTTTTGGAGGCAGAATCTGAATTATATGAACTAGTTGAATCTGGACAAAACCCTTCGAACATTGATGATGTGACCTCTTAGGAACTGAATCTTGCAATCTTAGTGAAAACTGTGCCGTTCAGTTTTTTAAATAGAAAAAGAAAAACAATTTTATGCCTTTAGTTATGTAATCATGTATTGCATGGTTACATAACCATGTATGATAGATGAGACTTTGGGTCAAATAGCAAGAAAAGACAGTAGATCTCAACGAGGGTTTTTATCTGGTTACATGAAGGTTGTTATCATCGCTGGCCAGCAAATGGCGATTCTGACTGACCGTCAACACAACGAAAGCTGATGCCAAGACAGCTGCATAGAGCCGTGGAGACTCTTTCAAACTTTTATTCTTCTCTGGTTACCCTTTGACTTCTTCTTTGAAACTCTTTATGACTAGGTGATTTTGCATGACTTTCAAATCGAGGTCTGGGCAGCTGAAAGCATTTGTGGGAGTCAGGTTCTCATCATTTTCCTCAGATCAATCTTTTAGGCTATTAAATGCCTTAGTGGTGACTTTATCCACCCCTGGATTCTTCTACAATACAACACAATGGCTCATTTAGGCTCCTTATCATACAATGGAGGACTACCAAAAGGCTAGCTGACCCGTCTTCGGTATGGGTTAGCGAGATAAACGATCATGTGGCGGCTAATGCGGTAAAAGACCGGCAGGTCATTTATCCTGTTGGCCAGTGTGCTCACATTTACCTTCCTCTATGACTTTTAGGTCACACGTCGCACACTCCAACACACACGCAAAAGGATGACAAACTGTCTTATCGCGCCTAACCCTGTTAACCAGGTTGGGTGCAGACTGTAGCTTCAGTAGTAATCTGTAACGTACGGAATAAATGTCTGGATGTAGGTGTGTGTGTGTGTGTGTGTTGTTAACCTCCTTTTCCTTCCAATAGCCGCTTCATTCGTTTGTGTCACATCTGTGTTTAAGCCCTTTCACGTCGACCCCACGTCGACTGACATTATCGCTATTGAATTTGTCCCCGTTTCTTAGCGTGCTCCTCCGATGTTGTGCCTCCGATGTTTTTTTTTTTTTTATCTGCTTATTCAGTTCCCCCGCCAACAATTTGATAATTTACCAGCGCGCCTTCCTAGCAGATCCTTGGCCAACGGTGCGGAACCAGAGCACTGTCAGCCACAGGTGGGTTTCTTCCCCCAGTGCTTCTTTCCCCCGTCCCGACTCTCCGGTGGCTCATTTTGCTCTCGAAAACAGTTTGAGATTTCAAGCTGTACCGAAAGAGGTAAACCAGCATCCGCTTGTCAGGCGAGGCAAGCATAATGATGTCGCTGGAGAAAACGCATCCTTCTGTTTGCCGCTTGTTGTCTCTGCCTGTTGCTGTTGTCATCTTGCCATGTTGCCTTCCTTAACTCCCCCTCCTCCACATGGTTCGAGCGAGCGTCCATGTTGGTGATCCTGCTGAACTGTGTGACACTGGGCATGTTTCATCCCTGCGAAGACATCAACTGTGACTCGGAGCGGTGCAAAATTCTACAGGTAAGGCCCTCACTCTGTTCTTTAAATGTTCTTTCACTATGTTTTGGTATTAGTGCAAAACACTGATTTGCTGTAAAATGTCTCCCATTGTGTCAGCAAACACTCAAGAAGAAAACAAGCTAGCCACCATCGCATCAGGGCCATTTACAGCCGTGGCCCCTCGTCCGTGCATTAAGGGCCCACTGTCCTCCTTGATTTACATGTTATTTGAAAAGGACTGAGTCATTAAAAGGCTTCTGCAGACCTCAATGTCATGCTTAGGAAATGGGTTAGAGGGCTGGGGTTAATCCAATAATTTGTTTCAGGGCTGGCCCAAGCCTTCATGGGACCCTAAGCGAAATTTGGTTTTGGGGCCCTCTAGTTCTGCTAACAATATGGACTGGCTGCCATCAGCAGTCCAATCATTAGATCATTTACATACCTACTATAAACTTACTGCATCTCTGGCAATGCTGGTTACATTATATGCATGTATAATATAGAATAAATTTATTGGCCAACTGATTTATTGTCCATTTGATATTTGGGCGCCGATTTCCTTAATTTTGGGGGATCGTGATTGGCCGATACTTACATGTGAAGCCCATCTTATCCCATAATCTTATCTTCATCAGTAAAGGTTTAAAATCAGCCTCTGTTCTCTTCTGCTCTGCAGTGAGAGGTTTGACTGACAGACCGGCCCACCAGATCAGGTCTGCATGTTTACAGTTGACAATATTCACCCCACTTTAGCCATCTCACCAACTTTCTTGCATACAGGACAGCCCCCCTGTCAGGAGGCTCTGGGAAACGAAGTTGGGTGGTTTTGCAGATCGGCTTGGGATTGGCGAAAGATAGCAGAGAGCTTCGAGACAGAAATGTAAAACAAATGATTAATTCCTCCTTCTAATTGTTTGGAACATCTGGAAAAACTTTTTCTTTTATATGACAAGGTAAAAGTTGAAACTGATGCATGCGCAGTCTCCGTGGTTCTTTGTTCAGTAGAGTCTTTCTCCCCGACCCTTTATCCGTAGTCTCTATGGATCTTCAGTCACAATCTCCACATCCCCAGTAATGTCTCTCCATCTTTGTCTGACACCAGGCAAAGATGACACCTGACTCCTTTTTTAACAGACACGCTAGTGTCTTCCTCTACAGTGTTGGGTCTTTGTCAAGAGATCCAGCGACATGAGGAGTAAAAGTTTGGATCTGTGACCAGCAAACCTTTAACTGGCAAGTTTTGACCACATAAGTGACCACAGGAAGCTGTAGTCAATTCTCAAAAAAAAAATGGGTGTAGAAGAAGAAGCAGAAGTCAATAAACTGAATGTCTTCACCTGCTAATCAGAGAAGAATGGGTCAGCATGAGGATTACAAAATAAATTTTAAAAAAGGCTAAACACTGTAAAATGTAGATCTATACAAAAGTTTGATGCATTTACCAATCAGAGCTTTTAGTTTGGTGTTCAGTTTGGCACCAAACTAAAAGAGCCAAACTTTTAGTTTGGCACTAAACACCCAAAGCGTGCTCCTTTTGGTTTGGCATAAAAAACCAAAAGGAGCACGCTTTGGGTGGCGATACAAAAAACGCCATGACTGTGAACAACAGAGGCTTTACCACCTCAAAGCAATCTCCCAGCACCCTGTTCAGAGCAGCGGTAAAGGCTCTCTTGATTTCCTACACGGTGGGACAAATTATGTCTTTTCAAGCTTGACCTGACATTTCCCATAGCGCTGCTCCATTTCAGCAGTTTGTGAAACCCTGAGCTGCCTGGAAAATGCCTTCGTCGTCTGTGCCTCACACCACCACTCTGCAACGCGCCTCTTCAGACAAATTGAGGTTATTCAGGTGATGTGTTTCATTTTGTCTAGCTTGATTAAGTTCTTTTTGAACTTCTTCTTTTAAGACCCAACACTGAACCCTATGTACCTTGCTTAAGTAGCAGTTACTGTGATGGTTAAAACTGGCATGATTAAGAAAACTGTGTATTTGTACCCCTTAATTCACTTCCATTTCTTTATTAGAGTTTAAAATATTAAAATAAATCCATAATTTTCAAAAAGGTGTTGCAGATTAGGATTTCGAAAGCAGGATGTACATTTATATTCCGTCTCCATTGCGCTGATTGCCTTAAATAAAATCTATTGACAGGAAAACGTATAGTTGACCAGAGGTACAGGTGTAGGGTTCAAAAGACTAGAGGACAGATTCGTCTTCCAGGGAGACAAAAGCCCTAAAGACACAACCAGAACTACACTGGGACGGGTTACATCAAAGCATATCCAAACAGTGGCAGAATCATTGCTGTAGGGTTGCTTTTCATCAAAAGCAACAGGAAAGCTGGTGAAATCGATGGAGTTCTATGGATTAAATACGACAAGGAGGAAAACAAAGAACCTGAACATTGAGTTTTAAATCACAGGGCATCGACGTGGTTGAATGTCCTCGTCAAAGTCCAGACCCGAATCACAATCAGATTGCAGCACTCTGACCACAATCTGATGAAGAATGAGCAGCTTTCATAAGATCAATAGGTAACAATTTTAGATCCGTGCTGCAAAAGTTGCTTTTCCAAAGCACTGGCTCAAAGAAGTTACGTAAACGGCGTGCCATGTATTGTTTTTCTGCCGTTTCACAAATATGTAAAATCTACTTTTTTGAGCTCAATATCATGTTGTAATGCTATTACCTCATCAAAAACATACCTGTAGTGTTGTCTTGATTCTTTCACGAATGTTTCAAAAATCTTTTAATCTCCATTTGCAACCATTCAGCTGTGAAAAACGCCTGGATGGACCTAGCACTGCCTCTGAGATACCTTGAAACTGCAGTTTTCAAGCTTCCACCTCACAGAGCAGCCCTGCCCCACGACTCCCATGCTCAGCTCCTTCAGACTAGCCAGCAGCAAATAGCAAGCACATGTTGGAACAGCACATCTGCCAAGCTCAATGCAAGCTGCTTCTTAGTGCAACGCTGGTAGAAACGTTATTAAAGCTTTGATAGAGGAGCCATGTTGTGATGACTTCCCGGAGGAAGAGGGAAGAGCAGCAGTTTCTTAAAGGGACAGAGGTCCAATTACAAAGCGTTAAATTATGAAGTCAAATTTCTTTTAAATGTATGTATCTTAAATGTAAGATACATACATATTACACCAAGGTTTGGTCTTATAGATACATACTGTAGCTGGACCTTCGAGCAGTCATCAGCTCGGAACATAAAAACAAATGAGCTGGTAATGAGTTCACTTCACCCTTGAGATTTAATTCATTATTTGTAACGACGTCGCGCACGAGTCTTTATTCAATAAAACAAGTATCACCGACTGAAAACCCTCCCGCTGGGATGAAGCATCCAAACTCTTCAAATCGGAACGGCATCCGACACGCCAACGTCAAAAACCCCACGCTTGCGCGTTGTACAAACGAAAGCGAAACAGCCGACGGGGCACAGAGAGAGAGAGAGGATGGAGACTCCGGCTCTGTCCGAACGTTTTCCAGCATTCCTGGCCTTTTTGCAGTCCTATCCTTTTTAATCATCTAAGATGGGAAAACAAACAACAGTGCCATGTGCGGGGGCATTGCCATTAATTTGTCGACCTCCTGTAACACCATAAAAGCTAATGGAGATACACCGATGCTTGTACTGTAAAATACAGAGGAGGAAAATAGCGTCTGCTTCGGGTGAGGGATCCGAGCAGTGAGGCGCGGCGGGGCTCCATCAACTCCCTCCGATGCCGTTCGTCTTGTGCGGCATGGAGACGAGGCGCTTGCTAAGTGGCTCCAAATAGATAGAACTAAGTCATCCTATTTTCTCGTCCGCTGACTCCGAGGAATGAGCAGGCCTTGTCCTAAAAGGAGAAACCTCTGTCATTTGGGAGAGAACAGACCTCCCTCTACGCACTCTTTTTGGGATTAGATCGAGTTTTAGTGGTTCAAACGTTTATAGTCTTTGACGCATTTTAGGACGAATGTTTATTTCAATCTTGGAGAAGATAAATGCATCCACTTCCAACTCTCTTACCTAATATGGACTTGTATTTTGAGAGGAAGAAAAGAGGGGAAAGCAAAGAAGAGGAGAGGAAAGGGATGGCTTGTAGCATGAAACAAATTAAAATTAAAACTCTTTGGAGAGAACAAATAGGAGGAAATTTAAGTGAGACTTAATGCTTAGGGAATGAAAAGAAGGAAATGGAAAAAGAAGGGGAAAGGATATAAATCAAACGAGAAGGAAAGCAGAACAGAATGAGCAAAAGAAGGAAACACAATGATAAAAGAAAAGGAATTTTCAAAGGAAATATTTGCCAAGGCAACTTTGAAATGGCAAATTGGACAAAGAAAATAATGAGTTGGCAGGAACAAAACGTGAACAGAGTAGAAAGAACAAAAGCAGTTAAATTAATGGCTAGAAGAAATAGACAACAAATTGAGAGAGAGAGACAATAAACTGGAACAATGCAGGATAAATAATGGAATGGCAACAGATGGAAAAGAAAGATATGAGAAGAAAGAATGAAAATCTATCCAACCACAGTTCTTCATTTCCCTAAGATCGGCTTGCAAGGACAACAGGTCTAGAAAGGACATGCAGAGAACCCTCTCCCCAGCCAACTGTCCAGCTCATTCTGGCAGATCTCGAGGGATTCCCACGACAGAAGGGACAGACAGTCCTTATAGTACAATCTTGGACCTGTTTTCTCCTACTGTGACATACCCAGAATATCCCTAGAGGCCAGCACCTTGAGGATTCCTGATCAGGTTCCCAATCCATTCATCTGAATCCTTTCAACACCAAAGGGCAGCAAGGATACTGCTCTGGATACTCTAAAAGCAGAGTATCCAGAGAAAGCAGACGGATCAAGAGTTTAATTATTAGCTTAATCGTCTTTGGGAAAGGTCAACGCACCACATGCAATGTGGAGAGTCATGCGCGGGATGCCAGGAGAACCCATTCGTCTGTTGTCTGTGCAGATGGATGGGTTCTCCTGGCACTTCCAGCAGTCATTGGACAGGAGACGAGGTATTCCCTTGACATGTCACCAGACCACCAAAGGACAACATAAAGACAGACGGGACAAACTTTTAAGACAATTTGGAGAGACCATTTGACCTAACAGTCTTGGACTGTGGGAGGAAACCAGAGTACCTGGACAGAGCCCACACAAGCACAGGGAGAACACACAAACTACATGCAGAAAGACCCCAAGAATTTCAACCCACGACCTTTTTCCGCAAGATCTACCAACCGTGCTACTGTTCAGCTCCACACCAAGAGAATGAAAGGCAGACACAAAAGGAGCGACCACTTAAAAACAAGGAGTGTGATATGACAACACTGAAGGAAAGGAAACTCGCTGAAAGAATAGCTGAAAGTAACAAAGGAAGGCCTGACATTAATAGCAGTTACAGTTGCAGTGAATAACACACATTATCTCTTCATTGTGGCAAAAGTTAGCGAGTGGGATCTAATAAGCAGCAGGAGAACAAGTTTTCCTCCAAAGTCACTTCACTACCAACAACCACAGTGATACGAGTTTATAGATTCAGTGAAGAAAGGGGTTGAGGCGATGGATGGATTGAACGTGGGGATGTGTCATCGAGGTGGGTGTGGGGGGGAAACTCCTGATAAAGCTTTGGATGGTGGTGACTCAGTGTGGGGGTGCAGTATTCAAGCAACGGTCTTTGCTCTAAGCAGACTGACATCCAGATGGAACCTGGAACAAAGAGGAGTGGATGAAGAATGAGAATTGAAAGCAGGGATGAAGAACAGGAAGAGGGATGAGGTGGGTTTGAAGTATTATGACGGACAGTGAAGGATAGGTGAACTGACGAAGAAGACCGCTGCATACTTTTATCTGCTCCCAAACTATTCTTAATAAGTTGATTTCCAAGTAGGACCAATAGGCTGTTTACATAACTATTTACAGTTATCAGTTTAACTATAGATAATTTATAGCTAAATATTTGGGCTAATCCAAAATGTTAAGCTAACTATAGATAGCTAGTCTGCTAAACGGTCAGATGTCATCTCCTGTTTAGCAATAGGATAAACAGGAGATTCCTATTCAAAATGTCTGAATAGGAAACATCCTATTCAGACATTTTGAATGTGGGGACGTGTCGACTAAACATTTAGCTTGAAGCTAATCATGTGGGTTAACCCAAAATATTGTGCCTCAGGACATGAAGAATGCTGGACACCGTGGTCAAAAAAAGACCAACATTAGTAAAAAAAAAAGACAGTATGAGTTATGATAAGAGAGGAAAACAGAATGTGACCGGTCATTGTGCAGAACGGGAAGCATTTAGATAAATTTAAAAAAAGGAGCTGAGGAGTTGAGGTTTGGATTCTGCTGTTGCCAAGGCAGCCCGAGCTCCTCCTCCACGCTCTCAGACTTATCTGCTCCGGGTTATGAGATGTGATTTAATTTGGCGAGTCTCTTCTGCGGAGCGCAGATGAACCCGCAGCCCAAAGGTTAAACACACTGTTAGTAATAGCCCCGCATCCTCCATTTCAATCTCGCTGTCATCTATAGAGATGGTAAGAGACACGTCACCCACACACACTATTCTGTGATCCGTCTCTCCTCACAGAGCGGACACCTTCCCTGAAGTCATATTGTTTCTGTTAGCTTGGTTTGGCTTTATTTCATTCTGTTTAGATGTATTTGGTCAGGAACCAAACATAAGCAATGTCACAAAGCAACCGTTGCCCTTTACGCAGGCCTTCTCGCTACTAGCTAATTTATGGACCTGGGCTCTGTTTGCGCTTTTCTAATAAAAACAGTACAGTGGAGAAAAAAACACACATATTCTAAAAAGTGTTTTGTAAATTAACAAGTGGTCCATGCAAAATGTAGTAATTTTGCTGATACAATTTGCTCCACGTTGCAACTTTTATACGTTGAAAGTCATTTGAAAACCCACTGATCTGGTCAGTGTGCCACTAATGCTTCACCAACACTCCATCACTGTTAAATGTGTCCATGAGACCTTCAGTAAAACCAATTTTCGATACATTTGAAATATTCAGACCGTAGGGATCTCAAATTGATCTTCCTGAGGATTTCCCAGAATTTAGCCATGTCCTTCGGTCACCTTGGAGTGGACGATTGCCTGAGTCAGGACCGTTTTGCCATCCGTCCAGACGATGGTTTTCTATCGTCTCCAAAGTATTTCTGGTTTTAGTTTCCATTTGAAACTGTCATTTACATCACTTTTCTTGTCTTCATCTCTCTTTGCTCCTCCAATCAACCATTTAATCAAACTCTCCTGTTCTTTTGAACACTGTCTTCAACAACCAGTTTTATTTAGATCTTCAAAAAAGCAGTACACTATAATCAGCATGTACAACATTTTCTTCTCCTTTCTGACGCTTGTAGTCTAGTTTTGTTTTGATTAAAACTCTCCATTGCAATTATTTCGAGCCCTTTCGAATAATAATTTCATGACAGATTAATAACGATCATTGGATCCGGTGGCTTTCTGCTGCTAGCCCGCACCTGCCGGTTAATTAGTCGCTGTGTGGAAATTTAAAAAATTCGATTGGAACTGGTGACCAAGCCCCCGGGCTGTGATGCCGGACTCTATGCAGCAGTAGGCAGTTGCAGATTCCTTGTGGACATAGTCAGAGCCAGGAGTTTGAACAGTCAATGTAAACAAGCCGTTTCTTAACAGACTCGCCGATCTTTACAAGCCTTTCCGATGCCAAAAAGCAAATAAATATAGCATTACTGCTATGTCTTTCAGAGCCATAATCCTCCTTCTAACAGTTTATCCCTTTTGGCAAACAGACCTCGGATAATGTGTTTGATACAGAAGACAACACATCAGAGAGCTCTCCAGCTCCGAGGGAAGAAAGTAAAGGCATGAGCTAAGGTTTGGCTGATAACAAAGTTTCACAGAAGTGCCAAACTCGTACTTTCTTTCTTCTTTTTTACCCCAGAAGGACAAATTTCAAAGGAACAACATTCCTTTCTGAATAGTAGAGCTCGTACTCCCCTACCACCCAAGCGGTGACAGTACAATGTGATGTCAGCCGAAAGCTAATAAAGCCGTTGTCAGTACTGTTTGAACAGAGGATTAGAGAGACATACACCCAGAAGAAGACAGTCTGGAGAGTGGGAACGCTGCCGTGAAGAGGGGCCACTGTGGAAGGGCCGCGCATCTAACGTTGCGTCCGTGACCTCACCGTGATGAAATGTTTCTGGTAGCCGGTGTCTGTGCGCTCTGAGTCGGCGGTAATTGAGCCCACAATATTATCTCCCCTCCACCTGTGAGGAGTGGATCTGGGCCTGAATGGCAGATTACACTGAGCCCGGTCTATTGTTCTCGCCACATGAGGCGTACGCCGCCCTCACCGCCGCTCACGGCTGTCCGCCCGCCCGTCTGCGTGCGCGCTCGTGCACGTGATGGAAGCAGCTGACCCCAAGTGATAATGGCATTTAGACTTTGTGACAGGCAAAATTAGCATAGAGAGTGGCTGAGATTTATTTTTGGGAGAGGGTGCTGGGGAGGGTTTCCACAGAACCGACGGCACCCGTTTCAGTCAAAACCCAATCTGACGGCTGATGGTATTGTCTGCATGGATGGCCTTTAATCATCTCCACAAACTCTGAGTGTCTTTCTAAAGTGTTTGTCGTCTTAAATTTTTCCGATTTTGCCTCGTTGAAAGCTCAATTACCAAACAAGTGAGTTTGTTTGGATCTTAAAATGAGATCAACATTTTGCAGATTAATTGGAAACCTAAATAAACTGTCCAATGTTGGGCGCCTCGCCATGTTTCTTCGCCATCAAAAAATTGATCTTTGTCTGGACGTGTCCGACCGATGTCCGCTTTGAGTCGACTAGAGGTTGAGTACACTGGGACCTCTACGGGGTGAAGGTCTTTAGTGTTAGCATGACATGTTAGCGCTTACCATGGTAAATTCAGAAATAAATAAAAAATTCAACTGGACAGTCACAACTCAGATATGGTCAAGCTAATAATAAACCATTTGTGATCACCAAATAATAGTTTCAAAATGAAACTTTAGCGCCAGAGCTAGGAAACAGAGCAGCAGATAAATAAGTTTATTGTTATAACGAGATATAAAATTGTGTTTATCTGACAGATTGGCATCTTCTCACTCGTTCTTCAAGACGCCACTCAATCGTCTCACCAGGTGTTGCCCTTTTCTGTTTTGAGCTTTCTCGTTTAAATTGGAGCATGTCTTGCATTTAATGAGATATAAATCTTGAAACATTCTTGCTTTACATCTCGTTATAACGAGAAACTTTTCTCATTCAAATCAGCAGAGGTCAGAGGGTTCCTCTGCGCCTCATGCAAAAAATCAATATGTTTGTTGGCTGCCTCATTATAAATCTTTTTGTGATCTCTCCCCAACAGCAGTATATTTTTGTGCCCCCCCCCTCCACCAACCATAAACAACAAGCACGCTTGCGTTTAGTCCGCCGAAGCTGCCGGACTTCACACTTGGGTGCCGTACTGAATCTAATAGCTTTGACGCTCGAGTGTTGGACATTAGGGAGTGTTTAAGTGCTCTCATCGTTAGTGATTAAGAGCACTTAGAGCATAAAGGCTGCGCCCGGGAGGCGATGAGACGGCCGCACAATGTCAGCACTCGCTTTGGCAACTCGCAACAAAAGCACGGCTGATGTCTGTGTGCCTGGTCCACACGTGTGTTTACCCTCGCTCTCAGGCAATGTGAGAGGGAACATGGGCGTTCACGCAGGAAGACACAGGAAAAGGGAGTGGTGTGAGGTTACACGGCAGCAACGTGGACGGAGTGAACGAGGATTTCTGATGCGCTAACAAAATTCAAATTACTTGAACTGTTTTGAGTGTTGTTGCTTTACAACCACAAGCTTCTATGTACTAGACTCTACTTAGTGCATAATTGTGAAAAAAGTAAAGCAAAAGGGAAAGGAACAGGAATAATAGGTTGGGGATAACATCATTTTAGAGTGCACTCACACTCTAAACTCTAAAGTCTGTGAAGTCCGGTTCGTTTGGTGAGGTGTGAACGTGCAATCGAACTCTGATGCGAACCAAAAACAGCTAAGGTGATGTTAAAGTGAACTTTGGTACCAAAGCAGGAAGTAGACTATAGCACAGGGCATTGTGGGTAAATGGAATTAAAATAAATGCGAGAGTTTAACACTAGAGGAAGAAATTCTTGTGGTCTTCTACCACAAAGGAGAAATCTTACAACAGGGCTGTCGAAAGTCGGTCCTCGAGGGCCGGCATCCTGCATGTTTTAGTTCTCTCCCTAGTGGTAGCAACAACCTCCTCAGCAAGTCAATGTTCTCCTTAGGCCTTCTAATGAACCATCATTTGATGCAGGTGTGCTAAACCATGGAGAGAACTAAAACATGCAGGATGCCGGGCCTCAACGACTGACGCCACTCCAGTTCTTACATTTAATGAAGACGGAAGTTGCTCTTGGTGTCGTCTTCAGAGGTTTTCAAGTTACATCCTTCAGTTGTCCTTGGTGCGGCGCCACCGCCAAGGACATGAACACGTTTTTCAATTAGTTTGCTTCGTTTGGCCAGCTGAAAATTAAACCGATGTTGCAACTTTGATTCCCAGTCGAACCACGTGTACTGGTCTATCACATATGAAAACACACCTAGGTTGCACGGAAAGAGTACATACCTTCAGGTATTGACACTCTTGTAAGCAGTTTGCCGAAAACTGTGTAGGGGACACAGCAAACATGGTGTAGAAGTTGCTAAGACACCACAGCGAGTCTAGTGGGGACTGAATACAAATCCACAAGAGTCTTTTTACATTTTGAAAGCCATGTACGACTTTTCACTTTACCCTCATATAAAGTCACACAATGTGGACGTGTTTAAAGACTTTGGCGAGGCTCTGTCTTTGTCAGTGAGTTGGCTAAAAAAACCCTGGTGAGTTAAGCATTAAAAAAACGATGCAAACCGCCCATAGACTCTCACACGGTCGCCGAGCACACATTCAGGCCGCTCTGGGGGACATAATACACAGTAATAAGGGAGCGATACACCCCACCACTCACTGCGAGACAGAAGGAGGCAGTGGGAGAAAAGATAAGAGGAAGATGAGAGAGATGGAAATCTGCGGTAGACTGCACGAGGAGGTGGACGAATGCCAGTAGCTCACAGTCAGTGCAGCAGGAATCCCATCCAGATGTTGGCGCGGAGAGGCGAGAGTGGAAAGGCGGATAAGAAAGACGGGGAATATCCTGCTTTTTCGTCACCGGCGCAGAGCGATTTGTGCATCGAACAGATAAAGCCGTAAATCAGCGGAGGTTTGTCCTCTGCGTCCATATTCGTGAACCCACAATGTATCGCCCCCTTCCCACCCTCTCTCATCTCCTGCCACATAAAAGGCCAGCTATTGTAGGATTCCTATCTTAAAAATAAATGTCGCTAATGGCCAGTCGGCGAGCAAATGGGCGTTTGGACGTGTGTGGCGTCTCGACGTTGTAGCGATTAGCCTCCGTCCACGCTGTGTATCGTGTGAAGCGTTTATGTCGGCTACCCCACCAGGCGCATAGCCGCACTCTGTGCCTGGCGGTTTTTTTTTTTTTTTTACAGGACCTTTCTGGTTGCACAGGAAGTGAAGGAAGTAAAGGCTTTCCCATATCTGGCAGCAGCGACCATGCTTTATTTGCAACAAATACGGAGGATTTGTAGCACATAATGAAACAAGAACTTTCTGTACTGGCATGGATTAACGGGTAAAGCCGAAAAACACAGGAGAAAGCATTAGAAGTGACTTATTTGGGTAATTTTGTTTAGGTTGCCACAGGCTGTTGTATAACCACCCACCTTATTGTTTGACCTTATGTTTATGCCTTTAATTGGACATACAAGGACGTATTTTTACACTTCTCTCAGGTCAAACAGGTCAGTTTTATGACGTGGACGAGTAACAAAACCTCCGACAAACAAATTCTAGTGGTGGAAGTAGTGAAACTCACAGCATTGCACAAAACAAAATTTGGTGAAGCATTTCAGCCAATATTCAGGCACAGAAGACATTCCGAAAAATGTTTGATCAAGTCGTACATCGGGTTTGTGAAGTTATTTGCAACAAACCACGAACAAATCGATGTTGGAGCCCAGGGATCTGATCTTAAGATTCCAAATAAGGAGCGCTAAGTTACTTGTGCAGAAAATGTTTTATAGAGGCCTGTAGAGAAACTTTGAGGGAGTATTTTTGCATTTTATCTTAAATGTCCCTTTGGCGAGTTATGCAGTTTTATCCTAATCCTTTTCCGTACGCCACCCTCTTCACATGGATAAAAATATCCAGCATGATCTACTTTTCCATTGACATGCGATGTTTTTCAAAAAAATCTTCAAGGCAAATGTTGATATTTCTGTTTGAGATTGAGAGATACAGATCACATTTTTTTTTGTGACGTGTGCGAACATTTCACAAATATCATATCCAGTCTCTTGGCCTAAAGCTCGGCCGTTAGCGTTCCATTCCTGTCTTTTACAAGCTTCCTACTAGAAGCAATTGCGTCGCGATGTGAAACGTCTAAATAACAGCCTCCTGTGACACGAAACAGTGAGCAGCTCACGAGAAACTATGTGGTGCCCAGATGACGGCGCGAGTCGTTTCCAAGTCAGATGAAATGTGGATCAGACGGAGCCGCGGCGCTCCGCTTTTGTTTGTGTTGTTCTTTTCTCTGACCCCTTTCCTCTGGAGGTTTTGCTTCGTTGAACAGTTCGCTGCAGGGCTCCTCCGCCTCGACGGAGTTAATGAGTGGTGTCTAAAAAAAAAACCCAAAATAAATAAAAACACCCACAGTGATATACGGTCGCCACCGGAGAGGGAACCTGTTTGTTTCATGGTCTGACGGTTTGTGAAATAGTTGCTTGCTGCTTTAAATCTTTCTCTGTTTTTATCCGAGGATGCTGGGAAAGCTCGAGAAAGCTGAGATTATTGAGCTGTAAACACACTGTCACAGTCTCACATTCCTCCATCAACCACCATTTTTTTTACTTGCAGTGAACTTTATAGCAGTGGAAGGCTAGCTTCTTCTTAAGCTAACAGGATCTGATATATTTATACACGTCTCCGTTCGTGTTAGGATGACTCATCTATCAGTGGGTGTCCTGTGCCTTAATCTCCTTCCAGATTCTTTTTTTTTCCTCCCTTCTTTGCCTTCAGCTTTTGTTTTTTACTCTGCGCTCTCTACTCGCCGCGCTCATTCCAAATTCCTCCACCTCTGCTTTTTGTCGTTCCCCATCGATTTTCATATCTTCAGAAAGCGGTACTTGCTCCTTCCGTCCGCGTTCTCTGCCCTTATTTTGCCTTCGGTTCAGCCTGATGAGGATCTTTGGCGAGCCGAGGCCAGACGGGCCATAACGAAGAGAAGGAATACTGATTAACGCGATGAGCGCTTTGCCCGGGTTGCACCGTTTTTTCTTTACAGTCGTCGCCGTAATTCGTTCTCGAGTGCCATTTAATAAAGGAAGGTGTAACAAAATCCTTACTCGATCGCTTGAGGACATCACAAAGGCTTGTTTAAGTGTCATCGAGCAAAATGTTAGTCCTCTGCTGCTGCAAGGAGGCTGTTATCCTTTTCCCGTCTGGCGCGATTGTCTGACCTCCTGACGACAGGATCAAGAGATTTTTCTGCTGGAACCGTCTCAAGGATGTCATAGGCTCTCAGTAGGATGTTTATCATACATTAAGAAATGTCTAGACTAGATAGAGGCCAATAAAAGAAACAGACCCTAGTGTATTAAATCCTTCAGGCTTCACCAACAAGTTACAGAACCCGGTTGCCTCGAGGCGCGTTGCAACGTGACGTAAAGTGCATGAGATCCCGTCCTGCAGTTCTCTGCTGCAGGGCAAAAAACTGCTAACCAGGTTTTAGCTTTAGCTGTCAAGTTGTCAACATCACGTGATAAATGGTAAATGTATTTACAATTTATTTTCTTTGTCTTATTTATAAAAGAAAAAAGAACGCAGTGCTCTTCTGCTGATTGTCAACACTCTGACAACTGGACAACAAGGTCCAAGGGTATCACATTTATTTCACAGGTCATGAAAAAAGCTTGACTATGACAACCTTGGCATGTAGATGTGCTGTGGAATTCTGTGTGTTTTGTAGTCAGAGAGTTACAGATTAAGTGCAATCCTTTAATGTTTGTATGTGATTATTGGGGCCACAGTCTGTGGTTTTTGTCATATGCATTCATTCATCTCCTTAATGACTGATGGCACGATGTGGGTCTAAGTGCTGATGCCAAAATGCCAGACCCAGGTTTGAACTCGGGCCTTTACCCACATGCCAGTTGAAGTAGACCTTGAAACAGTTTTTGGTGTAGGAGCTTTCTCTCCTTCATAGCCCAGGAATGTCTTTGAATTTCCCTAAATCAGCCGGTGAGTGTTCTGGGGAACAAAAGGAAGTCTGAGTTTCCCTGCTGCAACTTTTACCTCTATGGCTTGATCTTGACAAGAGGAAGGTATTCAGTAGGTGACTATAAAGTCCAATCAGTCACATTAGAGTTTTATAAATGCAGATTTATGACTTTCAAGAGCTGGGTGACGTTTCCTTTACGTTTTGTTGTATCAGTTTGCCTTCAATGTTCAGAGACATTCAAAACGTGACGTTAACCCCCGTTTGTTCTGTGTGTCCGGGCAGGACTTCGATGACTTCATCTTCGCCTTCTTCGCCATCGAGATGGTGATCAAGATGGTAGCCCTGGGGATTTTTGGCAAGAAGTGTTACCTCGGAGACACGTGGAACCGCCTGGATTTCTTCATTGTATTGGCTGGGTGAGTTTACGCCGTGACATGAGGGAACTCTCAGTTGGCCAAACATCAAGGTGTTCGTAAACACAATAGAGACCCAAATTTTTCTTTTCGGCTGCCTCTCGGTACGCTCCAATGACCTTTGGGACATGCACGTGATGCCAAAGGTGTAGATTTACATGCCGATACAAATTCATAAGACGTACATTTGCACACAAAGTCTCTAGCTACGACTGTACAGGGCGTAGCGCCTCTGACGCAGCACTTTGACTTGATGAAACACGTCGCAGAGTCTAGCCTGCTGGTTCAGGTCTGACATTTTCATCACGCTACGTCCCCCGCTGGGTTTTAATGCCACCCTTCTGCCGCGGCTTCTGTTGTCCGTCAGTGGGAACATGACACACTTCCTCCTGTGCACCAGTGTCCTTCATCAAAACGCAACGGAGGATCTTCATGTTGTCGTCTTTTTCTTTCAGCTCACACATCATTATACGGTAGCCATAAACAACATAATGGAATATTAGTGGAATGTTAACTGATTTCAGTGACTCAATGACCGGAAACGATTAATTACACAAAACTGATATTTTCAAGCCTTTATTTCTGTTAATTATGATGATTTTCTGCTTTAAGGTCATGAAAAGATTGTTACATCAGACCAATACAGAAACACATTTGTTACAGAAATGTGGGCTTATTGAAATATATGTTTAATACCTGCTTAAAGGTTTTCAAAAGGTACTTTTAATCTGACAAGTGAGCCTTGTTGAGGCGTATTCTGATCGATTGAATACGACTGTATTCATTTTGGACTTTGAATTGTTACCTTAGGTTCAGGTCTGGTAGTTGTTCAGATCCAGGAAACAACAATTGGCATATGGCATATTTCTCTCTTAATATTTGACCTATATTCTTGGTAGATTTAATGTATATTGACTGATTTTTAGTTTCAGACCCAACTTTTAGGTGCAGCACCAAAAATTTCTCGCAAATTTTGCACATGATTAGTCATTTGATAGATGCCGCGCCGTGATCATCTTCCTTCCACTTCCTGTCGCCATGTTTGCACTGAACGTCTGTGTTTTCTTGATTTCAGATTTCGTGATGCAGCTAGCGCTAGCGATGCAGTGTTTGCTTTATTGTAAGATTGAGACTAGGTTATTCTTGACTTTTTTTTCCCTCCTTTTATCTCAGAGTTGAACAGTAGAAATTTGGACATAATGTTGTGGTTCAACTGAACAGTCCAAAACCTTTCAAAATGGTCAAATGAGTCCAGCCACAAGCTCCTGGAACCATACGGTCTTCCTCCTTTTAAAAAGTTTGTATTTAGTTTAAAATCGAGATCTCTTCCAGAAGTCCGACTTTAAATGAGTTTAATGCATTCTGACTAGAAGAGCGGTCAAATAAATGCCCATGCATATAAAAATCATTGAATATAGGCGCAACGGGTACGGCTTATTTTCTCTTATGGTTACCGGGTAACTGTAGATTAGAGAAATATGTCCTGCAGATTCAAGCTTGAATAATTCAAATAAGCCCAAACTCCAAAAAAACCCCAACAACATTCACCTCTATGATGAGTGTCTGTTTTCTTTTTTTTTTTTTAGATTTCAGATGTTTTCATTTCCAAGGAATGACATGTTTAAACTGGAAATGTTTGAGTCCAGAAGTCTGTTAACATACAAAATTCTTCTAAAGGACTTTCAGACGGATTTTCTTTGTTCATTTATGTTAACTGTGATTGGTTATTTTGACAGTTAATTTCTTGAAATTGTTGGAGCTGGAAGCGTGTTTCGTGCGTAGGGGTGTGCGTGCGTGTGTGTTTGAGATAGTGTACGTTAACAGAAAACGGCAGAAAACAGGTGAAAGCAACGAGTCTGGCATCCACGCACGTGTGTGTGTGTGTCAGCTTGCATCAGCACACGGGGGCGGAGTGTACATCTTAATTTGTTTTCATGGTTTATGCTATTTCCGAACAACCTGAAAAGAATCTTATCTGTACGGAGAGCAAACCCCCCCCCCTCACCCCCGTCCGACCCACACATATGGAGACAAGGGTAGCCAAGGTAACGGCTGGTTGTCGAGCCTTCGACATATATCCTGGCAACAATTGTTAAGTCCCTGGAGACGGGCCCTGATGAACTGTTTGTTTCTCTCCGAGACGATAATTACAGCTAAGCTGCTTTTTCAGCAGGTCTGAACTCTCTCCTCCTAATCGCCTGGCTGTCAGGGGGGGGGGGATTCATGGAGAGGCGGCCGCACAGAGCAGGTGAGATGCAGTTAGAGAGAAAAGAGACGAAATGAAAAACGGACCTCATGCTACACCGCGTTCGGACTGACTGCTCGGAAGGCTTTTCAGCGGTCCGCTTCGCCAGTTTTAAGGGGATTTAGAATCGGCTGCCAGAGGAACGGAAGGCGTTCATGTTGCTTGTTTTTTTTGCGAGAGGAAAGTTTTAGCGTGAGAGAAGTGTCAGAAACGGAAATGTCACACAGTCATTGAAGGAATTTAAAGACGGGACCATTTAAACGAGCGGGGAAAATGCACTTCAGGCAGCACATTTTGTTTTGATTCAAAAAATCAGTTTGCTTTCCCAACAAGTCTACTCTGCCTTGAAGAAGCAGATTCTTCTGTTTTTAAGTTTCTTTTTCACGCTATAATGTTCCAGATGATGAAAACATTTTTAGAAAAGGAATCTTAAGAAATATAAAAAGCAGGTTTATAAAATAGATTTAGAAGTTACAGTCCGTACCAAATTTCATGTCTCTACGACGACTTAAGGTCATAGCGGAGGGTCTTTGCTAGGTGGCGCCGTTGAGCCGTTTCTTTTGCAATTTTTATGACGACCTTAAAATACGCAAATTTTACACGGGCTTGACCCGTCCGGCAAGTTTGGGGAGTTTTTGAGTATGATAAAGCCCCCAAAAAGCCAATTCGTTTGGCAAAAGAAAAAAAGTACGATTACAATAGGCCTTCACAGCACTTAGCTGCGAAGGCCTAAAAATATGTTGGAGGAGCTCCAGTGCAGCCACACCATATCAAAGCAACAGATTTATGAAGCCTTTTCTGTATTTGTAGAATAAAATCCCAGACTACTACTTCAGCTAAACTCCAGAATGGCAGCTTATCTGCCCAAATCTTCGGTTAAAAGCTTTCTGTGGAAAAAAAACATGCTGACAATACCAACTTGTAGACAAAGTAATTGCATAGGACTTCCCTGCAGATTAAGGCACCCGAAAAAGGTTTTATTTATTTATGTACCTAGCTATTGATTAGTGCGGTGGGACTCCGATCGATCGCTGAGGGAGTCTTAGTGGCCGAGCGCAGCAGTACTTACTGTCGCAGACAGGCTATCCTATTCATAATACATCAATCAGACTCAGCCTTATCTCTCTCTGTGTTGCTGTTATTCCTCCCCATGAGAGACCAAAAGGACGATGAAGGCGCTAAATGGGGAGAAGGTTAACACGCCAAGACAGAATGGAAGAGAAGCAGAGAAAGGTCAATTGCTCTATCCAACTCCTTCAATATTTAATCTGGCCAGATATTTGCGCAAAACAGAGCTCGAAAAATACCAATATTGGCTTGATAGCTTATTCGGTATAACCTTTCTTATATAAGCTAACTGTAGCTAGATTAAAATTATTTCATATTCGGTAACTAGTTTCTTACAGAATGAACATTTTAAAAAGTGTTCTGTGTGCAATGCTGCCTTAATCCTATGTCCATAGACACGTTGTGATGTGACATCATGCACACAAGATTCCTACCTGCTGACGATGACTACCATTGGTTGTTGCTGTCAAGTTGTCAACACAAATCTTTAATGTGTTTGTGATATATAGAAGAAAAAGAGTGTTTTGCTACTAATTTTCAACACTATGATAGATCACGAAGGTCCAAGAGTGTCAGATTTCACAAGTCAGGAAAAACTTTTAATTACAAAAAATAGCAATGGTCAGGAAAGTAGGTTAGCCATGCTAGCTTGACTTTGAAAATCTTAACATGCAGATGTGGCTGCAGAATTTGGTGTGCTTCGGTTCAGATAAAAAAATACTTCTTTTAAAAAAAAGGCTCTATTCTCTGACAGATCATCAGTAGAGCAGGTTTTTAATTTATCTAATCAACCACCGCTGCGTTCAGACAATCACTTTTTAATAATCGCAAAAAAAACATCGAGTCCGAAAACGTAATTCTGTAAAACCAGACTGCGTAGCGTAACCGACTCAGAGAGGAAGAAAAATAGAATCCACGGGGTTTTGACTTATTCTTCAACTCTTTTTTTTTTACATTCATGCTGTTGCGCGCTGCACTATTAGTTTCATTTTAGTAACATAGTTGTTAAGTTCCCTCTACTCTAAACATTTCTCCTGTCATTTTTCCTGCCAGACGTTTGTATAACTCTTGACTTTCCACGCTGTATTTTAAAGTGAATGGCACCATCTCGATTTAAAAAGTCTTCCGCGTAGTTAGCCTGACATATTGCACTTCAGACCTTTGATTGAGCCACACTCGAGGAGCCGAAAGGATCCTAGCAGAAGAGCCCTGAATCCTTGGCGTCGTCTCCTTTCTTCTCCTGTTGATTTATTGATGGCACTTTGGATCACCTCCAGCGCACGTGGGAGACAGCAGAGGAAAGCGAGAGCGTGACGAAGGAGAGAGCAAGAGAAGGGACGACATCTGAGCAGGGAGACGAAGAGCTGCGGGAGGCGCGAGAAGTTGATAGCGAGGAAAACAACGTGACAGAAAGAAAATATGCATAACAATACCTGAAGGGAGACGACGGAGGCAAAGAGCTGCTACGGAAGGCAAAAGAAAAATAGATCTGTGTCGCGTCATAACTTAGAAATCTTAACATTTATTTTCGCTACAACAAAAGGTTTATCATCGGAACAATTATTGTGATTTTGCCCGGGTGGCGGTTCTTCACTTCCGACTATAGAAGGAGAATAAAAACTCAAATCTAAGCTAAATATGACGTTGGTCCAATAAATTCGGGTTGAGTGAGGCGACCCACTCGGTGACAGTGTTTTGATCACAACAGAGCGCAGAACAGAAGCAGACCTGCTGCGCACAGCCAGACAGGCTGACTGGCAGTCGGGCATTAGCCCGACATATTCCACCAACATCTGTGTCGACCTGCCGACCCGTTTGATAAGCTGCAGGTTGAAAGCTTGGGCTTTAATTAAAGATGAGATGAAGAAACCGGGAGTGAAAAGAACTTGAACATGAATTGGTCAAGTAAGATACAGCTACGTGTTCTGTTTGTCTCTTAGCAACAAGTGACTGAGTAGATTTCAAATCAAAAATGTAGTAAAGACATGCAACAGTGTGACGGAGTATTAGAATCAGACTCAGAAAAAAAAGATTAAATTCCGAGGGTAAAGTCATGTTGCAAGAAAAAAGATGTACTCATATTATGACGATAAGGTTTTTATACGACAGCAAATCAAAATAATGAGCAAAGTCCTACTAATATGAGTAGCATTATTCCCATATTATGCCTTTTTGCTCCCATTATTACAACTTTATTCTCTTCATATTACGATTTTTGTACAAAGTCTCATTACCAGAGCGATTATACGTGTAAAATGTCATATGACGACAAAGCCGAAAGAATATGAGGCCGAACTCATATTTCCTGAATAACATCATAGAATGAAGCAGTAATTTTATAATAACTTGATGATACAAAAAAAAAACAAATTCCAATTAGGAATGTGGAGCATCTTACAAAGTTATACTTTGTATCGGTTTTACAAATATTGTGAACACAGGTTTTAATAATGACTTTTTTCCTAATAATTTGATAATTTTCTTATGGTAATATTGCATCTTTCACTAATATTATTTTATTCCTGTAACATTATGACTTAATTATCATAATTTTCAAAAAAATCTTAGTCTGGCCATAGTCCTCCATCATACAGCAGTATTTATAATGTTAAAAAAACAGCAACAAAAAAAATCTAATTTGAACAAAAAACTAATAGAAATATTTTTTATTAGTGTACAGATTAATAAAGTGTGCAAGGAGTCCAAATAGATGTCCAAATCAACAAAAGAACAAGTTAATCTGTAGATACATATTGATTTTGTTCTACTTCCAAAAACAACCACGATGGTTAAATATTTAGATTTTTCAGCTCATTAGTTAGCTGCAGGGGTTATAAATACTGTTCGTTGGTAAACAGCAGGCCGTTCGCCCTCTCTCCACAAATCGCTGTAAGTGCAGGTCCGGCGGTTTGGGGGGCCAAACAACGACCAGCAGCAACTTTAATTAGCAGGGATTACAGCTGCTGGCTGGTACTACTGGCATTTCTCCATCGTCTCAGGGCTGGATGCCAAGCTGCAGCATATACGATCCGCCCAAATCTCAACTCCATATGTGTTTTTTTATTTTTTATCTTACATTATCTCCAGTTTCACAATCAGAAGAAAATTCAGCCACATTGAAATTAGAGAAGAGGAAGGATATTAAGTCCAGAAACGATGATTTCTGCACAAACTGTCTCTTCCTTTTTCCACGTACTTTGACTCAATCTGCTGAAGGCTCCTGGCCGAGGTCTCCTCATCCCCCTGGGTTCTCCTCCAGCATCAGTGTGATTATCCCCCCCCCAACTAGCAGCAGGGTCACCTCGCTGGTCACGGATTATGATTCAAGGGAGGCAGCGATGGGATGTTTTGTAATTAAGTGTGAGACAGTAGCTGTAGTTCTAAATCTAATAACGGAGCAGTGAGAGCAGGCTGCTTTCCTGAATGCCTTCAGCCCAAGCAGCTGAAATTCAATTACGCTTTCTTTGGGCACTATGGGAATTCTGGTGAGTCTAAAATAACAGATGAGGGCAACTTCGTGATGCTGTATGAGGTGGAGAAAGAAAGGAATCCGTCTGTGTTCTATTTCATACACAGGAAAGCCGGGTGTAGAATGGCAAACACCCCTGATGAGTTCGCAGTTGCATTTGTACGCAGTTCCACTCGACTCTCGTCTCCCTTCACTGGTCCGTTTGGCCTTTCTCCTCTGGTAGGATTTCTACCGGGCCAACCAGTGAATAGAAGGAGCGATTGAACGACGACATCAATTTTCCACGCTGTTTTAGAATTGCAGTCTGCCTGTAGTTGCAACAATGGCAATGGAGGAAGTTGACAAAGCCTAAAGAAGCCAATCCAAATGTCAACGATTGGATAAAATTGAAAATGTCTAGAGCAGGGCTGCACAATGTCGGTCCTCGTGGGCCGGCATCCTGCACATTTTAGTTCTCTCCCTGGTGGTAGTAACAACCTTTTCAGCAAGTAAGTGTTCTTCTTAGGCCTTCTAATGGGCCATCATTGGATCCAGGTGCATTAAACCAGAGAGAGAACTAAAACATGCAGTATGTCGGCCTCGAGGACCGACTTTGGGCACCACTGTCCTAGAGAGAGTGCGCGCCGCCAGGAAACAATCGTTTCCTAATTGCTGAGAATCCAGACCCTCTGGACAAACAAGGGGCTGGATTTCACCAGGCTGCTATGAGTAAATTGTTGAAAACGATTTTGTCATCAGCTGGTATAACACATCCCCATAGATCAGGGGTATCCAAAGTGGGTCCTTGAGGGCTGGCATCCTGCATGTCCTTCTAATGAGCCATCATTTGATCCAGGTGTCTTAAACCAGGGAGAGAACTAAAACATGCAGGATGTCGGCTCTTGAGGATCGACTTTGGGCCCCCCTACCATAGATGTTACGGAATGATGCACGGATGTACAAAAAACCCTTTATGGTGACGGGATCCTTTTCTTATCGAAAAACATTAGCTACAAAATGTCCAGAAGTGCAGAAATAACAGTGACGGTTAAAGTCACCAGCAACGTGTGTCAGTTTATGGACTGTCGATTGACATGCCACTTGAGGCACGGTCGCTCCGCCGAGGCCAGGCAGTAGTGCAACTCAGACCGAACTTCTGACAAACAAACACAGTCATAAGGTGAAGGTAGTGAAGCTTTTGGTGAGGCAAACTTTCCTCATCAACCCACAGTAATGCGTGGAAGACGGGCACCGAAAAGATTCGAATGAGTCATGTGTCAGGTTTGGGAAGTCGTTTACGGGAAACCGTGAAAACGGGCGCTAAATTCCTTCAGCAAAAGATGAGTGTTTAGTACAAGACTGTGTTTTATCTTCAGTGTCGTTTCATTTGTCTGCTCTTCGGCAGGTATTAACATTCATCTATTGTTTGTTATATAACATTGCACGATGTTAAAGTTTAATTATGGCGTTTTTTGTTTTGGTTTTACTGCAGAAGTACTGCCAACAGTCGCGCTGAACTCATCTCTCCCGGTCAGAAACGTCTATTTCCCGCACAATCTGTGGAACGTGCAGCAAACATAATCTGCGGGACCCATAACGGTGTTGTGCCATAACGTGATGATGTGCTGGAATCATTATGTTGTCCTGCTGCTGAATTTATTTGTTAATCTTCCAAGTAGTCAATCAGCAATGCCATCAGTCATTGTATCAATGCGTCCTTCTCTGCATAGTTGTGTCGGCCGCACTATGCGCTCGGAAAGCAGGCAAGTAATTATTTAGTAGCACGTAAATGAGCTTGTGAAAATGTAAACTATATTTTAATAACGTGTGTTGGGCTGTGTATAAATATTTGTACCACGTCTCCGGAAAGTCACTGTGTCACGATACGTGGAAGCAGCGGTGAGGCAGAATGCAGCAGACTCAGGTTGGAATGAAGGAAATGGTGATTTTAATGAAGATCCAGAAATACAAAGTCTAAAAATCCAGGCAGTACAGAGAGAGAGCGGAAGGCTAAAACTCATCAACCGGTTCAAAACTGGACAAGACATGACAAGACAGTAAGACAAGGACCCAACAAGGAACATAGCTGGGTTTATACACAAAGGGAGACAATGAGGGGACACCAGAGACAGGTATAACTAATCAAGGGGTAGACGGGACAACGTAGAGACTCCACAGGACATAGAAACCAAAATAAACACACGGAAAATTTCTTTTTGTTTCCTCATTAAAGTAGCTTTGAAGACACGTCTCAGAAACTCGGCGTACCGAAACCTCCACTCCAATTATTAGTATTGTATTGTACATACTTCTCAAATAACAAAATCCAAACCCCGTCCCTTCACACACAAACGCCTACATGGGGGATGTCCATCACTGACAACGGGTCTGTTGTGGGACGGTCGCCCTGACAGGACGCCTGTCACCGACTTGGAGGCATTCAGAAAGGAAACAGCATGTGACTGAAGCAACACAGGACAGGACGAATTACTGGTTATTCCGTGATATGTGTGAAGTGTGTCAGAGGAGCAACAGCAGCAGCAGCGACGATGACGACAACAACGTCGTAAAACCACATTAATTTCCTAAAACAGCAGGATGTGATTCCATCAGAAACTCGGTCCTAAGCGTGGAAATAATCGGAATCCAAGTGTTTTCGTTCATGCAAGTGCTTAAATATTACATGACTGGCTGCATTCGTTCCAGGGTGTTTTTGGCGGGTTTTTGGCAGAATTGAGTGGAATGCTGTTGCCTAGCAAGGTGTTGGTTTAAAAGCGATACACGTTTCATGTTTCCTCAAGTGCATCTTTGGAAATAAATAGTGAAAATAAATAAATGGTGACAAATGACAGCTGATGTTGCTCTATTAGCGAGCCGTCAGACTCACGCAGAGATGAATTTGCGTTGTCTTTCAGTTACCGGTGACTGAAAGACACCAGTAATAGAATTACAGCTCTATTAATCTCTCCTCTCCTTTTCAGTCTTGCATGGTCTTCATTAACTCGTTCAAGGCTGCTCTGAAGCCACTGAGAGCTAATGAGAACAAGATGACATTTTTGCAGCATATTTGAAGAGAACAACAGGCTGATTACATCCCAGGCTATTTGTTTATTCAAATGATGAATTGAGATGAAAACACAGAAAGTGTGCCGGTGTCTGCGTTTGGTTAGCCGTTGGACACAACCACGCCCATCCGCTCCTGTTTTCCTGTCTGTCATATATGGGAATGAAGCCTGCTCAACATTATCACTGTGGAAGAAGCTCGGAAGAAGTCGGATGCCCGCACTGACGGAGTGGGCCGGCGGATGGAAAGACCTTCAGACTCAGGCCAAGAGGTAAACGGATAAAGGGTTATGTGAGGACAAGCTGAGTTTAACCTTCCACGCTGTCCCGCATTCCCAAGCTGCCATACAATGCGGCTTGTTCTCAATTCTCCTTTGAATTTTTTCAAGTTATTCAACACAATCATTTGGCCCTAGGAAAATAAAACTGTTCATCAGCTTTAAGTGACAAAAAATGAACATGATACTCATTGATGTTGATGTGTGTAAACTTTCGGCAACCAAAGCAGATATTCTACCTGTGATATTGAGGTGAAAAAACACATTATTTCCATAAAACGGGTCAGATGACTCATATTACAGAGGTCTGTGCTTGCGTAATTTTATTCATCTTTCGTTCTCATTACATTCTCCAGCAAGTTTGCCCTTCTCTGGATCTCACCATAAAACAAATGCATCTGCATCATATTATTTAGGGGTGTAGACATAAAAAAACAAATCTTTTGTACTCGTCTCCCCTCACTGGCACAGCACCGTTTTAGATTCTCCTGATGTCGACTCTCTACAATGCCGGGCCTTTCCCGTCTTCCCTGACCTCTCGTTGTCTGTGTCAGCATGCGCTGCTCGTCCTTAAAATAGCCTAATCAAATCCAGCTTCTACTTAAAATTGGAATAAAAAAAAGAAAAGCAAATGCACGATTTCCCTATTGTCTTTCCAGTTACTTCGATACACTCCATTTCTCCTCAGCTGTTCCTTCCCTCTCGTTTGGGGTGGGTGGGTCAGACTCGTCTCGGCACACCAAACATCATCTGGCTCTCATCAAGGCGAGCGAGTGTTTTCGCAAAGACTATTTTACGACAGACATCATTCATCATCCACTTTTAAGTTTATGCAACTGTGTCTGATGAGGAATTACCTTAATATTTCTGTAATATTGCCCTTGGGGATTTGCAGCTTGTCTGTGGCTCTCAGTGTATTTCCTATTAGTATTAGGATAATGTTGCTGTCACTTAGGGACTACTGACCGCTGCGCAACGCCATAAACTGATTAGGGGGAACACTTTGACCACTTAAGGCGGCTGGGAGGATGAAAATAATTTATTTTGTCATGGCAGCTGTTAGCGATTGAGATATGCTAGGCAGCAAATCATAAGTGCGTTCCCAAAGTTTATGAGTGAATGTAAAAAATTAGAAAGTATTTGGCAAGAGTGCATATTTTCTATGCTGGACGACTTGGTCAGAGGGTCGACGAAAACCCAGTTCTTGTTTTGGTGTTCTTGGTCGACACAGGCCAATATCTATAAAAGTTGTTGTACAAAAGAACAGAGAGTGATGAACCGGTGACAGGATCCAGCAGTTGATGGCCTTTGTGTCTCAATCCAACAAAGGAGCTACTGTTGCGAATATAACAGTGATTCTGAGAGAAATGTGTCAAAAAACACTCAGTACATCTGTGTTTGTTGTGTATGGGGCTGGATGGACCAGATGGGGTCCCCAATGAAATGGGACATGCTCAATAGGTAGTCGTAATCTTTTGTCTGATATGCGTATCATGTGTCCACTGCATTGTCCCAATCAATTGTAGTGGAAATATTCGTGGCAAAATGTTAATTTGAAAACAAAAAACCCTTTTAGTTAAGGTTTTCTACTCGAAATGTATTTCTTATATAGACTCTTCTTCTGCTACTTGTTGAATTCAGGCTGTTTTTATCTGCAGTGACATCCTCTGTTTAAAACAGGAATTGCAGTGAGGTCAAAGAAGTTCTTATGAATTGTATCTTTCATTCCTGAATGAATGTATCATTAATTCAGGAAGTTCTTATGATACAATTCAAAAGAACTTCCTTGACCTCTCATGACATCTTGTAAGTAAAGATATGCCCAAATGAATCTAGTCGAAATACGTCCCGTGGCTTACAAACCACGGTTGCATTGGCGTTTTTAATCCACGTCGTTTGAACGCTAATAAGGGAAAAATAATACAAAGGGTATAAATTGGACCAAGTCTACCAGGAATGTGCTAAAAATATTTCAAATGGCAACTTGTGGGGACAAAGTGGACAAAAACAACTTTTGAGAACCTGGTGAAGATTAAAAGGAATAGACTAACCAGCTGTCTGCAGTCGGAGCCAGCACACTATAAACCCACACCACTTCCCATCATCTTCCCAGATACATAATTTTAGAAATCCCCCAAAGTTCAAATTGATTCCAGACAAAGACTTCGATCTGCCTTCTTTTTCAGACTGACTCCAGCTTGTCTTCTGTGTTTTTTACTTCAGATTGTTTTCCTGTTTGTAAGCTGCTACTAAATTGGAGCCATGAGTACCATAGCCAATATGGCCAGGGAATGATTTATGATATATATTTTTTTTTTGCTTGTTTATTTTCAATAATGATGGTTGAATCACAATCTAAAAGAGATTATTTATCTGAGCTAGAATTTCACAGCCAAGTTTCTTCACATAAACAAGGAATTTGACTTCGGTTTCACTTTGCCCTCAATGGACAGACATTTTAGACAAAGATAAAGAACTACATTTGGCGAGGAAAAAACACAAAGTGCCGTTTTTGCAAATGACACTTTACAGTACCGACCTGTAGTTAGAGGTCTGAACAGTTTGAATTCAGGATGTGTGGGGTCTGCAGACATGCTAGCAGACCCTAGATCGATACAAGTCCTGGATTAAGTCCCAGAGGAGGCTTCCTGGATCAGACTAATAACAGTGGTGTCATCTTCAGAAGTCTGCTGAGATGCAGTCAGTCATGTAAAGTAGTCTTTGAGTCTTTAGACTGAACCCAGAGGGGTTGAGTCCAAAGGCATGCCCACATGTTTAAGATTCTTTTGTTTTACAAAAGGACTATTGATATGTATGCTTGCTTCTGAAAGACCTCACCTTCCTCTTCCAGTGTTACCCCAACCGTCTTCTACTTTGTTCTGTTCTGTTCCGTTGTTGCTGTTTCAGTCAGTAGAGATGTAAATCTGTTTCCAGAGATAATTATACTCTCTCTGACTTTTAAGTTGACTTTGGCATGCAACAGGTTTTGCTGAGGCATCCCTTTGCCATTCATTTAACAACCCACAAGTGACCTTTTCTTCTGCCTTTCGGCATGTCTTAAAAGCGAAGGGCGAAACCTAAATATCCATGAGCGCCAAAGCAGAGCATCATCCAGCTGCTGAAGGGATTTGTGTATATCTTGAGGCTGGCAGAAACTGTTATTGCAATCTTGTTTCTGTCTGCTGCTCTCCGTCGGTCCTCTTTGGTAACCGTTTATCCCTTTACCTTAGTTCTATGGCCTGGAAGCCATCTGTCAGCTGCGGCTGTGTTTGCACATACTCACTTTGTGTGTGGGTGTGTGCGTGAACCAGAGAGGGTGTTCCTTCCTTCTTATACCGGTGCTTTGCCATAGCGAGACATGCCAGTTATGCACCGGGACAACTTAATGTGTCAAAGGGGAACGCGTGCATTCGTAGGTTCATTAAGAGAGTTTCTTGCACTCCAGGTGACACAAACAGGCGTGCACTCGCATACAGCGTCCAACATGTGTTCCGAATTTGTCAGACAGACTTGGAGTCAGCGCGAGAAGGGAATTCCTTCATCTGCACGCTCCTTCCAGCTGCACATGTGCTCAGCAGCTGCTCCGCACACACACAAAAACACACTCAAGCAGAGAGAGGCGCTGTGCAAAGCGGAGACGATAAACAGCGATCACAAATAAGACATCCCACAGTTTCCCCTTCGGAGCAGTGTCCTCCGGGCCTCCTATCACGCTCGGGGAAAAAAGCCTCCAAAGGGCCGCTGGAGAGACCACCGAGAGCGTGGGGTTTCGAGGAAGCTCGGCTTGGACACACCGCGTCTTCCGAGTCAGAGGCAACTCTTTCAGTCTGCTCTCAATGTCTCAAAGGAGACCCACATGTGCCGGTCGCGCCTTTTGAAGAGCGAGGACGCACGCGGGCGCGTTCTGTCAGCCGCACAAACATCGCGTGCTTGCTACGCTCCATGTGCTAGCACGGACAGAGTGGTGTTTCTCAATTGTTACGCTCTCGCAGTCGTAGACTTCATTGCTTTGGAATAAACTCGCGCCGTTTGCCAGAACATATGCACAGCAGCCATTTCATAGATCCAAGAATGTTAAAGTCGTTGGGAATATTAAAAGATCAATTAGTTGCTGGAGAGTTTTGGTGCATGAGCTTCAGCAACACTTGGCTTGTAGATGCTACATTGACACATGTTTTCTGTTTTCTCTCTGTCTCTGTCTCTTTCTCTTCTTCTTCCTTTTTTTTTGGTTCCCCAGGATGTTGGAGTACTCACTCAACCTGCAAAATGTTAGCTTTTCAGCTGTGAGGACGGTGCGCGTGCTGAGACCCCTGAGAGCCATCAACCGGGTGCCAAGTGAGTGCAGTTTTCTCACCCTTCTAACACAACTCTTCACCCTTACTCCGGGGTTTGAAATGATTTGCCCTCTCATAACCCAAGAACTTTATTATTCTCTGGAAATAGAAACTTTTATGGTTTAAAAGCCTTGCGGTCTGCTCCAGCTAAAGCGCTGTCGGTTGCAGACGAGGACCACCCAAATTAATTTGGTTATATGTGGTGTCCTGATATTAAAAACTTTGCACGTATCCATTTTGACCCAAGACTCAAATTGTTTCAAAAGTGAATATGGATATTTATGTCTACCTTCGCCTAAGTAAGCTTCTTAAGTAAGACACTTTTGGTGTTTGCTAATTGCTGCTGGCTAGTCTGAAGGAGCTGAGTGGGTGAGCTGAATGTGGAAACTCAAAAGAGTTTGCAAACTCCAGAGATGAAATTGTAAATAATTTTGACCACTCAAAGCGTTTTACATTTAAGTCACATTCACCCATTTGCACTTACATTTATACACCGATACCCCAATTTGGGTGCCCTGGGGCATATTGGCATTTGGCAGGAGGAAACTGGAATCGAACCTACAACCTTCAGATCACAAGAGGCCTATTTACCCACAGAGTCGCCCTCTTAATGCTAAGGCAACACCAGAAGTGTCTTACTTAAGACACTTCTGGTGTCTTAAGTCACGTAAATGTGACTTTTCTGAGCTTTACGTCATATTATAATGTTATTCCTTTTACCTGGAGCGTTGCTTTGGTTCTTCCATGCATATTTGAGTAATCTCCCATTTCAACCAGTCAGCTGTGTAAAATGCCCGGTGGGACCTAGTCAGAGACAGAGCCCCAATTTCAAGGCATTAAATTACAAAGTCGATTTTGTTTCAAGTCGTGTTCAATAGAAATAGCATCTTTATAACAACCAAAGGTGACAAAGTTACTTCATTGAGGTGTAAAATGGCACTATGTGCCTGCAAAACACCTGATACACCGCTCCTTAAGCCGAGCATTCCTCTCTATTCATCCAGTCCTCCTGAGATAAAACCACCTGAAATCTCTCCATTTAAATAAAGATCCCAATCATGCTGTTGGCTTCCATCTGGATCACTCCACACGACCTTCAAGGAGTGCGTGTTTCCGTATCTCCGGGTGTCTAGCCGGTGACACGTCACCGCCCTTTTGCACCGTCTCGCCAGTCAAGGCAGTCGTAGGGGCTCCGCCGCCCCTCATTAGCCGCGTAAGCACACTGACACTCAGAATGCACGCAGCCATGCACACTGATTTGCTCGTTAGGCATCCAAACTCCCCTCAAACCAATCGCAGGCTTAATGGTGGTGTTAAAGTGTGGATGATTTGGTCTGGTGGGGGCCCTGTGGGCGAAATGTCAATTGTGTGTTACTGGTCGGTCCTGTGATTTTCCTTGGCTGATATCTGTCTGCTGTCTCCCTCCCTACCTCCCTGCTTTCCCACACACACACACACACACCCCTACACCCCCACTCACACACACACACACCCACCCATGCATATACAACCTTTATACCTCATCAGGTCCTGCAGAGAACCTGGCAGAAGTCATCATGACTTTGGGTGGGGATGTTTTCTGCAGAGCTTCAGCTATTTATAGCCTCACTTAGTTAAATCTGAATGTGTGCGTTTTTATTCCCGCTGTTTGTTCCTTTTTTTTGGGTAAGAAGCAAAACTGAGGGGGGGGGGGGAGAGAGCAAATCCTCAGTTTGCCCTTTCAAAGTTCACCGAATACACAAATAGAATCCGACCCGATTAATTACTGCAGTCGCGTCAAAAGCGCTGGAATTTGCAGACTGGATCCCCGTGCTTGACAGATCAACAGTTGGTTAAAATCAGCGCCTATGAGTCATAGGTCCACAAAAAAAGAAGAAGAAAAAAAAAAAACAAGCACTTTCTTCAAACAGGGCTGAAGGAGACCCTGCCTGAACCCGGAGAAATGCTCGATCGTATTCCGTAATTGACATCAAGCTTCTCATTCATGCTTCACAATCACTGGCTCATTCACAGCTCTACACTTAAGGGCCCCTGACATAAAGCGGCTAATCATGCTTGTTGGGGTTTGCTGATGGGCCGTCATTACCTGAGTCCTTTCATAATAATTTTGCTGATTTGCTTATGTCCTCTGCAGCCCTCGACATCAACAAATTAATAATGCGAACTATGAAAGTGTTGCTACTGCGGTTTTCTATGAGGCGTCGGTCTTTCTTGATAAATCCCAGAAACCACTTAAAGGGATTTGTTCTATGGTAAATAAGTTAAATCCTAATGGAAAAGTTTATGTGAAATACATGTATAAGGAGCAAAATGAACTTCATGTTCATTTTTTGTTTCTGAAAAAGAAGAAATTTGTGTGAATGTGGCATATTGTTATGTATTGTGGTCTGGGCCAGTGTTGGGTCTTAGATTAAAGTCTTACACATGCGTAAGATATTCAAAACACTCGTCTAGAAAGTAAACCTGAAACTGCTGACATACTTTCCAAAACTTTGCTGATTGTATGGAAAATGGATTAAATTGGGTTAATAAGTTAAGTTAGTTTTCATGGCATGACATCAATTAGATTTCACTGCTTGTGACTGAATTTTTAAACAAAATCCATGATTAGATGTTTGTTATTAAAATACAAAAGCTGGTAGGCAATAGTGTGGTAGGGTGTATTACAATTTTAGGAGCTTGGCAACCAGTGATTGCAAATTGAAGCCTTTGTAATCAAAATTGTACTTCAAAAAAGTAGCTTGTTGAGACCACAGCATCAAACTGGAGACTTTTATCATCCAGTTTCTGGTAGAAAGAGAGAAAAAAGTGATAACGGATAAATCATGGCAGTGGAAATAATTGAGTTTGTTTTAGTTTATCGTGCGATTCATTGTTTTATTGATTATTGTGATAGGGCTAGGCGTGTCAGTTTAACTCGTTACGGCAACCACAGAACAAATTTAGTAAATTAAATACAGAAGTGAATTATTTTTCTCCGTTTTTTTCTCAGAACGTGTCCATTCTACATTCACAGTGATTGAGCATATGCTTTATTTATCCTATCCAGTACACTATCAAGCTTAACAATGGGCTTTCTCATTACTAAAAAGGACATATTTTAAGAAAAAATATATGCAAATTCTTCCTGAAAAAGCTACAAAGTCTTAAATAGCCAGTCTTCTAATATAAATATTATGAATTCCTTCACTTGTGATGATATATTTTAATTTCCTTAATGTGATTTTTGCCTTGTGGGAATATGATGGACAGTATGAAAAAAAAATCATTCAGACCAAATATTTATTTCCTGAATATAGTCTGTGCGGCTGAACAGACATGTGGGTCTCAGGTGTGGAGCAGCTGTGCCTGGAACAGGCTGACGGCAGCACTTGCCTCATAAATAGCAATTAGTTTAGTTCAACAAACACCCTAGGATCGGTGTGTAATAGTGTTATTGTCAGAAGGAAAATATATTTCATAGCAATCAGATGGAACACTAATTAAACAGCCTGTCGTAGCTCATAATTATGGGAACATCAAGTCTCCACAGGGAGATCTCTAATTCATCTAAAGAGTCTGGAATTGTCAATTCCAAGTGCAAGAACCTCAACGTGATTAATCTGCTCTGGTTTTAGGGAAGAGGAGAAATGGATCTTCATTAATTCGACGTAGATTGAACCGAAAAGTTAAGTGAAGCTGATACGCAACGCCTGCCGTTCGGAGCCTTTGCACTTTCGGCGAATTTTTTTTCGCTGCATTGGATTTTTACACGACAGACCGAAGAGCGCAGTTGTTAAGTGGAACGAAGGTGATCCAAGTACTCTTGAACAAATCTGTTCAAGACACGGCTAAATATCCAGGCAACAGATGCTTGCCCAGTAGGTTCAATCGAAGAGATGGTCTGAACTTCCGCCATCTCTCTTTGGTCTTTGGTTCTGTACTGCCACTACAAAGCCTCTGTTCCAACTTCTGTGGGATTTTTTGCCACAGTTATGCATCCAAACAACTATCCGAAAGTTAAAAGCAAGAGGGAATAACTGTCCAAAAAGCATGGCCTCATCCAAAAACGTACAGTATGAAGAGATTAGAAGCAACGCAACAGCAACATGCTGCCAACATTGGGCAGGTTCATAAAATAGTGAGTGGATAGGAATGAATGCATCACACGCTTTCTAGGCGTTCATTCTAAGAAAAACTGAAAACATATTTACTTTAACCTTCCAACTACACAATACTTTCTATTGATCCGTCATGTAGAACCCAAACAACGCGTTGCCAGGATGTGAAAATGTTTAAGCAGTAAGAAAAGACTGCGAGGCAATGTTCATGGCTGAAACTGCAGACCGAGACCGCTGCACACCTCGGAACGACGTTCATGGGGTTTGTCACAGGTTAAAAGGAGGCACCGCACCTTTCAGTCCAATGTCCTACCAGAACCAGAGCAGCTGTGGCTCAGGTGTTAGAGAGCTGTTCAATCAGTCAGAGGTTTAATAGTTCAATTTCAAGACCATTAATCTAGTGAAGTGTCCGTCATTAAGGCATGAACTCCCTGGTCGTTACTAATGTCCAGTTACCATCTTTCATGGCAGCTGCTTGCAGAGAAATGGGAATGGCAAGGACTTTGATTTAATCGATCCAAGGTTATGTGAAAACCGGTTATAATCACTCATTTTATGTTTTCAAAACATAAAATCAGCAGATCTGCAAACTGTTATAGTGCAGCAGATAATTGAATGTTCAGCACAATCTTTCACATGTGGATATAGGAACCTAACATGGCATAGGTATTCCCAGGGATTTGCTTTTTTTGAGAATACAAAAACCAAAATTACCCACTGAAAAATTCAAGATAATGAAAATTCATTTGTTTTTTTTGTGCTTAAACTACCAAGATTTATAACTTCAATGATGTTTTCTTAATGCCAAATCAAGATCTCATCATACAAAGTCTCACAATGGTGAAACATCACAATAGTTCTCGTAATGTTGACAGCGATCTCACGAGCACTACTAGCCAGGCGCCATTGTCATGACTTCATCTGATGAAGTTGATGTCCCAATTCCTTTTAGATCACGTGTTTGGCAGCATTTTGGGTTCTCAGTAGGAGCGACATCTGGCAACAAAGTGAAAGACGAGACTCGAACAACACGAGCACAGGAAGTTGTTGCCGAAAGGCGTAGAAAGCAGAGCTGTGACAACCGGTGGCTGGTCATTTAGGGTTATGTTGAGCTATGTCACAATCACAGCTCACTCTACCAGTAGCAACTGGAAATGGTAAATGTACTTAAGATCAGATATAGCTGAGTCACTGTCTTAAGTTTTGAAGAGATAAAAAGAAATCAGAAAAATATAGAAATCAGTTTGTGGAATATGTGGCAAAATCAATAAAAACGCAGAAGAACGACCTTTTTGTAGCATGTCTTTCATCTTTGAGGTTTTCTTGAAAGTAAACCCTTGCGCTGTCTAGCGCGAGTTCACGCAATCTCATGAACTCGAGATTGCGTCTCATTTTATGAGTTCAGGGTGTCGTTGCGCTCCTGGATCCATGCAAGTAACATTTATCGATAATGTTTTTTGATCTTGCTTAGTTTTGTCATGTTTGAAAAAGAATTGGGAGCCGTCATTGTCAGTTTGGTAGGCACAGCCAACCAATCCACTAACCCAGAGTCTTGGCACCGCTGACTTTAAACAGTTTTTTAGATTTTTTTCTTTTCTTTTGGTTAACGTTTCTATGCATCCAGAGCCCCACACACACCTCCTCTGTAATTCTCTCCAGCTCTACAGCAGAGAAGCATATCCTGAAACACACACATACTTCCCTCAGCGAACACATTGTTCCTGGGCTGCTGTCCATGTTCCTGGACCCGGCGAAGATTGTTGCACTCGCATGGCAGTCCTGCCAGTGAAAGTGACGGACACATTACGCAGGACTACTTTGACCGGCTGCCAAAAAAAAAAAAACACACACACACACACACACAAAACAACAAGACTCCCACATCATGTCAGAAGCACATCTCTCACAAACGGTCTGTCACTAGATTGGCCATTAGTACCTCATGTCCGGTGGGTCTGCAGGGACCTGGTTCCAGAGCTGTCAATGGCTGTATCAAGGCCAGCAAGTCGGTTTCTGGCAGGCGTCTGTGTTTGCTCTTTATATTCAAAGTGAGCAGCTGTCAGGAAAAACCGCACGTTGTTCTAGGTGAAAGTGAAGATCCATCTCTGCGAGAGCAATTACCCGGCCACGTTGCTCTTGGCGCGACTTGATTTTGTCGAGTACTAGACGATCCAATAAACCGATAATTGCTCCAATAAGTGTAGGCAAAACTGAGTGCTGTGAAAGACAAGAAATATTTGCCAGTTTGAAATCTTTTTGTGTGTTTTTTTTAGTCATTCAGAGGTGGATTTTTTATTTTTTGGTGTTTTGAGCTTAAGTTTGTAGATGTACTCCCTGGACTTTCTGGTAGAGAACATACATCCTGGCTCTTAATTCTGAAGACTCTACAGAGTCAGTGGGTTTTGGCCTGGGAGCTCTTCTTTTTTCCGAGTCTCTTTCTTACTCTTCAATCACAAACTGATGTTAAATGAGGCAAATGTCATCTGTAGTGCTTTAGACGTTCTTGTAGGTTTTTATGTGACTTCCTGGATGAGTTAATTCTTTACCGGGCTCATTTTGAAAAGCTAACCACTTTTGGGAAGTTTTACTGCTGTTTGTGATATTGTCACCTTCCTAAAATAATGGCCTTTGATAATCCTAATCTGTCTGTAATGAGGCCGGGGTGTGAATGTGAATATGGCTAGTGGCGATTATTCCATGAGTCAGAGATAATGGTAAAAAAAAAAAATCTCGCCAAATAACTCACGTTTAGGCGGCTTGAATGGAGAACATCTCTCAGAATGAATAGGCAGATGTAAAAAAACAAAAAAAAATTACTACTGAGTTGGCTCTTGGTTTTCTGAGGGCTTCTACCAACTCCTTTTTTTTATTTCTTTGAGAAAATCAACTTAGCAGACATTCCCATCGACTTTTCTGCAGGTGGTTGATGGAAAACCTCACTTTGATCTTCCATTAGTCACAGCAGCGTTTGGCAAGCAGTAGCCATCAAGTGATTGGCTGGCAGGGCATTGTCAGATTGAGGAATGCGACTATCGTTTCATGAAATCAGTACGTCGAGAGAAGATCTGTTTTTAACTTTCCCTCAGTTGAGCGAATTATTTCTGACAAACTGACTAAGGCAGCTGATATTTACTACATCAGGTCACAGCGTGAAGTCTGCTGGAGGGAAAAAAACATGTCAGGATAATATATATATATATATATATAAAGTAATACCTTCATTCACCTAATGAACATGTTGGTGGTGGCAGTAATTGAGCAACTGCTGATTGATGTGCTGAGGCCTGCGTTCATCAGGTGATTGTTTCTGGACACAAACACACACACACACACACACACTTGACAAGAAGATGTTTTTGCAGGCAGCAAAGGTGAAAATGTGTGGGTTTTTTTAAAAGAATGAAACAGAGGTGGGTTCTGTTTTCAGGCAGGTAAGGCAAATGAGCAACAGCCAAACCAACTCCTCGTTACCCATCATGCCCGTCTCCTGAGGATTGTTTACGCCGAGGATTATCTCCTTTCCTTTCCGAAAGACGTTGAGTCATCTCCGTCTGGAGCTGCTGACGTGAAGGACGTCACCATCTCACTCTGCAAAAAAACAAAAATAAATAAATAAATAAAATAATAAATCTGAGGAGGACGCAGGTGTGTGCTGGCTCGCAGCTCATAAAGCCCATTAATTTACCGGACCAAAAAAAAATAAAAAAATCACAAAGCAGCCTGCGCCGGACTCCGGACCTGGACAGGAGAGCAGAGGAAGCAGACCTAATCTGCCTGCTAACAGATGGCTCCCAGATCACACGCAGCGGTCCGCCTGCCAGCCCGCGTTGGAACGGAGAGCCGCCCACGGCGGGGTTGGCGAGGCCGCGCAGGCAGAGGAAGAGATGATTGTTATTGAATATGAAATGTCGATCGCTCGGAATGAGCTTGCCATCCAGGTCGCGGGGCAGGTGCCCGGCGGTCGATTTGCTCGTCTGCCCCGCACGGACGCGGGTGCTGCTCGCGCGGAGCCGTCGTCCAAACGACAAACGACCCGGATGCTGTCATTTATAGCAACCTATAACACACGCGCATCAGTCGCTCTTCAAAAACTCATTTTGCCAACATAACTAGGTCACGCACTTATCCGCCCTGGCAGCTGCGGCTTTGCCGTCTATTTGGAATCGATAAATGTAGCTCTGATAGTTTGTCTGACGTAGTCCGACATCAATTAAGGCTGAGGCAGTGGTTTAGTACGAGTAAGAAAGGTTTTGACAATTTTTGAGAAAAATCTGCAATCATCTCCCAATAGATAGTGCAAAAAAAGTGCGGGGATTTGTTGATTTTGCACACATTTCCACTGTAACTCTCAAGAAACCAATCAGGCTGATTGGTTTAATTTGGCAGTAAACAGATAAATATATGTGGATTGACTGATAACACGATATTTAATCACACTTAGCGTTCAGTCTAGAATCTAGAGGGCCACATAAAATGTTACGGCCTTGAGTTTGACACGTGTACCTCATGTCTTCTCTCAGTAACGACATTCACAGAAGAGTGTTTTTGCTGCCAGGATCTGATAGCAACACAAGGGTTCTGCTTTTTCAGATTCGAGCTGATTTTACTCAGTTTGTGCATCACTAGTCGAATCAAACTGAAGAACAGCAACTGGTGACTCATATGGTCGACTTGCTCAGCTTTAATCACATCAGCTTGTCTCCCTTACGGTGCGGCTTTTGTTAAGGTTTCCATGGCAGGCTGAGGGATCCTCTTGGGTTATTGTGTACTCGGTTCAGCCAGTATGTGCTAAACAATGTGCCGCCATCTGACATGAGTTGAAGAAACTCCAAAAAGCTGTTCTTCAAACCCCTTTGGATGTCATTCAAGAGTCACTGCGGTGTTGTTGTTTTTTCCGATGTTGACCGTTCCTCCATCCCAGCTGCAATTCACGCCTCTCGGATCTTTTCCATTGAGAGAACAAAAAAGGTGCAATCCATGCATGTGAGCGTTTTCCCCCGCCGTCGCTTATCCGCCTGTCCTTCAGCTGTACTTCTTTTTTGCTCCTGTCCTGCCTTCTTCTCCTCTCCGTCTCAGCCTTCAGTGCCTCATTTGTTCTCCAGATCTGTGAAAAGTCTGCGAGGAGCTCGTCCTTGTTTATCTTCCCCCTAGTCTGACAGCGGAAAGAAGCAAAGTTTTCCTGTGCAGTTCGTTCAGGCATTTAAAATGAAAAGTGACAGAAAAACACCTGGAATCTCATGCGGTGTGGTCTGCGACTACCTGGAGGGAAAAGTGTTGGAATATGGATCGAGCTCGTGTGTGTTTATGGGAAATCTTTAATGTCTTTGGAAAGATCAGGCTAATAGTAAAGCGGAACACCTTTTATCGAACCCTCGCTTGACTTTCTTTTCTCCCAATCGTCCAAGCAAAAGATCAGAAAACTCTTATCGTCCTCCTCGGTTTCTCTCCTCCTCTGCTGCATCGACTCTTCGTCCTCCTCGCGGGTCACTGTCAGCCCGGGAGACAGGCTCTGTTGGCACTGTGGCGGCTGTATGACCTGGCCTCTCCAATTACCCAGAAAACCCCAGATCAGAAAAATGATCCTCATTATCGATGCCTGACTCACTGAGCCACCGAAGTGGGAGACGGGAGAGAATGGCAGGCAGCGGCGGAGGAAGGAGAGAGGCGACGAAAGATTAAGCGCCGGCGTGAAAAGAGAAAATTGGACAAGTTTAGGCAAGATGGATAGACGGATAGCAGTATCTGCACAACGCAGGGACACTGGCAAAGGTAGCAGAGGGACGGCGTAGGCGAGTGGGACGCGTGAGTGCGTGTTGTCAGAAACTTGAAGGAACACTGTCCAGAGCAGATAGATTCTGGGATGTCATGTACGAGCGGCAAAGAAGCAGAGCCGTGCTTGTCGCTTTAAATCATGAGAGCTTCAGAGAATTTTGTGCGGAGCTAACAAATCTCTAAGCTTTATGATCGGGTTTGGCTCATTTCCTGGCTTGTGTGGCACGTTTAATAAGCCTACAGTACATAAAGATCAGAGAAAACCAAAGGAGGATGCAGAAAGTTGGGTTAATCTATTTATTATAGTCTGAATAAATGAGTAGAGAGGAAATAAAGAAGGTGAGTAGGTTGTAGCAGTTAATCAGATTGTAACAAGCACAGCGCACAGAACGCGCGCGCGCCTCCGTCAGAGATAAGATCCTATCCATCAATCATCCCAGATGATTTGCACTCAACTCATCCATCTCGTCGCTTGTTGCGGTTATTACAAGGGACATCTTGTCCCTTCATCTTGTCCCTTGTCGCTGGAAGATGTTAAACAAAAAACACAAACGTGAGGACAAGTTACACTGGTTGCTATTATGTTAGCCTGAAAACGAAAACAGTAAAATTGTTAATAAAATATAACATGTTGGGTCGGATCGGGCTGAAGGATAATGAACATAATGCCTATGGGCTCGGCTCCTTTTTGAGGAGCTAAACTCTAGCGTGCCTAAAGGACAGGGACTTCTTTGTGTCAATAGGTAACTTCTCATCAGAGCAGATAGAAGTCACATGTGGGGTACCCCAAGGTTCAATCCTTGGACCCTTCCTATTTAATATCTACATTCTCCAACTAGCTCAGGTTACAACAAGAAATAAGATTAGTCACCATAACGGCACAGACAATGCGCAGCTCTAGACTATGACATCAACATGACTTGACTCTCATTGGTTGCCCATGCAGGAATAACTGTTGCCAAGCAAACCAACTCAGTAAAAATTAGAGATTTCCATACAAGGGACTGATGAGTAAAAAAACGGATTCAACTTTGTATGTGAAAACAAAATGGGAAAAGGAAAGTAAAATGGAAATCACAGAAGACGACTGGCATAGTTACTGCGAGACAGTTTGGAGATGTACCAATTCAAACTCATGGAGAGAATTTAACTGGAAATGTCTGCTTAGATTTTTTTATTACACCAAAACAGAAAATTTCTGGTTCTGCGGGGAGGCCTAAGAGCTGGAGGCAATGTGGAAACACAGAACCCAACCACTGGCATGTTTTCTGGGATTGTACAATTATTAGACTTTATTGGATAGAAATACACAAAAATATAGAAAATATCTTGAATATAAGAATACCTTTTAAATTCACTATCTTTATTCTAGGTGACACAGAATCCTTACCTGACAATGTAAAATATCTGTTTCAAATACTAATTACAGCCTGTAAAAAAACCACTGGCTCCAGCCTGAGCCTCCCACTGTGGAAAAATGGATAGAGTGTGAATGAAATCTATCAGATGGAAAGATGAACCTTTTTAATTTGTTTTCAACTGAACAAGTTTACCGTCTTGTGGTCCAAATGGGTTTCCTATGTCAACAGAACACAATATGCAAAAATACTAGAATGTTGAGAATTGGAAAAGAGAGGGTTAATTCTTCAGAGTGTCTACTTGGTATATAATTTACTTACTCTTAATAAAGAGTAAGTAAATTTACTAAAACATAAAAGTAAAGTTTTGTTTTTGTTTTGTTTTCCAAAATAATTCCCCCTTGTTCCATCTTTTTGTCTTGTTCTTGTTTTTGGAAATGGAAATGTAAAGAGAAGGAATTCTGTATTGATCATAAACTGAAATTGTGATATTGTAATCTTCTCAATACGTCAAACATAAAGAATTTCAAAAAAACAAACAAACAATATATCTGCAAACCTGTTAGTTCATCTAAATTCAATAAATGACCATAATTGACAGACCCCAAAAAAAAAGAGAGATTTCCAATAATTTGGACTTTCACACAGCAGTACATTCATGATTTTTAGTTTCACTTCACAGCAAGATGATTTCTGATTGAAAACATTTATCAGTGGCATAGAACAGTATGCTGCCTTTGGTAAATTCCTCTCCAGCATTCACTTCCTGCACCTCTCGCGCTTTTGGACAGTGGTCTCAAACTCCAGTTTTCAAGAGTCGGAGTCCTGCAACTATTAGATGTGTCCCTGGTTCTGCACACTTGAATTACATGGCTACACAGCCTGACTAGCATGCAGTCAAGTTCCCCTCTCTTATGTTTTGTCTTTGCAATAAGTGGCCACTCAGGTGAGTTTGACGCAGAACTCTAAATTCCCATTATTTGCCATCTTTGATTGGCCAACCGATCAAATCATGCTTAACGTCAGAATAGGGTCTCACATATTAAACGTTGTGCGGTCATTGTACTGTACAGAGTGTTTGACCCCGTCCTCGCCTCTCCTCTTCAGGTATGCGCATCCTGGTGACCCTGCTGCTGGACACGCTGCCCATGCTGGGTAATGTGCTGCTGCTCTGCTTCTTTGTCTTCTTCATCTTCGGGATCGTTGGCGTCCAGCTGTGGGCTGGCCTGCTCAGAAACCGCTGCTTCGTCAAAGACAACTTCTCTTTGTGAGTTCCGCTCTGTGTGTGTGTGTGTATTTGTGCAGACAAAAAAAAAATACATTTATCTTGGACTGTGGGTGTAAACTAAAAATATGTATTCTTTTTTGGGAGAAGAGGGTCAAACAAAACAAGCTCCCGCTGGATGAAATGCTTCGCTCCAGCATTTCAGGGGGAAAGTATTTCTCCATTGGAGTGCGTCAACATGTTGAACCTAAACTGTGCAAAAATAATTTCCAAACAAATCCTGAGTTTTACCTGCAGGTAACATGCAGGTATTGTTAAAAATGTGTTGGCAAAGTCCCAGAGCCATTTTCCCCACATTATTACACCGGAGCGCTGATTGGAATATTTTTTACAGGTGGCACCATCTGGCACTTAATCCAAGTCTACGGACTTCAAACTTTACTCTGACGTGTGATTATGGTGATGGTGGGGAGGCTTTTCAAGCCTCAAATCCTCGGAGCTCGTCATCAAAAGTCCTCCGAGGAAACAAGTAAAAATCTTGTCTGCAATTATAAAAAGAGTTTGATTGCAGTGATGTCAAAAAGATTTTTTTTTCATTAATTTTGAAAATGAAAGGTATAAATCATTTTCTTGGTTGAATAAAATTAAATTGAACTCTAAATTTGCCAATGGTGTGAATAATTTTTTTCCTAATTTTCTACACAGACTAAACAGAAATTTGTAGCAAGCAGTTAAATCAATAGAAATCAACTGGAACTACTGAAGACGGGAGGAAACAACCGTAATATCCGGACTACGAGCGCCCCAGAATATAAGCTGCACCCATTAGTCTTAAAAAACTTTATAGAGCCTTCTACTTTGGAAATTGCGGTGCACACAGTTGGAAAGTGTGTTGCAAATATCAGAACCTGTTGGAAACACTAATAAGCACAGAGAACAGTGAGGCATTAGAAACACTGGAAATGTTGTTTTCAGGACACTTTTTGCATGTAGAACAAAAAAAGTTCACATTCTGAGTGCCTTCTTCAACATGTCTCCCGTCCTAATAATATAAATGGAAATCTGCAGTGCAATGTGAAAAAGTTCAAAGGGACGACTTGTGCGAAGCCTCTTCATCAGAAGAGTGCCAATGAAATCGCCGGTTGAAAAGTAAGTCTGTCAAAGTAACTTCGTCCTTTTTCCAAACTGGGTCACGCACCTCCGTCAGCAAAGCATCGCGACTTTGACGCCTCATCGGCGTGATGAATGGAGGACCAAGACAGGTTCTGGAATAATAAAAAAGGCCCTGGATCGTCTGGGCTCCTGTAGTTGGGAACATTGGTGCCCATAACTTATTCATGTTGCCTGAGTCATCTCGGGATCATTACTCTCTGTGGGATTTATGACACCTCACATCTGTAATTTAAGTTCATGCATTATGCCTTTGGTGAGCAGACATCATTTCTGTCGGTTCTTGCGTTCCTTGGAAGGCCTGCGCTTCGCAATCGGCGCCGGACTCTACTAATGGGTCCGCTTTGCAGGCGGCTTTCACGCTCGGCTTCGTAGCGCTCCGTCACTTCGCCGAAGCTTTTTCAGCAAACACCTGACACATTCACCACCTTTTTTCACGCTGATTGGGAGAGTTTCAGATCACTGTTGGAGAGCCGCGTCGCTCCCTGCGCGTGATGAACGGTCGGCGGGCTCATCGGCCAAACGAGTGGCTCCGGCAGGTCCTCTCGACGCGTGAAGCAGCTTTTAAGAAGGAAAGTGAGAAGTGATCCTGAAGTGGAAAACAGATTGGTCTGATCTCCCCCTCCCCACCAAATAAAAAAAGAAAAAAAGTGCGACTGTGTTTTGCAATTAATAGAAGCTGCCAGCAGCTGAAGGTGTGCTGACAGATGAGCCAGATATAACAAACGCCAGACACGTTCCCTCTCTTCCAGATGGAGGAGTGCTATGTAGCAGATATGCCAAGAGGTGCTATGGCAGGCGAGTGTGTGTTCGGATCCAAATCCCCTCAAAAGAAATAAGGGTCCCTGCAGGTATTTGGCCCCGACTGCCTGACATAATCTAAAACTCATAACCTTTTACGTGACTTTGTTTTAGATGTGCTAATCGGTAACAGAGAAAAAAAATCTCTGAAAAAAAGAAGGTGAGTAGGTTGTAGCAGTTAATCAGATTGTAACAAGCACAACGCACAGAACGCGCGCGCGCCTCCGTCCGAGATAAGATGCAATCCATCAATCATCCCAGATGATTTGCACTCAACTCATCAATCTCGTCGCTTGTTGCGGTTACGACAAAGGGACGTAACCGCAACCGTTAATATACCTAAGATTTTAAACTTAGGTATATTAACAGTACTTGTTAGGAAACTGAAAGAATGTAATTACTTGTGGGGTTCCACAGGGCTCAGTTCTGCGCCCGCTGTTATTTTCCTTTTGCGTTATTCCACTTGCTGGCAGCTGGGAATAAGGTGGCTAGGAAACATTTCCTTTTAGCTGGTGTCAGTTGATCCTTGACAGCTGATGAGACTCGCCATGGTGTCCACAATGGGTGATGCCCTTAGAAATACCTTTCCTTAATTTTTTTCACGAATAAAAATCACAAACTTTGCTCATTGAATCTGCAGTGAAAATGGTCCAGCCCAGATTTCAACTGTCAACACATGGGCTTAGCTTCCTGGGGACTTAACACTCCAAAATCCCATTCTGCAAGATCTCCATATGCCACTCTGACGCTTGTCTTTTTTAAATATTGCGTCTCCACCCTCACAAAACGCAAAAATTGAAAGTGAAAAAAATAAAATAAAAAATAGACTGAATAATAGTCAACCAAATGACTGAGTTTGGCATTTTTTCCATCTTCAACTTGTGTGGCTAAAAATAACATACAGTCATATTTGATAAATGCTTTAATTAAACCCAAATTTTTGTATTAAATATTGTTAAATTGTGTGAAATTATGTTTTTTAATGGTGTGATGTAATACTCTTATTACCTGCAAGTGGAAAAGTCATCATAATTATAGAAGTTAAGGCTTTTAAGCATCCATCTGTGAACATAGTAATCTACATAATGTGTTTCACTTAGCGAAAAAGTTCTTGAAAATAACTTGACTTTTCAGTAATACTTAAATTTATTGAAAGGTTCTGAAACTCAAAAGCGCCACAAGCCCTTTGCACATTGATGTAGATTCTCAGTCAGATGTGAGACAGAAGGCAACTTGACTTCTCTTCTTACTCCTTGAAAACACTTTGACTTGCTTGAAGACATATGAAAAACAGGCAGCGAACAACAATCAGATGCTTTTCACTGTCTTTTACTGTATGTCATACTTGTCAGTAATCTGCGCCACTTGTCTCCCTTCCACACAGCCCTCTGTCCATAGAACTCGGCAAGTATTACCACACAGAGAACGACGACGAGAACCCCTTCATCTGCTCCATGCCCAGAGACAACGGCATGAGGGACTGCGGCTCCATCCCCAAGCTGTACGACGAGGCGGGCCAGCAGTGCAGTCTAGACATCGACTCCTACAACAGCACGGACAACACCACCTGCGTCAACTGGAACCAGTACTACACCAACTGCTCCGCCGGCCTCATCAACCCCTTCAAGGGCGCCATCAACTTTGACAACATCTGCTATGCGTGGATAGCCATCTTTCAGGTAAGGGAGCTGAACAGTTATGAGTGAAGAACCGGGCTTTGAAACAATGTCGGCAACGGGAAGCTCAACAGTTGGGTTGGTGGATGGAACGGTTGGGTCGGTGGACGGAACGGTTGGGTCGGTGGATGGAACGGTTGGGTCGGTGGATGGTACGGTTGGGTCGGTGGATGGAACGGTTGGGTCGGTGGATGGAACGGTTGGGTCGGTGGACGGTACGGTTGGGTCGGTGGATGGAACGGTTGGGTCGGTGGATGGAACGGTTCTCTAACACAAAGTCTAAATGGCTCAGTGGTCGATGCATCAGAGGATTAGGACTTTGTCACACAACAGGGGAAACTCTACACTTGTTAGTTGTCTTTGCATTAACTGAAAGGACTTTGTTGGTTTAGTTTGACACCAGGAGGTTATTTAAGAGGACAAAAGCCATATTGAAGATTGTAGCAAATGTCTGGATTTGTGTCAGATTAAACTAAAGGTTAACATTTGAGGTGGGTGGTGGAAAATGCAGAAATTTGACCTTTTTTAATTCACTAGTAAGATTCTTTGTGTCAGTTGAAAACGATTTTTCGTTTAAAGTTCTTTGAATTGCCTTGTTGCTGAAAATGTGCTTTACAAATAAAATGACCTCACCTTCCTTTCATCGTTGTCTCGCTGCCTCTGTTCCCTGTTTTGTAGGTGATCACTCTGGAGGGTTGGGTGGACATCATGTACTTTGTGATGGATGCTCACTCCTTCTACAACTTCATCTACTTCATCCTGCTTATCATTGTAAGTCCACTTGTTGGTGACCCTCAACTACACTTCTGCTCATGAGTTTCCTTTTCCCCCCTTGGTTTCATACTTGGTTAGCAGTTAGTTAAAGTAATTTTGCCATCAAACAATTATGTTTTCTCCTTTTAAATCAAAACGACCAAAATGACCCTGATTCAAATTGCACATAACCTGGAAGTGTTGACCTTGTAGCAATCTTAATTTAATACCCATTAGCTCAAATGACTAGTGAAGGTTTTCTCCTGTGATTTGTTTGCTTGTGATAAGTGTGGACATGTGAGACGTCGATAGACTCTGGGTTCCAGGGGAAAGGCTAAAGCTGTTTACAGGGGTAGTTAACCTTTGGATAGAAAAACATCCAAGCAACTGAAACACCAATCAGTAGTACTTAAACTCTTAATTAAGTAGTGGGAAGTGAGGGGCACAGCTGACAGTAAGGAAAAGGCAGATGGGCTAACAAGACATCTGAGCCACAAGAAAATGATTCAAAGAGCTAACATGTGCCAAAACTTAAGACTCTGAGTCATTTCCAATGAGAAGAAGACGGTTACAAAAATAATTGACATTGAAAGCATTTATTTGGCCATCAACGTCCGCCATTATTTTTAGACTTAAGATGCAAATTTTACAGTTAGGGCGTGGCGTACTTCATTTGTGAAAACTTACATTAGTGTGGCATTCTGGTCATCCTTGTGGGTTTTTTTTTTTTTTGTAAGAGAAGCTTTAGTCAAAAGTGTTGGGAAAATGAGTTAGTCAAGGAAAATGCTACCCTTTATCATTTAAAAAGAGATTCAATACTATTTGAGGCATTACCCAACCAATAAACATGAGAACTATGGTTTATATTTGAGTGCTATGATGTATATTTTCTGCAAAATGGCCTAAAAAAAAGTTTGAGAGTCACAGATATAAATGCGTGTAACATGGGCATAAACAGATCACAGCAACAATGGGTGGACAACCACAGACGATGCCTAAGTAACAATGCCGTCTATCTCTGTTTCCCCTCAGATCGGCTCATTCTTCATGATCAACCTGTGCCTGGTGGTAATCGCAACTCAGTTCTCAGAGACCAAGCAGCGGGAGAGCCAGCTGATGAAGGAGCAGCGAGTGCGCTTCATGTCCAACGCCAGCACTCTGGCCTCCCTGTCCGAGCCGGGATCCTGCTACGATGAGCTGCTCAAGTACCTGGTCCACATCATCCGGAAAGGGGCCAAGCAAGTGGCTCACGTCTGCAGGTTTTTGGCCCGCCGCGCAGGGCTTAACATCGCCTCCTCGCCGCCAGCTTCAGAGCCCCCACATGGCCAGAGGCAGAGGAGGAGAGGAAAATCCTCCAGGCAGGGGTCTATGTCGGTTCATCACATGGTGCACCAACATCATTACCTCCACCACCACTACCATCTTGGCAACGGCAGCATCCGGGAGGGAGGGAGCACGAGGTGTCTGGAGGGGAGAGACGTGGAGGCTGGGGCTCCCAAAGCAAGCACAAGCGTCGTGCCGCTGGGCTTGGCACCGCCATCCTCTGTAATAGCCGCAACCTCTGACTCAAACCTCGCCGTGTTGGGGAACCTGACCTCTGGAGCAGGCGACTCGTCCTCTGGTTGCGGTGTGTTTAGAGGAGAAACGTCTCACTGCTCTTTGTTTCCCACCAACCGGGGCATGAATCCAGTGGCCTTCCTGGCTCCGTCTCCCATGTCCAGAGCCATGAAGAGGAACTCTGTACCGTTCGCTGCTCCGGGGCCCAAGAACTACCCCACCCTCCAGGCCCGAGCCCTGGCAGAGTCCAGGAGAGGGAGCGTCACTGCCAGCACGCTAACAAACCTGAGTTATAATCTCAATATCCCGCCCATGCATCTGGACAGACGGCCATCCAGCCTGGTGGACACACGCACTCCAACAGGTAACCACAGGGAGAACTATGCATGCGGTAAATAGAATATGATTTGTTTTATAAATGGGAAGATCTACAAGGTATTAAACTCTTGATGACAGATGGTGATAGATCGGGCCTATGAATTCTGTACTATATGACTCCATGTCATTTCTCATTTGGCTGCAGCTCAGCTCTCCTGCCAGTTGTCGGCTCGTGAGCTCATCACCATGGACGCAGCTGGTCTGTCTATGGACCCTGAGACCTGCCCGGATTGCGCAAAGGCACTCGCCCATGAGTTGGAGGGTTTCACCGAGGGCAACGAGACGCCAGGTGATTCGGACAGCGACGGCGTGTATGAGCTATCGCAAGACCACCACCACAGGGACAGGAGAGACAGCCGGCAGCCCAGGAAGAAGAGTCGCAGGTTGGGCAAGACGGCTGCCAAGGTCGTCCGCTTTTGGAGGCTGGTGTGTGACACCTTCAGGAAGATTGTGGATAGCAAGTACTTTGGTCGGGGGATTATGATCGCCATTCTGATTAACACATTGAGCATGGGGATCGAGTACCATGAGCAGGTTAGTGCACATTTTTTTTCCTCCCTGCTTTATGAGAGCTTTAATTTTTGAACGGTTCTATGAAGCACAGTGGACATAGTGGCAATAGTTAGAGGGGTAGGAAGGATTCCGATCATTGTCTGTACCTGCTTATCTTTGCCATATTGCCGGGATCTGGCGCCTATTTCCGTTGGAGTTTGGGTGAGAGGTGAACAGTTAGAGGAGAAATATTCATAATTCAGCCATGGCACTAATGCCCATCATCTATCAGCCTTCAGAAGAGCGTCTTAATCAGCCGTTGAAACGACAAACACCTAAGACCTGGCAGCGGCTGTGTGTGCAGCATTTTGGGGAAATTGTAGTCTGCGATTTTTAAAGAAGAGCTTGTGGATTCATCACGTTCAAATGACACACAACTTGTTATGAACTGTGCGATGCTGTGTGACTCTGACATCTGCAACCAGATGCATTGTCTGAGAAAACAAGCACACAAACCGTCATCCTCTTACGACTTCCTGTTGTCGTATTTGTCGTTTTCAGCAGCAATAGCGTCCGTCTGTTGATCACATGACCGGCGTGATTCGATAAGTGTTTCAGTTGCAGTTCTGCGAAACATGTCTACGTCGACGCAGCCGAAAGACCGCCTCAAACTCGCGCAAAAACTCTGTTTCAAAACACGAGTGTTTCCGAAATCGGCGGGTTACCATTAGGCAAATTAATTTTCGTAATCGCAGTTTGGGCAATTTTACGTTTAATGGAAACGCAGTTACTGACACACACAGGATAAACGACTTCAAGGAACCAACTAACCAGTCATGTTTTTTGGACTGTTGGAGGAAGCCTGAGTACCCGGAGAAAGCAGAGCCCACACAGGAAGAACATGCAAACTCCACGCAGAGAGACGCCGCGCCGGGGATTCAAACCGAGGACCTTCTTGCCACAAGGCAGCGGCGCTACCAGTCTGGGGTCTGATCGGATGTGTCATTCTGTGTGTTTGTGCCAGCAACATTGCTCCCATATGCCCAAATTGTATCCCTGATGGCTCCCTCCAGCATGGCTTGTTTACACAGGCTTAATTACAGCCATGTGGGAGAGAAAGGAAACGTTGAAGGACAGAGAATTCGTAGTCGGTGTTTTACCATCTGGAAGAAAATGTATTGCTCTTTATGTGTCTTTAGTTTCTTTTCTTTCTTTTTTCTTTTTTATTTCCTGTCCTACCTTTCACTTGGATCGCGTTAAAACCCAAGGCTGCGAGTCACTGTGCAATACGATATCCTGTTTAGATAAGGGTAGTTACCTGCTAATATGAGGTGTAAATGTGCCCAGCAGGAGCAGATGGGCTGAAACTCAAAACAGATGCGTGAGATGAGCACGACTGCAGTCATGTATCTAAGAAAAGACTCGCGCAGACGAGTTCTTCCTCCTCAGTCCGAATATCAGCGAAGCTGCAATGAATGAGCTCACGCTCAGCAATACGAAAAGATGTTGCTGATGTTGCGTTGACGCTTCACATAACATGGAAGGACGCTGACTTTTTGGCAGTCTTCACTCGTTAGTGTGTTAAAGTCACATGACCAGGGCCTGAAATCCACTGCAGGATTGTAGGTTTTGCGCATCTTGTAACAGATTCCTTCAAATGGAGCTTTTACAGCACAGGAAATTCTCGGGTGCATTTTGCAGAGGAGCTGCAAGCTAAAAACGAAAGCCACTTCTGGCGGCCTCTCCTCCTTCCTCTAATGAGCTCCCTCTGCTGTCCCAGTGCATCTCTTGCAAGCTGGCCAACAGTTGTCGAGTTCAGCGCTTCGTTTAGCTAATGTTGCACGTAACCTTGAGCAAAGCAAATTGCTCGTTTCCCTTGTCTTCTTCAGCTTAGTTGATTTGACATGAAGTGAAGACGGAATGAGTTTGATTCAATGAAGGACTCTCCTGGAAGGAAATGTGGTGGCTACTGCAAAAAACCTGCAAGTGTCGGGACCGTTTGTCTGGAGCACGCCTAAAACCACCATCATGTGTTTGAACGGACCAGTCAAACTCCTGGGAACTAACGCGTGCAGGCGAGTGAGTTTCAATCTTAGCGTTGGCTCAAGAGAGCTAAGAGCAAAAGCCTGCCACACAAAACCAGAGGATCACTTTGTTCCCAATTTACAATTTTGCTCTACTTTGTGACGGCTTATAAAAGAATAATTAATCTCCCAGTGAGCAATACACCTTTCAACTTCAAAGCTATGAGTGGACTTAAAATACTTAGTAGCTCTTGTTTAGACCTACATGCTCGCCAATTTTGAAAACTCATAATTTCGATTCGTTTTGGTAATAGGATGAGGTGGGTTTTCAGCTGTATGCAAAGTTGTGTGTTTTCGCATCATGATCAATAACTGGATATTTCCACTGGAGGAAATGTTGAAGAAGATGGCAGGAAGTGTTATGAGGATGATTTCGTGGCTTGTATTTCTTATATTTTTTTATTATTTATCGCGTGAATGAGCTCATGCGCGCACAATTTTAATTGTAGCGATTCTTCTGTTTAGAAACACAGCAATCGCTAAATTGTGGGGGGTTTTTTGTCTTTACTTTAGCAGAACATCAACACAGTTTATAATAGATTCGCAACTGTGGAATAGGAAGTACAAACTGAAAATACTGAAAAATGCTCCGGTTGAACATTTTCCAAACCGTTTTTTTTTTTTTCAGGTGAGATGTTGTAATAAAATTAATGTCCAGAAAAATAATTACATGTTTTGTTTAGTAAAGTGCCATATAGCAACATGGTTAAATTTTTGTACTGTACTGGTGGATTGAACCAAATACCATGTAAATCTAAAGTAGCACTGAAGTCATACAGGAAGGTAAAGGTTTTGCTTCCACATTGAAAAATTCACTCATACAGCAGGAGGGTCTCTATTTTGCTTTCAAAACAGAAATGACGGCATGTTGATGGAATGTCGCTGAAGGACAGAGTCTGGTTTGTCCTTTGGCATAGAAAACCATTAATGCGCTCACAGGTATTAAAATCTCGACTGATTTGTGATTATGCATCTTACCTGGTAAGGTGGTGACAGTTTCAGTTTAATTCTATGATTTTTTTAAAAAAATTTTATGTATCTCAATCTTGACAATTTTGTGACTGACACCTAAATGTCCGTCATTTAGGTGTCATAACGGGTACAAAATTGTACCCGTTATGAAAAATGCTCAAACTCTTTAACTGTTCTGTAATATTAAAACACAATGAAGTCTGTGACAAAACGTGAAAAGAAAACTCACACAGCGAACACCGTTTAGTGTGAAAGCCCTAAACGGTGAAAGCCCCATTTGGTTGCGGAATGCAAAGCAAAGCAAAGTTGCAAAAAAAAGAAAAAAGCTAAATAGCTAATGAAGCTTAAGAAATTGTTTTGGGTGAGAAAGTTCCTTTACAGTTGTTCCACCAAAGAGCAATTACCCACTGTGCAAGAGCAGTTGGTTTTAAAACGTTGAGTTGATCAGTTCCAGACAAACGCAGCCGGACCAGAGCCTCTCCTACTGCAGTTGTCGTTGGAAAACTCGTCTTTCTCCCCGCTGACACGGATCTTCACCTTGCTCTTTCATGAAAGAGCGCAAAGCGGTTTTGCCCAGCGCGGGTTTCCTTGTGTTTTGAGTCTCTTGTTTTGCTTTTGGCATGTGTGATCTGGAGTGACGTTACGTAAGCAGAGTGACACAAGCGTTTGTCGTATTGTTTGCACGTGGTGGTGTTGTAGCGGGATCCTGGAGACGGGCCAGGTTTCCCCGGGGTGACTGTGGGTCCTTGACCCACTGCTTCTAAACACATCCAGATGGGAAGCGAACTCGGCGAGAGGGAAGGTTTTATAGCTTTTAAGTCATCAGCGTTCTTCCAACCTTTGTTTTTTTTCTTCTTCTTCTTCTCCTGACTTTTTTTAAACTCGCCCTCCAGCTCTAGTTTTCTTTTTCCTCTTTGGTTTCAGTTTATTTTTTTTTTAGTCTCATGCCTCTGCCTTTCTTCCACCGTTTCTACTGAATTTTTTTTTCCTCCGCTCATTGATGCCCGTTTTGGAGATCAATCAATATCGGCGCCATGGTGAATGATGAGAGAGATACCAGTAATGGCTTTCCGATGACATAAAATTGTCGTTGATAAATTGCAGCCTCACGTCATTTCTTCTCAGGCAGAAACAATCTATACTGTAGACTACATGCCAGTCTGGGAAAGTATGAAGGGTAAAATAGTTTGAGATTCCCAAACGTCATTAAGACGGATAGCACTTTTGTTTCAGCTCTCTCCGTTTTCAAACGTCTGACAACCGGGTGACAAGGAAGCCTACGACACAGGCTTTGATGGCTTTTTATTTTGCCATACTTTTTAATACGTTGATCAAACCCTGTGTTGGAAATTCATAATCCTCGTCTCCAGTCGCCGAGAAGGAACCAAACCTCTGGCCGTTTGCGTCAAGGTTATCCTTGAACTTCTTTATGTCCCTCTTCGAGACTTTTTTTTTTTTTTTTCCATGTGGCTGACACTGATTCCTCTGGTTCCAGACAGGTTGCTAAAATATTTAAAGGGAAGCTTCACTGATTGATCTCCGTGTCTGATGGGATGTCGATGAGCCTGCAAAGAGCTTTAAAGAGCTCTGGAACTCTTCCCTTGTGGAGGAAGGATGTGGGTGACTTTAACTCTTTCCTGTCGTCGCCTTTTTTTTTTTTTTTTTTTTGAAATTCTTTATTTTTAAATATTGAGAGGATTACAATATCACAATTTCTGTCTATATTGTTGATAATCAATACAGAATTCCTTCTCTTTACATTATGAATATAAGAGTAAGTAAATTATATACCAAGTAGACACTCTGAAGAATTAACCCTCTCTTTTCCAATTCTCAACATTCTAGTATTTTTGCATATTGTGTTCTGTTGACATAGGAAACCCATTTGGACCACAAGACGGTAAACTTGTTCAGTTGAAAACAAATTAAAAAGGTTCATCTTTCCATCTGATAGATTTCATTCACACTCTATCCATTTTTCCACAGTGGGAGGCTCAGGCTGGAGCCAGTGGTTTTTTTACAGGCTGTAATTAGTATTTGAAACAGATATTTTACATTGTCAGGTAAGGATTCTGTGTCACCTAGAATAAAGATAGTGAATTTAAAAGGTATTCTTATATTCAAGATATTTTCTATATTTTTGTGTATTTCTATCCAATAAAGTCTAATAATTGTACAGTCCCAGAAAACATGCCAGTGGTTGGGTTCTGTGTTTCCACATTGCCTCCAGCTCTTAGGCCTCCCCGCAGAACCAGAAATTTTCTGTTTTGGTGTAATAAAAAATCTAAGCAGACACTTCCAGTTAAATTCTCTCCATGAGTTTGAATTGGTACATCTCCAAACTGTCTCGCAGTAACTATGCCAGTCATCTTCTGTGATTTCCATTTTACTTTCCTTTTCCCATTTTGTTTTCACATACAAAGTTGAATCCGTTTTTTTACTCATCAGTCCCTTGTATAATCGTGATATAATTCCTTTTTCGGATTTTGCCTGATATGCCGTTAGTATTTCTTTAAGCACTGGTTCCTGTTCATCTGTATGCCTAATAATTTCCTGATTGAGATAGTGACGTACTTGTAGGTATCTATAGAAATCTTGTATTCCCAAATTCTGTCGTCGCCTTTTTTATTTAGAGCGCCTCTATTTTCATAAAAACATGGAAACTTGGAAATAACTGCTGATAAGTAACTGAATGGAAAAGGTTCTAGACAGAAACTATTGCTGTTATGATATGTAATGTAATTTGCCTAATGTCGGGCACACTTCCGCTAATAGCAAACCTAATTTTTGGCTTTAGCGCTTTGGTGTTTTTTGCTAACTTTGAAAACGCTGAGTGCACTTAGCTTCTCTCAAACTACAGTGTTCAGTTCTAACTTTCATCGCTGTTTTGTAAACTGATAAAGTTTGACATGTGTGTCAACTTAAGACTTCTTCAAGTTCATCCATTTTTATGCTCTTATTTTGAAGGGTGTGAAAACCGTTTCCTCGCTGCTTCCTGTTTCCTCACCCTGTGGAGCAAATGACATTTATTCTGTGCAGAATGCATCACTGTACAATTGCAGGCAGTAGTTAGATGGTGAACAGTTTAAAATCAGCTCATGTCCTGCCTGCTTTGGCTAACTACTTTGATCAGTTAGCCAAAATTAGCAACAGTTAGCAGTTCTCTGGACAGCTGTAAAATTGAAACCACGAGTGAAATGTCCATCCCAAAGAACCACTTCATAAACAACTATACTTCTAGTTCTGCAGTAACAAATGTGACCCTGTTGAGGCTGATATGCTATTGTGCCATATTTTATTAGGTACGTTTCCGTTACAAATGTCAATATCTGCTAATGTTGAAAATACACCACAGTTTTGCATTTGCGCAGCTAATCACACACAGTAGGTTTGTTTATATGATAAGTCATTAAAAAGCATGCTGCACCATGGTCCTCCAATTACTTTCTGTTGCCATCTTGTTCGTGGTTTGCACCAGTGACGATTGAAATAGACGGAAATAATGTTTCTGTCGCACTTTTGTGAAATAAACCAATTTTGAAACGACCCATAAAAAGCCATCTCAACCTCGCGGCAAAACATTTTATAGAAAACAGAGTTTTGTCAAAGGTGGGGGTGTTTCCAGCCGGCTAATTTATATTCAAAATATCAAATTGCACATTTCTATGGCCAATGGAAATGCAGCCGTCGACATATGAGGTGCATCAAAATGGTTGAATTTAGCCCGTTAGCATTATCTTTCCTAAGCTGCTAGGTTGATGTAGCACTTTAGGCTATTGCGTTGGGATTAGAACGAATATAATTTTATTTTAGCTGGTCGTCCTGACGAAGCCACCCCAACTCATCAAACTATAATCAAGTACACTACTCTGCTCAAATAGTCATTTTCTCCTTTCTACGCCTTCCATATCACAATATTAGAGGAAGTCAACGTCTACAACAAAGGGACACTGTGCCTTTAAGAAATGCCTCTCCAGCTGAGTAAAGTATGATTCCTTATTGATCACGTTGACCTGTTTCCCAGCCGCCCCTCCCCTCCCTGTTTCTTCAAGTGGATGAAACTCTCACGCAGGGATCCTGTTCATGATGCATAAAATGAATCCCACATCGGGTGTCACTCAGCAGAAACTGAGGTTGCGGCGCTCTGGCTGTGTCTTAAGGAGAATTTATGAGGACACAACAGCCAGCCTGATGCATAATTTATGCGCAGAATAAGTGTGCAGCACACGACTGCGGCACGCATGAAAAGCGAATCAAACTCCGAGCGCTATTTATTTGTTAAGGACAATAAAAGTCTCAGCTCGGCGTAATTACATGCTGCTTAACGGGGTTCTAAATCACAAATTATGGCAGCCAAAAGACACGCCGATACTCCACTTCCTGTGTTCGTATGAAAGCTGCTGAATAACGCTTGGATCCTGTCATGAGAAATCAGTGGGATCCACTCCCCCCTGTGACAGAGGTCATTCATCCACAATCACTCACTCCACTCCAGGAGGTGGCGATAGAGCACTACTGTGTAAATCACAAAAAAAAAAGAATTGTGTTGTTTTTCACCAGGAACTTAAAGCTGCAGTAAGTAACTTTTATCAAGAAACTTTTTCTTCAACTAGAGTTAACTAGAAATAACTAGAAATAACCAATCAGAGTCAGGAGGCGGGAACTAGTGCTAGTGCTTATCTCTCCTCTCTTGCTCTGTGTTGCACTGCAGCTAGCATAGCTTGCTGTGAATGCTAAAGCTAGTTAGCATGATAACCGATGATGGCCGATAAAGGGTTTTATCATTGCAACTAATCATTTAGCTGCAAGTACAAAAGATTGATTGACAGCAGTAAGACCCTCCTCTTGGCTCTGATTGGTTGGAAAAGTGGAGATTTTACAATGAATGGAAATTCATTTTGGTTTCATCTCGGAAAAACAAGAAAAGTTTCTGAATTGTTCAAGTAAAGTGGGATCGTAGTCTTTATTAACCGACGGGATCTGGCATTGTTTATTTCATGAGCCTCAACTTGACTGTTTGTTTTATTTTCTCTTTTTTGCTACAACAAGGAATTGACAGATGAGTGCGTTCGGTCCGCCACGCCATCTGGAGGAGATTCGTACATCGAAATCCTCCATAATTATTTTGTCTCCGAGCTGAAAATGTTCCTCGTTGGGTCAAAGAGCACGGATCGCTTCAGGCCGTAGTCCTAAATCTCCAAACGGTCTCCAGATGTGATGATCGCCATGACGGCAAACTGGGCCTATCCCAGTCATGCTTTAATACCAGCAGGTCGACCTCTGACATAGCACATCAACACATGGTACCGTGCAGTCACTCTGCTGGATATCTAGGCCTCGACTTTGACCTCCCAGTCCGGTGACACGGACCAGACCGCCGCCCTCTGCTCCTACTGGTGCGTTCCGTCTTAAAACCTCCACTCACACAAACAAACCGGCGCTCACGTTGTCCTCCGCAAAGGATGGGTTTCACTAGTGAGGAGAAGCAGTCTGCTTTTTATCTCTCCAAGCTATTTAAGAGCGTTACCATTTATGGTGGAGCTGATGGAAGGTTGCGCCTCTGCCAAAGACGTGACGCAACGCCATCTATTTACTTAGAAACCTCTTTCTCTTACTTCGCATTCGAGCCTCCCTCCCCATCCCCAACCCCAAGCACCCCTGTCTTCACAGCCACTCTGACCCGAGAGGGGCGGCGCTGAGGCCGAAGCAGATCGAGGAGAAAAGCTGAAGGCGTCGACGCACGCTTCCTGTTTTGAAAAATCGCCGCCGGTGTTATGACGGAAAGCTTTTTCGGCAACCGACATCAATATTGATCAGCTGTTACACGAGCACAAAGTGATCCAAAGGCACTCCGGGTCATTCGGTGTACATGTCCCACAGGGAGCTTTTCCATCCGTGTGAACCCTGAAAGCAATTCCCTCTAAAAGGCGGAGCAGAGGTGTTTGTCTTTAAACGTCTTAAGTGTGAGGAAACGCTGAGGCACGATGGAGTTTGTTTGAGCGCTGACTGTGTTTGATCTTGCCGGTTCACTTTCACAAGTGCGAGGGTGCTGAAGAGTTGAAGGGCGAGAAGAACAAAATGCGTTTGAACAACAAGGAACGTTGTGGAGCTGAAGGGAAATGGTCAGAGGTGCATTTTTTGTCTGACGTACGTGTGGAGTTCAAGGTGTTCATCTGCATCAGGATTTAGTGCTAATGGGGCGATTGGCACATCGGGAAGGGGCTTGTACTGTAACCAATGGATACCGGTTCGATCGTCCGCTCCGTCCATCCGAGTCGTGTCCTTGGGCAAGGCGTCTACCGTGGCGCTGACTGAGTGGTGGCCTCATTTCCGTCAGTCTCACACTAAATATTTTACAGTTATCACATACAGCGTTTAAAAACAGATGTCACAACTTTGAGCCTCTAGAGCACAGCTCAGTGCCGTCATTCCACATCCTGTCTCTACCTTCTTACCATTCATTTTCTTTAGCAGCAGGAATCGGACTGATGACTTCTAGTTCCACCTCTTTTTGTCCTCTCTCTCTTTCTCTGCGTGTTTACCACATTTATGCGGCTCCAAAAACCAACACTCGACTCGTCTGTATTCAGACTGGTCCTGAACCTGCACTTTTCCACGTGAACAAACACTTTTCATTCCAAAACTCTGGAGGAAAGCGTTTTCCCGTGCTGCTTTTCATTTGGCAGCCGCCAGACGGACTGGCTTTGGAAGAACCACGGAGATTCACCATTGGAAACACGGTGCCTGTTCTCCGTTTTCGCCTCATCCCGTCACCAAGGAAACGCTCATTTGTTGCATAGTTAGCAGCATTACAATCTTGTCTATTAGTTCTGTTGTGGGGGGGAAATGTAGTGATAAACAGTTTAACGTAAGGGAGTTCTGAACATCCATCCAAACACACACTCACATCTAGGGAGAATTTAGAGAGACCAATTAACCTGACAGTCATGTTTTTGGACTGTGGGAGGAAGCCGGAGTACCCGGAGAGAACCCACGCATGCACAGGGAGAACATGCAAACTCCATGCAGAAAGACCGGGGCCGGGAATCGACCCCAGAACCTTCTTGCTGCAAGGCAACAGCTCTAACCAATGCACCACTGGGCAGCCCCGAATGTCTACATGCATGTCAAACATCTCTAACATTTGGAGAATCTTCCCTGCATATTGACACACGTCAAACCAAGAGAGACGGCCGACAGACCTGGTTTACTTGGCTCACCGCTTAAACCAGAGACAATATTTGTTTTGCTTTTCATCTGCCGACGCAAAGTTCAGAATCTGAAGACTGGCTGGCTGCTCTCCAATGCAGGGCTATGAAGAGAGTCTTAGTTCAGCAATACTTGCATTTATTGAAGGAAAAACAACGGTTCCTAATCCTGGCCCCGGAGAGCGAGAGCTTTTCCAGCCCCGAAGGCCGTGAAATCAAAAGGGAAGAATCAACCATGTGATCAAATAATGGATTCCGTCATTTGCTGCTTCAATGAAATGTCAAATTACACGTTGCCTGTGGAGACAAAGTTCTTCTTTTTTTCCTTACCGGTTAGTATTTTTACCCGTTAGGCTTTTAGAAGGAATTGCCCTTTAAATAAACTAAACAAACGAAACTCATGTTGAACGTGGAAAAACGTGAACTTTAATTTGTTTAATTTTGATCAATTAATTGCATAGATTTTGATGTTTTAAAAACGTAAACGCAATTAACAATACTAGAAACCTGCCTCTCTTGGTCCTCTGGGGTTAACATTTCCAAAAACCATCCGATGGGACTCCAGGAAAAGACTGCTGTTGTGTTCAGGTTGTGCTAAAAGGAGGTAGCCTATCCCAGAAGCTATTCCAGACTAAAATATGCTAAACATGTAGCAGCAGCAGCACAGACGTCCACAACACAAGTCGCCATTCAGTTTTCAAGTGTTTCACGAAACCCCTGATCATTCATAAGACTGCTTCATCCATCCAATCAATTTTCCTACACCCTTATCCCTTACTGAGGTCAGGAGGGTTGCTGGTGTCCATCTCCAGCTATCGTTTCGGGCGAGAGGCGGGGTCACCCTGGACAGGTCGCCAGTTTGTTGCAGTCATAAGACTGCTTTGGGAAGAATATTCTTTTTTAGAAAAGTGGTTTGTGGACACTGATGCTGGGGGTGCTAGCGATGGGGGACGTCTGCGCTACTGCCGCATGCTGAGCATGGAGATGCTAACTTAGTCTTGAATAGCTTCTATGAGAAGCTAAGTCCTTTTAGCACAACGCGGAACACAACAGTAGGTTTTTCCATCATGCCATTGGATCATTTTTGCAGCCAAACCCCAGTGGGCCGAGTCATCCACCGCTTTGTATGCGGGTAAATGTTGTGCATCGAATATGCTAGCATAGCATAAATGCATTGGTTGCAAAACCATAAATGTTGTTAAATTGTCCTTCAACCTTTTTTTTTTAAGCAGAATAAAACTCCTTCAGATCAAACACCTTTTTTACAAATTAGTTGCAAAGCGAATTTCACCTGTTTTATTCACCCTAACGTAACACCAAGTCTTTTGCCATGGAGTTTTACCATCTCTGTGTGTGTCTGCGCCCGGCGCCTCAGGACACGCCCTGAACCAAAAACAGACAAATATGGACACGCAGAGAGTGCTGCCGTTCCAGATCCTCGATTAGATTAGACCGCATCAGATTTGGCGACGTTACATTAGCGCTAACCGGATTACGCTATCCCTCATCCAGCACACTTTACCTGCTAATGCGCTCTGAGCCTCATTAGCCAGGAAACAGCCACCAAAGGAAGCAATTATAAAATCAACAGCATCTTCATCACTCACAGAATCACACAGTGGAGGCATTAATCTCCCTGCAGGTAGCAGCAGACGCCTCCTCCCCGGCTATCGGTCGCTAACAACGCTTGTCCTGCGCGACGGGCTGGGGGGGCATAGAGGGTTTGTGGGCCTTTTCGGTTTCGCTCTGCTTCCACGTCTCATGTGGAGGGGTGTGTGTGTGAGTGTGAGAGAGGCATTTTTTTTTACTTTGCAAAACGTCTGCACAAATGTCCCGACATGCAAGCCGAGTAAACGGGGAAGAATAATGACCTGAATCTCGGTGTCAGGGCCGGATGGATGCCTGCCGTCCGAGTCTCGTCTCATAAACAGCGAACCTCTTCTTCTGGCTTATCGGCCGCATCCCGTCAGGCAGCGGGACGTGAACGAGCCGGTGAGCGGATCTCAGCTGTGCGGCCCCCTAATTGTGTTTATTCATGTAACATCAGAGGTTGTTTGTGTGTGTGTGGACATATTTTTACGTGAGGGCATTCATCTGGGGGAAAACACATGGACATCTGAGCGGCCCTTGCATCCGTTTACCCTTTTAACCTTCCTTGATGACGCAACGCGATCCCCGCGAAGAGATGAAGGACGCGCGGCGGCCGTGCTCATCAGAGCGGAGGAGGATGAATGGCCTCAATGAGGCGGCGGGCCGGATCAGACAAAAAGAGGGGTTCGTCTGCGCCTGTGAACCCAGACAATGGCGAAGAGGCGGGATGAAACGGAGGGGAGCTCGATACTCGCTGTGGGCAAATGAGTCGCCCTTTTTTTTATATATTTATTGGGTTGCCGTTGTTGGCGTCTAATCTGCAGATCTTTTTGAGCAGCGCTGATGTGTTTGATCCTGCTTCAACACAGAGTGGTTCATAAGTGTGTCCATACCCTCTGAAAAATCTTCACACAGCCATAAAACTGAGTGAATTTCAACAGGTTTTCATCTGGACAGCCATCAGAAAGCAGAAGGAAAGTAAGAGAGCTGGAACCCTGCAGACACTCAAATGAACTTTGACCTGGACTTTGACTGGACCATTTCAATGGATGAATATTGATCTAAACCTTTTCTATGACAGTCGGGCCTCGCTAAGTCATAAATATCAGCAAAAGAAAACCCAAAGAGTAGAAGTTAAATTACAATAAAAAATAAGTTTTAATGAGGAAAAAAGTCTCCATTAGACTCATTAAGGTCCGACATAACCCTGATCATCGTCAATGTTTTACACTTTATTATGTCAGTTCCAAAATCCCTTTAAATTACAATAAGGTTTGAAGTTAGCAAGGCATAATTACCAATGAATTGTATGTATGAGTTAATATATTCAACTCCTCCTGAGATCTGGGGGGTTTATGTTAATATAAAACTCAAGCACAAACGCTGCAGATCATAAGCCGCTACATTAATAATCCACAGCTCATACGGATCGGCACAAAGTCAGTTTCAACCTATTTTAGGTTCCCGCAGTTCTGATGACCTTTTAACAAGCTGCTAAGTTTCCGTTTTAATATCTCAGGCTTTTTTATTTGTGGATCAAAGTGAGTTTTTGTTGCCAGGATCTTTTTCCTCAATAAATTCATCAGCAAAAAAAAGATGCCCGTTAAGCTTCACCTGCATTGCGATAAGGAAATAGTTCGTTTTTAAATGTGGGTCAAGCTTTGGGCTTTTTGCTGGGCCAGCGGAGGGGGGAAAAAAACGGCGCTAAAATTAACGCTAATGCTAACGACGATACATTTTTCAATGAAAAAATATAAATAAATAGGTAACTTGCCCAACAACGGTTAGGCCATGTGGTTATGGTGAGGGATTTCTTCTGAAAAACAATTTAATTCACCAATTAGTGTATACACAACAAACATCACAAACACTTGTTGCTTTTTGTTTTTTTGCAACAAATTGCAACCAAAAGCAAAAACAGGTTTCGATATGCAAAATAAATGACCAGATAATAGGACAAATAAAAACAAAAAAATAAAATAACCACAAAAAAAACCCAGTATATTTTCAACATAGAACATAATCAGTTGGTCAGGGATTGAAGAGCAACTCACGATCTTTAACTTTAATATAGATGTGTCAGGTTAGTCCTAAGTTAAAGTTTTTTGAATACATTTTTTTTCCTCTTTTATTTTATTATTTTTTTTTGCCTGTGTGGCTTTTAAAAAGTCCAAGAGTTGGAGCGGACACGCTGCATTGGTTGTACAATCCTAAAAGCTGATTTTTGTTGGTCAAAACAGGTGAACAAACAGCAGCTTCCAGCTCCAGGCTCTTAGAGTGAATTTTATTGTTTTGCTTTTTTTTCATTTTTCTTAACACTCCGACATTCATCTGCAGCATCTGAAATCTCACTGATCTAAGTCAAATTGGCAACTCACCTGCACCTCGTTAGGCCACAGCACAATAGAACAGGACAAACCAAGTAACACAATCTGAACAGACGGATAAGATTAATGATCTAATTCACATAACTGAATGGTCGGCAAACTGAAGCATTTAATATGGGGTAAGTTTACTTTAAAGGAAAAAAAAAAACAAAGAATACAAAAAATAATAAAACCGTCTATTGATGTAGTCAGTGACATCATCCAGCCATTTAAGCAGGAAGTGCTGGGCTGGCACCTCCGATACACCTGATCAGGCTGCAGCATCTGAAAGGGACAGAAAAAGGTGAGTGAAAGAGAAAAACAGATCATTGACCAGAAATGAACCTTGAAACAAAAGGAGCATTTTCGTTCCATCTAGCGGTCCAGAAGTGTTAGCTTTAGCCAAAACGTAAACTTAGATTGTAAACTGCAAGATATCGCTGTTACAAACAAACGCAGGATCATGAGTGAAGCAAAGTTACAAGAGCAATGTTTAAGTTAAATTATTATGACCAGCTATAGAAAGATGAAATGAATCAGAAATAATAATAAGGGACAAGTGATAAACACAAACAGAGCAATTTTGTCACAGTTGGGACACGTGGCACCTTCAACATTTCTCCATCATGCTCACAGTGGGATTTTGAACTGCTGTGAATGGAGCCTCTGGAATTTGATTCAACCAGACTGGAATATAATTTTTTTTTTTCTGTATGAGCTAAATAATGATTGAAATCAGCAATGACCGTGTCATCGTCACCTACCAGCTCTGCTGCTCATGTGTTTGAGACAAAATGGTGCCTCGGCGGTTGAGGAGGAGCTGCTATTCAGCAGCGGATGCTAATCTCCGTATCTCTCCTTCCCTCGTGTGTACAAATGGAGGTTTGAGTAATCCCCGCCTGAACAGTCACGGTGTGTTGTGATTAGTGGCAGCCCACCATGCTGGATTCAATGACACACGCAGTGTTTACATTACATTACCAGTTGAGCGCGGGGGATGGAGGAGTTATTCATAGAAATGTAAGTGGCGCTTTAAAGCAGGGCTTCTGTAAGTTTCATCAACTCGGATTTAAGAGCTGTGCAAAACAATTATGAATGAAATGTACATTTTGTGATATTTTGTGCCTGTTTGGCATGTTTTAAATAGTGGTAGTTCCAAACTATTGGAACGCATGTAGTGTATTATGGGTTGACAGCAGAAGTGTTCCAGTGGCTCAAACAAACGTTGTCCAGCAAATTGCCAATAAATTTATTCTAACCCCACCAGGGATGCAAAAATTTAGCAAGCTAGCAAGCAAGGGTATGTGAGCGGCTACGTAGCAGTAGCCTCAACTGCCTCAAGTCAGAGAATGCCATGAAGATGTCTGCATGCGACTCAAACAACTCAAAAGATGAACATCATCCGACAAAATAACAATAAATTCACACTAGCCAGGATAGACGCAAATAGCTAGCTAGAAAAGGTATACTAGCAGCTAATTTAGTGGTATCATTAACTGCCTGAGTCACAGGATGCAATGAATATGTATGTGCGCAACTCAAACAACTCAAAAGACAAATGTTGTCAATCACACTGACAATAATTTTACACATTCCCATGGTAGACCAAATAGCTAGCTAACAAGGATATGTTAGCCGCTAGTTTGCAGTAGCCTCAATAGCCTGCAGTCACGGAACACAATGAGGATGTCTGCATGCAACCTCAAAGAAATGAACACAAAGACCTAGCTTGCAAGGGCATGGTAGCAGCTAGTTACTGGTATCTCCAACTGCCTTGAGTCACATAATGCAATGAAGACGTCTGTGTGGGACTCAACAGATCAGAGCATGAACGTCCTCTAAGAAACTAACAATACATTTGCACTTACACATGTCAGAAGCAAAAGGCTAACTAGCAAGGCCATGCTAGTTAGCACCTCGGTAATGATGGCATCGACTGCCTGGAGTCCGGAACGTAATAAAGAGAATTGAGTGTGACTCAACTCAAAAAAGAAACGTTTTCCAACACATTGATGATAAATTTACACTTACCAATGATATACACAAAAAGCTAGCAGTGGTATGCTAGCAGATAGTTAGCGGTAGCATCAACCGCCTGGAGTCATAAAATGCAATGAAGATGTTTGTGTGCTACTCAAACAGCTCAAAAGATGAACCTCGTCCAACAAAGTGACCGTAAATTTACGCTTACCCATGAAAGATGCAAAAACCTAGCTAGCAAAGGTGCTAGCAGCTAATAAACTGCCTCGAGTCACAGAATGACTCAAACTTCTGCCTGACAAAAAAGCCCCATGAGAATAATAAACTGCTTAGAATATAAGAGATAAAATAGTCCTGCCACAACAAAATGTGATCTATGATTAATTAGATTTTTAAAAACGTTTTCTAAAGAATTAAGGCCTTAATTGAAGAATTTTCAAAGATGCGTGGACACCCCATCTAATGTCGCATGTTCACACTTGTACACGCATGCAGATTTCTTGATGGCGAGCGTGTGAGCCCTAATCGGGGTCTTTGTCCCTGGTCATGTGCAGTGTGTGCAGCGCGCTGCTCATGAGTCGTATAAACAGTTTATTGCACACAGATGAAAGGCCGTGTGATGCCCGCCTTGCACCGTCCGGCGGCGCTCCCGGCGGCTCTGTTCTCCTCATCGATAATTACAGACGCTCGCTACAGAAGTCTGATTTCCATAGCTCGTCGTATTTGGATGTGCCGCGCCTTTTATCCCGGGGATCATGTTCTGTATCTCTCTGTCTGCTTGTTCCCGCTGCCTGTTTGCCTCAAACGCTCAGACACACACACACACACACCCCCGCCATACGCACAGTCTGTTTGATGGAGATGTGAGTGGCAGTTGAGATCTCCGGTGAGCTCTGAGCAGCACCGGCGCTGTGAGCGACAAAAGGTCGGGTGTATTTATTGTATGCAGGGGAAAGAAGCCCGGCCGGATCGGTCCTGTTTGAAAAGTACGAAGTCACTGCCGTGTGTCGGTGTGTGTGTGGGGGGGGTGTGTGTGTGTGTGTGTGTGTGACGCAGTATGTGTTGTTTTTTGGTCGTTTCACCAGGAATCTTACATGGTGTGAAAGAGTCTGAAATTTGGTTTAAGATTGTTTTCTTTTGTGGATGACTGTGGAAAATGTTACAGATTAAATGTAAACATGTTTCCAAATGTTTCTCTTTTTTTTATTTTATTTACTTGTGTACATTTTGGGCCTCTTTCCCTGTTCCTTTTTTCTACTAAGCATTCTTCATTAAACCCTTTCTCCGTCCGTAGTTTCCTCATCCTGTCCATTGGGTCATCATTGCTTCCATTTGTTGTATCCTTCGTCTTTTTTCCTTCACTGGGCGATCTTCAATATATTGTTTCCTACATTCTTTCTTCCTTCTTGTCCTTCCTTTCTTCCCTTTCCTTTATTCCTTTCTGTCTTCCTTCTTTACATTTTTCCTTCTGCTATTCTCCTTGTTCTTGTTTTTCATTCTTTCCCACTTTTCCCTTTCCTTTCTCCTGCTTTCCTCAATTCCTCCCCTCCTTTTTTGGGTCATAATTTCTTTCTTGTATTTTTCATTCCTCCATTCCGTCCCTTTTTCCTTCCTTTTCTTATTTTTCATGACCCTTCTTCCCTGCATCCGTCCTTCCATGTATCCTCATGTCCATTTTTTTGTGTCCTTTCTTTCCATCCATATACCAACTGTCTTATATTTCTTCCCTACTTCTCTTTTTTTTTTTATTGCTTTTCAAGTCTCTTCTTGTCTTGGCAGCCTGAAGAGTTGACCAACGCCCTGGAGATCAGCAACATCGTCTTCACCAGCCTCTTCTCCCTGGAGATGCTGCTGAAGGTTCTGGTGTACGGGCCGTTCGGCTACATCAAGAACCCCTACAACATCTTTGACGGCATCATCGTGGTGATCAGGTATGGACTGTGCACTTCGGTACCGGACAATCTGTCTACGGTCAAAAGGTCGAAACGGATCGATCCTTGTCCTGACGAGAGAGTAAGAGCGTGTGTCCGGTGCTTTTCGTGTTTGCCCCCGCAGCGTTTGGGAGATCGTTGGCCAGCAGGGCGGCGGCCTGTCCGTGTTGAGAACCTTCCGGCTGATGCGCGTCCTGAAGCTGGTGCGCTTCATGCCGGCCCTGCAGAGGCAGCTGGTGGTGCTGATGAAGACCATGGACAACGTGGCCACCTTCTGCATGCTGCTCATGCTCTTCATCTTCATCTTCAGGTAGGCGGAGGTCGGAGGTCGTTCGATTGACGGCAGCCAATGTAATTCCACCGTGACGTCCAGGAGGTCTTAAATGACACGGAGAAAGTCCTTTTCTCTGATTTAGTTGTCACTCGTCATCTTCTGCCCTGTTGGGATTTAAAATGGAGTCTCTTTGTGCTCAGCTGTCATAGACAGAAAAAAAGACAAGCACCTGATCATTAGTGACTCTGACATGAATCTGGTTCTTCCATTTGACATAAACCAGCATGAAGTTCTAACTTTTGCCTGACTTTAGAAAGAATACAGGACGTCTGCGCTGCTGTAGCAATAAGAGTCATTACTACGACTGTATTTTCAGCTACGTTTGGGGTTGTAGGAACAAAGAAAGGTGGACTAAATGTGCCAGTGACCCCCTGTACTCATGGGGGTTAAAGGCCGAGAACAGCTCAAATTCATGAATACTTGAGACCTGCTCCAAAAATGCTTCCAACTGATTATTTTAGTAGTCCAAACATCAAATATGTCTTCATATTTAGCTAATATCTAAACTCTCCCTTATCTTTGCTCCTGGGGCTACAGCCAATCAGGCAGGAAGGAAAATAAATGCCATTTCCTGATTGGCTCCTTTGAAAACACCAGCCAACCGCATGCCAAATAACATTTGCAGCTTTCAACTTCCCAAGGTGTATTTTCCTTTGAGTATTTTTGATCATTTTCATGAGAAAATCTGCAAGTAGGCAAATTTTCAAATTCATCCAACATTTTGAACCAAAGGAGACGAAGTCAGAAGTGAAAGGTTTTCCGACATGAGAAACTTTATGCTCACAAACGACATCCGCTGTCTCCTCACTGGTCTGGTTGCTCACATTTAGACCTATTTGTTGTTGCTGTGGCATAAATTCTGTTATTTTCTCTCTGCTTTTGGCTTTTCCCCAACTTGAAGCCACTTTCCTAAATATTTCATATTTCATAAATCTTGGGTAAGCAGAATAGTGAATGAGGATCTTTGTTGGAAACTAAAAGTGTCTAATCTTCCTTTTTTTTCCTGCATCCCTAATAACCAGCTGCATTTGCAGTCCTTTTAAAAAATTATTTTCAGCCAACAAAGCAATCAATTCCCTGCTGAAGAAAAAAGACGACAGGCGGATGGGTTCTGTGACGTATTATGTTTTACACTTTGAGGATTTTTAGGTGTTTGCCTCAGAACTACAATTTTTGTTTGTTTGTCTTTTAATCGTATTTGAGAGTTCAGGTGAAGGTTTTCGTGAGCGTATGGTGCGGGACTCGCTCACACAGAAACACGGTGCTCCAGCAGCTCTGCAGCGCGCGCACGTTAACAGCCCTCCATTTGAACGAACAGCTGCCAGGCGGAGCCGGCAGAGGCAGCGTTGCATTGATCCCTCGGCTCTAAGTTGAGCTCCGCTGTCTGTTTTTTTTCTTTCTCTTCTCGATAAAAAGGCAGACTGCACAGCGGAGCCTCTGCTGTGTCATAATAATAACACCCACAATTACTTGTCTGATGTAGCGCGGCCTTTCTGTTCTCCGCAGCTTTCGTTTCGCCGGCCGATCCACACGGACGTGTGGTGAGCGTTACGGCAGATGGAGGAGATACGAGCGTCTCGACTTCTACTGTGAATCTGCATGAGCTGAATATTCAAGCTGATTAACTTTAGCATATTTCTGTTAAACTTTTCTTCTGTGGGATGTTGATGTTTTTGAAAAATGATGTAAAAAAAACCCCAAAACACTGCAAACCTAACAGATAAAGAAAGATCTACTAAACAGCTCTTGCGGCAAAATTTCAATGCACATGAAAAATCTGCAGCTTCGTGATCTATCCTCTCTCTGGATGCGAGAAGTCATCGTGAAGCGGCCCCGGTGTCCTGCGGCGGCCCCGGTGTCCTGCGGCGGCCCCGGTGTCCTGCGGCGGCCCCGGTGTCCTGCGGCGGCCCCGGTGTCCTGCAGGACAGCAGAACTGAGGCTTCCTGGACTGTCACGCTGTCCATGGTGCTGAACTCAACTAGGAGCTCCGGTTTGTCACAGAGACCCAGGAACTCAGGGGTTTCTAAAGACTTTCAACTATATTGGAGAATTCTAGTTAAAGTTACAAAATCTCACATTCAAGTGGCTATTTTTTTATATTTTTTTAAAAAAATCACAAACAGGATTTTTCTTACACTGAAAGGACGAGCTAGAGGTCATTTTCAGCCAGTGGAATCCCTCCGTTTATTTGTCCTGAATATACTTCGGGTGTCTGATGTAAATATTTGTCCTCTGTCTTCCTGTTTGTGTTTGTCCCGTTTTCCTCCTCAGCATCCTGGGGATGCATCTGTTCGGCTGCAAGTTTGGCTCCGAGAGGGACGGAGACACGCTGCCGGACAGAAAAAACTTCGACTCCCTCCTCTGGGCCATAGTGACCGTGTTTCAGGTGAGGCCGTTTGACTGCTGCTTCATATTTATGGATGGGAGGTCATTTTTCTTCAAGGCGACGATGTCTACACATGCACCTTTTGAGGTCACCGTGACTGAAACGACTGTTTAAAATGACTGGTGCAAAGAGGGGACGGATGTGCAGAAGAATGAGCTCAAACTGCTGCTAAAAATGTTTTTTTTTTTGGTTTGTTTTTCTTTGAATGTGATTTTTATTCTAGACTGTTTAGAGCTGGATTTCACCGCAGTACCAAATATGAGTCTTTGCGAATGCGGACGCTGATTTTCTCTTTATTTTGTTTTTTATTTTTTTAAAGTTAGCTTAAAACTCAGTCAGACTGAACAGAGAACATCCATAAACAGACATTTTCAAACCGTGCCTTGACTCTTTAATTGGATTTAGATGTGAACTTTGACTGGACCATTTCTAACACCTCAACTCACCTTCATCCAAAACAACTTTAAATGGAGAAATCCCAATAAAACACACAGAAGTTTGCGTTTTTTTTTTTCTTACAAGCAGCAACGATGAAGTTAAATGTCGCTAAAGTTCTTCCGACTTGACTTTTTTTTTAATCCACTTGTCCTTCCACGTATAGATCCTGACCCAGGAGGACTGGAACAAGGTGTTGTACAACGGCATGGCCTCCACGTCTCCGGTGGCGGCGCTTTACTTCATCGCCCTCATGACCTTTGGGAACTACGTCCTCTTCAACTTGCTGGTGGCCATCCTAGTCGAAGGCTTCCAGACGGAGGTAAAAGCTGCATGTGCGGTTTAAATTACCGAGCCTAGAAAGAATGCGGAGGAAACTTTATGCTCACAGCTAACAGCGTTCAGGTCAGCATAACCCAGCTCGGCTCCAAGTCCTTTAGTTTTCCCAGAAAAATCTGCGTTCGAGACGAATACTTTGGCACAAGTCGGTGGTAACAGATACGTGTTTATAGCTTCAAACAGATGAGACATTCTTGCACTCTTTGCACTTGGATATAAGATCAATGGTTTCTTTTTTTTTTTTTTTTTGCTTCATGTCTGTTATTCCATCAGCCTTGTCGCCTCCCACTCATTAATCCTCGTTATTGTTCTGCTTATTTTCCAATGCCGTAAAGTTGCAACACATCAAGAGAAAGAACTATGTTGACCAGACGAGATCCCAGGTCGCCCAAATCCACACTTTTAAATAAGGCTTTCATGCTCTATTTTTTTTTTTTTATTGTCAGTAAACTTTAGCCTCTCTTTCATAAATCATTTTAAATGCCAGACAAATAACTATGATGTATTGCGGAGCGGGGCACTTTCCTTGTGAGGAAGACTGTAAAGAGCAAATCGAGAGGAAAAAAAAGATGTCTGAGTAAAATTTGATGCAATCAAATAAGACAGCTATGGGAAGGAAATATCTTTTAAAACAAAAAAAAAAAGAAAACCTTTGCCGTTTGCTCATTTCATTAAGTTACGGCAGCACCTCTGCTTTGATCCGCTGCACTTTCAGCTATTGGTTTATGAAGAGTAAGCATGGAAAAAGGATGACTCAATATTCCGATTTCACACTGATTCTCCAGCTGCTTTTTGCTTAGTCTGAAGAAATGTGTTTAATACTGCAGTAATATGTTTCCAAAAATATGAATAACATATCAACAAAGATATACCTTTTGAAACAGATATTTTTGATAGCTCGTGGCTAAAAACCTACGCTATTTAAGTGAATGTGTTGCTAAACACATTCGCTATGATATGGTGAGATATCAACATATTTGTAATTTTTATGAACAGAATATCTTAGCACATGTATTTATTTGAAGTTTTTCAAAGAAAGCCCAAACTACAAAATTGTCTTGGGGAACAAAGCTAGCGTTAGCTCCGCTCTTTCTCCCAATTCTGATGACGTTACCGCCACCTTCTGGTGAGTCAAGGATATTTCAGCATTTTTGTTAAAATTTTTTAGCTTTTGAGCTTACTATTTTTTTTATAGACAGAGTAAAATGTATTCTTTTACAATTATAGCTGAAATAGAATAATATTCTTTTACAATTATAGCTGAAATTATAGCTGAAATAACTGCTAGCAAGCTAACTGCTAGCAAGCTAGCAAGCTAACTTTACAGTTGTAGATAAATAGCAAAAGGCAGACTGTTATTAATCAGTAGACAGTTTTTTTTTTTTGTTTGTTTCTTTGGAAGATTTGGAGAGCAGCTACAGACAAGTGAAGCAGTGTTTTGGCACATCTGCTGGTGAGCTAGCCAAGCGGATAAATGTGTAGCTAGTTTTTGCTAGTTGGGGTAGCTAGCAAAAACTTCACCCAACAGTGATATTTCATTGCCTTGCATTGTAGATTTTTCAAAGTATCAGAGTCCATTTAGACCTTATTGTAGCTTACAAATGTGAATAAAATATATTTAAATTTTAAGGTAGAACTTAAATTAAAAAAGAAGCACAGACACCTTCATGTACGTGCAAACATCTAAGTGAGAGAATCTCCATGGTTCCCTCAGGAAAGAGCTGTTGCCTTAACTCTCCCTTCTTTTTTTTTCATCTTAACATCCTTTTCTGCAAACACTAAGTTTATTTTTAGTCAGCCAAACTTTCCTTGCGTCAGGGTTGCTAGGTAACGGGTAACTTGAATGATGTGGGCCGCGGCCAGGAAATGTGCTCAACTGTGGTGCCAAGACAGGCACACACCGCCACACGCTGCAAAGATACTTCTAATCTTCATTTTGCTTCTTTTATTCATTAGATCCACCTTTTTCCTCCCTGCTATATATGGCACAACTGGCCCTCAACCTCCATCTTCTTTTTTTTTTTTTTTGCATGCCCATTTTACCTACCATTTTTTCTGCAGCATCTTTCTGTTTCAGGCTCTAGCAATGTGCCCATGTGACTGTACTGCATCCATTGCAATGAGTGCAACCTTGCTGACTTATGTCATTGTGGTGATTTAAAAAAAATAATTTTTACCCCAGAGAGAACATTTAATTAATCATTCCACACCCAGGCATATTCTTGCAGTATCCACATTCAATGCAAATGAATTTGTATTTGGTTAAGATTTTGATAAGACAAACAAAACTCATCTTTTATTATGGTACTAAAATTGAATACCATTCTGTTTTGAATAAATTTACCTTTCTGAGTTACATACTCAATATAGAAAAAAAAAAGCACAAATGAAAAAGAAATATCCATATAAGTGGAATAACTGGTGGCACAGTTATTGGTACCCAGGCTGTTACTTTGTACAATCCCCTTTGGTCATTAGGACAGAATCTCCTAAAACATTTCACCAGGTTGTGCTGGTATGAGATTCTTATGGTAAGATAGCCTTAAGTAAAATGTTGTAATTTCACCATACTTTGGTATGAACACAAAATTTAAAAACAAGAAATTATCCACTCTTTAGACCTGAGCAGTGAAAGCAACACGAAGGCCGAGTGTAGCAAGTGACGGTTGAACAGCAGAGAAATGGGTGACAGGAGTGTCCCATGAGACCGTCACTTCAAGAAACAACATACACACAAAAAAAAATCTGAAAACCACACTTTGCATAGATTAAACAGCTCGTGGCATCCAAATGACACCATCTCTGACGTCTGCAGGGGGGTTAACAGTGTCAAAAGTGGGAGTGGCCAATTTGCTTTACAGTTCCCCCTGGACTGAGATAGACCAAACCGTATATTGTAGAGATCTGACATTTGGTACGTATGTAGATCCCCTCAAATCAAGAAAAGAAGTCTCTCGGCAGTATGTTCCAAAAGAGAGGCACCCATTTTGAGTCAAAGGGCGACTTTGGCCTATTTTTTATGTTTATACACCACAAACTTTTACACACCTCCTAGGAATTTTAAATTATCGGCTTCATTTTCTTCCCTTACATTTTATTGCTGCAATTTGGCAGATATATAATCAAAATCTGCTGGCATTTAAATCATTTGATCATGCAATGCTCACTAAAAACGGCGTCCAGGAAAGAATCAGGCTCTCATCATCTCAGATCCATCACCGCAAGTAATATAAGGTACGAGGTCCTTTCCCACACCATTCATTGTTTTCGCCAGAAAAAGGCAAAAAGCTCCATCTCATGTGAGATTGCATCTGATGGAAAAGATTGCTTTCTACCGTCATCGCTCTCAAACAACCGGTTGGCATATAGGTGGACTTTAATGGTTGTTACGGGTCATTTGTAACCTCAAGCTTCCACTCCTTACAGTTCTGATGTTGAATTTGGGGATTTTTTTTTACCTTTCCTACCATTCTGATTGTGTGCTGTCGCCAAACAAATCTCAGTCCTGGTCCAGTGTTTGTGGCCAGTTGATCAAATGAATGGGCCTCTGTAGATTCCTAATTAGAAGTACCAAGGAAATAACGTCAACCTGAATAAATATAAGGTACAAAAAAGTTACTTTTTTTTTTTTAAGGAATTGGTTTGGTTAGGGTACCAACAATTGTTCCACCAGAGTTTTTCCCCAAAAAACTTCTCAATGTGAGATTTATACCACCATAATAAGGGATTGATTTTCTCTCCAGACCTTGAAAATCGTGCCCTGCAGCTGTTTCTGTTTCTATTTGCACAACATTAAACGAGACTCCTTGTCTCATAAGCCTCCACATTCATTAAAAATCAGATGCATTAACTCTGGAGTACGACATGGCCCTGCTGTTTCTATGCTGCCCTCACTTCTCATGCTATCCCACAAGTGGCTTACTGGCCCCGGCCGTCTACTTGGATTTGTTCTCCAGCAGGATGAAGTCAACATTTTTCAATATGTTGAATCATCTTTGTTGTTCTCCCCTCTGCTCTCGTCCACCGCTGTGGCTCCACTCCTCTCCTCCGTGCCTCCTCTCCCCTTCTTCTTCTTCTTCTTCTTCTCTCCGGCCTCTTCCGCTAAAAGGAAATTTCCAAGCGGGAGGACTTGCATGCCCAGCTGAGCCTAATTCAACTGCCTGTAGACTCAGGGGTATGTACAGCTCTGCAGCCCTGCCTCTCCTCCCTTCCCTCTCTCCATTTAATCGACTAACCATCCTGCCCAGTCCCCCTCCAACCTCCCTCTATCTCTCACCCGATCCCTCCTCACCCTTCCCTACCCTCATCATTGCCTGCGGCGGCTTAGCGGCGACGCTGTAGACCTCTCGACTGCCTGTTTCCACTCGTGAGCGACAGAATGATGAATAACATCGTGGAGGCCATTTTGCATTGTTAATTTGACAGGTTAATATTTAGCAGGCATTAATGTAGATATTAACATGCATCTAAGCCACGAGGGCCTTCAGGGGGACGCGCAGCCTTATTGGAAAACAAAACCTTTCTAAACTTGTTCTCGGTGATATTGAGCAGCGCAAGGTTTAGTTTGGATTTTTTCTTTTTTTTTCCTTTTTTTATTTCCAAAAGTTTTGAAAATCTTTGTTCATGCCAGTCCAATCCAATAGAGTACTGAATGGGAGCTTTTCCAAGGCGTCTGAATGGACGCTGCTCTCTCTTGGGTGTATAAATCAGTAGAAAAGATGAGCAAATAATTGGCTCTTTGATAAGAAGGCAAAACGCTGCGATTCCCCAGAAGGGATTCGGTCCCAGACACAGAGTCTAATTAGGACTAATAACACAAGTAAGGATATGGGGAAAACGATGATTGATCATTTCTCATTTAAAGCCATAGCTTTGAAGCAGAGGTTACCTGATTCGCAGGTCCATTTCTGCTCGCAAAGTCTCTTTTTGGACCAAAGCTTCTAAATCTGAGTCTCAGAATTGAAAATATTTTTGAAACGAATGTTCTGGAGAGCCTGCTGTTGGTTTTCTCCACATGTCGTCCTTTATGCACAAAGTTAAGCGATAGCAAGTCGAGGATTACGCTTAGTCCTATCGGATGATGTCTAAAGTTATACTCCTTATAACTGAGACAACTTGCGTATCTCTTACAGTGAGAAGGATTTCAACAAAAAAGTTGAATCCCATGGCATATATTGGATTCTGTCTTTACCAAGCTAAAGGTTCCCTGCGTACTTTGGCGTACAGTGCACATTCTGCGAGGCCTTTGCACTCAATTCAAAGACAGTTGAAACTCAGCCTCCGATTTCCCCCCCCGACAGATAATGTCCACATCTGATCTTTTCTGTTAAAACTCCGAATGCGGGGTGAGTAAAGCGTTCACTGATGTGTGCTATCACCCGCTACTCCAGAATGAAAAATTCATGGTGTGTTTTTGCCACTGACTATATTTCTGCTGGAATTAATTTTCCAAAACTAAATACCAGATGGGGCTTCAATAATTGGTGTTTGATGACTAAATAATAGATCATGCCTGCCTGGAAGGCATTTCACATAATAAGACATTTTCTATATTTTCTTTTTTTTAAAAAAAAAAAAAGAAGACTAATAAAAGTGAGCTGCTGCTTCATTTTGGCTATTTATCAGACAGTAAACTGAATGTTACCCCGTGGATCAGGCACTTAAGTATAAAGGCCTCATCGGTGTACGTTCTCAGTGACGAAACAAGGCTAATATTTAATATTGCAGCTCATCTTCTTACTTCGCTTTTAACTCACATCTTTTCATCTTTCCACATCAATTAAAAAAAAAAAAGTTAGAAAGCCGCAGGATTGGAACACAATCAGAAGATCCCAAACATTTACACAGGATGCATCTTCTATGTTATTTTGTGATGAAGTGAAATGACGAGCAGGGTCCATGCCTCAAAACCGTTTACTGACTTTATGATCAAAAGTGATTTATTTATTTTACTTTTTTTCTGAGTGCACCTTTCAATCATTACAAACTTTAGGGCTATTGAAGAGGGCATAGCTCGATATTCTAGAGCTGTATTTTAGTTAGAAATACAGAATTAGAAATATCCCTCATTATCTAAGAATGGTAAAGTCAGTTGTACCAGTGGTAGGGGGGAAGGATCTCCGTCAACGCTACTTTGTGCACTTAGGATGCAGCAGTCTATCACTAAAGAGTTCTTCAGACCTGCAACAGTGTCATACTTGAGGTAGGAAGTATATGGACAATCACTCCCTGCTAATCTATACATCTCTCAGTCCTTTAATCCTTTTGTTTAGAACAACAATTCAATTCAAGAAACTTTCCCTAAGGAGCCAAGCTAATTTTACATTTTTAAAGTAGGCTTGGGGGAAACCGTTCTGAAGAAAAAAGAAAAGTTTTAGTTTTTTAACAATACGTCCTGAGACTCTTATGTGGGTTTTCCATTATAAACACTCATTACAAGATGTTTCAGGGTTTCACACTTGCCACGCCCGGTGGTAGGGGTGCTGGGGGTCTGATCCAGCAGCCCACCGTGTTTTTGAGTGAAAGAATGTTCAAAGTGGACAGAACATTTGAAAATATCACCTGGTAATTATTAGAAAACATTATTAACAACACCTAAACACCAACTATAAAGTCTTAAAAATAAAAAGGCAAACATTATCAAAAGGCAATTTAAATGCATGTCAGTTATTTGCACTTCAGTTGATTCATCCTAATATGTAAAAAAAAAAAAAAGTTTAGTGGGGGCACAAGTAAAGCCTGGTAGCCCGCCAGGCTTATAATACATTGAGGGAAAGCCTGTGTTTGTAGTTTTGTATACAGTTGCTGTCATAAAAACTGGCTAACCAGCTGGACCTGGAATTAGCGATAGCCACAGAAACCACTGAGAACCCACGCTATAAACTTCAAACATAATGGAGCTAAAACACCTAAATAATGTCTGCCAATAAAAAAAACATCTGAAAAGCTCTTCTCCAGCTTCAGCTCAACGAGCTATAAGCTAACGCAGCTGTGACTCTTTGGGTGCTTGATGTGTCCTGCTGTGAGTCAGTATTTCGAAACGGCAAGGAATCCTCTAAAATATGTAAATGCATGATTAAAGAGACCATAAAAGGGTCCAAGTGGCCCTTGAGTTGATTGGCTCACCAGTTCATTACCATCCACTCTTGCTACATCGTCCCCCCCCCCCCCCCCCACAGTCCTCTGCCTCCAAGCTTCCCAGGTCAAGCAAATCAGACGCAGTGGCATTAATCGCTGGGAAGAAAATGCAAATGCGATCACCAAAATAGAAAACGCGGAACGCACAATATTCATACGCTTCTTTTCTTCTCGGCTCGTGGGAAGTTTCAAGAAAGCAATTTGTCAGTTCAGGAGGTGATGCGTGGCAATTTGGTCCGGAGGCCTTTCTACCTACTGTTTATTCCCTTTGCTGCCACAGAGGTCTGACTCACTGGGCTGGCTTTTCATTAATACGCCGTCCGCCGCGGCAGCCTCTCCCGCTTTAATAATATCTGCCGGCGCCCAGCGAAGCATAACAAATACAAGTGACATATCTGGTTGTTTTTATTTCCACTGATTTGAGGGAGGAAATCCGTCCAAGGAAGAGGTAACCTAAGGAGAACATGGGGGGGGGGGGGGACTCAGACAGTGAGGAAGGATGAGTTAAATGATAAGTAGAGAATACTTTCAGCAGCTACAGAGGCAAGGCATTCATCCCTAAACGGTTCTGCCGATGGGAGGATAATATAAAGAGTAGTGCTTTGAAGAGCATCCAACTTGCTTTGTTGACAAACAGCTTCTCCTTATTCCCAAGCTCTCGATGCAGTTTTTAGTGACGAATCAAAGGAATTCAGAAACCTGTTGTCGTGTCAGGGCGTTTGCTTCATGTTCTCAGTTTCCCTTGCACCGTTTTCCTTGCATGGCTGGCGTTTGTATCAGGCACCATAACTCAATACGGCCGAAAACACAACGCATGTGTCTGGCTTTTCACGCTCCAACCTGATTTATGCATGACACAGCAGTCCCTGCTGGACGCGCAAGTCCAACAGTATGTCCCGGAATCACACCAATAAACTCAGTAATGTTTAGATATTACATCTTATCAAAGTTATCCATCACAGCTACAGGCACCGTATATAAATTTCACATGTCAACGTTAAAGTTAGAAGTAGCCGCTGTATTACAAATGCTTGAATTGATTTAGGTATAATTCGCAAACGGACTTGAATATCACAATTAAACACCAGGTTCTGCTTTGTAATAGCTCCTTTGCTCACTTATTTCACAAGGGGGACGCTTCTAAAACCGGGTCAGAGATTGATTCTGTTGCACGAAGTATGGAAGACGTCAATGGCAGCAAAAAGGACTTATCGCCTTCGACAGGTAAGCCATGATTGTCGGTAACGTATACCCACTGTACATAAAATGGCACAGAGGACCGATGTGAACCGTCTGACGTGAAAAACATCTTGCACTACGGGCGCGCTAAAGTTTTATTTGGACAACCCGTTTCCTCAAGGACCTCAATTATTCCGTGCCTGCTGTCTCTATGGTTGTCCTCAAACTAGAACAGCTACTTGTTGTTTGCCAGTTCCCATTGACTCTTACTGCTGTTCAGGCAGCAGCCTGGGAAGCAAATGGAAACACTGCGGTAAGCAGTGCAACTTCCAATTCCCGTCTGTCTCTTCAGGCGCCTATAAAGCTGCGTACCTGGCTGGAAGACCCACTTCTTTACCATCCAACATTTTGTTAAACCACAAAGGAAAAATTAGCATTTTTCAAGTTGCGTTACCCTCCTACTGCTCTGCATTGGTGTTGCTGCCAGACACAACGTTTGATCGCTGGTGTGCTGATGTATTCATGTTACCCTACAAGTACAGATTCTCCATTTTTAAAGCAACACCTGAACATCCTCATGGACTCTAATCAATCTCCAATCTCCATCTGTCTTCCACAGTAGTGCCGGTGAATGGTCACGTGGAAATGAAGACCAGTCTGACTCCACCGCTCATCACCCACACCGCTGCCACGCCCATGCCGGTCCCCAAGTTGCCCGTGGCTGGCGACCCCGTCCTGGGCTACGAATCCCGTCAAGGCAGCAATACCTCCATGGACCCAGCCTGCTTTGACAAATCGCCTGTGAGTAAGAGTGTTATTCGTTTCCCCCGCGCTTTGCGGCTCTCGTTGGGATGGAAGGTTTGTAACCGAGCAGCAAGAAATTGCCTCCTCTTCCAACCGGCTTTGTCCACAGTGTCTCAGCTGAGTGTGTGTCTCTTCCCAATGAGCGATGATGATTAATGTCTTCTATTGATCCAGCCGTCTGCCTTTGGCTGTAATGGCTGCTCGGTCTGACAAGCTGATGATCAAACAGAAGACTTGAGAGATTAAATCCCAATCTTCCGTCTATCTATGTCAGTAGCTGCATTTGCATTGACGATAGACAATTGGACATGGACAATTCCGCACATGTCAAAGAGACGCAATTTTGCAATTGCTGTGTTTCCATGAAATAAGAAACACAGTTAAAATCACATGTGAATGAGTTTGTTCATGCGATAAGTTATTTAAAAACATGCCGTGCGTAATCCTCAAGCTACTTCCTGTTGTTTACTTCTTTGCGGTTTGCACCACTGGCGACATCTGGTTGTTGATCACGTGATTTGTGCCACTCAAAAAGAGTGTTTCCGTTGTAGTTTTGCAAAGTGAACCAATTTTATGTAAACACCTCATGCTGGCGGCAAAACCATTGATAGAAAATCTAGTTTTTTCAGATTTGGGGTGTTTCCACAAAACAAATTGTCAAACTACTCAATTATATGGTTAATGGAAACGCAGCTAGTGTGAGTCACAGCTCTGAGTATCACATTGTAGAGCAGCTCTGTTAAGGTCAGCTGCCCAGAAAAGCAAGAAAACCGTCGTGAAGACCTTTCTCATTGGTCTTCTTCTTGCGCCGCTCTTTCCACAGACCAGCGTCCGCTCCTCTCCGCATGGCCAGTGGACGACCGGCAGCGGCTGGGGCAGCCGCCGGTCCAGCTGGAACAGCCTGAGCCGCGCGCCGTCGTACAAGCGGCAGAAGCGACAGTCCGGCGAGCGGCGGTCTCTCTTGTCCGGTGAGGGCAACTCGAGCTCAGATGAAGGAGACGGCGGAGGAGAAGGCGGAGGGGGGTTGGTGGCCGAAGACGACACGTCCCTTCCTAGGACGGACTCGATGTCGCAGGCTCACGGACGACCGCGGCACAGGAGGATGGAGTCTGTGGAAACTCGGAGCTCCATGGATTTGCCTCCTGAGGCCTTACTGCAGGTAGAGCAGCTTTTGAAGCTGTTTGACTTTTCGAACTTCTTCAACAGTGTTCACACCTCTTGAATTTTCCCTCATTTTCTCCCTTTACAACCACAAATGTTAATGTCTTAGTAAGGTTGTGGAGAACCAAACAGCATCGTGAAGACCAAGGAGCCCAGCGGACAGGTCAGGGAAAAAGTTGTGGAGTAGTTTAAAGCACTTATGTTGTAAAACGAGGAAAGAATGAGTTAGGTTGATGGCAAGGAGACTTTGAGCTCATGACCAAGTTGTGAAACCCCATAAATCTTGGAGTTGATTGCAGTAATGCCGTAGATTTTTGATTTTCCGTAGATTGTTGAAAAGGATACAAATCGTTTTTGGCGTGCCGTTGTATAAAAAAAATGTAGCATGTGGAAATACTGGCCTCAAACAAGAAATGTGACTTTGGTTCCACTTTGCTTTCAGTGAAGACATTAGGAACTTAAATCAACGGTGGGAATCAGTTAACAATGTTGATAGAGTTAATTGCAGGGTCTGTTAGGAATGAGTGTAATTTTAATAGAAAAACATTTTTTGCTGCTAAATAATTAAATAAGTAGACATAAGAGTTCAAAAACAAAGCTATTTATTGTTTTTAATATGTTATGTTTTTCAGCCATTAGATTGGAGCAAAGTGCTGCTATACCCATTCGACTTTCAAGCAATTCAGGAATCCTGAATGTTACTTCTTTGAAAAAACATCTTCTTCATGCTGGTTAGATGAAGGCCTACGTGCAAAACACTGTAAATCACCATGACGACAGCAGGGACTCAGAGTTGACAGGAAGATGGACGAAGGATCTGGGAACACCATTTGAAAAATACTTTGTCGTTTTGCTTCCATCTACAACTGATCTGACTATCCGTTGGTTTTAGAAGCTTGTAGATCTGCATGTGTATAACTTAGGCAGGGTGAGGTGAATTTAATTATATTGTGCATTTTCAGCAACAAGCCAATTCAAATCAATTACAAACAAAATAACAAACCAAAGAAAAGAGCAAAAGAAGAAAAAGTATAAAACATATATTAGTTTAAGAATAAGTAATCCGTGATGCATAAACTAGTCGGGGTTTCTCTGGATTCCTGTTCTGATCATGTTAACCTAAGGTAGTAAGGTGAGTTCCTTTGGATTCTAACTTTGTTCTAATTCCTGAAGTGTATAAAATAAATGTTCTTGTTCTGGGTTGATAAGCAAAAGTAGTCCCTAATTTACTTACCTTCACATTTTCTTTTTTTTTTTCCATCCACACAGGTGCCCTACCGGCACCGCTCAGCCAGCATGCACAGCTCCAGGCCGCCCTCCCTGGCCCAGCTACGGCCTCCAGAACACAGCGACTGCAACGGGAAGGGAACGCCGTCGGCCCTGAGCCCGACTAACCTGTCTCTGGAAGAGAACACAGAAGATGAGAACGTGGAGGAGGAGGTCAACCAGGTCAGCCTCCACCTTCATGGACTAACTCTGCCCGCCTGAGATGTTGGCGACTGAACACTGTGACTCGGGCTGGACAATAACCCAAAAACAGTATATCGTGACAGACACGTAATCAATGTTAATACATACAACATCTGATGCAATATTCAGTACTCAATACGGAGAATTTTCACTGAGAACCGCTCAGCATTCTGGGGGATGTAGGCAGAGGAAAGGCGTTAGCCGTTCGACCTTTTTAATGGCCGGCTAAGCAACTTTGGTGGCATTGACTTCCCTTTTTGGTTACCTAGCAACAACCTGTTGAGTAACTTGCACAGCAGCAGCCTTAGGTTTCACCACCGTGCCTCAGAACTGCTTAGAAATAAATTTAAAAAAAAAACACACAGCGGAATGAAAACTCTGGATAAAGCATAGAACTTGCAGTTTGGCAGTATTTCAGATATTTAAAAAAAACAAACTAATCAATAATTATCGACTGATATGAAATGCTGATAACGTTTTTCAACCCTAATAATAACATATAGTTTAACTAATTTAGGGTTAGCTTAGTGAAAAAGTAAGTATGGTGACATATTGTAGTGAAAAAAACTTTGCTGCATAAAAATGCGACGTTTCACTGTGTTGCTTCTCATTGTTTATTCAAGTATATTTGATAAGGAGCATCTCGGTGCAGCCTGACATCCATCGTGCCGTAGAAGCAGGAGGTGTAGACGGAGTGACAAGTGTCGGCAATTTAAAATTGCATTTAACTTTCGAGATTACAATTACCAGACTTGTGCCAGTCGTTGCATCTTTCATTTGTAAAATGGTTTTGCAGCAGGAGCATCTGGATGACGCAGGTTCTGTGTGTGTTCTCCTCTGCGCAGAGTCGTTTTGCCAGGATTCTCCGATGGATGGAGAAGAAGCAGCCGGCCTGGTGTCGGCAGAGAGACACTTGGTCCCTCTACCTGTTCCCCCCGGAGTCCAGGTACGCTCCACATCAGGCTCTTTTTTTTTTTTTTTTCATTAAGTCTTTCTGATCCCTATCTGTAACAAAAAAAAACCCTAAAGTTTTTCAGTCTCTATTCCGACTGTAAAGCTGTTGAAATCCTGTCACAGAGAAAGTAGGCAACTCTGAGAATGTACTGATAAAATGTAATCTTCCAATTGACCAGAAAAGGTTTTTTCTTTTTTATCGCTGCGTTCGACTGACATTCCATACTGCTGACTCTAAAGTCATTTTCCCGCAACATGAATGCGTCGGGTTTTTTTTTTCTCATCCCTTTTTATATCAGCTCCTGTTCCCCTCCCACACTCGCACTTCAGAAGTGTCTTTCATCTGCACATTTCTGCCATATCAGGGGTGAGTGAGCAGCGGCGGAGGGAGGAAGGGAGTTTTCCCCTCCGAGTGCGCTGCGTTATCTCGGCCGCGTGCGGGATCTACACTCCGACACGCCGTCATTTTTGCTCTGAACTACAAAAAAAATTCAATGAATTGTCGCCCTATGATTATACCGCGACGATATCTGAGCAACATTTGCATCTTTCCGACACAGTTAAGAGCTTCGGCTTTCATAACCCTCCAGTTTAAATGCAGACTGATATTCTTGAGATGTTAAACTTGATCTTCTTCAGCTGCAGGAACCGCAGAGTCTGTCGGCACGGGGTGACATTTGTAAAACTACACAGAAAAAAAACCCGGTAATGTGGGTTATTTAGTCTGTTTTAAGAGATACAAATGCAGGTTTAGCAAGCTAAATATGTTGCTTCAAACTAAAAGTTCAGTTAGCTAAAAATGTCACTTCAAGCTTCATTTCAAATGTAATATTTAGCTCTAATCCAAATATTTATTTTGCCGCTAAATATTAAGCTTCAAACTAAACATTTTGACAGGAAGCTGAATATTTAGCCTCATGCTAAATATTTACCTTCAAATTAAATGTTTCAGCTCAGAACAAAATATATATTTTGAATCTAAATCTATGTTTAGCAATCTGAATATCTCGCTTCAAACTTAACATTTAACTCCAAACTAACAATCTAGTTAGCAAGCCAAATATCTATTTTGAAGCGAAGCTAAATGTTTAGCTAATATGCAAATGAATTTGCCGATCATTGGATGTGGATTACCAAAATAAAAGCTGAATCTCGTGAACATTTATATAAACTCATGTCACGCCTTTATTGTTTCTTTTCCCCTGATTTTTAGCTTATTCGGCTTGCAAGCTAAATATTTAAAATCATTTGCTATTGCTTTATTTAGTTGGCAAGCTAAATAAGCAAAGTTTAGTTGTTTATCTAAACATTTAATTTAACTAGATATTTAATTTGGAACTAAATATTTTGTCAACAAAATAAATATTTAGCTTATTTAGCTTGCTAGCTAAATATTTAGCCTACTAATTAAATATTTAGTTTGAAAGAGCGGCATTTATAAATGAATGAATTATGCAGTGAGAATATATCTTTAAGAAATGAATTCCCATTTCTGTATTTTGTGACAGTTTACCTTATAATCTAAATCATCGCTGCCTTTTTTTTGACCAGCTCTTTTTGACGGCGCCACGTATTTCAGGCGCATGATGCATTATGGGTTTTTATTCAGCCTTCAAGTCAACCGTAACACTATGATGACATCATCTAGTTTATCTCCGCACACCTTTTAGCTGAGCCGTGTTTGAGCTTATTTAGGCGTTAAATCAGGCAAACAGGATGTTGCAGGAGGATTACACGCAGCCACCCAGGCTCCTGCAGCTTCTGAATTTAAAACGGTTTTCCTGCTGACAAATGTTTGTTTTTCACTCGGGTTGTGAATGCCACATCAAAGGTGGAAATAGCTTTGGAATGATTTATTATTATGAGCCTTTTTAGTTTTTGTTTTTTTTTCTTTTCTATCACAAAAAAAATTAACAACAAAAACTTAGAAAATAAAAAAATGCACAACACATGATGAAAATGATGTTTTCTTCATAATTTAGTTTTTTGTCAGAGCGAAGAGAATAAATGCTAAGCAGATAATTTTTTTTTTTTTAATTTAGTAAATAGTACTTATAGTTTTGGTACAGTAAAGATCAATTCTAGTTTAATTATTCAACGTCAAGTGATTTTCATCATTAGCAGAAGTTCATTCATCTCGGTTCTTTTAGGAGACCTGAATGCTTCAACTATCTGGTTTTTGTTCTATGCATTTTGGAATGGGTCTATGGGGAAACCCCCTTCTGGAGGCTTTCCCCATAAACCGAAGGGGCTCGTCTCGAAGCGGATTTGTGGCTGATTTTCAGTCGCTGAGCTCGGGTCCTTCGTTCAGAGTAACACCAGACGTTTTTAAAAAAACACAAACATCAGGACCGAATACTTGGAATCCAATTTTAACATCTCGAGTTTTTCTTAATTTTTTATTTTGTATTATTGTCAGCTTCTGTTAAATTGTGTCAATTTCTCCTCTTGAGTTTTGAGACGCTTCACGATATTTGGAAAAATACGCAACTCTCTGTGACGGCTATCAAACACCTTTATGCCGCCCGTCATTCAGGAGGGTTTGTTTTGATGCCGGAAAAACCGCAAAGGTCAAGAGGGCGAGGAGGGGCGAAATCTTCCGACTCCTGTCAGAATCTTCCTGTCATCAGGATGACTCCTGACTGAAAGCGTTATTTTCACTTGAGCATCCAGTGACAGTTGTTTTTGTTTTTGTTTCTTTTAGCAATGAAATGATCTCTCATGTGTAGGCGCGCGTGTGTCTTGAGAGTTTTGAGGTGGAGCCGTTTCCTGCTAAAGTTCACTTCCAGATATTTGCCCTTTAAGCCTCAGAGGAAGAGATGGAGCCATGTGTCCTCCCTCCTCTGCCACTTGAGAAAAGCACATAAATTCTGTATAATCAAGCCTCTGGCATGCGGATATTAATAATGTATGAAAAAGCGCAGGGAGACAGCAAACACACACGCACATGCATGGGAGACTCTGCGAGTGGTGGCACAATGATGTCTGTGTTACCAAATAAAGCCAGAAACCCAGATCTGAGCCCCCGCTGCACGTTCAGACCCACATGACCCTCCAAATGTCCGGTTTAATCCCTGACTCCATCGTGTAGAGCAGTCTCTCCCCGCACCTTTCAGCTTGTCCCATCAGTCTACAGCCTGGCTGCCTCTTCGATGGAAATCACACACAGCTAACGACGCCCAAGCATCCACCCAAAACTACCTGGCGCGTCGTCAATCAGTTTTAGTAAATCTTCTTTCGCAGGACAGGAGAGCACTTCACGTTTTAGAGTCGTCTAATCTAAGGAACGTATATTTTCTGTTTGGATGGCTTCCACGTTTAAATTTCGCTTCGATCGTCCTCCTGCTAAATGCATACATAAAGTTTAACGAGAGTCTAAATTACAACACTGGGAAGAAATAAACCGCCAGGCGGTTTGCCAAGTGAAACCGTGCTGTTTGTTCCATCAGAGCAAAAAGTCGGTGCGGATGAAGTTTAGTAAAAAAACTTTTTGGCCAGTTTTGTGTTTGAGAAAATGTAACTTGTTTCGACTTGCATTCGTTGCAGCAGGAATTGACGTCGACCAATAAAAATGAGTCTGAATTGAGGAAAAAAAAGTGTGCGCAGAATCGCTCAGAAAATGACTCGCGACAGAGTTCAGGCTTTTAATGAGTTTAATTAAAATCATCAACTGGAAGTAATCCCTCATTCATCCGACTCATGTAATGATCAGCTCGGATGCGCTTTTCTTAAACAGCTGCAAAACTGATTTAGCCTTTGTTTTTGCATTTTTGTATTGTGATAAATTACCTGGATATGATGCTGATTTATTTTAAAGGGGCAGGATTATGTGTTTTCCATTATGTGCATGAAGCAGCCTGGAATGAGGGTCATTGCCTCCAAACTCGAGGCCGTGGTCTTGAGCCAGAGACGGGTAAAGTGCCTTCTCCGGGTCGGGGAAGAGGTCCTACCTCAAATAAAGGAGTTCAAGTACCTCGGGATGCAGAAGCTCCACTTTTACATCGTGGTTTAGTACTTCTATAATCTTGACTCCTATGCTGTTTGGACAACCAACTTCCAAACAGTTGGTTGTTGATTGGAACTTCCAATTTCCAAATTTGGAGACTCCAACCCAAATTGGAGACTCAATTTGTCTCCAATTTGACTCAACCCAATTTGCCAATTGGTTCAGTCTCATTTGGCAAATTGGCTTTGGAAAGGTTTTGGCTCAATGATCTTGATGATGGTACAACACGGACGATGGGGAACCTTGGTCAGATTAGGAAGACGGGGTCACCTGGTGTTAGAGTCTGAGATCTAACACCAGGGGGAAGAACTCCAGCGTCAGATACAATGCAAGTTGCGTTACAATGGAGGGCAGGCACCAAAGCTCTCGGATTTCAATCTGCCCTGTAACTACATTACATCTCTATACACTCTTCTGTTCTCTAATTGACGTTATTTTTGTTTCCCCAAGGTTCCGAATCCTGTGCAACAAGATCATCACCCACAAGATGTTTGACCACATCGTTTTGGTCATCATCTTCCTCAACTGCATCACCATCGCCATGGAGAGGCCTCGCATCCATCCCACCAGTGCCGTGAGTGTGGAAGCTTCCTCTGTCAAGTTAAAGTCTTGATATCTCAGCGATGCACAGGGAGAGAAACGCGATGTATTAATCATTAACAGACGTTCCATAAGATGTGCGAGTTCATAATGGAGGCACTGTGTGACAGCTTAACAAAACGCCAAAGAGAGATGCAGGAAAGGAAAAAAAAAAAGCACCTGTCAGCGAGTCCAAAGGCAAGGCGCCATTCACACAGACCAGAATTCGTTCTGTGGCTCACACTCTGCGGAGAATTGGAGCGGAACATCATCTAAGCAGGGAACCACTCCTGTTTGATTGTGAGCCAGTTGCTCTGGGTGATGTGTGCTTTACCCTCTGTATCTGCATATTCAGCGTCGTCACCTCCACAGCTGAGGCGGCGTCCCTTCAAACAGGGCAGGGATGGCAGAACGCCAAGCTGTATGGGGTGAAAAAGAACAAAAAAAACCCCGCCCACAGCCATAAATACAGTCCCTTTGCTATAGTATCCATGGCCCATCTAACCTTTTCACAAGCTACAACTGACAGTAGTAGTCTTTATGTGGAACAAAAAGGATACTTTGAAAATTGTCAAATATGGTATTGATGTTTGTTCTCAATACCAAACATCAAACATCATACAGGAACAAGTCTGTTTTATCTTGTTCCTGTATGTTTCTCGTTTTTTTTTTGGTTTTTTAATTTGTTTATCAGGAGAACATATAAACATTGAACTTACATAGATTTTGCAAAAATTACACAGCTTCTCCGATTTTTTTTTTTTTCCCCATAAACATAAATCACTAAACTGACATAACAAACACAAGACAAAATAAATGCAAATACAACAAAAAATAAATTAAATAGAAAATAAAGGAAAAAAAAGAGGGGTGGGAGTGGCATTAAAAAGCTAAAATGTAATAGTATTTTGCCTATTTATTTATTCTTAAAAATTTAGTCACATGATGACGTAATGAGTCAATCACATCAGTCTACGCAATTTTAAGGCAGAGATTTTATGTATGTTATAAAGGGAGACCACTTATGAGTAAATTTTGCTGAACTGCCTTTCAATGTTAACAAAGTTTTTTCTATCTTCAAGAATGATCTTACAGTGTTAAGCCATTGTGATGTAGACGGAGGTGTAGGAGATTTCCAGAACAATAAAATACAGCGCCTGGCTAGGAGAGAACAGAAAGCCAAGACCTCCCGCTGTTGGGGGCACAGGTTAAGTGTGGTCTCTGGAACTCCAAAGATGGCAATTAGTGGATCACTTTGGATCTGAACTCCAAAAACCCCTGAAAGTATGGTAAAAAAATATTTCCAAAATTTTTCTAAACTTGGGCAGAAGAAAAACATGTGGCTTAAGTTGCAAGGTGAGGTCTGACATCTGTCACACTGGTCCAGAATCGAGGGAAAGATTTTAGATAGACGGGATTTTGAGAAGTGAACTCTATTTATCACTTTGAACTGTATAAGCTGTAATCTGGCACATGGTGTACTTTGGCGTATGCTGAGAATAACTTTATCCCACCATGAGTCAGACATTTCAACACCCAATTCACGTTCCCAAGCAGTTCTGGTTTTACCCAATGAGTCGGATTCAATATGTTTCTCGTTTTAAATAAAGTTACTGGGGGTTGGGAGGAAGAGAACGTGACGACGGGTCATTCCTCACCCACTTCAAGATAAAAGCATGAACGTAAACGGCTAACTACTTGAAGAATCCTTAACAGTCAATTTCCAACACTTCAAGGCAGATGTCGCACTTTATTCAACTGAAAGTTTACAAAACAGCCAAACAGTAAATAAAAAATGTGATTGACAGCGCTAAGACCCGCCTCCTAGCTCTGATTGGTCACACTTTATTTGAAGAGGATGTACATGAGCCTCACATGACAGTGTCATAAACATGACATAACACGAAGAAATCTTCATGCATGTTGTCATGAGGCCTCATTAAATAAATAATGACACTTTTAATACAGAGTTGATACTTTTAATTTAAAGCAAATTCTTGTACAAAATTTAAAAATTGGTTTTAACAGACTTCTAAAGCAACTTTTAGTGCAACTTTGCATCAAAAGTGTCATTTTCTAATGAATGACACTTCATGACAACAGTTGTAAACATTCCTGAAGGCTCCTTCATGTTCATGGCCGTCGTAATGTCAGTCTTATGCACAAACTTTCAAATAAAGTGTTGCCATTGGTTGTTTCTAAATAGCATTGCAACAAGGCAGAGGAGTTTGACTTTTTTTTTTACCACAGATTTTCCGTCTCACTCCATGCTGTCACAAAATAGTGACGGTTACAATGATTGCGTAAAAAAAAATAATTTTTTTAAATTATTTTTTATCAAAGTTCCATACTGCAGCTTTTGGATTGGTTTTCCGAATGGAATCTCAAGACCCCAAAACTTGCAAATTGTCAGCCCTCAACATTGGGAAGTGCTGTTCCAATACCATAAAACCGTATTGCAAAATTTATGGTTGCAACATGAAAAAAAAAAAAAAAAAGTTAAATAGCAGTAAATAGTTCACAAGGACACCATGTTTGTCTCAAAAATCAGCAGAACCTAGCTCAACAGTCTAATCCATAAATTATGGATTCATTTTTTTCTTTTTCTTTTTTATCTTTGTGGTTGAGTGTCTGCGGAACTTCTTGTTCTGCTTGTTCTGTGTTCTTGTAATTGATGAAATTACTTGAGCTCCAGTGTGCATGGCTGGCGTCCAGAAAGGCGAGATGTTTGGGGCCCACCTGTACTAATCAGTGCAAAGAGATTACACGCACACACACCCATATAGGGGAATTCCTTCCCTCTCACCTCAGGCTGCATCAACAGATTTAAATATCGGCAATCAGTCGTGCTAGCGCTCACATCAAAGAGTGGTATTCCAACAAGGAACACTTTGCCAGCCTCCCCCGTCCTGAACGCTGTGGTCATTATTGAAATGGGATGAACGTACACGACGCAGCAGACTGCCTGAAACAGGAGAGAGAACGGTCGTTATGGTTCTCCACACCCCGTTTTGCCACGGCTGTTCATTTGTCCGTCTGGCTTGTTCCGTATTAATGAAGTCGATTGTAAATCGATTTGCGCCGATTGTGTTCTGAGCTGCCCACAACGTGGCCAACATGTATAATTTATCATTTTGTAAGGAGCCGCTGTGTTAGCTTGACAAAAATACAGGACAAAAAAAATAAAAAAGACCAACAGGGCTTTCTTTGAGCTGGAGTGTATTCATCGTTACGCAGATGAAGTGCTTTTGGGTGTTGAATGCTGGCTGAATAATTAGCTTATTATCCTGAAAGTTATGACAAACACTTTGCATTTGGCCCGCAGTCCCCCTTTCTGTTTTCATTTGGCGCCGGGGGGTTGCCTGGATACAGTCACGCTGCATCTGAGTGTAAAACACTGAGGAGCATTACACTATCTATGATGATTTATTATTGCTAAGCGAACCAGGAGAGAGTACATTACAAGCTCTGAATCGAATGGTATCGGCATTGGATGTATAAATACAGTCAGTTTAAGCCCAGCGTCAAGGCGGTGTGATAGATTGTTATGCTTTGCTGCTAAACCCAGCACTACATCACTGTGGAAGTGGGATTTTCCATGTTGAAGTGAGACACACACCAGCAGCACTTTAACAGAGAGGTACAGTGGATGTCTGTCTTCAGCTAAGACAGGGCTGTCAAACTCATTTTCGTGTCGGGCCTTATCAAAAATCTCAGTGTTCTTAAAGGGCCGGTTGTGCCAGAATGTATTGATAGAACCAATTCAACTGTTAAAATATCAATAAGTAGCTGTTTGTTTCAGCATTCACTAAGTGTTTCTTAAAATCAAACGACATTGAACATCTTTTCACACTGATAGGTCCATCCAGGATGTCGTGATTGATTTTGTGTTCTTTTTGTTTGTTTTTTTTGCAATCAAAATTATAGATTTTGTGCTGCTTATTCAGAAAATTTGTAAGGAATTCTTATATTCGTGCTAATGTATGATGTTAAATGTGACTTCTTATTAATCACGGACTATAACTTGACATCAAGGAAGGCTGAGGCAGCAGTCACTTAATCCCAAACCCAATTTTGAGAAACATTTGCAATAAAAATGTGGAAAACTGTTGATTTTGTGTGGACTTCCAGTGAGTTTTGCAGATTTTGTTGAAAAACTGGAAGGGCTTACTTGACGTAATTTGGAGTATAAAGGGACACATAAAAAGCTGTGGGAAGCCACATTTGGCCTCTGGGCTTTGGGTTTGACACAAGTGAGCTAAGGGGTTAGGTCGCGATGCTAACCCACACCGAGTTTACTCTCTTGTTAAAAACGTCTGTGGCTTTTCAGCCAAAACAGTTGACAATGTTACAGAATGTAAGAACCTAGGCTAAGATTTGAACCTGGGGACTGTCTTGCTACAATACAACAGTGCTAACATTGTAGCCTTAGTGCACTTTACAATGACAGGAGATCAACATCGTCATTAGGGCTGTAACGATTCATCGAGTGATTCGAGTAACTCGATTATTAAAATTCCTCTGCCTCAGAGTTTTGTTAAGCTTTATATTTTACTATTTAGCCCACTGTGTTCCAGCCGCATATTTACTTATGTTGAGCAAAATTCTCACTTCTGCCAATGAGTTTCTGACAAATGCTAGCGTAACGTAGGGTGACCAAACGTTCCATTTTACTCCGGACATGTAGGCTTCTCAAGTTCTGTCCTGGGAGTTCGGGGGATTTTGCTAAATGTTGAAGATGTCCGGGTGGCGTGAATGTACACAGGAGGAGCGGATGGACGGGACATAACCAGCTGCTCTGACCTGATGCTTAGCGCAAGTGTAGCTTTACTGACGATCCGTAGAACGAACTTCCTACCATCCTGGTCGCAACGAATGGGTGGCAGAGCGAGCCATGGCATTATAGCTGGTATATGTGTTTCTGTGTATGAACTTTAAAAAAAAAAGTTCTTGTGGCAACTGTATTATTATAATTTTTTTAGATTGTGCATCATTTCAGATTTTTTTGTGTAATTTTTGTCCGTGTTGTCTCAAAAAGGGAGCTACTATTGTTACGGGTTGATTTTCTAAACTACGGAAAAGTAACGGACAGATATGAACATTTGGGCAGATATTAATACTGCTGCTATGGAAAAATGCAATTTTATTCGATTACTCAATTAGAAAAATAATCATTTATAACAGCCCTAATTGTCATTCACAATGTTTCCTGTTCGCTGATTGGCTCTCTCGGTTGGCTCTAGCAGAGAAATCCACTTCAATGGAAGAAATCCCAGATGGACGAGAGATGAGAATCGAGCGGAAGAGTGTAAGAAGGCAAAAAATATGAACCAGTCATCCCAGTGTGTAAACAAGAAATCCCTTTGAGAAAGTTCCTAGACCTGGCGAATATGAACGTTGTCACAGTAACCACGCCGCCCCATTTATCCATCAGAAAGATGGAGGGAGGGAGATGATGGTGGCGTCTGCAGACTGAAATTTATGGACCATCTCCACTGAAGAATTTCTACTGATGTCATTCCTGGTGTTCCCAGAGATTTCGCAAAGAGCTCCGCGGGCCTGCCGTCTCCATTCGTAGTGTACACGTGTGACTCCTCGGAGCATGTGCGGTGGCAGTCGGAGGCCGTGGGAAAGACGGCCACCTACGCCCACACACACACACACACAAACATCCACAGATGTTTAGAGGCAGGATGGGGTTGTCTTTTCCTCAGGCAGAGGGGGGAGCAGGGAAAATAAGCAGTCGGTGAGGGGCTCTTATTCTTGGTAGCCTTCGTGTTTTCTCTCTTCTGTCCTCATTGAGGTTACTAAGTAAGCTCCCGTCATCATCTCAGTGTTCACATCACATGGAGACATGCCGAAAAGGATCGAGAACGGCCTCAAAATTATCCCTCCGACAGGAAAATGCTTACTTTAAGTACCCTCGACTACTTTCTTGAATATTTGTAAAGAAAGGAATGTTAATGAGATTCTGTGCTTGAATATTTTATGGAGTGCGAATAAAGACCGAGCCTCATAAGGGGCCCTGCCAGCTATCATTAGACTGCAGCAAGAGTGTTTATAGAAAAAGATGTGTTCAGATAAAATATGAGGAAAGTAGCTGCCTCATGCATTATTGAGTGGGACTTTGGATTCGTGTAGAGGCAAAACCTTAGGCTCAGCGGAAAGCAAAAGAATAAAGATGTTGGGGAGGAAAACGGGGATCCTAACCTGTGTCGTGTCGCCCGGTCGTTCTGCAGGAGCGGATCTTCCTGACGTTCTCCAACTACATCTTCACCGCGATCTTCGTGGCAGAGATGACCGTAAAGGTGAGACTTTTTCAGACATTTTTCTTTGCAGCCCAGAAGAGTCAATCTGACTGCTGGGCTTCTTTAATGTGCTGTGAGGTTTTTCTGCACTCTTTAGCACAGCCATTTATGGAATAGTTTCTTTATTCGAACTTTTTAAGCAATCATACTTATTTAAAAATATATATATTATTATTATTACTACTATTACACGTGAACATTTCAATTTTTAAATATCTGCACTGGTGATGTGACAAGAGATTTCACACTTTTTGTTAATAACTGGATCTGGACAGACGATGTGGAACAACAAACAGTATTGGGCCAAACACAAAACCCTGAGGGACCCCTGAATTATCTCACATAATGAAGAAAGAACAGTGATAGAACAGCAGCTGAAAGCTGCAACAATGGAAGTCAGTGGAGAATAGACATGTGATTGGCTAAACTAGTCACTGACCAATGAGATGTTGCGGATTATTCGGATACCAACATGGCAGTGCAAGTTGTTTTCATGGTGCGGTAGAGCACAGAAAATACAGATAACATTGAAAAAAGATTTCTGTTACTTTCACGATGAAATGAATTGACTCTTTAATGGCTTATATTTACATTAAATAAATGTTTGACAGCTAAAAATTTACATTTACAGTGTTTTTATTTATTTATTGGTTTTTTTTGTATTTATTTAACTGCCTAAGGACAGTTTGGCTCATAGGATTCGGAACTAGAATCTAGACATACTGCATAAACAGTAAAAAAAAAACTAAACAATTTGGTCTAAAGCATGTATGGAAAGCCAGACATGCCAGAATTCAATAAACCAAAATGTGGGGAAAAAAATTGTCAAGCCAAAATATTTTTATTCTATACATATTTAATATAACTTATTTGACAGAACTTTGATGGATGTCTCATGTCAATGGAGTAAAAGTTTCATAAAATGCAACATGACAGCTTGGACTGCAGACGTTTCAAAACTATTGGCTACATATCCAATTTAGTTCCAGAAAGTAGCAGAAATGTTATTTTTTGCAAGGGTGAAAAGATCAGAATTGGACTGTTCAGATTGCCATGGAAAAATCATAGATGGGCAGCAAATGGGCAAAAAAAACTCTAAAAAACCCCCAAAAAACCAGATGCATGTTGCATTTTTCCCCTGGACGAACATAGCCCATGAGAGGCAGAGCAGCAATTGAAATTATTCCACATTTAAAAATATTTCTGTAAATATCGGCATAAAAAAATTAACATTTTAAAACTAATTTCTGCATTTAATAAACTGACATTTCGATTTATTTGCATTATTCATGTCTTTGAATTCCTGCACTGTTGCTCCACGTATGTGTGTGTGTGCTAGGGTTTTTTCTTCTTTCAAACAGTGGCTTCTTTGCTTGTCTCATCTGGAGGAAAAAAAAGAAAAACGATCTAAAACACCTCAGATGACCTCACAGTTCAAAAAGATAGTGTAAGATAGAGGACAGAGCAACCAGACTTGATAAATCCACTTCAGTAGCAAAGTTCCTTATAAAAATAAAATCTCCCTTTATGGCTAGATGCTGTAAACCCCTGAAGCACAAAGGAAAATGGAGAGAAAAGGAGTTCAAACAGAAGACTAAAGAGAGAACAAACATGCATTCACGCACTGGAGAAGGATCGTCTCGCCTGTATTAAAATGATTTTCCTTTGAATGGAGGTCCGTAGAGGCGTGGGTGGAGGCAGAGGAGAGGAAAGTTCATGGATGTCACTCATTCAAAGCCTGTGTTTCTATTTTTGGACCAGTCACTTACGACTGTAGGGGCCACCGTACACGCACACACGCAATCTTGTTTCTGTTATTTCAGATCGGCTCGTATCGCATTGCAATTCCTGAATGCCCATTCAGCAATCAACTTAAATTCAACCTAAATTGAAAGAGGAGTTGAACTTAGACAAGTTTAAGCTGGGGCCTTAAATACGGGCCCCGGAAAATCTGTTTTTATTTATTATAATTTTAGTATTTTTATAGTTTTATTTTTTTCCCCCCCAAATTCCATTTTTCTCTGTTTTAGTTTATTTTAGTTTATTTTTACTCTTTTATTATTTTTATTTTTTATTTTTACCATATTTATTAACCCAAAAATGTTTGTAATTATGGTGTGAACAGGGTGAAAAAAAAATTAGCAAATTAATACTTCGAAGTCATCATTTCCTGTTTTGCATCAGAAATGAAACAAGCCGGTTTAAGAAGTGCTTCCCCCTCACTTCTAAGGAAACCAAACATGTGCAAAACATAAGAGGAAATCCCCCTTTTAAAGATGCTTCAGCTGAACCCCAAAATAATTATCAGATTAAAAAAAAACTCTGCAATAAGTAAAAATGTGCATACTTCCAAAATAACGAGGACCTTTGTTCATTTTTATTTCTTCCATCTGTCATCAGGAATCTCCATTGAAGTAATGATCATCAGTGTTTTGGTGTTGCTTTCACATTCCTACAACTGCAACTATGCAACCCCATTTCCCGGGATTGCTTAACCAGAAATGAGCGAAGACTGTTTAGCGAGGACCTTTAGTTTTATTGTCCTAAAGGAAAATCTGACGAGGAACACAGAGCAGGAAGCACCTTGGTATTAGCACCTTCGACTGATTACTTAAATGTCTAAGAGTTAGCAGCTAGCTAGCAGAGCTAGCAGCTCGGGGATAAATATGAGAAGTGGATAAATGCTGCAGCAAAACGATCTTCTACAAAGTAACAAAGCATCAATTCAGGGGATGCTGTGTTGAGTTAAAGTGCCGCATGCATTTGTATTTCCCCGATTTGTCTTTGTTAGGATTTTTGAGAACTGCTCATCCTTCTTTCTTCCACTTGTGGTGGAAAAATGTTCAGGAATGAAAGTAGTGCGAACTCATTTCAGGTGCTGCATATACTACTTACTAAAATAAAATCTAAATCAAATTATGACCATCATGTGCTCAAGTCTGATTGCAGTAGATGTTTTTTTAATGGATGAAGTAAAAAAAAAAAAAAAACAACCAAAAAACAAATTGTCATGTTGGCTTGATTTAGTGCGGGAGAGAAAGTGCGGAGCTACAAATTGCTTTTTGGACGCGTAGATGCGTGGAGAATATAGTTTGAGAAATGAAGTTTGGAACGCTTTGAGGCTTTCTAATGTTTGCAGCCAAGAAGACAATCAGTCAACAACAAGCACTGAGCTGGACAGTAATGAATAAAAGAAAAGCTCCATAGAAAACCAATCTACTACCACACAAAAAAAAAAAACAATGCAGCGGATTAACTCATCCTGTACAGACACAGAAACGTCACCAACATCTTCAGCTGCCTTTTCTTCGTGAGAATATAATTGCACTCTACTTCGCCCCCTGCTGTTTCAGATTGTGGCCCTGGGCTGGTTCTTCGGGGACAAAGCCTACCTGAGGAGCAGCTGGAACATCCTGGACGGGATGCTGGTGATGATCTCCGTCGTCGACATCCTGGTGTCTCTCATCTCCAACACGGGGACCAAGATCCTGGGCATGCTCCGAGTGCTGCGGCTGCTGAGGACGCTCAGGCCGCTCCGGTGAGTGGCCCTCGCAGGGACAGGCTAGGAAGAAGCCCCTGAAGCAGGTGAAACCGTTTATAAGAGAAAAAGAAATGCTTTGCTTCAGTGGCGTTTTGGGGGCTGAAATCTAAAGGACAGACAGAATCCTTTTTTTTTTTAAAGTTTCACTTTCTTCTTAAAAAGACAGGATCCATCTGCTACATGCAACTGAAGCCTGTCAGATACTGCAATGTAAATAGCATTATCATTTTTTCCATCCATATATGGCGGACTTTAAGTCTGGCGTGGCTACAAAAGCTTTTTTTTATTACTAAAAAGGGCTTTTAAAATGTCAAGTAACCAAAAATATATTCTGAAATACATGCGTTTTGTAATGCGCACTGATGAACATTTGCTTTGAAGTATTCTGTGGATAACAATAAATGGAGGGTATGAAGACCTTCAAGGTTTCTAACTGTAAATCCTTGAACATGCGTCCGCGTTGTCGAGCTTCGTGCTTGATTTGGACGAAGTTTATACGGATACGCTTGTGTGTGCGGAAGCACTTATTTTGGCATCATACCCAAGTTATTGTAAGCAGATATTTGGACAGTCGTGTTTATTTGAACAGAAACGCAGTGGGGGGAAATCTCTAATCTGCAGACGCTTCTCGTTCTGGTCTAAAAATACCCGCGCACGTCGGGTCTTTGAGCCGCGCTTTGCGCCCGCCTGTCTCCTTCTGTGCGTTCGGATTCTCTCGGATCCGCCTGGTTTCACGCTCGATTTGAGTTACATCCTCATACTGGGCGTCTCATCTGCTCAAAGGGGAGCTCTGCGACACCCCCCCGCCCCCTAACCTCCGCCTGTTCGCCTCTTTTGAATATTTATCTCGGTTCTCGAGACGAGCGCACGGAAATCAAATATTCATTCTCATCCCGCCAAATTTATCCCACCAAACATGCAGTGATCTCTCCTCTTCCCATCCTCTTGGTTTCTTGACGTTCACCTCTGACAGCAAAGCGAAGCCCTTTGCGGAGGCTGCCGCCTCTCCGCGCGCCGCCGTAAACTGTTTTTGCTTTACTCCCGGTTTTTTGCTTCATCTGGAAAGTCTCTGAAAAGAAAGTTATTTTGCTCTTTGAACATGCTGTCGGATAAAAACTTTAACTTTAAACTTTAAAATGTAAAATTCTACGCAACTGATTTAAAATAACTTAAAAAGCAAATTAACATAATGTTGAATTTTAGCTTAGCACACCTGAACATTAGCTGTAAACATTCCCGTGCTTCAGTTCATTTTATATTTATTTCCCTCTAAGGAATATTTAAGTATTGCATATTGTAAATGATCCATGTGGCTCATTTATGCCTTCATGTAATCACTGTATAGTTGGGAATAATAACAAAAAAAGATTTAATTAGATGACTACCTCAAATACATTACATCCAGTGCTAGATATATTTATGAAGTCATCAAATTGTAAATATATATATGAAAAATAATAGTAATGTCAATCCTGAGCCTTATTTGTTTACCATCTCAATAATTTATGTACATAGTCCAGTGTAAACCAATGAATAGGCATTTACTGATGACACGGTCCAGCTAACAACATGCAGTTATTCATCAGAATTACTTGGTTTACAAGAACAGACTCAAAAGCAAAAGAACTAATTTGCTAGATATGAAAAAAAAAGTCCACCGACTAATCTTTAATTTGTAAGCACTGGGAAGATGAAATATTTGCTTTAAATGTGCTCACAATTTCTGCTTCAGGTCGGTGAGTAGACCTGATACACAAGTAGCCCGAATTCATTGTGGATCAAGAGATTTTTAAGAACATTGAGTTTTGCTGCTCATTTTAGAGTGTGGCGTCAGTGACCACGGTCTGTGTACAATCTTAATGTCTCAAAATATCTTAATTTCATGGGGGAAACCAGGCTTGAGTAAGTTAATTGCAAATCTGAAATGTTTTTTGTGGTGGCTGTTTAATCTTGTTTATTCTTGTGTGTAATTTTCTGTCAAGGAAATGTTTGAGCCACTTGTCCATTCTGTGACTCGAGGCGCGTGCGGCTAACGAGCTGATAATACATTCTAGTCAGCTAGCTAGTTAGCTAACTAGAATTTATCCCAACTAGAATGATACTACATTCTAATCAGCTAGCTAGAATGTATTCTAAAGGATACATTAGAATCTATTATCAGCTAGCTAGCTAAAATTTTTGCTAGGTAGCTAGCAAAAATTGTTAATACATTCTAGTTAGCTAGAATGTATTAACAATACATTCTAACTAGCTAGCTAGAATTTTTGCTAGCTGGCTAGCATGATAAATTTTTGCGTCTATCATGAGTAAGCACAAATTTCTCTCCAGTTGGCTAGCAGCGTTTGCTTTCGCCACTGGTTCACTTCTTCTACCAACCAATACGTAGGTAGCAGCATTCTGTACAAAAAAAAAAAAAAAGATTTTAAGCCAGACGTTACAGGAATTAAGAGCTACATACAGACCCCAGAAATGTCACTATTTATGCCATTTTGATTGTAACACAGCAGAATCTCCCAACCATCCTCTATATTTAAGTTTTTTGGTGTCTTAGATGTAATTCAAGATATTAAAAATACTGAAATGTTGACGTATCCAGTTAAATCATGTAAAAGCCTGGCTGTGTGCACACTGGTCTTACCGGTCCACTGTCAAAGTACAACAAACTAAAACAAATCTGGTAGAAGAAGCATCTTTACATGGAAATATGTTCAAAGAGCAGAATTTTATGTTCTTTCAGAAAAGGAGCAATTTTTTTTAGCAGATAATCATTAAATTTCTGATAATGATTGTGTAAGGAACATCATTTTCATTCTTACCTCCAACTTTCTAACTGTTTTGAGTCATTATCCTCTTCTAAAATGAATCTAGAAACTTCTTGAAACCTCCTTTGTGGCATAAAGTGATTAGAAATGACGCATAACATCCCAACAAAAGTCGAATTCAGTTTTCAGTGCGACAATACGCTTAGTCTAATTTAAAAAACACTTTGAGGAGGTGAAATATTAAAGTAGCATCAATGATTAATTGATTTAATCTGATCTAAACGTAACAAGCCGGATCCTCGCAGGAGGCACCTCACTTCAACTTCTGCTGACTCCTCGCGCTTTTAATCTTGGCCTCGCTTTATTTAATCCCTAGATGGCAGCAAGGCTGACGCAGACTTACTGTCACCCCCCCCATCCCCCCCCGAGAAGGTTTTAAAGTCAGATTAAAGAATATAAAGCAATTACAGGAGGAAATTGGGCAGATTCAGAGTGTAAGGCGAGTACTATCTGGAGCAAAGGAGAGTGTAATGTCTTCGGTGTGAGGGAAATGCAAAATGGCAGCAGAGGGGAGAAAACGCTGTGAATACGAGGCGAGGGACGGAGACGGGGAAATGACGAAAGAAGTGTGAAGTAAAAACAAAAGAGCTTGGATGCTCTTCGTCGGCTGAGGCGACACAATCATAGAGAAATGGAGTTGAGTTGTTTTAAAGTGTATATTTGTACCTTTTTGTGCCGTTGCACTGCTATAAAGCCGTCACTTCACTAGCACTAGGACCAGATAATTCATTTCAGTTCAACGTTTTCAAAAATCCTTTTTTAAACCTTGATGTTATTCACTCATTTTGGAGCGTTTCACTGTCTTGAGAGTCAATAAAGCAGCCACCAAGAGAGAAAAGTTTCCCTCAGAGCTATTAAAACACATTAGGTAAGACGTAGATTAGTCATCCACAATGCCTCGGCATTAATACCGGGATCAGCCTGTTCCCGCAGCTTGACTGTGTCTGCCTCGTTCATCAAAGGGAGTTTGAATTGGATCTCGTTCGTTTGTGTTTTTGCCTCTGGCGATGCTGCGCTGCTGATGCTGATATGGGAGTATGTATCAATCACCCGTTGTCATTAATATGCTCCCAAGACGAAATCACTGGCAGCTTGGAACTAACAAATACCTCACTGTGTGTGTGTTTTTGGAGGGGGTTTGCAAGCCAAAGGTAAAGGCACATTTTGCATTTTGTGCAACATGTGGCAAGAAAATTCAACGCGAACACTGACTGCTGCACATGAAATGCAACGACAAATAGTGCGATCGGTGCATCAATTCTCCATGAGTGTGTTGCCGTTTCCCCACGGAGTCAAGATACTCGCGCCGCCTTCGGCTTTCGCTGGAAAAGGAGGTCCGCCGGGGTACGAGAGCCTCTACGCATGTGACAGGATGATGCATCAGCTTTGTTTAACAGAGCACACACACTTACGGAGTCGATTATCATCCGGCGTGCAACTAGAGCTTAGGGTGCGGTCTCCGATTCCACCGTGTGTCGCCTACCGGCACGTTTCAGACCCCCGGCCGTGTCTCCTGCCAAGGTGGGTCCACTTCTCCCGCTTGACTCCAGGCTCTGGGCGTTGCAGTCGGTAGGTAACCCCCCCCTGTTGTTAGGAGTGTCTGTTGATAAATCTCCGCTGCCAGCAACCTCCGCCAGATTGCCGGTTGAGCTCATTCGTCGGTTGATGGTGATGTGATTTTTCTGGAGCCCTCCGATGGAGAAGCTAATGTGCTAGCTGTCTCTTGTGTTGCATTCCTTGACCCCCGATTTGCATCCAGTTGCAATTAACATGTTTTTTTTTATAGCTTGGCTTATTGTACCTATTTGTATTCTTGAGCTTTTTCACATTTTCCAGCTGTTCTGTGAAGGCCTCAGAGGTTTTTAGAGCGTTAGTAAACCAACGGCATCGTGAGGACCAAGGAACACAGCAGACGGATTAGGGAGGAAGTTCTGGAGAGACGTAAATTCAGGTTAGGTTATAAAACAGCATGCTAGCTTTGAACATCTCATAGACTCTGTTCTATCCAGTATTTGACAGTCTAACTGATATGACACAACCGCGTACCAAACTTAGTTTTCCGTTTCATCTGACAGACTGGTGAAGGAGATCATTACTCAGAGAAACAGGCAATGGTGACTCTGGAGGAGCTTCAGAAAATCTGTCCACACACATCAGCCGTTCTTCTGAAAAGACTTTACAACCAGGTGTCAAGGAAGCCACTGCCAAAGCAAAGTCATGGAAAATAAACTACTTAGGTTTTGTGGAAGAAGGTGCTCTGCTCATATGAGAGCAATGTCAAACTCGTTTGCCTCAAAGCAAACTACGTTGAGAGGGAAACCGGCAGGGCACGTTATTGGCTATGTTCAAGCGGCAGGTCTTCCTTATTTTCCACTCTTTGGGGAAACAGCCAATGAGTGCCAGGACAATAAATGACGCTCCTGGATTGGCTGCTGTGCAGACGCCAGGCATTAGCATGTCAGCTGTCACTGAACCTTGGTGTTTCAGCTTCCTGTGCTGCTTTTTCTTTTGGAATATTCTAGATATGTTCTGTGGAAATTTCTCTCAAACAATATAAAGTTACATTCCACAGAAGAATCTGCCAATAGGTGAATCCACAAATACTGAATTGGAAGTAGGTGGTGTTCCATAATATGAGCTGCAGAAGGCATAAGACTGAGACTGAGGTTCATTTTCCAGCAGGATACCAACCCTATTTGTATCGCTGGATTGGCTTAGATCAAATCACATTAGTTGTTTAGTTGTCCTAATCATCCTGAATCCAATTGAAAACATGTGGCAAGACTGATAGATGCGTAGATTGGATGGAACGCATCTAAGCGAGCGGAGTTTCAGCCGTAATGGCAACCAGGATGCGTTTCATCTAAGCGTCGCTGATGATGGGGGGGCTGAACACAAAGCCCCCAGATTTCTATTTGCAGAAAGAAAACAAAACCCAGGAACCGAGTTTAGAATTTTCAAAACACAATAACAAAAAGCTGAACCTCCTCCTCTCCTCGTTCTCATCTCTTTTCCTGCATCCCTGCATCACTCAAGCAGCGTTCACATTGTTTGAACACTCCTGCCTCCTGTTTTCTCTACTTGTTGTTCCCCCCCACCAAACCTCTCTCCTCCTTTTTCTCTTTCCTGAATAATTTCCCGGCGGCGCAGATGGAGGCGGGTGTGCAGGTGTCGAGCATCGCCACGCGCTCCTCTCTGCCTCCTCTGTGCCGCACACAGAACAGGGACCTGCTGTGAAATTATGCAGATATTTAGATTGGAGGCAACGAACTTTTCTTCTTCTGTTCCCCCCCCCCCCTCCAAGCGGCTTCACGCATCTCGAGCGCATCCTTTTCATGTCTCCGTACAAAGGCGAATCCTTCACCCGTTTGTGTACAGCCTGTACTGTATTGTCAGAGAATACTGATGGGGCGTAAGAGCTTCGTCCTTCCATCATTTCTTCCTCTTTAACTGTTTTCAGACTGAAGCCAGAAAGTGGAGCATGATGCAAGAAGGTGGAAAGATGAATGCTGAGTTTTATGTCCTCATGCAATAACTGTTAATTGCACACACACACATGCTCTGAAACACTGGATATTCGTGGGCACCTGGGTAAATACCTCCTGCAAAATGAGATGTACAGTTCTTGGACACTGCTGCCCCCTATGCGTCAGAGGCAGCATCGCACCTGCCCCCTGGAATAATTTTTGCATTTCTTTTTTGTAACAAAGAACACAGAGGATCAGATCAGCTCTGTGTTTTTGAAGCAGGCGTATTGATCATTGATCATTGATTCCGATCGGGCTGTTGACTCAGACTTCTCTTAACCGTCTGCGCTCGCAGTGAGAGAGAAAAAATCTGAGAGAGGGAAACAAAGGCTTAGCAGATCGCTGCGCTAATGAGTTCTCTCACTGTATTGCTTCAGTCACACCTGCTTGTGAGACGTTCTGTGTCATTCCGCTGTTTTCCTCCAACTTCAGCGGGAGAACATTGGGCGTTTTGTTAGCACCTGAAGTGGTGTTTTACATGCTGAAAGTAGTTGGGAGGTGGAAGGAGAACAAACAAACAAACAAAAAAAGGTTTTCAAATAGCTTTGCAAAAGGAAGTCTGAAATGTGCGGCATGTATGTAGTTTAGTTTAAGATGATTTGCACCAGATTTAGCTTAAGCTAGTTTCCATCTGTTATCCTTGAGCAGGTGAGTTAATAAAATAGTCTATTATCATTGCAAGTCCCCATATCCAGTCACTCTACAGTCACAATTTGCAATATATTCAGTACTCAATGCTAAACCTTTGCTCTATCATCACTAAAGCCACGCTAATGCTAAGCTGCTAAAGCGCTACTTCCAACCACGTTGATGCGATGCTAAAGCAGAGTGCAGTTTGCCGCATGGCCTGAGGAGAGGAAGCATAACAGCTGCATAAACAATCTTCACCCATTTCAGTATAAAAGCACGAATATAAACGTGTAGCTACTAGAAGTATTAAGTCGACAACCAAACCTTCAACACTGATGATGAACTTAACTCAACTAAAGGTTTACCACACAGACAAGTAAATTAGACATTTAGAATTTATCAAAACAAACGACAATAATAATTTGAGGGAAGCTAGATGTGCTAAAACCCTAAAGCGCTAATGAGAAATTAGCTGCTCTGCTGGCGGATTAGCATTAACTCTGAAGGAGCTGGAGAGATTCTCTGCTCAAAAGGGGGAGAATCTGCTGACAAGAACACTTGAATCAAACGAGATCAAGATGGACTCTTTTTTTTAAAAAAAAATTTCTGCTCCATATGCAAGATGTTTTACGGAAAACCGACTCTCCCCATTACCCTGAATGCACCGTCCTTAAGGCGGTTCTGCCACATTATGGACAAATTGTTTTACGCAGTAGGGACAGGGCTTCAGACTTCCTGGGATCATGGGTTGAAAAAAATACAAGACAACACTTGAAGAAAACCTGTGTTAGAATGGCCTAGTTAAAGCACAATAAAATTAAAATTGCACTGGATTTTAAGTAAAGGGCTTTGGGTAAAAGGGGGCAGAAACCACTACAACTTTACCAGTGAGTAATGATGATAATAATAAATAAGTTGACATATTTATCATTTTCCTTCCAGTTCACAACTTTACCTTATAATTTGTTGTATAAAATCCCAATAAAATACTTTTCTTTTTTTTATGGTTGTAAAGTAACATGGGACAAAGTCTATGCGGCACTGTACATACTGTATGTGCTTTTGGGTCTCAGATTAGCTGGGAAGCTCATCTGGAGCTCAGCTGCAGCACCGGGTGCCTCGCTGGCACTAATTGCACATTCTCATCAGTACATTGGCTTAATTAGATGTGTCTGTTTCCTCAACTGCAGAAACCGAAAAGACGGCAAGAGCGACGAGAGCAGAAAGAAAATCAAAAAAAGTTCTTTGCAAAGCACCGCGTTAAATAAATAATAATAATACAAAAAACAATGTGTATATCTTGTCTTAGCCTCATGCAATGCTCAGAGTGTCTGGAGAGAGAGAGAGAGTGGGCGCTCCAGGCGTCCCTTCTCCATCTGGTCTCATCTGTACAGTAGTGACCTAACTAACCGCTTGCTGCACAAACACAGAGGCCCATGCGGATCACTAACACTCTGTCCTGTGCCGTGTTCCAGTGTGATCAGCAGAGCCCCGGGGCTGAAGCTGGTGGTGGAGACACTGATGTCGTCACTCAAACCGATCGGGAACATCGTCGTCATCTGCTGTGCCTTCTTCATCATCTTTGGCATCCTAGGAGTCCAGGTTAGTGGACAGAGCGCCGCAACAAGCTTGGGACGGCCAATGCTCACGGTTATCAACGTTACAGTCATACAGGATCAAGGTTTCCCCCAGAAAACTCGCTATGTAGTTTCTACATGTATTTTCTTCAGTTTACCTTATTCATGGGCATTACCTATTAGATTTGAGTAAAGAGTGCAAAGCCAAGTGTCTCCCCGTACCGACAGAGACCCTCGTGCCCTCGGAGCAGTTCAGGCTTCTGTTTATCCTTCATCAGTGTGCTAATGACCATAAACCATCTGTCCAAGTAAAGTCATGAAATATTACGGGCTGTGAGAACACCATGAGGAATATGAATCCTGTCCTCATTTTCTGAGACCTTTCTAGTCAAAGATGTGCATTTTATTTGGCCAAGTATTTCTATGAAGCAGTGATTGATTAGATTTGTTTAAACTTTCCTACATATCACCTGCTTTAGACACTAAAACCAAAAGCTGACTCCAAGGTTGCAGTGCTTCGACCTCAGTCACATGAACATCTTTGCTGGGCCAGAGAACCCATTAAAACCTCAACTTCCAGTATTGATTTCACAGTCTGAGACAAATCAAGTGTGCATTTTCTTTCTCAGTGGAAACAGTCCTTCTCTGGAAGGGCTTCCCTTCTGCTGAACGCTGGAACCGAACCCAGCAATTGTGAAGTGGCTTTATGGATGTCTTGTGTTTTTTCTCCTTAGCTTTTCAAGGGGAAGTTCTATGTGTGTCAGGGGGAGGATGTGAGGAACATAACCAACAGAACAGACTGCGAGGGGGCCCACTACAAATGGGTCCGGCACAAGTACAACTTTGACAACCTGGGGCAGGTAGGAAACCCCAAACCCATAACCTGTAACCCTTGAGCTCAAAACCGGGTCGATGCTGATACTGATAACTGACCACGCCTACTACCAACTCTATTATGTAACAATGTTATTCTGCTTTCTTGTTTGAGGTCTCCCGGAAATAAGCCTAGGTCAGCCAGTCTTGCTGTTGTCTGTCTACAGCAGTTGTTTGAGTTGGGGCACAAAGTCTTCTAACTGACCTGGCTTCAGTAGGAAACCCAGCAGACCTTTGGTCTTCTTTCCATCACGGAAAGAGGAAATTGAGTATTATTTTTGGGTTCTATTTCCACTTGTTTGGTAGACTTGGCTTCAGAAGGTTCTGGGTTTGATTCCCAGCCTGGAGTCTTTCTGCTTGGAGTTTGCATGTTCTCCCTGTGCATGGGTGGGTTCTCTCCGGGTACTCCGGCTTCCTCCCACAGTCCAAAAACATGACTGTCAGGTTAATTGGTCTCTCTAAATTGTCCCTAGGTGTGAGTGTGTGTGCATGTTTGTTTGTCTTGTGTGTCTCTGTGTTGCCCTGCGGCAGACTGGTGACCTGTCCAGAGTGACCCCGCCTCTCGCCCGAAACGATAGCTGGAGAGAGGCACCAGCAACCCCCACCCCAGTAAGGGACAAGGGTGTATAGAAGATGGATGGATGGATGGATGGATGGCAGACTTAGTAGAGGGCCTTCTACTGTCAAAGACATCACTGTGAACTCCTGTGTTTTCTAAACTGTTACTCAAACATGACAGTACTTTAGGCCTTTATTGAATGACAAAGCACAAGCCCATTCCTCAGCCCAAATAAAATCCTTGGTTGAGACCTTCTTTCAGCATCATATACAATTGGCAACAAAGCCCCAAACCTCCTTCTAGCTATTGCTGGCAGTACTGTCTAGGGCATAATCGTCAACTCCAGGCCTCGAGGGCTGGTGTCCTGCAGCTTTTAGATGTGTCTCTGCTTCAACACATCTGAGTCTAACAGTGAGGTCATTAGCAGGAGTCTGGAGAACGTGACAGAATACAGAGGGTTTTTTTCAGTCAATTGATTTAGGTGTGTTAGTCTGGGGACACGTCTAAAAGTTGCAGAACAATGGCTCCCAACGTCTGATTTGAAGACCCTGATCTAGGATTGACTTTTCTGACTTTGAGATGTGATAATGGCATTGTAAACCTAAAAAGAAAATAGAAGATTGTGTACATTCAATATAAATTCCCTCTTTCGCTTTTCTATCAGGCATTGATGTCTCTTTTTGTACTGGCCTCAAAAGACGGATGGGTGGATATCATGTACGACGGCCTTGATGCTGTAGGAGTTGATCAACAGGTAAGTATCTTTAAGATGTTGACAGAACTGCTGCTTGTGGTTAGTTTGACTCTTTGCCAATTCCTACAACTATCTTGAACCTGCAATTTTCGTAGCCATGAAAAAAACCACCGTGTATTCATGTTCTTTAGCCATTGTGCAATTGTAACCTTTGTCTTTACTTCACGAAGCTTCTGGGAAACTCAAATCATTCCCCTTTCCTCGTGCATTCCAGCCAATAATGAACTACAACCCCTGGATGCTGCTCTACTTCATCTCCTTCCTCCTGATCGTGGCCTTTTTCGTGCTCAACATGTTCGTGGGCGTGGTGGTGGAGAACTTCCATAAGTGTCGGCGCCACCAGGAGGCCGAGGAGGCCAAACGCAGGGAGGAGAAGAGACTGAAACGCATGGAGAAAAAGAGACGGAGTAAGGAGAAGGAGCTGGCTGGTCGGTAGTCTTTCCACATCTTTCTGAGTCCTGCTTGAATTTGAGCTTGAGCCTTTTTTTATTTATTTATTTTCTTTCCTTTGCTTTTTAATTTGGTTTGGCCGAATCTAGAAGAACGCAATTAGTGAGCTAGCGCCAATCATAGTTGCTACTGTGCGGTAGAACCTTCCCTTTCTTTTCCTTTAGATCCTCCCTCCCCCAGGGTAGTTTGCAATATAGTCCAGTGGTCATCTGCTCTGGCTCTGCAGACCTAACCACAGACTTTGGTTGCTCTCCTTCACTACTAGCATCAGATTTGTCACGTTGGTTGTTGAGAAAAGCTCCCAAAGTTGGGAGGGTCTACAGAGTTAGCGCAGCTGTCCACTGGAGTCCCCCCCCCGTCATTCCTTTCCCGCTGCCCTCACCTTGCCTGGTCTACCGTAGACGTCGTGCTTGGGATGGCCCTTTGAAGCATGCCCAGTGGGTGCTGAAATACAGGGCTTGCATGGTAGAAGATATGCAGAGCTAGAGGGAGGGGGACTTGTTAAATAATAAATAAGGTGAGCTCCCCCCCCTCCCTTCCTCTCTTCTGCATGTGGTTTAGTACAGCCGCAGGGGGCAAGGGTCGAACCCCAATCTGGACGCTTAGCTGAGATGTGGGATCACTGCGGAGGAGATTTGTAGGGCTGAGAGCTCATTTCCCCTCCCCTGCGGCTGTATAGGAGTTTATAACAAACTGCCTGTTTTGATTTTTGCCCTTTCCACTGCTTCCTACACCCTTAAAAAAAAAAAAAATGACACTAGCTGATGCTAGCCTTGTTTTGAATCAAGTGCCTGAACTCATGGTATTGTATTAGAGATGCACCGATGGAAAATTTTGCTGCCAACTTTCTGCATTGTTTTTTGACTTCAGTCCAAAGTAATTTAGTCAAAGTAACCAACACTATTTTTCTGAGTAACATAATGCCACATTTTTGTGGAAAACCTGGCTATTCAGAGATTAATTTTTTTTTTGTAGAACAGATCTGAAATATTTGAATGACAAGCCAAAACGCCTCCATTCGATGCTACTCAACATGCTATTGGCTGGCGTTTTGAAAGCGGCCAATCCAAGTGCACCATTTATTTTCCTTGGTGCTGATTGGCTATGTCCTGAAGGACAAAAATAAGGAACACTGTTGATATTAGCTTCTGCGGTTGTGCTAAAATGGTTTCCAATGTGCGCAGTAATGCTGCTGTATCAAAATAGGGCATTATGAGCATATTTAGTGGCAGTCTCAAATATTCATGGCTTTTCATTGTTTCAAAAAACCTGATGTCGTGGATGCAACAGTCATGTCTTTTCTTTTAAATGTTTTATGTACTTTTTTTTTTACCTTACTTTAATACCTCAGTCATAACAAAATAGTTTTAGGTTTTCGTTCCCACTAGCATGCTAACCTAATAAGACGGCTCCACTGAATGGAAAAAGGTCAGATTTGAGAGTTTGAGAAGTTGAGGGCTTACCAAGCTAACTAGCAACCAATTTCTCTCGGTGCATCTCTGTATCTTACCTCATATTTTAAAGGCGCTTTCTTTTTTTCTTTACTACTTGGTACAAGGAGCAGTGGACACAAGTAGTTACTTAGCGCTTAAATTTTATGGATCTCTCCTGTTTGATAAGAGAAGTTCTTGAGAAATACAGATGGAAAATGAATCTTCCTTTTACAGAAGGTGTCTGACAAGAGTATCAGACCAATTGAGAAAACTCCCCTTTCACACACAGAATACATACGCAACCGTTGTGTTGGAAGGACCGGGCATCTTTGACTTTTTTTTCTTCTTTCACATCTACAGTTTGTTCCTTTTTGAATATCTTTGCCCGATTTTGAGATGAACGTTACGCCTCCCCTCATACAACCGTGTCGAAGGATGGTCTCTTAGCAGTGCATCGCCACAGAAAGCCAAGGTTACCTGCGAATGTCAATCAGTCACAGGGTTAACTCGACGAGACGTTGGGTACACAGTAGGTTGCTGAAAACGTCCGCCTTGTGAAAGTTCTGGGAACAAATTGACAGCATTGATCGGAAGAACTGGACTCAGAATCACTGGAAAGACCTAACAGGCGCATAAACCAGCTAAAATCTTTCATCGCTTCCTTCTAACCTTACTCCATCCCTCTTTCCCTCTTTCTCTCTCTTTAACTCTCTCTCTAGCTCTCCCTCTCTCTCTCGTTTCAAACACTAAGCCCATCCTTCCTTCCTTGCTTTCTTCAGCCTCTGACTAACACGGTCTCATTCCTCTAGATTTATTGGTTCCGGGGGTGAGTTGGGCCCTCTCTGACGGCACACTGAAAGGTACAGAGTTTCCAGCATGTTGTATGTGTCCCCTTGAACACCCCACCCCCCCTGCTGCCACCGACCACGACCACCCACCATGGTGGCTGGGGTTCTAATTTCAGTGATCACGGGAGGTAGGGCCCCATCCTGCGTCGCCGCCCCCCTGCCTCTCTCCCATCAGCCTTCAATCCGCTGGACATACTGTTACCTGTTTTCTCTGTCGTGGCTTTGTCTTTCACAGCTGCTCCACTCTTGCCTGCGATCCATCCACTGTCCACAGCACCGCACCGCAGCTTCTCCACCGTAACGAACGAACGAAGACTTTAGCTCATTTGATGCAGCCTCAGATGGACCGGGGTGAGACAGGGACAGTTTGATCATGGGAAACGACTAGAGGAACTTTGGCTTTAAGAATTGATTGACCTCTTGTATATTCTTCTATTCTCTTCTTTGAGTACCAATTGTCCCGGTGTCAAAGCAAACGTCTTATCAGATGTGCACAACTTCAGAAATCGTCGCGTCACATTTCTGCGGTCAGTTGTGTTTCACCGACATCCACTGAACTTCCAAATTAAATGTGTTGCAGATCATGATCTGCTTGTTGTTTTGATCAGGAGGGGAACGATTGTCATCGCTTGTCTCCCAGCAACTATTTGTCAGAATTTCACCCAACCTGCAATCAGAGATGTTCATTACTAGATACAGTAATATACAGTAATATAACAAACACTGACATCTCAAAGACATTTTGAAGTACAAAACAACTTTTTACTGTAATTTTCACTGTTTTATAGGCACGGCAGCCATGTTGGATTTTGAGGTTGAGGGAAAAAAGTTTAACTCTCAGAAAGCAGAAAACTAGATGCAATGATACTCAGTATCTTGCATTAGTTTATCAGTGCGGTGAACTGGAGTTAAATGGCCAGTTTAACTAAAAAAGAATGACATAACTATTTGTATATCTGTTATTTATTATTATTTGACTAGAATGGCTGGATGTAACTGAACACAATTACTTTTTCATTCGACTTCATAATTACCCACTACTCTAGTTCTTCTCTTCGATGTTTCGTGTTTGATGGTCTGTTGACGAACACAAAACATTCCTAAATTAAATGCTTAAATCTTCCGGACAATACGTTTCATTAAGTCTAACTCACCGCTCACACTTGATTAACTTCGACAAAACATTGAAAAAGCTGTAAATTGCACATCGATAGCTGTGACAGTTTTATAAGAATTAGCCTTGCAGCCGTTCAGGTAATTAAACCGGCTGCTCAGTAGCTACTGTATTTGCAGTGTATGTAAATCAGTTCTTTATGATCACCTTGATGTGGACAGACTAAGTTTTGGTTCTCGTTTTTGCCCATGAGCAGCGTTTTGCAACGGCCACCGCTTGGTCTTCCTCAGCACTTCCAGAACACACACTTAGCAGCATCATCAGAGCCCGTTTCTATAGCAATCCACTCAAGGTACTGCTATGATAGATGGGAACCGCAGACAAGTATCTCCAATAATAACAATCCTATCAATAGCTCAGCGTTATGAATGGTTTTGCGGCAGCGTGCCGACGGCGCTGTGTCTATGAGAGCGCGAGTGTGTGTGTGTGTGTCCAAGCAGGCACACATACTTGGATAGGAAATTTGACCGCTAGTTCAATCGCCTGCGTGTGTGTGTTTGTGTGCGTGTGTGAGCATGTCAGAGAGCAGATGGCTGCAGAACAGGTCGTAAAATATGCAGGAGCAGCCAGCCTCGTCCTCTGATCCTCGCTCCATCTCCGTCTAGATTTCTGTCTGGGAGGCAGACATCGCCGCAGCCATTTGATTCTTAAACGCAACATTTAGCCTCAGGGGAGAGCTCCAACACTTTTTTCTTTTTTTTTTTACCCACGTGTAATTATAAAAGTGACAACACCAGACAACACACCAAACTCGGCGCCCACGCAGCCTGCTACTTGCAATGTTGTGTGTGTTTTTGGGGTCTGGACTCGAACACAACCCCGTCGTGCACGAGCTGTTACCAGCACTCCCAGAATAACGCTCCAGTGTGTGTGCGTGTGTGGGTGCACATGTGTCCTGGCTGTGAACAGAGCGTGTCTTTTGGGTCTGGACTCTTATCTTTAGTTCGCACTGTGCTTGGAGCAGCAGTTTGTGGAGCACGGAAGGGAGGAGAAGAACAAAAGGAATGAGGATGGTGTAGGAAGTGCATTTATTTGGATTCATCACAGGGAAACGAGGGACACAAAAGAGCACAAAAATCTGTAAATGCACACAAGACAGTTCTCTTGTGGAAAAGTGATGTACCTGGTCTTGGCACAGCAGAAAACTGAGTTCCACACAACTGATCCCAGTATAGATGCACTATTCAAATGGTAAGTGCATCAAAGATTTGACTGGACTTGATGATCCACAAAATCCCCTTCATTTCCTCACATGTGGATATTTGTCTTTAAATACAGACTGTATTGTAAGGTATTAAACAGTGTGACAGCAACTTAAGTTCACCTCCTTTTATCTTAGCCTGCATTAGCTTTGTTCTAACTTATGTTCCGTCATCCTCCTAAAGTAACAGCCTACGTCACGTTTTACCAAAATTGATTTTGGCAAAAACAAAAAAACTCATTTTTCTTTCCAAAAGATGATTTAGGCAAAAAAATAGAAAACACTTTTTGCAAAAAAAAAAAAAGACTGTCCGTTATTTTTGGTCAGTTGTTTTTAAGCTGAGAATTTGCTTATCTTAACTAGTTTAGCTTAATTTAGCATATTTGATCTTGTCTTACTTTACATCTGTTTGCTTTTGCTGATCTCGTTGCTAATTTTTTCACATTTCTTTACATTCAGACTTTGTGCTTTACTTGATGAAAACAAAACACGACAACTTAGGAGAAAACAAACACTGCATGATAGCACCAAAATAAAGATAATAAAAGGCTGCAGTCCAGAATAGGATTAATCTATCTCCACGTATCAGTAATCAAAGGCAACTATAAGCAATTATAATGTGCATCATTGGGTTGCTGCACCTCTGCAACAAGTTGGTCAACTAAAACACACACTCTGCAGTCCAAAATGTAAGTGTAGATGTATGTGAAACAGCTCGACGGTCCATTAACGGCTTCACCTCGTCTATTAGCCTGCACACATCAGGATAAACGCAAGACAGCCGATGCTAATCCCTCACTGTAAGTGGGTCAGAGCGAACAGAGATGGATCTTGCGGAAGTTTCTCGTTGCCCCTCTTTCTTTCTTCTATTCCTCTGTCGCTGCACTGTAATTAATAACAGATGTTCTTTGGGGAGAAGATGAATAAATGAGGGTGGTGAGTGGGTGCTGGTGCAGAGGCAAGGAAATCTCAGATCGGCGTGGAATACGGAGAGAGACGGTGACACCTCAGCGTGGCGCCTCTGAAATTAGCAGCCGAGGCATGTAAACAGTGGAATGGCACAAGGTGCAGGTAGCGGCACTAAGCGGAGTGTTAAATGTGACAAAACAAAATAAAGGTTAGCAGCAATTAAGCGCTGTGTAGGCGCAACCGTTTTAGGTTTGTGTTAGTTCTCCTTTCCCTCAAACACACAAACTTCATCTTCAGTTGTCGTACTGCCATCATATCCCATCATGTGTATTTGTCAGTTGAACCTGATTTGCTTGTCGAACTCTCTACAAAAGAGACCGTCGACTGATGGCGAAATCCAAAGTAGCATAATGGCAGATAAAAAAAGAATACTCAGCATTGTTCAAGGTTTTAAAGCAATTTGTGCTTCACAGCTGAATTCTAGCTGAATTATTTAGCTTGACATGTGTGGTTGGAAGAGACAATGCACTGACAACATCTTGAATTAATGTTTCATGTTGAAACATGTCTCCATGAATATTTCAGTGGCTGTATAAAGAAAAAAACACCATAACAAAAGCAGCCTTATTGTACAGGATTGCTGTTATTGGACTGAATGCACTGCACTAAATTCACTGTTGTCTCGTGTTTTTAGTTGTCATTTGAAGATTAATGCAAAAACTGAGAGAGAGAGAGATAGAATGTCTTCTCTGCTGTTATTTGTTGTCTTCAAGCTTTGTTCACCAAGTTGAGCAGAAAAGATATTGTGAAAAAGGAAGTGGGGTAAATGCACAGCCTTGATGTACACCGGCATAATTGAATGAAATGATGTTTGTTTTGGAATAATGTCTTAAAAATACTTTTATTTTTCACATTTCCAACATAAAGGTGTTCTTTACTGCCTTTTTAAAAATTCAACTCTTGAGCTTTGACACAATTAATGATACCAATTTTTTATTTTTTTACTGGCATTGGATAACTGAAAAGTGTTGATGAAAATGTTTTAGTCATTTCTTTTACTCCCCGTTTGGTTTCTTTTTTTGTAAAAAAAAAAAAAAAAAAAAAAAGGTTTGACGTATATTGACAGCTACTTCTTCCAAAATTAGATTTAAATACAGAAATAAATTAATGGCTTTATAAGGTAATTAATTTGCCTTCTACTGCAGTCAAAGTATCCTTTGACTACCAAAGAAAACTTTGGTAGTCAAGTATTCTTCGCAAAGAATCTCATTCCCGTTGGCTGTTCTGATCCTCGGAGCGTTGAGCCTGAAGCAGCTTTTGTTTTAAGAAAAGTGTAGCAGCCCTTGTTCATCCATCTAACCAGCAGTGTTCAGCAACAGGTAGGAGACGGCTTTCTATGGCATTTCATAAAAGTTCTTAGTCGTTTTCAAACTGCATTCTTTTTAAAGCCTCGGTATACCGGTAACCGTTCTACAGTATGTCTAGTAAATCCCCTTATAGAACTGTAATAGATTATATATTTGTCTCTTTATGTAATGTCTTCCTGGATTTGAGTGATAAAGGTCAGACTGTGGGTAAAAATAAATAAAAAATCTAATAAAAATGGACTGAGTTGAAGTCAGAAAGGCACAGACGCTCTCATTCTGCGGTTTACCAGCTTCCCATCGGTCTGTATCTTGTCGCGCTGTTTTTCTCGTTACTCCGCCCTGCCATCCACTCTATCCAATCACTTGCTTTCACTCATTTCAATGAGTCCATCCAGCTCAAGTATGACTCAGAAAGGTGTGTCAGTCTGCCATGTGTGCGTGTTCATGTGTGTTGAGAAGTGCCGATGAGAGAGTGTGTTTTCACACCCTGTCATTTTGAACAATGTCACGTTTTTCTTGTTTCTTTGCCTCTTTTCTTCCGGACTCCACAATTTGCTCTGCTCTCTTGTCTTTTGTTTCCAACCCTTTCTCCTCTCTCTTGAATTTTTTTATTTTCAAGTGAGACAGCAGAGCAATCTGGAAAATTGGTTAAATAATTGTTTGGGTTATGTTTTTCTGTTTTTTGTTTCCAGTAACTGCTTCCGTTGACAGCTGTCTTTTTCTTTTAGACTCAGTGTTTGCTGGATTTCAGAATTGGACATCGTTTCCTTGACAATGAAGGTCAAAGTACATTTCCTGGCAGACACTGAGTTTTGAGATTTAGTACTGAGCCATTCGCTACGAAGGACGGGAGCATAAAAGCAGCCGTTGCATTCAACCAAAAGGGTGCCTGGCAATTATGGGAAATCGTTGTTGTTTAGCTCTTTTTTTGTTTGGGTATCTAAGAATTAAAATGCAATAGTGCTGCTTTTATCTCCATTGCCCTTCGCAAATCTTTTCATCCATTTCATTTGTCATCCAAGCTCTAAATTTTACGTTCCTGTCGATCCCTATCCCTCATTCATTTTCCGGATCCCCCATTAATCCACACTTCCTCATTCATGAAAATGTGATTGGACAACCAGACCCAACCTACGCCTTCAGCCACTTTTAGAGGCTCTCCATCTAAGAAGCAGCCATTTTACCCAATGAATCAACCATTGGGATTGAGATTCATTGTAAGATCCTCGTTTCGACCAAATGGCCAACTCAACGTCCTTTCCACTTCACAGCTTATTCTAGACACCTTTTGCACAGTCACAACAGTAGCTCTGGTTCCAGACCCATTTCCAACATACTCAATCCAAACCAATGTGCTCTCACTCACACGATCACGGTACACTCATAGTGCTGTGCTGTGCTTACTCATCGGTACAACAACCAATGAGGAGCCTTACTGTGTCTGTATTTCCCAAAAAAGAAAAACGACCGCCTCGGAAATGTATGCTGTTATGTTTTTGAGAGTGGCCATGTGCAAAACCAACCCGGACGCCTAGTCCTCGGCGCCTCACATTTTCCCCCATGAAGGGAAGCATTGACGATATAAGTGGGGGAGTTGTGGCTGTTCAGGTTGTTTTTGGACAGGGAATGTTTCTCTGTTTCCTCTAACTGTTCTTCCTTGCCATTTGATAGACCTTTCAACACATTACGAAAAAGGAGGTTTAAGATCTCGTTCGAAATGAGCAAGTCTAAATTTGTAGGTTGATGGAACAGGTCTGCTCACAGTTCCAGTTGAACTACAGACGAGTTATGGTGAAATCTTATGACACAAGCTGGATGTTGTGACATGTCAATGGGACTGGCGTTACCTTTTCCAGTTTTCAGCAGCCTGGACTGGCGATTCACTTGGTGAGTTGTTGTAGGTACACAAGAAAACCTTTGTCTGATTCTTTTGCAGACAAAGCAATAGAAACAGCAATTACATTTACAAGTAATATGATGTTGTAAATGTAGGAGAGTCAATAGGCTTGGTGTTGATGGACTTGATTTAGCAATGGCAATTGACCTTTGCAACTAGCCATTCCTAAGATGTAGCATGTTGGATACTTATGCATTGCGCTCTGCATTAAATTCCCTGAATTCAGCCTCCTACGCTTGCATTGACACTATGTTGGGTTCCATTGAATTACAAAGAAACAAATTGGCAATTTCGAAAAATGCTTTTGCTTTAGGATGAGGTGGTTTTTCGGCTGTATCAAAAGCTGCAATAGAAACAGTTTTTTGGCATTGTACAAGTCATTTGATCAACAACCGGATGTCACTACTGGCAGGACAAAAAGCAACGACAAGAAGTGGATGGAGGATGATGGTGCGGTATATTTTTCAATGACTTATCAGGTGAACAAACATATTCATGTGAAACAAAGATCATCAATGTCACACAGTGTTTGCAGTCGAGTCTACATTAAACCAGAAGGCTCCCGGAAGTCACCAGAGACTTTGTAAAGAAGAACTAGGCTTTTTAACTAGACTAGTTAAATGTCCAGTTAAAGTGTCTGTTAACAATCACAAATTTAAAGGCGGGCTAGGTGCATACGCCGCTGGAGTGACCATCTACCACTGGTTCAAATCGGTAGTTGAATGACTTTTTAGCTCCTGTACGTTTTTGCAGTACAGTTAACAAACACGGTGGGATCTAAAACTCCTTTCAGTGGTTGTCCTGGACGGTCTGTCAAATGTGTCAACATTAAAAGTGAAAATACAGGGAGCAGGTGCAACGATCGCAGAGAGGTTAACCCTGACCTCTTTGTGCGTTTGGACTTGCTTCCTTTTGTTTCAGAAGTTATATCCAACTTTTGAGAGAAGGCTTCGCCGGCCACATCAGTGAAGGAGTTGAGCGAGTGGAAGGGGCAAAAGTGGGAGCAGAAAGTGTTATTTTATTAATTTTCCTATAAACTTTCCAAATGTAATTTAAAAAAAAAAAAAAGAAGCACAGCTTCCTTTAGAGAGAGTACCTTTCTAACTGTGGAAGAGGAAAGTGCGAGCAGCAGAGGTTTGGTTCTGAAACCTTGACCTCGCCTCTCTTTCTTCACTCACTCTTCAAAGACTAGTAAAGTTGTAAAAAAACAAAAAAACCATTCTTCTCCCACACTCCCCTGTGTCTTGCTCGGTCTCGCTCTCTCTGCTCTGGTCATAATACAGGGTCGGGCCTGAACGACCTCCCGTTTGCTTCATCACACAATTAGGATTGAAGAAAACTCTGACTACGGCCTTCCCAACCACATAGTAAACACTTTTCCCTACTGTAGAGCAGTGTAATTGGGGCAGTTGCAGGGTAAAACATAACTCCGTCTTGTGCAGCAGAGTTAGATGCATGAGAATCGAACCAGTTGCATCCGTCTCCGTCTGCCTTCGCTCGCCTCGCACCTGCAGACAGTAAGTAGAGCAGAGCACGAGTAATGCCCGCAGTTCAGGGGATGATGAAGAATCCTGTGAATGCGAACTCCCAGTGAAAGAGTCACGCTGTTGCATCCAGCAACAGTTCCACCCACCTGCTCAGATTTAACGCCGCTCCCGCAGACGTTTCCAAGACGCCCTAAATCTCCTCGGTCTGCCCAGCGGCCATGTTGTGTCACGTCTAAAATTATAGGCCTGTTTATAGAGGGCATCTGACAGGATGAGAAACTGCTGGTGTCGCGCTCGAATCAGGTTCGGAGGTGCTGAGGAGCATGGAGTATGTCAGCAAGCTGAGATGCCTTTTATTTTAGGAGTCTGAGCACACAGGAGGCCATATTGTTTTCCCCGTTCCTGGCACGCACATCTCTGCAGGCGTTGGGCGATGGGCGAACTCCACAGCCGGCCGCCCAGTGGCTCACCCCACATGACTGGTGTTCAGGTGGATCTCCCCCGTTGTCAATATCAATAATTACCAGCAAGGACAAAATTAGCCGTCAGCGGCTGTGACCCGAAAACCAGAATTTCAAGTAATTAAGTTGACGGCGTTCAGAGGAGGCAAGATTCCGGCCCTGTAAGGTCAACATCTCTCCATTATTTATTTAAAAAATATTCCTGAAAAAAAAAATCCGAAATTAATTCACTTAGTTATTCATATTCATGTTTTATTTTATTCTATTTTTTTCTTAAATCTGGTGTAACAGCAATCTTTCAGTTGTTTTACTTTCTCCATGTCGGTAACAATCAAACTCTTTTCCCCTGAACATTCAGATTGAACGCTCTCAAACATTTACTATGGTGTGATCGTTACTCTTTAAATTATTTAATTGATAAAAAGGCTACTCGGCTCATCTAATATTTGGCCCCTAAAGACTCTTTTCGAACAAGTCTTAACACTTTTTAGGCAAAATTGAGTTCTAAATTATTCATACCCCTCGCAGATTTAAACTTGCGTTCACTCAACCGAGAAGTCTGTCTCTGGCCCGAAAAGAGGACAGACAGTAAAGCAATGGAAAAGAAAATGGAAAAAATGCACTGTAAGAAATTATTTAGAACCTTCTTTGTAATCAATAGTAAAGTCTTTATTGGCATTATAACAACCAAACTCCTGTCATTTTGACAATTTATCTTTGATTAGTTCAAAGTCTACAAAGTTGCAAGAGCTCCTTGCCATCGTAATATTGAACTCTGTCCACAGATTCTCTATTAGACTGAAGTCAAGACTGCTTAGGTCACTTAACAATGCTAATATTACTTCCACTTGGAAGAAACATGTAGATCAAATGAGAACAAAAAGAAACTTTAACCGTAAATGTGCATGGATATGCAAAATGTTGGGCATAGCTGTATATTAGCTTGCTAACCTGCAAATAATTTAGTAGCCTACTGTAAATTTGGTGGCCTCTTATTTACTACTTACTACTAACTTGCTGGGCTATTTTAAGCTTATTGTTTTAACTTGCTGTCCTGCTGTTGCCTTGTTTTCCTTCTATTAACTAGTATGAGTTTTGTAGCCCACTTGTAAGGCTACTATTAGCCTTTTAGCACCTTAGTCATCCTTTAGGTAATTAAGTTATTGCTAGTTGTTTAGCCTGCCATACAATTTGATAGTTTTTTTTTCTAGTAGCTTGTTAGCTTGCTATGAACTCATTAAAATACTCTTAGATTCTTAGCTTACTTTTAGCCTTTGTTTGTTTCCTAACTAATCGCTCGTTAGCCCAGGATTACTTGATCAAAATTAAAATTAGCTTGGTCGTCTGATGTTATTTTGATAGTCTAGTGGCTTGTTAGGCTGCAATTCGCTTTTTAAAATACTATTGGAATACTAATTGCTTGTGTAGCCTATGTACTGTTAGCTTCGTAGCATGCTATTTGATCACTACTTTTTTAAGCTAAATGCTTAGCCTCAAAATAGGCCTGTTATTGATGTTTCATGACAAAAAACAAATTAAATAACTACGAATGTAGTTAACGTAGTTTACATTACATAATTGTATTTTTCTCCTCAGTATTCTTTTAATAGATTGGTACAACTTTTCAAAACAACAGAGTGAGAATCTTAATCATTTCTTTAGCTAAAGCACTTAGTAACAGGTAAAAAAAACCCCAGAAAAAACACCAGCTTTTCCTATGAGAAAATCTTCCCTGCCCCAGTTTTGTCCAGACTTAATAGGTGCGACTGTTTCTCAGTAGAGAAAACTTCCCATTAAGAGAACGTCAGATTTGGAGTGCAGACTGGACGGCTGTGTTGGTTCCTTCTAAAGACCCTGCTAAGTAAGCCTTTCTGTCTCATTACCTGATTTATGAGTGGAGTTCCTTGGACTGGATGGGGAACCCCCGAGGTGCGCACCATGAAGCACACACACATGGGGATCATCTCAGACCTACGCAGCTGCTGCCACAGCGACTGGACAGACAGGCAGCACTCCAGAGATCCTAAGGACCTCTGTCTTTCAATCAACTGGTTCGATTATATTCCATTCTTTAAATTTTGAAAACCCGGTGTGATCTCTCCTTCACTGATGTTGGCAATAAGGTGATGGATGACATAAGCTTCCTCTTTCTTCCTCATCCTCGCTCTAAACCCATCTATCCTTCCAGTCTGGACGGAAGGAATAGAGGAGAGACGGAGTGATGGATGAGTATGGGAAACTTCTTTCCTGCTCTATTAAGTTCTCCACCTCAGAGAGGTGGATGAGATAAGGAAAGACAGATCATGAACGGTTCCAGAGGGGGAAGAAAGAGAAAAAAAAAAGAAGGGAGATCTCCTGAATAAAGTTTCACTGAGCAGTTCATCCGTCATTGCATTCAAAGGAAGTTTCGCTGTTACTCAAAGCAGAGCAGCGTTCACTTCATCCGTCATAACTGCGCAGGGTTTAACAGGAAGTCTCCCTTTGTCTCTGTCCGTTACCTGGTCTGTCTTTCTGTTTTACAGTCTCTCACTTCTCCTCGCACACTGTTGTACTGTCAGTTCGAGTCGACCATTAAACCTTTACTAATCCCTCCCTTTTTTATTTGATTTTCTCCAAGATGATTCATTGGCCTTTTTCCCCCCCTCAGCACTGCAGGCCTACTGTACGCTGTCCCTGCCTATTACCTTCTGGCTCACTTTTTGACCACCGCCTCCCCTTCCTCCTCTTCCCGCTACCCCTCCTCCTCCTGATTTCCCCTTGCCTTACCCCCCCCCCCACTCCACCCACTTCCAACAGAAGCTCAGAGTAAGCCTTACTACTCCGATTACTCCCCCACTCGGCTGCTCATCCACAAGATGTGCACCAGCCACTACCTGGACCTCTTCATCACCATCGTCATAGGGCTCAACGTCATCACCATGTCCATGGAGCACTACGAGCAGCCACAGGTCAGACAGTAAACACCGCCAGCACATGTTGACACCAATGCTCTGTTGACTTTGCACAAATCTTGTCAAACTTGCGTTGAAACTCAAGGTTTTCTTTTAGAAGTCCCAAAATATCTACCATGTTTTTGCATCTAGCCTTTTCTTTACTCCTCTGCATCCAGTTGTCTTAGTAACTAAAACAGTGCAAATTTAAAGGAAAACCAGCAAGACAAAAACTCATGCATACAATGGAATAGCTTAGATGAAAGCAGGTCAATATATTATAATGGCCTGGCAAAGTCTGGATGAAATTCCAATTGACAATTTGTGACAAAACTTGAAATGAGATTAACAAACCCACTTAATCTGACAGAGCTTGAACTATTGCTTTTTGGAAACAGACGTTAGGCTTCACTCGATTTTATGGAGGGATATCAGAGGGGTGTTGAAAATAATTTAAACGTATTGTTGCGACATGACGAAACGCTTCTGCAACTCACTCCGACTGACATGCCTATCAGTTTTCATAGCGCTCCTAATCTATTATTGCTTTGGAGTATTTCCTTTTCGAGTTCAGCTTTCCAAAAAGATTTAATTGAGGGGGAAAAAAAGGAGAGTGTTGCGATTTCCTGGGGAATGAAAACAACCTTTGGAGAACTATAAAAGTTTAGTTGAAACAATAAAACAAGTATTATGGGCAAATCAATAAAAATGAAAAAAACAAACAATAAAAACTGCAAAAATATGATTGATTTTATGATCCAGTGATCTTTTAACAGTGTGGGTTTTAAATATTCTCTTTCAATGTAAATATTACCAGGCATTGCTAACCCCAGAAGGAAAGCAAAAAAAGAACATTACTGACAGAATTGCCAAAGAAAAGGCCAGAATAGTTTCTCAGAACTATAAAAGGAAGGTCACCACAATCAGTTAAACCTTACAGCTTAACCAGTCAATAAATGCATAAATTCTTGCCAAGAAGTATTGTTGCAACAATACCTCTTGGCAACAAATAATATATAAAAAGTTATCAACTTTGATCAAAAGGTAAGGTTTTTGAAAACCTACCTCAAAAAACGGTCTTAGGTTCAAGAAAGTCCAACATTCGAGCTTCTTTATCACTTGACACTGAATCGGAAATGAATTATGCTGGAAAAGAATCGAGAGTCGATACAATCTTTTGAAACAGAAGCAACTCAATACATAGATATCAGCCGGACTTGAGATAAACCTTAGAGTAGCGCTCTACAAGATAATGAGAAGGTGGACTGATCAGAGCATATACCTTTGGAATAGTCTTCTGGTGTCCATCCTTCAACTTCCTGGTCTTGATGTTTTTCTCGGACATAATTGTCATATTTGCTACCATCTTGCCCGAAAGGCTTTCTTCAGCTCAGTGTATGTAGAGAAGCAATCACACTAACCTACAGCCACTATAGAGAAAGTTCTGCTGTGGTGCAAAATGAATCATCCAGCAGTTCAGGATCTTGAACATCCTGAAGCATTCTTTACTGGAACTTGATGTTCTCGATGATCAAAGAATCGATGCAGGTCATTTAGGTACAATATTCCCAGCGGCAGTTTTGTCAGATGTGAGGTCAATGCTCAATGCAGCGATGGCTGCATACCATTAATAACCATATAATGAGACCTTTGCAATGCACAACATTTGATTAATTTCCCAAATTCTTTGGCATTAAGTATAAAACAACTGACACCCGTCACCCAATGTGAATCTATCTTCTGAATGAATTTGAAAAAAGTGATATAGAACTCATGTGAACTAGGAAATTTATCTTTGGTCAGTTATTTCATTGTTATAACAATACTTGTTGGCAATAAATCTGATACAACCGGTGTGAGAATTGTCACCGCTGGCAATGCAAAGCAATTTGTTCTTGACTCTTCTTTGGAGTTGTCTACTGGATTAGGTAATGGAAGTTTGAATAACATAGATATCCATAGATAAAAGAAGTTTATCAATAGTGTGTGGGTCAACACACTAGCCAAGACAGAGTGACATCTGTCCCTCATGATGGTCACCTTCTTGGTCAAACATTGCTATGGGACGGCATCACCATCTCCAACTAAAATATCTCGCAAGTCAGTAAATGTGTCCGCCGAAGCTGATCTCACAAGGACCCAGTAGGATTGATGTCAGTCCAGAATGAAGGTGATTCAGTCTTCATTGCCAGATTCTGGAAGTAGTCTCGGATAAACCCTGCCCTGCACAGATGAGCAGGGAACGTCTTGGCGGATCGATTTTTGTCCCAAAGATTAGGGATTTGGAATTGCAACTGGTTTTCCCCATCACCATAAAACCACATCCATCAAAAGTCTATTGGTATTGACAGAGAGGATTTAGCAACCTCATGGCCTCAGTTGCTCATTGCTTTTAAAAAGTGGCAATGCTCAAATGGAAACAAACAATTTCCAAAAGCATAAAGGTTTTGACAACAAGAGTCGACCTTCATCTCCTGTGAAACTTGCGAGACGAGATGATAATCGCATTTCCTTCTTCAGCCAAGCAACCGGCGCAATTAGTGCCGGTTGTGGAATTTGTGCATATGGGCTTGTGATGTGACGCAAGAAAGTAATAAGCAGTAAATTTAAACCGATAGAAAAGTTAGACAGCGAGATAAAGAGATGTTATACAAATTGGGCCTTGCTGTTCGGGGGATAATTTGCCGCCCTTGAGGGTTTAGTCAAATCCCTGCTGACCAGCAGTACTCTCTCTGTGTCTCTGTAAAAGGTCAGTTTTTACATGTAAATGGAAGTGGTGAATTCTCCCACAGGCAAAAAGAATGGACACTTTGATTTTTATGCCCTTTTCACGGAAATTGAGAGAGGACAACTTGAGCGATCTAATAATAGTAAGGTCTGTTGTAGAGAAAAGAGATGAAGTCTTGTTGAAATAGTTTTCTTTTTTTTTTTTTTACATTTCTACGATGTCGTGATTTTGTGAAACCCATTGCTCTGTTAAAGTAAAAATATAGTATGAGGTCTCCATCTGCTTGATATTGACTTTTTCCGATGTCCTTTACAGGAACTTGACAACGCGTTGAAGATCTGCAACTACATCTTTACCCTCATCTTTGTTTTGGAGTCTGTCTTCAAGCTGGTGGCCTTTGGGTTTCGGCGCTTCTTCAAGGACAAGTCAGTATTCCCTCCATGACCACGCTTCCTAAACTACGTTATTTTCAACCATCGATATCCGATTCGACGTGTACGTCTAATGAACCGCACGCTGGCGGCGCCGTACTTTTGAGCGCTGACTCGTGTGGAAAACTTGAACCCATGTTCAGGGCACTTAAGCGAACTTTTCATAAGCTGCATCGGCAAATGTCTGCGCGAATACAAAAGGCCTCGTTAAACGGCCATAAAGCAGAAACCGCTTCAGATGATATCATAGTTTTACAATTCCTGGCTTCCTTTTGAAAACCACACAGTAACGCACCAGAACAATCGCAACGGCACACATGGTGTCCAGCACACGTTAGCATAAATATGCACCTGAAACACTCGCACCTCGTTTGTTTGAACCACAGCTACAGACACCCAGGGCTTCATGATGCACGCTGGCTTCGTCACAGTTAGAACCTTATCTTGTTTGACTTTGGCAGGAGTTTGGCTAAACATCTCAACACTACAATTCATTCTTATTGCTAAGGAAAATAACCCACAGCTATAATTGAGAGTTGGCAATTTGAAACCCATTTTTCATGCTGATTCTGTATTTTCCAGTGGTTTTCTGATGGACTGAGTAGAAATACTGGAAATGCTACTCAACTTCCTGCATCTTTATTTTCTACACAATAATGCTCTTTCAGCGTGTTTTTGGACCTTTTGACCTGAAAGTGGATAACTAATTATAGAGTCAGTTTATTACTGTCAACTTCTATTCTTATTGCATAAAGGACTCCAGCTAAGTCAGACATGTTTTTTTAGACAAATTTAAAATATTTAATTAGATATGTAATTTACAGATGCCATATACGCCATACAATGTGCCACTGAAGTTTACTAAAATGGTACGCTAATGCAGCACTGACTTAATCATGTTCTTTTTCAATCACATGCTATGCTATGCAAATGTTCTGTCTGCCATAATGAAGACTTGCCTTTTTATTTGACAAAAATCAGCATGAGATTTGAGTCATCTTGGGCTTTAAGGTAGCACTAACACTATTTTCAGCAGGCCAGGCAATAACGGTAAGAGGAACCTATTAGCTACTATCAGACGACCAGATTTCTACTCGCTTTTTCCTGGAAGTCAATTTGAAGGTTGAGTTTCCAGCCTCAAATTCGTGACTCCCTCCTGACTCAATTCCAACTCTCGAGTTGCCGCTTCAGTCCTGGAGCCGATGACTCAGAAAGAAGAAATGCGCGGTAGTTCTCCTGTACCTCTTTACAGGGAATCATATTTGTCAAAGGCTTTGGCGAAAAGAAGCGATGCGCAGCAAGTCGGCAATGGTGACTGATGAGTGTGTGTGTAGGTGGAACCAGCTGGATCTCGCCATTGTTCTGCTGTCCATCATGGGCATCACTCTGGAGGAGATTGAGGTCAACGCTTCACTGCCCATCAACCCAACCATTATCCGCATCATGAGAGTGCTGAGGATAGCAAGAGGTAAGATCTCCCTCCCTCCCGGTTCGTTCTGCCTCCTTCCTTGATGCTCTGCCAGATACGTCCCTGCAGCTGCTACTTACTCGGCGCTTTGCCTTTTAAGGATCCTTGTAAAACAGACGCATCTCTGGGACTCCCCTATCTGTCATTTTTGCATGGCGGGTCCCAGCGGGGCTCGGGTTGAGCGCGAGCCGACCAGATGGCACAGGGAAACGCACTCGGCATACAAACAAAGCACCGGCAAGGTCTTAATCTGCAATGAGCGCGGCTATGGTAGAGGGAGAGGTAAAGGCCGGCGCAGGGAGGAATATAGGGAGTGATGAATAACTTCTGACCTGGAGATCCATCACCGGGAGATGGGACAAACCCATAAAGAGGAGCAGCTGCTGTCAGAACGAAAAAGATTGAGATGAAGTTAATGACGAGGGGAAAGGGATGGAGGGTGGGCAGAAGAAGCCATGGACGACGAACAGGCAAGGTGATTTGGTAGAGGAGACGACAGGCCAGGAAAATTTGAGAGAACCAATTTACTTTATGTCCGATTTCTGTCCGGTTAATGGATGTAAATGAGGGCTTGTTTGGAAAAAACAAGAGGAGGAGAAGCTGCAGGACAGAAATTAGTGGCACTCATGCTATAAAACTTTACAACAATCCATATGCCTGTATTCATTCAATACGGTGGAGTTAAGCGGAGGAAAGGGACCAACAACCGCCCGCAAATCGCTGGGATCCAGAAATGCTTACAGCCACCTCTGAGAAATGATTAGAACTGCCTTTTATAATAGCTTAAACATCAAACGTACTTTTTATACCTGTAGCAGCAACCGACCAAGACGCAAACACCCTCGGTCTAACTTATCTCCACTCTGGTTGTATGCGGATTGGTTGACCCTCTTGGATCGGTTGCTTTGCGAGTTCCAGCCAAAAAGTGTGTTAAATAGCATTGCACCTAGGTATTTCAGTTTCTTTTGAATATTTTAGATATATTGTATGAAGGTCAGTTACATTCCATAGAGAAATACACGAATATTCATCAACTGTACTCTGTGAACAAAACCAAAACTGCCAAAGTATGGCTTCCTGTCTTGCTTCAAAATAAGAGCTTGTAGCTTAGAACACCCACAGTATGTGGGTCTCACCTCATTATCACAAACTGATATTTCCATCATCGTAAAACATACCAAATAGAAGCAGCACAAAATGTTTGGTAAAATGTTTCAGAAATTAAATCTGTTGGATTTTTTTTCTACTTTCTTGTAGTTTTTTTATTTGTTCTGCAAGGTGCCATTTTAAACCAAACATTAGATGCAGTTTTGTACCTTTATACGTCTGTGGGTTTGATGTTAAAACCGGAAATGGACCAACTGCAAAGGGATGAGAAAGTTTGAATCGCAAAGAAAGATTCTCAAACAATTTCTTGACCTTTACTAGTGCTCTGTCACAAGGACAGAATTGCTTCAAATAAATACATTCTTTATTTAGTTGGCAGCTTCTAAAGAGCCAGTTGCCCAAAACCCAGAGGTGGAAAAGCAAAGGACAAAAAAAATAAAAAAGTGGCATTTCTAAAAATACAGAGAAGCAGTGTGCAAACGGTATAATCTTACGAAAGACGGGGGAGGGGGGAAAGAACCTCCGGAAAAGACCTCACACATGCATCATTCTTAAGTTGATTCAACTGTAATTCGCTAAAACCTGATTAGAAAAGGTCCCAAATGGGGGAAGCTGCTTGTCCGGAAGCCATTCCGAAGAAAAGGACGCAGAAAGAAGAGGAGGACGTGAGTCAAATTGCACAAGAACTGCACCGAAGATAAGTCCTACAAAGTAATTATCGCTGATTAGTTGGTTGAGATGCAGGATGCGGTAATCAAAGCAACGTGCGCCGAGTTGATCAGACGAGACGTGGAACATGGAGCGTCTGCGGCCGTCTGTAAAATACACTGCAGCCTTTGTCGTGTTTCGGCAAACAGATAGAATTACAGATACACAAAAGTCCTGCCAGATTTTAAACCGCTGTACAAAACTGTTTGAAAAGCATCTGAATGGTGACATGGGGAGGATCCAACAGGACAATGACGCCAAACAGACAAGCAGAGAAATGAAACCATGTCTTGAAAAGGGAAAAAAATAAAGCAATGGAAAACTAATAGTAAGAGAGAATGGAGGACCTTACAGCGAGGAATCTTCTTGGACAACAATAGAATGAAAGAAAATCAGCAACCAAAGAAAAGCGTTGCAGTGGATTCCTGCCGATTCGAAGTTCAGTATTTGTGGATCCGTGACTGTAAAATGTTCCTGGAAACCCTGCTGAACCATGTTTTTTTTCCCTAAAATATTTGAAAGAAAATGCATCTGGGGAAACTGAGATACCTAGATGCTACTTGATGTGCTATTGCAAAGCAGCCAATCCAGGTACACAATTAATTTTCCTTGGTACTGATTGGCTGTAACCCCAAAGAAGACGGTAGATGTTGACTTCTGTGGTAGGATTGGGACAAGTTCCTCTGTGCATATTAATGTATATCTCATGTTTGAATTATTAAAGCAGGCGGACCAGAGACGGCTCCAAAAGCAGGAAGCTTTTGGACTATAGTGCAGGGCATTCTGGGTAAAAATGACCAAAACAAATTTGTGAGTCTAGCATTTGGCTTATGTTCTTTGGCTAAAGACAAAAGAGAAATCCTCCAACCGCTACAATCTGGCATCAATGCATGTTTGTTTATATTTCTTAAAGAAGAAAGTTGCACTCCTGTCTTCTTCTGAGGTTTTTGTGGGGTTTTTTTCCCCTTCTGTGGCTCTTGGTGCAGCACCACCACAGTTTAGGGGAGGTAATGGGTTTCTCAATTCCTTTGGTTTTTTTGACACAGTACGGTATGAAAACAAACCACACAAGCAGAAAATGTAACAAGTGTTGCACATTTGGTCCCCAACTGAACCGAGTCCATCAAATCTATCAGGAGTGAAAACACCCTGAAGCAGCGGTGACTTGTTGTCAAGAGTGAAGAGTCATGCCTTCCTCAGACGGAGGAGTATAGCTTTTGCAGTTGCTAGGAGAATGGCACTTGCCATCGGGCTTTGTGTCAATAATCCCCAGAGGATTACGGCGTGGGCTGATTTTCAGTGGCTGAACTTGACCTCTTGCTGGCACTTAAAGTAACTTTATCCTACTTTGACATCCCAAGACAGTTTAGGAAACTTCGTGTTCCCAACGTGGCGAGAAACAGATTGGGGATGGACATGGACCCTTTACTACTAAAACATGACTGCAGACCAGAGCACAGAAGCAAAGACAGTAAAGACAAGGATAAGCGCGGTTTCCTTAGGAAGAACCAGACTGTCCTCAAACTTTAGAATCAGTGAGATCGCAAGCTAGACGTTTCACCCAACGTCAGTGTTGAATGGACACAAAACACACAGTGTAGTGGAAAGCCTAGAAGATATTAAGCTGATGTAGCAATCATATAAAACCGTTGAACTTAGGAACGGGACGTCAGTCAAGTTCATGTCTGCGTCAGGGCAGAGAGCGAATAAGGCTTAGAAAAATCCAGACGCTAGTGCCGATTCAGTCGCCCAGTTTTTAATTATTACAGGGGTTTGTCTTTGTAGAAGTTTTGATGCAACGTCCCAAGTTGTACAACACTGATAACTCTGTGTTTGGAATCAATTTTTAAATGATCATTCTTATACTGTGTGTGTCTCCGCAGTGCTGAAGCTACTGAAGATGGCGGTCGGAATGAGAGCTTTGCTGGACACAGTTATGCAAGCTCTGCCTCAGGTAAGCAGCTCAGTTAAACACCTCCAAGCCTTTGAATTCCTCATGGTGTCTTTTCTTTTTCATGGAGAAATTTTATCTTTTTTTTTCATCCAAACACATCCCACTGCCGCTGTCTTGTATAATTACATCTCAGAAGCATTTCCATTCGGCCCATATTTTTATATTTCACAGCGTCATCTTTCCCACCAGTCTATCCCCCCTTCGACTGTATGCAGCCTTATTTGCATTAGCGTTCCCCCCTCACTGCGGCTCGGGAAGGGAGCACAGCTCAAGGTTTTGTTTGCAACGCTGGTGGGTGGATTTGCTGGGTGAGAGAGAGAAAGAGTTGGTAAATTGGAGCAACTTTCTACAGTTTGGATAAAAAAAACAAAACAAAAAAAATGAGGCGCCGTGTTCTGCTCCCAGCGTTCTTTGATAGCACCTCTGTCGTTTTCATTCAGACAGAGACGATGCCACAGCGAGTGCTGTTCCGGGCTAAATTCTGCCAGAGCTTGTCAGAAGTGTTCAGAATTAATAAAGGCGACAACAGGAGGCGATGTGGGTGCGAGCAGGTTGCCTGTCGCTAATTTGCACCGACAGCGGATCCGAGAGCTCTTCATTACCCCAAAAACCCGCCTTCGCGACAAAGCCGTAATCCGCCATTGTATCTGTGTCGCTTTTGTCTGTTAGTCGGCGGCTCGGCTTCCTCTGTGCGTGGCCTTACATTAAAGTGGACGTTTTGTCACCGTTTGTTTCCCCGTCAGACAACTGAAGCCTGAGTAGCGGAGACGCGGCTGCAGCCATCTTGCATCAGTGGGATGGGAAGCGTTACATAATGTCAACTGGGACTCCTGTACAATGTCTTGCAAAATTTCTACTGGAATTTTTAGAGATACAAAGATTTTAGTGTAAAAGAGTGGTCAAAATGATTGGAAACGTGCTATAAAAGTTCAGTCCATTTAACATTTAGTCCAAATAACAGGACTGACCATGAGGCAACTAAACCATGTCACCTCATGCTGAGGTAACCTGAGAATGTCTGCATTTTTCTTTGATAAATGTATAACTATTAGTTTTCATATCTCTTACTCCCATGGCCTTCAAACTGTGGTGCCAAGTACCTTAGTAGTAACTTTTTCGACCTCCAGTGTTATTTAAAATACAGATGCTATAAATGCATGGCCGCCATATTGAATATTTAACGTGTGGATGGGAATGGAACACGGTTAAACCACCACATGCAGTATCTAGAAGGAGTGATGTTTATTATATAAACCGATTACGTTCATTTCACTGCTGTATCAAAACCGCAGCGCTTTCAGTGGTACTTGGAAAACAGACTGTTGACTGAGGTGGCTTTGGTTTTTAAAAAGTTTGAGAAATGCTGCCTATGAAACAGTGGCACCTGGGAAAAAAATGATGAATCAATTTGTTAAATGTATACGCAAGGCACACAGAGACATCTTCAAACGAGACAAAAATTTCAAACCCAACAAATAAATAAATATATCTGCACCAATCTATCGATCTAGCTAACTATCTTTCGATCTAGCTAGCTATCTTTTGAGCTAGCGACCTATCAATCTAGCTAGCTATCTTTCAAACTAGCTAGCTATCTAGGTAACTAGATAGAAATCTTTTTAGCTAGAGGAGCCATGTTCTCGTTATCTAGCTATTTATCTACCTAGCTAGTTAGGTTGATATCAAACTAGCTATCTCGGAATGTAGTTAGCACGCAATATAAATATCTTTCTAGCAATCTATCCAGCCATTTGTTTAACTAAATTTTTAATTGCCGTGTCTTCCTACTCCTTTGTGAATCTTCCTACAGCCTTTGCTATGGCAGCAGGAAGTGATAATTGTTCCCCTGGCAACAGCACTGACACGTTCCCACCTGTTTGTCCTCTAATACTCTGATCCCTCACTCTTCGTCTCTCTGCAGGTGGGGAATCTGGGCCTGCTCTTCATGCTCCTCTTCTTCATCTTTGCCGCGCTGGGAGTCGAGCTGTTTGGCGACTTGAGTAAGGACACGTCCGCGCTTTCTAACAGGCGGCTTAGATGGAAAGAGTTTCACTTTTGAGCACTGCTCAAAGTGCACAGGCATGCTCCGAGTCTTCCCTTCGCCCCTCTCGGGGTTTAATCTACCTGATTTTAATTGCTTTTCGGAATCCTTTGTTGAAACACCGTATTGATCTCGCTAATTGTGTCCCAGAGCTTTCAGATTAATAAAACGGCATCACGGTAATTATTTCACTGTGAAGAAAAGGCCCTGAGTGCAGCTGTCTTGACGGCTCTCGCTTTCTCTCCGTCCACAGTCTGCGATGAGCTCCATCCGTGCGAGGGCCTCGGCCGCTACGCCACTTTCAGGAACTTTGGGATGGCGTTCCTGCTGCTCTTCAGAGTTTCCACTGGCGACAACTGGAATGGCATCATGAAGGTGAAGCTCTTGCGTACTTCTGCTTTGAACCAGCATGTTTAGAAAGGAGAAGTGCGGCGTCAAAAGGCTGCTGGTCACTGACCAGCTATGGGCTGAAGCGGGTTATGTCACGAACATTAAAATGTTGTCCACATTTTTATGAATTCCTGATCACAACATAGCATAAACCTTGCTTTTCTCCACGCCACTAGCTGCTTCCGACCGACTCGTCTCTTATTGCCCCGTTGCAGGACACTCTGAGGGACTGCGCCCACGAAACGGGGACGTGCTACAACACCGTGGTCTCTCCCATCTACTTCGTCTCCTTTGTCCTGACTGCCCAGTTTGTCCTGGTCAACGTGGTCATAGCCGTCCTGATGAAGCACTTGGAGGAGAGCAACAAGGAAGCCAAAGAGGAGGCGGAGCTGGAGGCCGAGTTAAACCTGGAGCTGCAGATGGAAGGAGCAGACATGGCGCCACGGTCGCCCCAGCTCAACCCCCTGGCCCTGGGCATGGATCGGTCGAGCTCGGGGGGTTCCCCCTGGAGGTCCGCAGGAGGGGGGGACATGGAGCAGGAGCAGGAAGGTCCTATGGACTCTCCCACTGCTGACATAACCAGAGACTCTGTAGACATCAGAGCAGAACCCCCCGCATACCCAGAGCCCCAGCTGGAGGTAAATGGCTGCGTTTTTGTTTCACGGTCGTTTGTGCTGTTTGGCTCCGTCCCGTCTTTTAAAGTCTCGTTTTCTTAACAAACATGGAAATGTTGTAACATCAAGGGGTAAAAAACTGATTTATGGCTAAAAACATAACTGCTTATTTTTGTGCCTAATAATAGAAACTGTGGATGTTGAAAAACACCATGTGCTTCCAGGACCTTGCATGCACATGACTTTATAGCTGCTTTCAGTGCTCTTTTTTTTCCCCTTGCATTACCAAAATAAGATCGAGGTTCATTGGGGGTTTTTTTTTTTTTTTTTAGGGACATGCAGCTGAGATTCAGTCAGGCTGGGCAACAAGTCATGAGAATACATGTTTGTTTGCCAAATCCCACTTTGATGCAAAGCATTAGTTGGGTTTTTTTAGTATTCTTCTTATCCTGTGGCACTCAGAATTGTTGTCTGGTTGCCAAGATGAGGCACAACACATTTATCTCACAAGCCTTCCCTGCGATTCTCCACTTGATATATATATATATACAAATAAAACTTTATTGAAATATAATTGACACTGAGACAGAAAAGAAATGAGGAAAGGTGGTGTAAAAGATTTAAAGGGAAAGAAGAAGTTGAGAGAGAAAAACAAAATACAAAACCAGGAAACCACAGCAACGAACAACTTAGCAATGCAGCATCTCTGGAAAGTACACTGTACAAGTTGGTACAAGATGAGATTAGGGGTCAACATGTATGTAAACCAAGCCAGATGTAGTTTTATTCATCTGACCTATTCATCTTTAGCGCTTGTGAAGTTTGCAATCTAGCAGTTTTGGTTTCGGTAATGGAACGCGTTTCTCCAGGAGTGTGTTTTGGTCTTCGGTCGGAGAGCCTCCGTTAGGCCAGGAGTGACTCTGGAGGAGCTGCAGAAATGTCAGCAAAGTCATTGTTGAAATAAAGTGATGAGTCGTTCCATTCAGTTTGCCAGAAACCGATGGGAGTCGGATCAAAGCTGATCCTCTGGGACCAAAAGGAAACGGTTTTGGGGAGGCAAGCTGGCACTGGAGTTAGACATGGTGGTGGCAGCATCATGCCATGGTGGGGCTTTTCTTCCCCATGTAAGAGAAGTTAGTCGGTTAGTTTCCAGAAGAGGAGAAGTGAGCAGCTACAAAAAACTTGACAATAGAAATCTAGCAGTGTGCACACCATCACAGACTTGCGTCTGTAGTTGCACCAAATAGAAGTTCTCCACAGTATTGGGTCATGTTCTGCTTTGTTTGGCTGCAGCATAGAATCGTTAATGTTTGGAGCTGGCAGAAGGTGAAAATGTTCATGAAAAGTCAATTCTGACTGCTGAGGGTTAAATCGGTGTAACGAGAAGTCGAGAACTAGCCTCTCTTAAAGTCTGAAAGCGTTTTGGTCAACTGTCAACTCATTTTCTAAGATCTCTCTTTATATTTGCTCCTCTGCACAACCTATTCTGACTCATAGCAGATTGGTTTACAGTTTGTGCTCGTCACTTACTGCATTTTTCTAAGTGTGTGTGTGTGTGTTTGTGTGTGCTGTGGTTGGTCCCTGAAGGCAGCATGCCAGTCAGAGACAGGTCACAGTGCCATGGGAAAGCTCAGCTGTGGGTCTTGTTGGTCACTTCAACAGCTATTTCCAGACAGCAGGGGGAACTTTTTGGAGGATAGGAAATCGAGGTCTTGCTATTGTTATCTTTCCCCTTTTAACATATTATCCATCTGTCTCTGCTGCTCCGAGTTGTTACACCAAAGTCTCCTCTCCGTCCCCACCCTGGAAGACCAGCTCTGGTACAGTGCTGTAGTGCCCCCTTGTGGGCTGACAGGGAAGCACACATGAGCTTAGAAGCAGTGATTTCTACACAATCATTCCTTTGTTTATTGTATATTTGATCAATCTGTCTGTTTTTTTTTTTATTGTATTATTATATTTTTCTCTTTCACTCATTTCCTGTCGTTGTCTTTCTTTCTTTCTTTTCTTCCTCTGCTCTCTCCCGCTCTCCCTGCGATATCCAAGTTTGTTCAGCAGAGACCGCTGTTTGACTCCATCTCCCTGGTCATCCAGGGCTCGATGGAGGGAGAGTTGAGCTTGATGGACAACCTGTCCGGCTCCATCTACCACTACTACGCGCTGCCCCCCAGGCCCAACAAGCACAGCACCGACAAGAAGGTCAATACCCACCAGAAACGCCGTCGATTCTGGTCTCACACATCCACTGGCTCTCGATGCGCTGCAACTTGTGGGGCACAGCAAACGGGAAACGAAAGGGGCTTTCTAAGTGAAAAGATGAACAAAACAACCACCTGATTGCTCTTTAAGGCGCAGTAGTTTTTTAGTGATCTGTACGTCAGATGTAGCTCAGTCAGAATCATTGAATTACTTCTGAGTTTCACCTAATCGCCAGTAGGAGGCGGTGTACTTTTCACAACAACCTTTTTCTTCTTGCGTTATTACCTCAGTAGTGATGTTTCAAACTAGTCTCCTGTTTTTTACTTATGTAACAGTACCACACCTTAATTTATCCCTTTCTGACTGTTTCTTGTCATGTCAGAGATGCTAATGCTAGGAGGTGGCGATTGTCTGATGTGGTTGTGTTGTTTTCTTTGTTTTTTTTAACATAATGGGTTTTCATAGTTTCACTTGCTGGAACAAAACACAGTCTAATACTTTTTTTTTTTTACAATACATTGGATCCCCAACTTTCACGAAAATCGTGAATTTGCGACTACTTTAGATTCGCTCTAAAACAACCCATTTTAATGGTTCAAACACCAAATATACGTTAACATGCATTAATGCCCACAGTGTAAACCATCTTAGCACTTGGCGCAGGAAATGTACGTTCAATATATCAAACAAGACTCATCCGGATGAGAATTCAAAGAAATGTGCCAGTTTTTAAGTAGATAGTCTCTTCTGTATGCTGTTCACAGGATGATAGTCATGCATGCAGCTCCTCTCTACAGAACCCAGAAAAATAAAGCGTCCATCCCGATATTAATCTTGCAGCCTTTACACCCATTACCATTTTTTTTGTCCTGGTGTTCCTCCACATCGAATATTTTTCCCGTTCCCACCACGCCGGCCACCGCCGCCCGTCTCAGCTATGATCTCATTCCCTCATTTGGCTAAACTCATCCATGCTCGGCAGGTTTGTTGTTCGCAGTCCGTTTTGCCAGACGGAGAAACACGGCTATAGGGCTTCTTCTGTCTCCAACGCTCACAGTCACTGTCGTTCTATGCGTTTGTCGCTGTGACACTTCTGTGCGTTTTATTTAGTTATTTATTCTTAAAGCTGATGACCTGCTTTTTCCTGTCAGTCACAGCAAAGCGTTAACTTCCACCCGAGGCGCTCCTGAGGCCGGCGCAGAGCAAACTCTTCCAAGTCTGCAGAGAAACGGCTCAATCGATACGCGGCAGGAAACTGAATAATGCATCTGTGTGCCTGTGTTTTGGTATTTTTTTTTTAGTTTTTTTTTCTCATTCAAGGACTAAAATTGGACTGTTACGTCAGCACTGCTGAGATGGATTTTCATGTCGGTATCAAGATGCCAGAGGCCGAGCCTTCTCTTTTAAATTTCTAATCTAAATTGTTTTTGTTATTTTTGTTGTTTTTTTTTTTTCATTTTCTGGCCCTGGTTGTGTCTCACTTGATTGGTTTTCCTTATTAAAATTTCTTTAACAGAAGCAGGAAGTGTTTAGACGCTTCCAGACTCGAGCCGACCTCTGCAGAGTTAAAAAATAATAATAATAATGCGTTCTTTCTTGGCTGTGTATGCATTTAAATGTGCACATTACCTCATTGTACTGTGGTAACAGTACAATGAGACAATGCGTCTGGCATTGTCTAATTTGGATCAATGTAAACCATTTGGCCCCCTTTTTAGACTTATTTGACATTAGTTGATTCCAGAATTCAAGCTAATAATGATGCAAATTTTAAAAGTTGAGGAAAAAAACACCCCAATCTTTTTATGTTTGCAACCCTATACTGAGCTTTGCAAGGGACATTGCAAGAAGAAAAAAAAGGGGAGCTTGCTTTGAGATATTTTTTTCAAGGATCCCAAGTGACTTTTCAGAAACCTAGCAAAGTTTTGCAAGATCCGCAGTCACTTCTGCAAGATCCAGCAACTTTTGTGGGTTGTCTAAGGGTTTTACGAGAGCCAGGAAAGAATTTGTTAAGATACTGAGTTATCTTTGTGCAAAATCCTGCAGCAGTTTTGGAAAATACATTTGTTTCGGCCAGATCCCACAGAGGTTTTGCTCGATTTGCAAGGTCCCAAATATTTTCTTTTTTGAATTATCCCGTAATATCTCCATTGGAAGCATACAGTGTCCCTCCGAATTGACCGAAATAAAGAAAAGTCCCACAAAAAGTTTGTGTACTTCCTTGTTGTAATGGTTGGTCCAGCTGTCAATCTTTTGAGCAGAGCAACTTTAATGTCCAAATAATTGGATAATATGTAACAATTTAAGTAGATGTAGAACTTTTCTCACCCTTTACCAATTCAGATTTTTTGTCAAATCGGATTTTTTTGCCGTGGCCGTTCACACTTCTAAATATGTGCAACCTGTCCTGGTCCCTTACGGAGCTCATCACAATACTTACCCTCCTTCCTTCAAATAGGTTTTCTCAAGGGTCTGTCTTCCTGTTAGCTCCAGGTTTTATCTGTGTGTGTTTCTATATCTGTGTGTCGTTGGGAGTTGGCGCTGTTTTCTCTGCTCACCAGCGGTTGTCTCTTCCTGCCTAGATCCCTCTAGCGGAGATGGAAGCTCTGTCTCTGGCCTCAGAGAAATCCTGGTCCCTAGCTCTGCCTGACGACTCAGCCCCTGGCGATTTTAGCCCCCTCTTTCTAAGTGCTCTGGAATGCAATGTACTGACAGTTCTTCTCTTTCCACCTCTTCCATCGCTCTTCCCCCGTGCTCCATCCTGCAGTAGCTTGTACTGTCTCCTTTCCAGGGCCACTTCCACAGCAACTTGTACTCCTACTACACACACCCAAACAAATTTGTTGCTGGGATTAGATTACACCAAAGAGCTTCTTTGCACCTGTAGCCAAAAAGCCAATTTACCAAATTTACCTGCCAGTGCCAAAGGCAATGACAGATCTGTATAGATACCCAACATGGCTACCACTTAGCAACTGAAAAACAAGCACATTAGAGTGACGATTTCCAATTTCTATGGTTTCTAAGTGTTTGAAGACATGTAAGTTATCTTGTTCTTGTTTGATAAAGCTTTCAAATGATGGATTACTAATGTTTAGCCATATACTGGTATGAATGAAAGTGGAAACTCTAAAAGAAATGGAAAAAAAATTAAGAGCCATCAATTTAAAGAGATTTGAGCTTTGATTGGAAACTGCTGGAATTTTCAGATCTTGCTTGGAGGAAAGCTCAGGGTTTGGACGGCACCGCCAAGACACTTTGAATCACTTGTCACTGTCATACCTGGCCACTAGGCGGTGCTGTGATTAAATATGTTATCAAATCGCACATGCGCTCTCATGGCATTTGGACCTGATGAACCAAATGCTCATGTAGCACAAATATATTCTGTATCAGGCCATGTGTTGAGCGCAAAAGGAATTACAAAAATAAATTTGCTTAGTGGGAACATGACCGTTTTGGAAAAACACACGTTTTTTAATAAAAAGTTTTAGCTCTGGGATGAGGTGGATTTTCAGTCACATCAAAATTGATGTACTTAACAGAACTGCAATGAAAAACTTTTTTTATTTTGTCACATGACGCCAGTTTTTATACAGCAGCAAAGTGCTTGTTTGTTGGCACTAGGCTTCTTGCAATGGGTAGCTGTCTACACCAGAGCTAACGCAGCATCATTCGGTTCATCTAAAGTTGAGTTTGAGCTAATTCTCAACTCAGCCATTTTGCACTCAGCTACAAACTAAGACCAGCAAAGATGAAATCCACGAGGTTCCGGACACTCTCATCTCCACTACTACGCCTTCAAATCCTGTCAATGAACATCACAAAACAAAATCTGTGTCGGCACATCTGTTCCTGGTGTAAAATTATAAATTTTAAATTGTGTTTTAAGTCTATTGAAACCTCACGATACATTCGATATGAAGTCATTTGCAAAAATAAAAGTAAAACTTGGACATTGGACAACATCTCTAATGGTAAATACAAACCATTTTAACATCGCAGCGCAGTATCACCAAAGTAGGTGAACTCTGTTTGCCATGGGAACAGATTACTCCCCCTTCCTCTAGCTAGGCTTTACAGAATATTAAAAACATGGAAGTGGGTCCAATTACTGAACCTCAGAGCAGCGGTAAACAAGAATCGACCAAAAATTACAACAAAGTAGCAATGGTGAAAGAAGTAACAGATCAGAGCGTTGTGAGTGAGTGGTGTAGAGGAGTGCAAGTAGCCTTGAAAGTCCCTGGTGAAACACACCGTCTGCCCAAATTTCTCTTTCTCATTCCACATTTCCAGCGTGGTGTTCGTTTTCTTTTCGGTCTAGTCCAGTAGAGTAGTACACCACCTCACTTACCAGTTTACAGATCTCTGCTCCTTCTCTTGAAATCTCTGTCCCTCTTGTCAGCTTTTGTTTGACTCTGTGCTTTAGATGTGAGTCCCCGTCTCTCCTTCACGTCCTCTCCTGCGCGTCTGTGCTTGTACCGTCCTCTGTCCGCTGGCGTAGTAGTTTCCCCCTCCGCTCTGAGCTTTCATGTGTTTGTTACTGTGACGTGTGGTGGAGGGAGGCCCCAGGTAAATTTGTTGTGGATGCAAACCGGTTCTGTAGTGTGACCATATGAGATGTCATGAGCGAGGTCTTTGTCCAAAAAGAAAAAGATTCCGAGAGGGTTCTGTGGTAGCCGTTCAGTAGTCGACTCTATGGTTTGGATTTCCCCTGTTCTCTGTGTACGCTGATGATCACCGTCTCTTTGTGTACGACATCCTACAGCAATGTTTCTCGATTCCAGTCCTTGGGGACCACTGCCCTGCTTGTTTTGGGTGACACAGACCTTACATGAATAGGCGAGTAAGTAACAGACTGCTGCAGCACTCGATTACATGCAGAGGAGGTCATACAATCATTTGAATCAGGTGCTCTGGACTAGAAATGCATCTAATGCAGGTCAGTGGTCCCTAAGGACCGGGATCGAGAAACACTGGCTTAGAGAAATAACAACCGTAACTGTGTTTAGGAATCTGTTAGAATGCCCGAGTGAAAGAGCAACCATAGACCCGGTCCAGCTTAGAAGGACCCTAACTCTCTGCTTTGTGTATACAGCCGGAGGCACCAGAGGACAACCTGCTGAGTGTCAGAAAGCCTGTGGTGGGACGCACTCACTCCCTGCCCAACGACAGCTACATGTTCTTCCCCCTTCAGCCCTTCGGTTCCTCGTCTCCGTCTTCAGCGCAGCGTGTAGCACAGTCACAAGGCCCCCAGCACCTACTGGGCACTCACAGGGCCCAATCAGGTAAGCATGTCACCTTCTCATTGGGAAGTGTCTTGTTGTCTTTAAGCTTAACGCAACCTGACGTTTCCTCAGAGAGCCGCAAGTCATTTCCTGTGAGGTAAACGCATCAGCGGTGCACTAATTACTCTGTTGATTGTTGCTTACCTGCCGGCGCTGTGTGTCCAGGCTCCAGAGGCTCGGTGCGCTCTCAGCCGGAGGAGTGCTCCCAGCAGCTGACGGTCCCCACTGACTTCTTCAGACCCATCAGCCCCCACAGCCACTCAGACTCCGAGAGTGTTCCTCGACAACCCCCGTCAAGACGCACACATGCACTTAGCCGCACGCTCCGCCGACAGGTGACTAAGTAGCCCCGCTCTAAAGTTATAAAGAGATTATTTTTACTAGAGCTGGTGTTAGCCCATTTTACTTTTGACTGGACCTTATTGTCGATCAGCAGCAGCAAAGTTGCAACTGCTCTTGAGAAAATCGATTTATGTATTGGCTAAAATCAAGATCAGTAGGACGAAACTTTATAAAAACTTCCTGACTGCTGTATCTCCAGTTTTCACAATAAATACAGTTATTTATTGAGAAACAAACAAAAAGTTTGACCTACAGCACTGTGAAATAACTTCAAACATTTTGAAGTATTCTTCAGACTTTCTGAAGATCTTCAAAAGCTTTTCTATGACAAGTTTACAGGTAAAACCCCTTGGTCTTGCTAAATTACTATTTTATGTCAGACTCCTTTTGGACATATTTAACAGAATGGATCTTGTGTTTGATAAAACCATTGAAATTGGTTCTTTCTCTGAATTCAGCCATTACATGTCGGTGCAACACTGGCATGTTACTTGGTCTTGGTGGACTTTTTCTGCCTCAACAGTCCAGAGGTCAGAGTTAATTGGGTACACAAAAAATTATTAAAGAAACATTATTAAAATGGTCAGGTACCGGACTGTGAAATTCTGAAACAATGCCAACACAAAAAAGCAAGAAAGCGACTAAGAAAACAACTGATAGCACGGAGGATACGCCTGTAGTTTCCAAATCCAGTTCTTGACATGTTTGACCCATTCCTGTTCTGGCACACAATAAATGGATAATTATCAGATCTCTGCAGAACTTTTTGACATCCTTCAGAGATAATTTGACTCGGGTGTCTTGAAGAAGGGATGAATCTAAAAGTTGCAGGAACAGTGGGTCTCATTGACTGGAGATGGAGATCTATTTCTGGAAAACACATTATATGGATCCATGCGTGAGGAAATGAAGGAGATCTTTTATCTTTTTAAAGTAACAGTATTGCTTTTTATAAACTCCCGTATTGAAAAGAGGCTTACTGACATCAATGATGTCCGTTATGCTAATGTTTCCTTTTTTGTCATATTTTCTGCCTGTTGCAAAAGAATATTTTAGTAATCGAGTACTCTACTGATTATTCTGTACAATTAATCAAGTAATCAGAAATCTCTCTCCCTCCTGCTCCCATTCCGCTCATCTGTATAAATACACCAGCAGCATGCTTCCCCCCGTTGGCTTTCAAACAGTCGTCACGCAGTTCTGGAAGGAGAAAAGCTGTCGTACTCCAAAATGTATGGGTCCCCCAAAAAACGATAGGTGACGTTGGCTTATCAGAGCGAAGGCCACGAAGGCCCCGTACTATTTTAGGCTAAAATGGTTTATATATCTGAACATTGAGGCGTTTCTACACTCTAATGCAGAGTAATTGCACAATATAAATACATTAAGTCATTTAAACCCAAAATAAAAACTCTTTTAGAATATTTCTAGTAGAGTAAATGCAGATATCCTCTGTTCTTGTCACTGTTTTGAATGATCGTTAGTAGTTGAATCCTGATTCCAACACTTGTACCCTGTGGCTTTTCTTCAAGATGAGCCAGTTATCGACTGTTTTGTCGCAAAGGACGTAAAAGACTTATTTACTGCTCTGAGTTGTTGCACAGTGCTGTAGTTCCTCACTTTCTCTCTAAAGTAACAAAACATCTATGCGAGTTTCTGAGTTCCACGTCCTGCCAAGGGCCTTAAACGACAAGTTACGTTCACAAATCTTACCTTATGCTCACGTTTGAAACTTTATTCTTCTCACAATTCCTTCCCTGAAAGTGGCACTAAATATCCACCATAGAATTTAACGCTCTCCTTGCACATTCTAAACTCTTCCACTGTCTTCCCTCTTTCTTTTCTTTTCCGCTCTTCATGATTCTCCTGTTATTTTCAAACTGACCCGTTCCCCCCCCATTTGATTTGTATCTGTTAACTTTTGATCTCAGCTCAGCTGGGCCCACAAACCGCCCGACCCTGAGCTACTGCTCAAACACAGATACTCCTGTTTCTGAAACGGCAACAGACAAGTCGACATCATTTCCCCACGAGGCCTTTTCAGAAACACGGGACGTTGCGGACGTGTAGACTCACCCCCGTTTAGTTTTTTTTTTACCCTCTCATCTGTCATATTGTTTTTTTTTTACTTATCATCAAACCACAGAGCATCTATAACTTTAAGCAAACACCTGTTGGAAATGAATGACTGGAGCAAAGTCACATTCATTTACCGGATATCAAGTGGAGTTGATTGAATGTATTAAGGTACAGGTTTAACGTGGCCAAAAGGGAAATTCACCCACAATGCAGTGCACTTTTTATATTTTAGATAATACAACTCAGGGGATTCTACTAAAACAGCACGAGCTGTCAATATGCATTTGGCCATTTTGTACTCCACTACAGTAGAGCAAGATTAGTACTTAAACGGTACAAAAAAAAAAAAAAGATCCAAGTTACAGGGTGATTAAGGTAGCATAGTCCCAGGGTGCACTTCTGGTCATTTGTGACGAGGTGTTGCATTGTTGTGGCTGTAACACGTTTCTTTGACCACTAGGTGTCTCTGTGGTCTCACTGTTCAAGGCTCATGCAGGGAACGGCTTCTTAAAATGCTCAGCCCTGAAATGACATGCATGCCTCGCTCCCGCTCACTCATCATTGCCATGGCGACAAACACGTGTCATCGCTGACCTGAGATCTGTTGGGGTTCAGGAGCTGTCACTGCTAACCCTTCCTTCCCTGCAGAGGTTTACTTGTCATGTTTACCCTCTGTCTATTGGCCTCAGACCCTTTGTGTGGCTCTACACAGAGGTGACAATGGGGGCAAAAAACAGATCCTACTTTGTTGACTTCAACAACTCACAGTTTACAGGGTTTTGTGTCAATCGGCAAAGGTTGTGGAGGGTCATTTGGTCTGGCTCAGTGCTCAGTGTCTCTGCCAGCAGGAAACACACATTACTGAGGACTTTCCAGTTACATTTTAGATTGAGTATATATGAGAAGAAAACAGATTATCTCAAAGAAACCAGCATGGTCAGAACAAAGTTGAACTGTTAATGTGTGGTCACGTGTTTTTGGGGCATTCAAGGTCCGCAAGATACCAAAGTGAAACTCCTCCCACCCACTGCAGCACACACCATGGTGTTTTGACACATTTGTGGCTAACAACAATATAGTAAACACAGCAATCATAGAGAGGAACGACCATTACAAGATCACAAGTTTGGAGGAGGGAATAATGATGGATGAGATGCAACATCGCTTTCAAATCGCCATTTAATTTCCAACGTAATCGGAGACAAAACGAATGGAAGGCGTCAGTGGGACGTCAGTCAGACCAGAACTGAGCAGGGAGAGTTTAATGTTACTCCAACAGTTTGTACTTCCTCACACCTTTGGACAATTGTCCCTCAAAACTATTCTTTCTGCTCTGTGGCTGACAAAACGAGCTTCTTGAAGTTAAGTAGTTGGGGATGTTTTCTACATAAAACATCCCAATAACAAATTTGCCAATAAAATTCTGATCAGTTACACAATAGTTTCGCATTGAGAGGGGAGCAAAACGTTTGCCAAGGGTGTTGTGATGAAAAGGGGCTGAGAACAAAATGAATTTTGTCACGCAACTGCGACAATCATAACTGATTTCAACAGTTCAGCTTGACCATGCAGAGTCCTTAACCCTGTCTGCTGTCAATGAGCAGAGGCTGAGAAAGATTTCACAACAGCCTAAAGCTTCACTAATTCTTTGACATCCACAAAAATAAAGTTTTAGCTCCATGTTTGGCCCCTAACAATCAGCAAAGTTTGGCTGGTAAGACAGACATCTCTGTATCTCAGGAGACTCCGGGGAACTCTCTCCAATGTAAACACGTCAGAATCTGACCAGGTCAAGCTCAAACATCTTACACAAACTCAACAGACCGAGCTCGCTGAAGGCATCCACTTCTGTCAGACGTTGTTTACCCAGTGTACTTCTGACAATCTAGTCTAATGAAACACAGCAACACAGAGCAGAGCCTCTGGGCTTTCAGGTTATGATTCATGGCAGGATGTTGCAAATGAATTGCATAGGGAGTTGTGTGAGAACACGCTGGCCAGACGGTGAGCTTTGACCCAGACTGCTGCTTCTCATCTTCATCACCTCGCACTAACTGCTCTCCTCCCCCCTCCCTCTCACCCTTGATCTCCTCCTTCCCCACCTCTTCCCAACCCCTCCATTGGACATTTACCCCCATTTTTTTCTTGAATACTTCACTCCCCTTCCCTTCCGTGCCCCGTTTTCCAGGTTGCAGTGTCCACTGATTCTCAGGAGGCCCTCTGTTCAGATGAAAGGGAGAGCAGTGAAGGACTTCTGAACGTGGCAGCTTTGGGTCTACCTCCATCCGCCTCTCCCTCCCATCAGCATCATCACCCCCATCTACACCCAGCTCTCTGCCTGGTACCTGCCACACCGGGTGCCTCCCCAAACCCAGCAGCGTGCACACCCAGCAACATGACCAGCACTGCCTCGCCTCCTACTCTTCATCTGCATTACCGTCCACGTCCTCCCACCCGCCTCCTCCTCCCTTACCTGCCAGGCCCCAACAGCAGCAACAAGAGGAGGTGGAGGCGGCGTCAGAGGACCGTGAAGTTTCTCTCATCACCTGTGGAGGACTGGTGGGAAGCGGCAGCGTTGCTGTGGAGGACACGGTGTGCCAGGAGAGTCGGAGTTCCTGCACGAGGCAGCTCAAGAGGTTCCACAGCGTTGACACGCAGGGGCGTAGCACCCTCCTGCCCCGCCCGCGCCCTTACTCCTGGCTGGACGACCCGCGGCGCCACTCCGTAGAAGTGTACCCGGCGGAGGACACTTGCCCACAGCGCAGCGCCGCCTCCACGTCTTCCGGGTTTGTGTCCCGGTCCGACAGCCTGCAGATTCCCACCCAGGCCCCACTGCCGTCCCCCCGGCGCAAGAAGAAGATGAGCCCACCCTGTATATCCGTCGACCCGCCCGATGAACTCGAACCCCAGCCTGGCCTCTACCCAAGCCTCAGTGGCATGGGGTTGGTGGGATTAGGAATGCCCCCTCCTTTGCCCAGCAGGGACACATGTCTGAGGAGGAGAGCACCCTCTAGCGACTCCAAGGACTCGTTCGACCTGGGAGCCGGAGAGGGCTCGGGGCAAGATGGAGGCTCGCCGAATCCCAATCCCAGCTCCAAGCTATTGACTCTTCCCAGCTTCTCCTTCGAGAAGACGAGCTCCGAGCACTGAACATCAACTCTCCCATCACACACAAGAGCACCCCAACGCACACACATACATACGGATTGAACCTTGTGCATACACACACATACACGCAAACACATGATGCACTCTGTGCATCTGTGATGGTGATAGCTCTAGTAATAATGCTGTAGAAAGTAATAATGGTAAAACTACAACAAACAGAGAAACCATCCTTCATGAGGAGTGCAGTACTGTGGTAGTGTGAACCATCCCTCCTCGTCTTTGTATTGTTACTTCCAAAACAGCCGGAGAACGAGTGACGACCTGAGACGACAAAACGAGACTGTTTCTCTTCTGCGACACTTTGCAGCTTGACCCCTGAACTTCTGGAGCAACATCAGCATCTGGTATTTGGTCCCCTCCCCCCTGTGGCCGCTGTCAGAACTGCCTGGTGTTGCACAGGGTGGATCTGGTCGGTGGAGATACAAAGCAATATGAACGTTTTAGAGACACTATTTTCTTAAATTATTGGGCCATTGTGTTTGTACAGGATGTTTTTTTTTGTTTTGTTTTTTTTTTGTTTTTAAGTTTTCACATCTTATTTGGTTTTTTGTCAATTATGTTTTGTCTTTCTTTTTCACTTAGGATATTTCTAGCTTCCTCGGCTTACCGGGGAAAGTGAGCGTTTTTCAAAGTGCTGAAAACCATGTATTTGTAGGAATAATATATAAATATATATATATATAAAAAGAAATCATTAAACTGAGCTTGGATTTTTAAGCACACACATCAGACCTTGGTGGTTTTTGATTGTTTGGAGGAAGAAGGTCGGTGCGCTTGAAGGGTCTCGTATTGATTTCTTTGCTCTCTTTTATGTTTCACAGAGACGAGATCCTCCTTTACAGGATGCGAACGTTGAATGAAGAGCAATTTAAAAAGTGCAGCTATTTCAAATTGATCTCATGGTTGTTTTTCTTTCTTGACTTTTAAATTGAGCCACTTTCAACTCAAATGGAACCAGAAACTAGCCATGGAAATCATCCCAATTTAAATTTGACTGCACTTATATACACAGACACAGCATAAACCCAAAGTGTTTACTCCAAGTAAGGTCAAAATTATTTATACCCTTGGCAGAATACAGTTTTTTCCCACGTATTCAGGTTACTTTTAATATTAAAATGACTTTATAATGTAGAGCAAAAAGCCAAAACAGATTAATTTTGTATGGGAGAAATAGCTTTTTTTTTCACAGCATTGTACAACGGAGGGGCAAACAGACGAACAAAGAAGAGAATGTATCATGCTGTTGTTCATTTAAACAAAATTCTGATTGTTTAATAGCGAACATTTATAAAATCAACTCAGAAAACATGTCAACGTCATGTCAACTTCTTCAGTCAACGTCACACAAGCACAAATATTTGATCAGTCCTGCGAGGAGATGCAGTGACGCCTTCGGTGAGTTAAAATGCCACATCATCCAAGCAGGCTGAAAAAGATCAAAGCTGCATTTGTTTTTTTTCTGTATTAATGAGACACTGTAAAGTTTATGTTGTTTTGTTTTTTTTTTAGGACCAGATGCTTCAGCATGCGCCTCTTCAAAGCTTCCAGTGCACCTGTAGGCTATTTGTGTTTTTCTCCAGCAGGTTCCTTCTGGTTGTGAGGTTGGGGGAAGCCGACATCAAAGGAACGGAGTCGGGATTTTTTTTCTCTCCGTATTGGAGAATACGACAGTAATAGTTTTGTCAGCAGCAGATATCCTGCTGGATGTGACTGGAGTCTCTTTTATGTTTTAGATTTTACATCCTGAAGAGAGACAACGGAGATTCAAAAGGCCAAAGCTATCAGTTCAAATCTGTCCATTCCCCACAACAGAAGCTGCTGAAGTTCAAGCTATTACACATATTTATTAAGATTATATACCGTGAGTGCATACGACTAGGATACAAATTGAACATGCAAAAGTGCTTTGGAAATTTGATAAATGCATTTTTGTTGCACTGTAGCTGGATAGCATCTTCAAAATGAGCGATTGGTAAAGTCAGTGGGTGAAAACCCAGCGAGGATTCGGTCCGACTTGATAACGAAACCACTTCAGTTAACCCAAAATGTCACAGCTGATACTTTTAATAAATAGCTTTTAGAAAATGTTGAATTGCTATAATATAATTGATGTAGCTCTTAAGGTGGAAGAGAGGGGTATTTATGTATGGTACAAGCATTTTATATCTCAATCAAGCAACTGTTACCTTTAGTCATTAGAATGATGTTGTATATGTCAAAAATAACTTAAAAGAAACTTGAGTTTGTGGTTTGACACCTTGAAATTGGCCTCCGTCTCTTTAGGAAGCTACTACTCTTTCCAATGTGCTGCCTTCAGCACGTCATGACCACTGTGCTCCTCTATTATGCTGTTGACCACCGATTTAGGACTGAAAAGTAGTTTGTGTGATGAACTCAGCTGACGTGGAGTTCCTTCAGATGCTTGCTATAGAGCTGCTGCCACTAGTCTTAAGGGGTTGAGTGGGGAAGATGGCCAAATGAGATTAGAGGATTCCTCAAACATGCTTGAAAGCCTCAAAGCAATACTCTGGGCATGTTTCTGATGAGGGAATAACATTCTAGCGTGATGTAAAGGTCAAAAGAGTTGATTTTACATGATACTGCCCCTTTACAAAAGCTAAATCTGGTATGACTAGATGAAAAACTGATCAGTACAAGGCTAGAGTAGAAATAAGATTAAGGTGGAATTAGCTGTGTTTGCGCCAGCGGCAACATCCGGTTGTTGATCATGTGACTCGTGATGCGAAAAAAACGTTTCCATTGCAGTTTTGTGAAATAAAGGAATACAGTCAAAAATTACACCTCATCCTGACGCCAAAATCTTCCAGTTTTTTTTCTAAACTGGCATGCTTTCATTAAGCAAATTTATTTTCAAAATGTCAATTTGCGCATTTATTTGATCAGTGGAAACGCAACTCATTTGCAATGCGTATAAAACTTTTTCATCCCTGCAGATCTTTCCTACTTTTGTGCCTTTGTGAGATGATCTAGCACTTTTTGACAGGAATTAAAATAACAGTCTAAAATGTCAACACAAAGCCATATTTTACCAGTTAATGTGGCTACTAATTCAGCAGAGCTTCAGCTTATTGATGCCGACACTGTCACAGGGGATGAAAGAAAGTGATTAACTGAGAGCAGTTTAGTTAAGCTTATTTCTGAAATGCCACCATTTTACCACCACAAACGTGTGCACTCACATCAAGTTGCATAATAAAAAACATTCGCCAAATTCTGGCAGCTGTTTGTCGTCATGTCCAAACATTTGAGTCTGATTGAGTCCACAGTTGGTTGTTTGAACCCAGGAACCGGCCTCTAGGCTTAATGCCCAGATCCATCCTGTTTGTCTCTCCCAGCAGCACGCCTTTTCAAAGCCAGATAATCACTTGTATTAAACTCATTTAGTTGCAATTGATTTTGTCATCCCTTCCTAAATGGAGACGGGGGATGTTGCATTCGAGCACCGGGACAAAAGGCGGTGATTTACAAATCGTTGAAATGTCAGATTATAGTGGAAATTGTGGAAAGATAAAATGTTTGCTCACGTAAAGGATAAAAATTAAATTTTTCTGCCATTTGACCTTCTGTGCACAGCTGTTGTTTAACGTCTGTTTCCAAATTAGAAGTGTGAGCACTGACAGCAGGAAGTGCATGTGTCTCTTTGAGGATGCATTCCCGCCGGCCCTGTTTAGTCCGCTTAAATCAAACGAAATTCTGATTCGTTTGCAAAGTTGCAAATGTGCAATCAAACTCTGACGAGGACCAAAAAAAACAAACTGGTCCACCTACACAGCTCAGACTTGGTTCAACTGAAGTGAACTATGTCATGGTTTGATTCCAACTGGACCAGAGACCGCTCCAAAAGCAGGAAGTGGACTATAGCACAGGGTATTCTGGGTAAATACAACCAAAACAAAAGTGTGTATCTAGCGTTTGATGGAGAAATGTCTTGTGATCTTTTGACAAAATCAAACGAGAAATCCTACAACCGTTAAAATCTGACGCCACTCCGTTTTTGTTTACATTTTGTGAAGAAGGAAGTTGCATTCATGTCTTCTACAGAGGTTTTTGTGTCGTTTTCTTCAGTGGTTCCACTGGGCTTCAAATGGTTTGGTTTGTTTGACACAGTTAAGTGTGAAAGCAAACCGGATCAGCTGAAATGTAATAAATATTTTGGTGTTGCTCCCCAATCAGACAGTCTACCGGACTATCCAGTGCCAAAACACCCTGAGCATCCAAGGAATCCACTTTCTAAGACTATGTTCAGATAGGCGTTTTTTTCACGGCAGTCTGAACGGCCCAACTCGATCGTCTGATCTTGTGACAATACTGTCGGCTCCCATAATGGAATGTACCTTAAAATCAATCCATAAGTGGCTCCATCCATTATTAGTTCAGTAAACGGTGGGCTCATGCGACGTTAAAGTTCTCCTTCTGCACATGTGGATCATAATTAGTTCACACAGAAGTCTGATTGCAGTCACAATGTTCAAAAGTATGAAGGAACTCGCAAAAAAAAAGATTTAACAAAACATCTGAAGTAAGCATCAAGACCTGTTGTGTGAACATAGCCTATTGGAACTCCTGCAGCTACTAAACACTTTTTGTTTCTGCATCTTTGTGCTTGTGAACGATGTCTGAATAAGATGCTGAACATCAGAGCTGGTGATCCCTCAAAGCACCTATGCTGACGCTTTTCTATTATTTATGGCACTAACAAAGGTCTTGTGCGTCAAATCCCAACCACAGAGCGACGAGGCTTTGTCTAGTGAGTCTTGTTTTTCTTCTGCATCTTAAGGCCAGCTGTGTTTGCTGTTTACCAGATGGCAGAACGATCCCAGCAGGCAGCGATCTTAAAAACTGACGCTGCCCTTAAAGACTGTAGTAAGCTGATAGAACATATTCAAAGGAGGCAGAGCAGAACGCTGTACCCAGCTACAGCATTAAGTTTTTTGGGAATCGCTTGAAAAGCGTGACAAGCAGTTTGGGTGTTGAATATACCTGTCAATTCCTGAAATCAGTATTTGTCAAGTGTTACTTTGCGTAACACTTACAAAAAGCTTGAGCTTAGAAATAGTCTGACTTTATATTCAATGGTTTGGCAGCTGAAAAGAGCTGCTAAAAGAGCAGGTAGGATGGAGTCTTCTCACACGTTACATTTTCTCCGGTTTCGACCATGAAAGTTCAGATGAACTGGGTTTGGAACAATTTGCCGGCCAAATCGTCAAAACTTGCGTTTCTATTAATTTTGTTCAGTAGACTTGTTTACGCATTAGCATCAAGAGGCTTGACTTCATCAATGAATTTAAATTAGTATGCCAAACTTATTGAAATGAAGGCTGAACCTGAGCTCTTTTTGTTGCACTACAAACTGGAATCATAATCGCCACTTAAGCCAAAGTTTTGAAATCTGGGAACATTTCTTCCAATTCAAGCAATAGGAAGTTGACTTCTCGGCAACACGCGCTCCAAAGTGTCCTGTCCATAACTCTTCGACATCCTGTCAGTTCTTGGATTGCGAGACACATTTAGTGTTTTGTCCAGATCAGAGATGATCCTCAGCAGGGGATTTTTTTTTTTTTATTGGTTGATTCAGTTTCCTCCACCATGAACGCAAACTTGAAAAGTCCTTGCGCTTTTATCCAGCAGTTGAAATGTATGTCAAGCTTGAAAGAGCTTGCTCTCTTCTGTGAAAGGAGTCAGGGAAATCTGAAAGCAATCTTTCATTTTTTTTTTTTCTTTTTTACTTATAAAGATGCTTCAAAATCATTACATTAAATTGTATTGATGTATTACTTTCCATAAATTTTCCACCAGTAAAATACATTAAAGTTTGTGTTTATAATGTAAAAAATTTAAGGACCTTGAGAAAGGCAATAACGCTTTTTGGTCTATCAGTGTCAGAACAAACAACCACTGCTGCTAAAGTCAGGGAATCCAGCTCTCTCTTTCTGCTAATGGACCCATCTTTTCAACAAGTCCTCAAGGATGCTTCACCTTCTCCTTTTTTTCCCCACTTCTCTCTGTCTCATATTGCATCTCCAACTGTGCTCACTCTCACCCGTCTCCTTCCTTCCATATTTTCATTTCCAACATTATTCACGGCTGATTGCAGGACAAGAATACTCAGGTTCTGTTTTCCAACGCTGTAGGTCTGTGTGATTGGAGTTTTCCTTTGTCGTATCGGATGTCTCGCTTTCATTTATTCTGCAGTCATTCAAGCGCACCTCGGCACCCTGGGAACAGGCAGGAAAACACTCCGTCAGCCTCGCCTATCTAAGTTGTAATGTAGCATCAATCTCTCTCTACTGGTCAGGAGGGCTTCAAATTAGCCGTGCGACAGGAAAACAAATGGATTGACAAACCATTAAAGGGCATCGACGGGAAGCGCTTGTTTACCGCTGCAAGTCGGTGTCAACAGATCACATCTGTTTTCGGGCCAAAAGGGGAAACCTAACTACAAGGCACAAACAAGAGTCCTGGCCGTTTCTGATTGTTGCGAAACTGTTGGAAATGGCCTCTGTGAACATTTCAAGGAAGCAAATATTTGGTGCTGTTATGCATTCTTGTGATATTCTCTCACTGTTTTGTGATGTAAAGATGAGGTGACAAGATTGTAGAAAATTTCTATTTAATTCTATATTTGAAACCCTTAAGATGTCCTTCCGAATTCTTATTCACTAATCTCAACAAATATCTGCGTCTGTAATCTCTTAATGACTTTATTCTCCTAATTGTATTATTTTTACTTTGTCTTAGTGAAGCCCTAATACGCCTTTGCAGTTTTTGGTGCTACCAAGAAAAAAAGAAAAAAAAAACTTTCTTAGTGTATCCAGTTTGCACTTTCTCCGCTCCGTTGCCCTTTCCTATTGTATCGGTTTTTTTATCACTTAAAATACTCCACAAAGTATCGCCATTGGCTCTAAATCGTCGACCATGTTTGTTTACTCTAAACTCACGTTTAGTCTCGCTAGATTTGACCAGACTTCCTGTCTGACATCTGAATGTTGGTGAGTGAAACTGGTTAGTGTGAGGCGAGTTGCTCCTGCTGTGTGACTGGACAACACACACAGTACGACCAAACTTGTTACACTTAAGATTTTTTTATTTAATTGTGTTTGGTCTCTCAGATTTGGAAAATCGATCAACCATTTTAATATTTTGCCATGTGAACCAGGCTTAAGATGTTATCATTATCCACAGTGAGACATGATTTGTACCCACTTGGGCTTTTTCCTTTAGGAGCATACAGTACCAGCACCGTTAAAAAACCCAACATATATGCCCTCCATTTGCTGCCGCTGGCGGCTTTAATCTGAAACTGCCTTCTGTTTATAGGCTTCGTTGGTGCCCTTGGGCTCCCGTTGCACAGACACAGCGTAAACCTCTCTCAGGTTAGTGGGAAACATAAGTGAAAGTTCCTGTACATGAAGTCACACTGAGTCATTACTGCCTTTGGACCAGTGCGACTGTAAAACTAAATGACCCGCAAAGGAGAGCGAGGGCAGTGATAATAGCGTGGAATCATGGGTAGTAACATTACGTGATGCAGCGATCAATCATGTAAGGCACCAAACACAAACCACAGGCCTGCAGTTCATGTTACTGAATGTGAAATATCAAAAGTATTAAAGTCTACTTTAGTACGGTAACGAAGTACCACACAACAGTACTTCTGTTTCTTTAAAATCTCACCACGGCTTGCGTCTTTACACTTTATATTCTTCATGACACTATGAAGGCTAAATACTTCTATATTTTATATGTTGTTTCCATTGCAGAGTTTCTATTGTTTAATTCAATATTCAGACATTTTCATCCATTCACTGTATTGCATTCACTTGCAATTGAATACTATTCATTTTCCTGCACCCTTGTCCCTTACTGATGTCGGAGGGTTGCTGGTGCCTATCTCCAGCTAACGTTCCAGGCGAGATGCGGGGTTACCCTGGACAGGTCGCCAGGACAGTCTGTCTCAGGGCAACACAGAGATAGACAGGACAAACAACAATGCACACACACACACACCTATAGGGAGAATTTAGAGAGGCCAATTAACCTGACAGTCATGTTTTTGGACTGTGGGAGGAAGCCGGAGTACCCGGAGAGAACCCACGCATGCAGGGAGAACATGCAAACTCCATGCAGAAAGACCGGGGCCGGGAATCGAACCCAGAACCTTCTTGCTGCAAGGCAACAGCTCTACCAGCTGCGCCACTGGGCAGCCCCAATTGAATACTATATATTATTAATTAATTTAATGTAATTCTTTGTGGGAAGATTGTCTTATGGTTATAAAAATCACGGACCAAAAGAACAAAAAGTTAAGTTTCTGGAAAGAGATATTTTCTGCAAAAACATCATATGTTAAGCTGTAATTGCATCTTTCTGAAACAGCAGACTAAAAGAGCTTAAAATGAATCAATTAAACTTCTGACAATGAATATGCATGGCGCTGCAGTCATTAACATTCCAGGCGAGGGATGATGCATCGCCACAGCCTCTGTTGAGAGACAAAATAATCAGCTGGTTGAAATGTGTTACTTCTTTTCATTACCAACATTTGCCCTGCAGTCTCACTGGTGCATTGTGGGCCAACAATTCACAGAATTATAAATATTACATGGGATTTGTCCCTAACATAGCCTCGAACTTCTTAGGACCTTCTAACCTTTTAATCATATTTACCCAAACAGATGACTTCACGGGCAGTTTGTTAGCTGTGTTTGTAGTTGTAGGCATAAATCACCATGTCTTTCCTTTTGTAGCTCTGCAGCTATAGCTCACCGCGTTCTGGCAAAGTTCTGAAAAAGTTCTGAAAAAAAGCAACTCTTTTATCTGTAATAAATGACAATATGGATTTACAGCTAAGTGTTCTCAAAAGACAAGCAAATTAGTCTGCAACGGTAACATATGGACTTAAACATCCTTGCAAAAAGAACACAGTGACTGTTTCCTGAGTAATACTGTCAATTAGCTATAATTAGTGGAAAGGGGAACTGGAAATGTCCCCCAGCAGACATGAGGGAAAACAGATCAGACCTTTCTTCTTTCGACTCATCAAACGATGGCTACACACACGAAAACAATTACTAAAGGTACAATTCTTAATCCCGCATCCATATCAAATTGTATTCATGTCTGTCCTCAAGATGGCACCTTTTTTCTTATTTAGCAATCGTCCATTCATCATGTCACCAATCATCCAAACCCCCAACCCTGAAACAATGAGCAGGTATAGACAGTGGATGGATCCCATTAGGTTAAAGGACCTTCAATTATTAAAGGTTATAAAAAAAGTATATGTAACTTTATCTTTTATGTTTTTGGCAAGCTAAAAGTTTGTTCTTAGAGCACATCATTTAAAGTTAAACATCTTTTAAGGAACCCTGTAAAGGTCAACGACTGAGTCTACAACAAAATCCCTCCTGCTTCTTTCCACTATCAAATTGCAAGTTAAGTAAAGCATTTCAAGATTTTCATTCCATTCACTTTTTGAGCTGTTTTATCAAAAACCAAGCCTGTTAATGAAAACAGCCTCTTGTTCTATGCTTTGCTTCGTACAGAGGGTCTTGACTCTCAGCTATTGACAAACGATTGCTTCCTGAAGGCGTGAGGTTTGAAATTTTAAACCAGTTGCTAATGTTTGCCCACAACGCATGAAATGCGCCAGTTTGATTGTGCTGTAAACAACCGTCCTCACTACGAAGAGATAAGTGCAGAGACAAGCAAAATGTCTGTTAATGTTACTTCAACATTTGGAGGCATGGCCAACATTGGAAGTCTTTGTTCCAGTTCTTCCTCCGCTGCCATTGCTAAAACCATTGGGCATACTGCAATTATAAAACAAGCACAGAAAAGTTGACATCCTCATTCACAAATTCTTCTGCTCGCTGATTAGCCTGGTAGAAACGGTACTGGAGAAATCCAAGTCAATGGGAGGAATCCCAGACGAAGCACAAAAGGGAGATGAGAATCAAACGGATTTCCGTAGGAAGGCAATGACCAGGCTAGAACAGAAATGGCATAAAACAGAGTTGCAAAAACCACCCCACTTAATTCTTGCACATCAACCTGAAATATCCAGATACACAGAAGATCTAAATGATGATGGCCAAGCAGCACGCAGAATTGGTAAATTCGATGACAGAGTGTGAAAATAACCTCTTTGTCAACGTGAACAAAACAAAGGAATTGATTTTGGACACAACACAGCACCCTACGTAAGTGAAGTGGAAAAGACTAACACTAAATGAATCCCTTCAGAAGAAAATCTCATCTGGTCACACAAAAGTTGGTCAATAAAGCTCAGCAGCTGCTGATCTCTCAAATGAGACTGAAACGAATGCAAACATTCTCATTACCACACAGAGCCGGATCATCCCCAGCATCCTGACATGCATCACAACACTGCTGTAGACTGAAATCTGGAGCAAAAAATTAAATTCTACAATTGAAATGTGTCGTGCTTGGTTTAGCTTGTATTTTCCATATTTAGTTTGAAACTCTTGGGAGGAGTCACCCGCCGCAGGGTGCAGGAAATGAATTCAGAGCTAATGTAAAACGATCAGTCAACGGGCCTGTGGGGCTTGATGTTCCCGTTTTACCTGTTACCTTATTAGGAACTGGTGTTTCCTGCCTTGCACATTTTCCCACTACGTTCTGGAATATGAACATTAACTAAAAACACGACGAAGGCCAAACACAACCAATATGTTCTATTACCATGTGGCCAGTATATTTTTTGTCCCCAGTTTATTTAGATTTCGTAATGAGCTTCAATTATTAAACCTTGAAAGCATCTTAGAGTGAAGGCGAACGCGCTGCGGGCCAAAGAGCCACTCGAGTATCTACAATAAATCATGATCAAGGCCCTTTAAGATATTTAACAGTGTATGCGCTGTACAAGTACATAAACTTGTACATTTGGAGCGAAATCAGATGAAAAGAAAACTTGGCCTTACTGAAAAATTAATCCAAACTGAAGGAAACCAGCAGGGGCTTAAAGTTCTTCGTTTCAGAAACTTCTGTTGGATTCGTTCTTCCGTCTCTCTGCATTATGGGGATAGAAATGATTCAGGCTCTGGATGTGGAGTCTTTTTGAGCTAACATGAGTTATTCCTTCGACTTAAACAAACTGCTCTGTGAGGAACAGAGCTGCTTTGTTCGCGTTCTTTGATCTTTGGCTGTATAACAAGTGTGGATCTAAAACGGTGGTGATTTTTAGGAGAACTAAAATAATAGGGCAGTCTTGATTAGACAAGAAGCTAATCAGCACCACTTCTTGACATCCAGCCATTCTAATTTACCCGAGCGCTCAGGGTTTAATGAGCAGGACAAAGTATACATACGCCTGATGAACATATTGCTCCTGTGAGATCAGAATTATTTTTTTTTTAAACTTCTGTTTCATTAAGACGGGAACGACGACGACTGATGGGTCTGACTAATTTCAGTCCATTATAAAAGTGTTCGTATTTTCAAGATGTTTCGTCACTTAATCCTTAAAATACAGTGTTTCTATGTTTGGGTTTTATATAATACAATCAATGATTTAGAGCAGGGTTGTCCAAGGAGATGTTTGTTCTTGTACAAATTGCAGATGGAGTTGGAGATTGGAAAGACTTTTTTAAATGAAAGTGTATGAAAATCTGACAGTACTAAAATTAAACGGCTGCTGTTGGGCTTTTTTGATGGATCTGCATGCAAATTTTTTTTTTCATAGAACTTTTGTATAAAAATACTATTTTTTATTCACAAATGAATAGAAATTATAAAACGGCTCAGTAAGACCATTGTTACCATTGTTACCAGCTCGGATTTGACCCAATAAACCGAGATAAAGGTCGATCATCCAGTTATATTCCCATGCTTACATTTCACTTCTCCTCTTCCGTCTTTCAAAGGATGTTGCTCCTGAAAAGGCACTCGAGGAGACTTTTTTTTTTTTTTTTTGCGAACTGGCACTATTCATTATAAAAAACACTATTGAACACATAACTGCTGAGGTACATAACACTTGAATTAGGGCTGCACAGAACTGTTAATCTTTTAGACCAATCTTTTCATATTTCATGCCGCTAAACTGATCTTTCCTGGCTTTGTAAACACATCGCATTTCTAAATTCTCATCTTCCTGTTATCTTTGACACAATGCAGCTAAATTGCCACGTATTTCATCACAAGAGCCCACGAACAAATAACTAAGCAACAAAAACTGTTGAAGTTTTAAAGTGCCTCACAGCAAGAAGCTGTGACATGAACTCCTCCTCTTTGTCCTGAAACCTTTCAGGATGGGGAGAAAACCCGGGAGTCTGATGCAAGAGACAATTCCTTTCAACATTCACTTTTAAATTTGTTTGAGTGTTTTCTTGTTGATCTTTTGTTGTATTTTTAACAGCTTATGCA